>CM042965.1:32105566-33305566 GCA_023678885.1 Pogostemon cablin | reverse complement strand
TCCATTTATCATTACCCGTTGATTATATATACTCATATAAAATTATTAGAGTGTATATTAGGTGCACCCGGGTGCAACCTTGCACCCAACCTTTTATTCTATTTTGTATACATGTTATTCTCTTTTGTATACATGTTTTGTAATAATTGTATACTTTTTTCACAATAAGTTTTTCATTAAAAAAACTAACATTCATATGTGTATAACTTTTTATTCAATAGTGTATACATGTATTTTAATAATTGTATATTTTTTACACTCAATTTTTCATTAAAAAAATTAAGTGTTAAATTGTATACATTTTAACTCATATTTGTATATGTTTTTGTTTATATTTGTATGTGGGTGCACACGAAGCTTCGTGTGCACCCGGGTGCACACTATATTTAGCCAAATTATTAAGATGTTAGGATCAATAATATTAATTCAAAATTATTAATAATGAAGAAAATAATTTAATAATTAATTAATTGTTACATACTCGTACACACTTAAAATTATTAAGATGTTAGAACCAATAATATTAATTTAAATTATTAATAATGAAGAAAATAATTTAATAATAAATTAATTATTAAAACTATATTATTGATTTTGCTGTAATATAATAGAGTAACTTAAAATTTTAAAATTAAAATTAGTTATCAATTATTATTACAAATTAAAATCTTAAAATTAAAATTAGTTATCAATTATTATTACATTAGGAAGAGAATTCATAAATCCTAAATCATACACTGTATAATATAATGTATGTAATTGACTTTTAAAAATAAACCTTAAAAAAATATTATAAATAATAAACTATATTAGGAAGAGAAATTATAAATCCTAAACCATAAATAATGTAATTAAACGGTTTAGGAATTAAATAAGGCGATTAGGAATTAAATAAGGTGATTTAATTAAATGATCAAGATCTTATCTCATAATTATAATGAATGGATAAGATTAAATCATGAGTAGTTGATATTCAAAATGATTTAGTAATCAAATCCAATTATTTAAATTAAAAGTTAAATAAGGTGATTTAATTAAATGGCCAAGATCTTATCTTAGTATATCTTGATTTAAATTTTTCTGAATTTAAATTCTATATAATAAAATCACTTGCATGCTACGTATATTATTTTTTAGCAATAAGAAGATCAAACTGTATATTTAAATATATATAACGAAAAAATGTAAAGGCATATATTAATCTCTCATCATGGTATGAAAGAAAGTATTGGTAAAGAGTGTGGGACATATAGAAGTAGAGATTAAAATTATTACTGTATCGGTGAAACCATTTATTAATGCCCGTAGATTACACATACCCATTTAATACTAATTTATTTTAGAAAAATGTTTATATTTAAAGTAAATATGATTAAATAAAATATATAATTATTAATATATATTTATAATGTATTTATATTTTTTAGTGTTTAAATTAATGTTTAAATTAATTTAGATGTATATGGAGTAATCAAATCCAATAGTGTAAATTAAAAGTTGGCTCAATTTTGACTTTTTCACTTTACTATTATATTATAGATAGATAAATAGATATAGATAGATTAGCGAATAAGAAATAAATGGAAAATAATGTCTAACATCATAAATTAGCTAGTGGACATGTTTTCGTTGAAATATGATTCGTAGAAATACTACTAAAATTTTAGATTAATTGAGTATCATTAAATACACACTCATTTTTATTTAATAAATAATTTTTATTTAATACACACCCTCTATCATTTTTAAATTTTATTATATACTCACC
Source organism: Pogostemon cablin (assembly GCA_023678885.1). Lineage (NCBI taxonomy): Eukaryota > Viridiplantae > Streptophyta > Magnoliopsida > Lamiales > Lamiaceae > Pogostemon > Pogostemon cablin. Next base: position 33,303,798 of record CM042965.1, on the reverse strand, counting down.
CCTAAAACTCCAAAAATATTCTTTTAGAAATTGAGATTATACACACCCTTTGAAACCTTAAACTACTCTAAATATATTCCATCTCCTTCCTCGAAACTTTATTAATCTTCAATCTCAACATAATTCTGAAATTCTAAAAATCACATTTCTATAATATGTTACTGACAAAATCATATGAAATTTATTTTAAGAATTTTATGAATCTAAATAATGATATTTCAGATCTCTTTTTTTATATTATAAATTTTCGAATTTATTTAAATCCAATACATAAATTGCGACGATTTAAAGGATAAAGAATGAAAATTTTGTTTTAAGTAACAAAGAAAGGAAGATGATCTGCATATTAGCAGTAAAATTGGAATATAATTTAAATTTAAAAAAAAAATATTTTTTAATTAAATAATAGGCAAATTATACTGTGCACCCAGTGCAAAGATACGGTGCACACACTTTAAAAACATATACAAATATGAACAAAAACATATACAATTATGAACAAAAATGTATACAATTATCAAAAAACATATATACACTATTTAATAAAAAGTTATAAACATATGAATGCTACACTACAAAAAAAAAGTATTTTTTAGCAACCAAATTTAGCAACGAAATTCAATCCGTTGACAATTAGCAATGGATTAGCAACAAAAGTGATTTTTTTGTTTTAGCAACGGAATGCCAATAGAATTATTCTCTATTTTAGAGATGGAATTCAATCCGTTGCTAATTACCAACAAAATACCAAGGGAATCATTATATAAATTACCAACGGAATTATTAGCAATGGATTACCAACGGAATTATTTAGCAACGGAATTGATTTTTCATTGCTAAAAATTTACCAACCACCACTTTACCAACAGAATTTTACCAACGAATTCCGTTGCTAATCCGTTGGTAAGCCAATTTAACAATGGAATTAAGGCTTTTAGCAACGGAATATTCCGTTGTTAAAAAACAGATTTTTTGTAGTGCTAGTTTTTTTAATAAAAAATTTAGTGTGAAAAACTATACAATTATTATAAAATATATATACAAAATAGAATAAAAGTTACACATATAGGTGCAACCTTGTATCTGGGTGCATCTAATATCAACTTTAAATAATATTAGGGGTGTATTTAATAAAAAGGGTGTGCATTTTAAATTACCCATAATTATGGAGATGTGAAGCTTCTAAATTGACCGAGATATTAGCAAAGATAAATTTCTTGTTTCTAAATACGTGGAGTAGAGATATAGTTAGAAATTAATATCTCGAAGAGAAAATTTTGTATTATGCAACGATCGATCCTCTAGTAAAATTAAATGGTGAATATAATCTAATCCTAGGGATACCTAATTAAAAACCTCTACTATATAGTATTATCCAAATCTCGTGTTTAATTTGAGTGAACATTTAAAAATCATTTTTAATATTATCATAGTAAAAGGTTAATTATAAAATAATTGTTCACCTATTTTATATAGGATCAATTATTAATATGCATAATTTTAGAATCTAATTTCACATGATTTCGATGTCCATATAATAAATTAATTTCTTTTAAATGAAAACATTGCTCCTAAATATTAAAATACACATAGTTTCCTCCTCTCTTCTATGTGACATAGGAGATAGATGTACTAAAATGAGTTAAAAATCCAAATCGAAAACTTTTCTTGAAACAATAATTAAAAAGAAAATAATAAATCTAACCTGCAAGTGATATGCAAACAACCTTCCTCTTTCTCCACATAGAACTTACAATTGGAACATCTCTGCCACTTGTTCTCTCTAGCAAGATCATGCAACATCATCAACTCTTCTCTTTTCTCTTTCTCTCCCATCAGTACTCTTCAAGAACTCATCACAACCCATCCCAACATGCCATGCCACCTTGCACACTACACAGAACAATCTATGGCAAACTCCACATTCCGTCTCCCTAACCGTCTCATCGTCTTTGACGAACACCTCCGAACAATCCTTGTACGGACAGTACATCTTCATCAATTGCGGAGTCATGGACTCATCCAGCATTCTCACAGCATCTCCGGGCAAGATTCCCCTCATCATCTCGATTTCGATGACGGCGGGGCAGTCGATGCCCGGGCAAGTGTACTCGATCGAAGGTTTTGTGTTCAGAACTGTGTTAAGAATTTCTCTTCGTTTCTCGATCACAATCGAGACGTGTTTGGTGATGCAGTCGGTGCACATGTTGTGGCTGCAGTGGAGTGGAAACATATCGTGGATGTCTTTCTTTTCAGCACATATTTCACATGTAATTTCAGTGTCCATTTTTGAGGGCTTTAGGTTTTGTTGATGATTATTTTTGTATATAAATTACTTTATGGATATATAGTTGGGCTTTCGGAAATCGGAATTCTTCAACTTTTTTCTCGCAACAATTCAATATTTTATCTCAAAAGTCGTTTGATTAGTTTCTTATTGATTTATTTTCTATAATCTTCACACTCAATGAATGTATCTGCAATATCAAGTAAAAAAATCAGGAAGATAGAAAGTATTATTGATTAATGTGGATAAAGTGATTTTTAATTACTTAATTCCTTATTTCACTATACCTTACAATATACGAGGCGCATTAGTCTTAAAATAATAGAGAGACGTGTCATTTAATTAAAAATGAAACATCAAATTGGAAAAGCAGGTGAACACATATACTGGTTTTCATTTATTATTGAGTTGATATAATGTACACACTAGAAACAAGATTCATATTTAAAAATGGATCAACTATATAAACTTAAAACACTAAATGGGTAATTCACGCATATTGATTTTCTTTCTTTTCACTCGAATCTGCCGCTTACAATTCCCCTCTCTCTTCAATCTCAAATCTACAGCTCTGTCTCTCCTTAACTCCACCGCCTCGATTCGTCGCCACCGTCTCTCTCTTCTCTCCCAATCTCTTTGCTCTGTCTCCTCTCTCTATGCACTGTCGGATGCCGTCTCCTCTCTCACTCAACTGCCTTGTTCCGTCCGCCCGTTCTCCCCGCTACTCATTCCGTCCGCCTATTTTCTCTCTCTTATCTCCCAAACTGCCTGTTCCTCTTTCTTTCTCTGAGCGCCGCCTTCTTCCGTTGATTATGATTATAGATGTTGGTTGGGGTAAAATTTTTGTATTAGAATTAGAGCAGAATTGGGGATTAGGTTCTCAAGTTGATTGAATTTGGTTCTGAGGGCAGTGGAGGAATCAACTGTGACTGACTGGACTGGATTAGGTTCAATTGAGGCTGTGGATGAATCATGGCTACTGTTTGGGTAGAAGAAACTGATGTTTGGGTGGAAAACCACCATGTGAAAGTAAATGTATTGTTTATCAGTAGTTGTATTTTTTGTAATACAATAATGTATACTCCCTCCGTCCCGGGAAGTATTTCACGTATTGGTGTGCGCGGAGTTTAAGAAAATTTTGTATTTTTATGTATAAAGTAAGAAAGAGAATATATATTTTAGTTGATTTAATGAAAAAGGTGTGTAAAGTTATTGAGAGATGTGGAAAAAGTGTGTAAAGTTTTTGGGAGATGTGAAAAAGCAAGTATTATATTGGGATATGTGTAAAAAGTGAGTATTAGTATAATGTATTTTTACCAAATTTAGTAAAAGTAAAGTGTGAAATACTTTGAGGGACGGATGAAAAAGGAAAGTGTGAAATACTTTGGGGGACGGAGGGAGTATATATTTTTAATAAGTGTATTACGATTTTTTTATAATATTTTTAGTTTTATTCATTGCTTTAAAAAAAGTAATACAATTATACATACAATCATATAACTGAGTATATATGGTGATACCGTGATTCTAAAAACTTCTTCAAATCTTTGTTTATCAGAAGTTGTATTTTTTGTAATTCAATAATGTATATATATATTTTAATAAGTGTATTATTTTTTAATTTTTTGTAATATTTTTAGTTTTATACATTGCTTTTATAAAGTATACAATTATACATACAACCATATACACTAATACTATGATTTTAAAAACTTATATGAATCCGAATGTGAGAGAAAATTAGTGGGGGAAAATACTTAAAAATATTAGAATGCTTTAGTTTTTGTTGTTTGTTTAGTGTGAAAATTTGCATGTTTTAGGGTCCGATTTAGCACCATTTTGTGGAATTTATATACGTATTTTAGTACTAAATGGTTAATTTTTATATATTTAAGATATTGGTACATTTGAGGTGTTATTTCGTGGTTTTAGGTGGAAAAAGAATTAAAAGTGAAAAGTTGGAATGAAGAGTAGAATCGTGAAAGAATGCTGAAAAACGCATGTCGAATTTGCATAATTTTTCTGTATTTTTGTAGAAGGCTAAGCAGATCATGTGATGTATGGTTGGAAAGATACAGAAGATAAGGTCATTTTGGCTCAAGAAACACCTTAATTGGAGGTCCGATGAGGGAGTTATGATAAAAAACGGTGAAGACGCGCAAGCTGTGCCGACCCTGCACGACTCGTGCCAATTTTGCACGAATTGCGCCCTTAAAATGTTGGACTTTTTATGAGTTATATATATGGATAGAAAGACAAGTAAGAGAGGGTCGCGTGAGCAGAAGAATCGCTTTAATCGGAGATCAGATGAAGAAGTTTTGCTCAAAATCGTGAGGTCGCGCAGCTGCCAGCGAGAATTCCGAAAATTCACGAAAATTACCCTCTATTTCCTATTTTCTTGGTGACCAAGTTATTTCCTAATTTAATATCCCTCCATATCTTCCATAATTATATTTTTTCTGATTTTTCAAGATCCCACATCCTTTTACTCCTTATTTTATTCCATTCTTACACTTATATATACCCATTCTCATCACCACATAAAGTGTGGAGAAACCGCATGATCTACCACCACCACATCACCTAGGGAACCCTAACCCATCACCTTCCGCCATCCATCTATACCCTTCACCCGCCTTTCACCTATCACACTCAATCACGGTGTTTGCTACTTGAGAAGGAGAACGGAGGAGGATCATCAAGACGGAAAGAGAAGACGGAGAATTATTCCAGATAAGTATTTTTCTTCCTTATTTAATTTCTTATTGTTGATTTATAGACTCATGGGTAAGTTTTCATCTTTTACCATGGTTATTACTTGTAACAACATGTGCTAGTTTTCTCTTGATATTTTTAGGGTTTGAAAGTTTATCATGTTGATTTGAGATTTAAGACATCTATGATGATAATTTTCGCAAAATATTTATTCCTTATTGACATTTTATTTTAGACTTATATAATCATGTTTCTTAATTTTTATGAGATTATCATTGATTGATGTATGATTAAGTTTGAATGTGTTCCATGATTATATTTGTTATTTCGTGATAATTGAAGAGGATTGACCAATATATAGCCTCTGATTATTTGACCATCAATATATGATACCTTATTATCTTTGCATGACATTGTTAAAGAGAAATATGGTAAGGAAGCCCTAATCCAATTCCTTTAGTACCTATACATGATAGATTTCTTGCACTAGCCTACATGGAATTTTGCATGTGAATCTCCTAGAAAGCGAATAAGGGGTTGTGGGTATTTAATTTCCTTAGTACCTAAAGGGAATAGGGAATTATCTTATTAATTTGGTCCTAGGAATTTATGTTCTTTAAATCTCACTTGTCCATGAGTGGTTTAGCATGCTTAAGTGATCATTCCTATAAAATTCTGCATGATTTGATTCACTTGTCGATTTGTCTTATTTCGCATGATAAATTGGATTTTTCTAAAACAATCTTGTTCTTGTCTCTTGAAACACATGTGATTGAGTGTGGCTTCAATTTATTTATTTTATTTAATATTTATTTTCTGCAATATTAGTTAATAATTCCAATTCACAAAAGGTTTTTATGTCTTAATTATTAGTGGTGACAGTTATTTAGTGTGTATCTTGCTTAACTCTAATCCCTTGGGTTCGATATTTTTACTTGGTCACACGCTGAGCTATAATTGATTTTCTATACTTGGGAACACGCAAAAAGGTGAACATTGTTCTCTCCAGATTACCTCCGGATATCATATGAGCCTTAGAACAAAAAAAACCACAACATAAATAAATTCAGAATTGTATACATTAATTAAAGAAAACTTATACATTATAAAATTATAACTAATACAATTAACTTACAAAATAAAAATATAAGAACGGTTCAAATCCTATCGATCAACTCCAGAAATCACAACAAAAAATTACAATAGAAAACTCCACCAAAAAAATCAATCTCATCCACCATCAAATCTGTAATTGTTAAGTTCTTATTGTTCTCTCCCATAGTATCAAAACCATCTCTAGAAATCCACAACTGTAACGGAGAAGAGAGTTATGAGAGGGAGTGTCACTGTAACGGATCGAGAGAAAGAGGAGAAGAGAAGATTTGTCGGACAACCGCGCGTTGTGGTTTGCGAGCAACAAAAAATGACCAGCCCAGCGATAGAGGCGACAACTCCTGACTTGACTCAGAGAAGCGTCGCCGTGAGAATGGTCTTGACTCGACTCAGAGAAACACCACCGTGAGAATGTAGAAGAGAGGAGGCTGGGAAGAAAAAGCACCGTGAGAACATGGAGAGGGAGAGCAGCAGAGAGGAGGCGAAAAAGAAGGTGATGAGAGATTGAGGGAAATGTAATTAGGGTAATTAGATCCTTATATATGGCGGGTAAAAAAAATAAATTGGGTAGGGTTGACCCTATTATTAATATACAATTGGTGCACAATAGTAATTGCCTTTATTATTTGCATAATAATAATAACATCTCATATGTAATGCTACGCAGGATAGTAATTTTGAAAATTTCATACAACCACTCGAATCTACTTAGGGATAGCAATTTTACCTGTCGGGTCGGGTTACTCGATGGGTACCCGCGTATAGAAAAATAGGGTAACGGGTCGGGTAGTACCCGAACCTAAAGGAGAATTATGCGGGTAAGGGTAGGGTATGGATTTCCTGATATTTACTCGTACCCAATCCGAAAATTACCCGATTATATATATATATATATATATATATATATATATAATTAAATGTCTAAATCTAATATTTTATTTTTAGTATAATAATAATATTGTTGATGTAAAATTTGTGATGTATTTAATTTTATTTATTATAATATGTTTGATATTTTTAATTAAAATTTATATTTATATTATTGTCATAATATAAATATAATAATTTTTAAGAATTATAATAAATCTTGTTCTCAGTTCTATGTTATAATATTATGTGTTATTTATAATTATTTTTATGAATTATAATTATTTTTTTTAATATTTTAACAAATAAATGATATTCGAATTAATAAAAATGATAGTAGTTCGGTGAAATATATTATGAATAATTTATGTGTATAAATAAAAGGTAATAACATTTTTCATCTACTTTATTTTATGAATTAACATGTTTATGATTTATATTATTTATGTCTTAGAAACATCTGGCATTGCTAGAGGAGTCATGAGTTATTCCAGTGATGAAGATGAATATGAGAATGAAGATGTAAGTAATTACTTTAGAAGAGTTTTCGTGTAATCAAATCCATTATTTAAATAAGTATTATTTAATATTTATGTTTTGAACAGGTTAAGCCCGTTTTTTAATTTACCTATGTACTTGTAGGTTGAATCTGCTGCGATTTGAGATATCTTGGTGGCGAAAAGGAGATGCGAGATTTTGAAGTTGTCATACTTAAACCTTGGAGTTGGAAGGATTTGGTAGTAATTGTTGGATTATGATGTTTATTATATGATTTTATTTGATTAACTATGAATTTATGATGTTTTCTTGTTAACGCATAAGAACTTAAACGTTATTGTTGTTGACTTTGTTTTCTAATTTGCATTTTTTTATTTTAGGTTATTTATTTATATATTATAATTATTTTTGGTGGATTATAGTTAATCAAATAAAATTGTGGGTATCCGTTTACCTGCGAATTATCCATTTACCCGATGGATACACCCGTACCCTACCCGAAGCTCTATTTTAGGGTAATAGTGTAGGGTATGAGTAGGGAGAGTAGGGTATAGGGTAGTATGTGGGTTGTCATACCCGTACCCTACCCTACCCTACCCTACCCATTGCCATCCCTAAATCTACTCTGCTATTTTGTGTATCGAGAGGGACTAGGCTACAATCAAGGGTACCAATTCAATTGATACACCCTTGGTCCCCACTCTTCTTAATTAATTCCTCTCCTTCATTAATGTTGTTTTTTAATTTATTTTAAATTTATTCTATTTAAATGATTATTATACCCTAAACCCTAGGGATAAATTATACCCTAAAACACAAGGGTAAAATTACAATTATACCCTAAACCCTAGGGATAAATTATATCCTGAACCACAAGGGTAAAATTACAATTATAGCATAAACCCTAGGGATAAATTATACCCTAAACTACAAGGGTAAAATTACAATTATATCCATAAAATTAAATAAATAAATAAAAAACAGTAACATCAACCGTTTAAAAAAATATTAAAGGTAAAGGAAGGAGATTGTACATTTTGGAATTGGTAGGATAGTTGTATTCTAGTCTTTGCCTTGAGATTGTTACTTGAACGCGGAAAAAAGCTTTGAGTTGATAAGCTGCTGTGTTGAAGATTCTCGAAGAAATAGGATGGGGGAAGGGGAGATTAGCATTGTGTCTACAGGCTACAGTGGGACTGTTCCGTTGCCAGTGGGGCTGTTCTTCGTTGGATAGGCCAGGGATGGGTGATGAAGAGAAAAAAATTCCGACTTCTGTGATGGCTTTGGCCGTCACAACTTGCCCTGCATCGAAAAAATCATCCGTCACAAATGAAACAAAAGTAGCAACAATGAAGTTCTAGCCACTAGTCAGCATGTGACGGGTAAAGTCATTCCAGAACTATAAATTAAAAAAAAATTGTGACAATTAAAATTGCAAAAATCAGTGGAAGGATAGTAATTAAAGAAAACACTAATAATTTTCATTGAAACACATCCAACACAAATTTAATCATATGTAACTAAAAAAAAAACTTAATTTTCATAACTGATCTCAACTAATTATTGATTACAATGTATGAAATCTCAATCTCAGGGGTTCTTCATTTTAATTCTCAGCTTCCTGGCTATGACTGCAGCTTTAGGATACATTGGCCTTTTGTTTGGATCACTCTGTTCCAATTGATCACTTTCAGTATGAGCGATTGAGGAACCTTTTGAGCATCTGATTCCACTACTACTTTCGATTTCTTCGCTCCTTTCTCCAACGCTTTCTCTAGAATTTATCCCAAAGCAACTACTATCTTAAGATCCTCATAAATTAGTGACAGAAATAATCACAAGAAGAAAAGTTTGCATGTAAGGCCTGCTAATTTACAGCAAAGAAATTAATATTCCATATCATCCTTAGGTGTCCATCTTGGCGTTTAAAGGAATTCTTGCATTCTCTGTTTAAGAATATTTTAGGGAAATTGAGCAAAGAAGATTATTGGCATTCATGACCGATCTTTAATTCGTATACATCCACAAGAATTATAAATAAGAAAATCAAGGAAACACAAAACAACAGAGATAATAGATGGGTTCTCCAGAAAACACAACATTCACTCAACCAATTAGACGAGTAGATAACAATCTCAGAATATAGGCAAAAAAAATAATCAGGGAGGTAAGGCAGAATTAGCTAATCAGATAAGAAATTTTGTGGAGAAAAACAGAGGCAGAAAGAAGAAATATGAATGGACAACTATCCTCTTGCCGCGAGTGGAGATCTGAAGAAGGACCCGCGGTTAGGGGTGTGCGTCGGTTAAAAACCAAGCCGAACCGAACCGAATTAACAAAATCAAATACTGATTTTTTTACAAAATGTCAGACCAAACCGAAACTAAAAATATTAATCAATCGAGCAAAATCGAACCAAAATGTTTGGTTCAGTTTAAAAATCGAATTTACCGAACAGACTGGAAAAAAATTAAAAAAACAATCAAATGTCCAATACAACCCTACTTTAAACAACAACCAACCTGAATGTTTCATAGTTCCAACAACAAATTTGCCAAAAACAACAATTAAGTAGTTTTACAGTACCATTAATTAAAATACAATTAAATTCACCGAGAATTCTTCCCAAATTCATAACAAACATAAAATCATGAAAATGCAGCTGACCAACACACACTTCTTCCATAAAAAGTGTAGTTCAAACTATCAAAACTCAAGAACTTGACTAGGTTGTGGCTGACAGGCCGGGTGAGTTTTCCGTTCCTTAAATATCATGAAACTCGAACTGAAATCTACATAAGCACAAATTAGAATACTAATTACGACTTGATGAACACATATACTATTAATATATTAGTTGATAAACATATACACCCTTTTTTTCTCACTTGAAAGAGGATATGAACCAACATTCTTTCAAGATTTTTCAACTCCCACCTTAGGCAAATCTACCACCGAAAAAAAGATTAAAATTAAAATATACGGAAGTCAAAAGTGCTTTTTTATCTACTAATATAGGATAAAAGAATGTACCTTTTTCAAATTTCTCAAGGTCATCGATCATTTCTACCACGCAAGTTTCGACTTTTGAATTTCGAAACCAATTTTGTGTACAAATTAAAGTTTCAAAAATCTTCAGAGTAAACGAACTCCTAAATGCATTGATCGTTGCTATTTTCACCTAAATTTTAATATATTTTTGTATATCTTTTCGTATATTTTATCCATATTTTATGTATTATTTTGTTGTGTTATGTGTTTTCATGGAAATGTATGTGAATGAGCTTAAACATATGTAAAACAGGTGAAACAGAGCAAAAAGGGAGATAAAATTGAAGATCTAAGAAATTGCACAAAAACTCAGTCGAATTTCTGGAATTTCAATCGAGTTTCTCTTACAGAATGAGTCGAAAAACTTTGCGTAAAAACTCGATCGAGTTTTTAAAAACTCGGTCGAGTTTCTCTTACAGAAAGATCAAGAAACAGGGCAGCATGAAAACTCGACCGAATTTCCTGAAATTCGGTCGAATTTTTGAACATTTTGGTGGACGAAAGCGCATTCCAGCTTGAAGAAACATGGTTTGCATGGAAACTTGATTGAGTTTCTAAAAACTCAGTCGAATTTTTGGACAAAAACCAGCTGTCAAAGTGCGATTTTCAGGATTTTCAAAGGGTATAAATACCCCCAAATTTAACATTCACACCAGATTTTTTAGGGCTTTCACTGTTTCACACACATCACACACTATTCCCTTCAATTCACACCATCATCTTTCTTCATTCATCATTCATTCCATCTTCTTCATCCACCCATCAAATCCACCATTCAAAAACTCAAGAAATCAAGAACTAGAGATAGAGATCAAGAATAATAGAAGATTCTCTTCAAGCAATTGATAGGGAAGAATTTATTCATTTTGTATTTCTTTTGTATTTGAGACTATGGATAAATGTAATGAATCATTTATATATTTTGTTACCATTATCATGTTAGGTTAATACCTCTAGTGGGATTAGGGATATGAAGAGCACATTGGGTTTATATTATCTTGTGAATTAAATTGGGTTTTGACTTAATTGATGTTGGTTTCTATTCATGGGATTTAATTATTTTGATGTTGTGATGGCATGGTTTTTTATTCATGAATGATTATTGGTTTAATGGATTATTGATCAATGGATGATTTATGATAATTAAGTGCTATTATAATGTTCATGTGTATATTGCTTGGAGTGAGACGAAAACAACCCTTTTAAGTATTAGAAAGGCATGAATAGACATCGAGTTTGGTTTTGACCGAGATGATATTTGAACTCGATGAGGGAAACCAATCCATTCGTTAGCTTTAGTACACAAAAAGGGGGAGTTAATTATAATTAGTACCTTCTAAGGGAGAATTGGGAATTAATTAGTACCTAGATGGAAGAGGTTAATATTGGGGTTTGATCTTAAGTTCTTTTGGGAGTCTCAAGTAGATCAACAACCTTTGTAACCCGAAAGGGAGCTTAGGATACAATCGTGATCACCCTTAATCTACATCAATTGAGTTGAATTCCCTTTGCATGATAATATGAATTGAGTGTGCTTGGATGTTTCTAATCCCCTGTTTTTCCATACTTGAACTTTAATACCTATTCTCTTTTGATTTTATTCATCATTACTTGTCATTTCTCTTAAGAGCTTTCAAGAAGTTGAGATATTTGATGTGTGGGGTATCGATTTCATGGGACTGTTTCCACAATCTAATGGATTTCTATATATATTGTTGGCGGTCGACTATATTTTGAAGTGGGTTGAGGCTATACCTTCAAGAACAAATGATGCTAGAGTGGTCATGAGATTTCTAAAGAAGCATATCTTCACGAGGTTTGGAGTTCCTAGAGTGTTGGTAAGTGATGGGGGTAGTCACTTCATAAATAAGCTCATGGAGAACATTCTCAAGACTTATGGAGTGAAACATCGAGTGTCTACTCCGTATCACCCTCAAACGAATGGTCAAGCTAAAATTTCTAACCGACAAATCAAGCAAGTCTTGGAGAAAACAGTGAGTATTAGTAGGAAAGATTGGTCAAATAAACTTGATGATGCATTGTGGGCCTTCCGAACTGCATTCAAGACCATTCTTGGTATGTCTCCGTTTCAAATTGTCTATGGCAAATCTTGTCATCTTCCCGTGGAGCTAGAGCACAAGGCTTATTGTGCTATTAAGAAGTTGAATTTTGACATTAAAGCTTTGAAGAAGGCAAGATTCTTGCAATTGAATGAGCTTGAGGAATTTCGAGAAAATGCTTATGAAAATTCAAAGAGTTTTAAGGAGAAAACCAAGAAGTGGCATATGCTCGTTTGAGGAAGAAAAGCTTTGTAAAAGGTGAAAAAGTGTTGGTATTCAATTCTCGACTAAGACTTTTCCCAGGCAAGTTGAAGTCCAAATGGAAAGGACCCTATGTAGTGAAGGAAGTTCTTGATGGGGGAGCTCTAAAGGTTATGGACAAGAATGGAGGAGAGTTCTTGGTTAATAGTCATCGAGTGAAGCACTACGTGGATCCATCACAAAAGGAGACCCTCTTTGAGGATACTTTGTTTGAAAGATAATCTCACACTCCGTCTAGCTTGAAGACGTTAAACTCAGTGCTTAATGGGAGGCAACCCATTATTATCTTTATTGCTTTATTTAGTGATTTCAATAAGGATTGTGGATTTGATGTTGTTTTGCAATTTTTGGCTTATAGATGGATTGTGCTTGTGAGAAAATATATATTGAAGAAAAGAGAAGTGCCTCATGGATTCGAGTAGACATGTCACACCACTTATTGCAAACTTAATTCTCGACTCTTGTCTCGAGTTAAGTTTGGGGGGTTAGTGCGTGGTGAACATAGCTCAATTCGTTGATTGCATATACTTCTCTACAAGAAGATTATCAATGGAAACTACAAGGGTAAGTCCCACCACTTTTTGCAAACTTAATTCTCAACTCTTGTTGCGATTCAAGTTTGGGAGGAGAGTGTGTGGTGTGACTCACCACTTGAGTACGCTTGATATTATGATGATGAGAGGTCTTCTTGTAAAATTGGTAAAATTGGGTCAATTTTAAAAAATTTTCTCATGAGTTTGGGTAGGATTTTGGTCCGATTGGTTATATTGAAGTGCATGATAATTCATAATTTTTAAGGACATTGTTGAGCTAATGGTGTTTTTTGAGTGTTTGAGTATGAATGAAGGGTATTGAAAACATAATGGAGCTCAGAGCTAACGCTTTCCACTACCAAATGCATATTGAGGGAGTACTCTACACCTTATAACTTTTAATTGCTTGACATGAATTGATTTTAATTTGGATTAATGTGATTAGCATGCTACTTCATGTGTTATGTTTGTGGGAAGTTTACTTTCGTAATTTAGAATTTCAATTTTCAATCAAAGATGGGGATGTTTGTGAGCTTAATTGGTCATGAATGATATGAATGTGTGTTTCATTGGCTATGGATGAATGTAATTTGTATTTTTGCATGTTATATGTTTTTGTTGTGTCTTGTTTGCTGAGTCTTTATTTTTTATGTTTTGTGTGTATCTTTAATTTTGTCTTGGGATGTTTGGTGGTTTGTTTTGGGATGTAGTGAGTCATTTTGAATGTGAGTAATGACATGTTGTTGTGATAAGTGATGATAAATTATGATTAAGAATCTATACACTTTTAAATTGTGACATGTTTTACTTAACTTGTTCAATTTTGAGATGAATGTGGTGTAATAAGTCCTTAAGGTCCGAGCATAAGCTAGTGAGCATTTGAGCCTCAACCGTGCATACATGGTATTTCTTCATGAGTGGGTCGGTTGTGTTTGATAAATTATAACTTGCTCAAGGACTATAGGAACGAGCCCGATTGGTGGAGATTAATGATATGATCTAAGGTCATCTTGCTATTTGAAGTTATTACCATATATTTCCCTACTTTGAACATCATCCCTAGTCAATCAATTTGAGCATATAAGCCTATTTCTTATGAATTTAGCACATTACAAGCCTTAATTGCCCACTCAAGCTTATATATACCCTTTGTGTGAGTGATTGAAGAGATGGTAACTAGAAAGGATTGATTGATTTGTAAAATAAGAAAAGGACATGGTAAACAAGCAAGAAAAAGAATGAAAAGAGCAAAACAAGAATGCACATGCAACCTCAAAGCAAGAGAAGGAGCAAAGCAACATCAAAATGCTCAAGTAAACAAAATTCAAAGAAAGGAAGCATACATCAAAAGAAGCTCAATCCAATGAAAGTTAATGAATAGTGCTTGAGATTGTAAAGATAAGAAAGGAAGAAAGGAAAGTGAAGAAGTTGAGGAAATTGGCCATCTCTTCGATTACTTAAGCATGATTAGTCACTCTTATCCATATACTTCCTACCCTATCAAAGAGCCTATCATTACATCCTTAATTAAAGACTTTTTTGATCATTAATTGAAACTTTGGAGGTTTGTGAATGTAGTCCACGAGCAAGGTTATAGTGATTCAAGCCAATCGGTTGATGAGTGTTGCTTAACCCTACGTCATAGAGTGTTGAGTGAAATTGATCTATGTGAGGCTTGGACTAAAAAAAGGACTATATTACACTTTATTTTCTTGTGATTGAACTTGTTAATTCCTCATGTTATGATTTTAATGTTGTAGGATGACTTAGCATAGTTTGTAGTTATTATCACTATAGATGTGTTATTGCTTATGTTCATTTAGTCTTCTTCTAGGTGAAAATTTCTCCTCTTGGTTTGTCATTTTCGTTGCTCGGGGACGAGCAACACTTTAAGTTTGGGGGATTTGATCGTTGCTATTTTCACCTAGATTTTAGCATCTTTTAGTATGTCTTTTCATATTATTTTATCCGTATTTTATGTATTATTTGGTTGTGTTATGTGTTTTCATGGAAATGTGTGTGAATGAGCTTAAACATATGTAAAACAGGTAAAACGGAGCAAAAAGGGAGATAAAATTGAAGATTCAAGAAATTGCACAAAAACTCGGTCGAATTTCTAGAATTTCAACCGAATTTCTTTTACAGAATGAGTCGGAAAACTTTGCGTAAAAACTCGATCGAGTTTCTAAAAATTCGATCGAGTTTCTCTTACAGAAAGATCCAGAAACATGGCAGCATGAAAACTCGACCGAATTTCCTAAAATTTGATCGAATTTTTGAGCATTTTGACGGACGAAAGCATGTTCCAGCTTGAAGAAACATGGTTTGCATGGAAACTCGATCGAGTTTCTAAAAACTCGATCGAATTTTTGGACAAAACCAGCTGTCAAAGTGCAATTTTCAGGATTTCCAAGGGGTATAAATACCCCCAAATTTAACATTCACACTAGATTTTTTAGGGCTTTCACTGTTTCACACACATCACACACTATTCCCTTCAATTCACACCATCATCTTTCTCCATTCATCATCCATTCCATCTTCTTCATCCACCCATCAAATCCACCATTCAAACACTCAAGAAATCAAGAACTAGAGATGGAGATCAAGAAGAATAGAAGAATCTCTTCAAGCAATTGATAGGGAAGAATTTATTCATTTTGTATTTCTTTTGGATTTGAGACTATGGATAAATGTAATGAATCATTTATATGTTTTGTTACCATTATCATGTTAGGCTAATCCCTCTAGTGGGATTAGGGATATGAAGAGCACATTGAGTTTATATTATCTTGTGAATTAAATTAGTTTTTGACTTAATTGATGTTGGTTTCTATTAATGAGATTTAATTGTTTTGATGTTGTGATGACATGGTTTGTTATTCATGAATGATTATTGGTTTAATGGATTGTTGATCAATGGATGATTTATGATAATTAAGTGCTATTATGATGTTCATGTGTATATTGCTTGAAGTGAGACGGAAATGACCCTTTTAAGTATTAGAAAGGCATGAATAGACATCGAGTTTGGATTTGACCGAGAGGATATTTGAACTCGATGAGGGGAACCAATCAATTCGTTAGCTTTAGTACACAAAAAGGGAGAGTTAATTCTAATTTGTACCTTTTAAGGGAGAATTGGGAATTAATTAGTACCTAGATGGAAGAGGTTAATGTTGGGCTTTGATCTTAAGTTCTTTTGGGAGTCTCAAGTAGATCAACAACCTTTGTAACCCGAAAGGGATCTTAGGATACAATCGTGATCACCCTTAATCTACATCAATTGAGTTGAATTCTCTTTGCATGATAATATGAATTGAGTGTGCTTGGATGTTTCTAATCCCCTGTTTTTCTATACTTGATCTTTAATACCTATTCTCTTTTGTTTTTATTCATCATTACTTGTCATTTCTCTTATTTGCTATTGCATTTACTTGTTAATTTGCTTTAGTTGTTAATTTCAATATCATTCTAAAAACCCCTATCGTCCTTACAAAAGTGACATAAACAAGAGCTCACGTATTTTATTAATCCAAACTTATCTCCTTTGTGGTTCGATAATTTTATTTCTTGGGATATACTTTTACAACGATCAAGTATTCTTACTCGTGAGTATAAAATATTCAAACAAGCATCAAGTACCCTACCCCCAGTACGAAAAGCCGACTCGGATGCCACCGTTGAAACAGGAATAGCAAAGATAACACGAGCTATTTTTAAAAGAATCGGGAATCTCTCAGAATTTAACTTTCATCACTTTAATATATCAAAATTACCAATATCCACCAAGTTATCTTCACTCAAATAAATTTAAATTTCACTCTTCTTATACTCACCAATCCCACCCACTTTCTTCATAAAAAAGATAAAATAAATTAAATTATAAAAATAAGGTTTATAGAATTATTAAGAAAAATCGAAGAGAAAAAAAAATAACAAAAAATTAAAAAGTATAATGATACCTTTAGGAGAATGATTAAACCTGCAAATAAAACCAAACAAAAATATAAAACAGAAAAAAAATTAGAGTTGATTATAAATAATATGAAAGTAGAATCTGTAAAAGAGAAGAAAAAGAAAAAGCATTAGAGAGAAAGAGAAAAAAAAGGGAGAAAGTAGGAATTTGATTAAGTTGAAAATATTTAAATATAATAATTTTAATGAATGAATGATCATGATTGAAACCTAATATTTATAGAGAAGATTCTAATAAAAATAAAATTGATACGATATTAACTGAAATTAAGCATATACTCCCTCCGTCCCTCGTTAAGAGGGTCATTTGCTTTTTGGTACGTAGATTAATGAGTATTATTATTTAATGTGTAGTGGGTAGTTGTATTAGTAGGAGTGTGGGTCCCAACATTTAATTATATTAGAGGGGGTGTGTGGGTCTCATGTGTGTAAAAAAAGGAAATGAGACTATTTGGGTGGGACGACCAAAATGGAAAAATGGCCCTCTTAAGCTGGGACGGAGGGAGTATTGATTAAAAATTAATCAAATTTATATTGTTAAATTAAATCAATAAAAAAGTAAAATTTAAATAATAAAAAAAATCCATTATTAGTATAATTAAATTTTATTATTGATTGAAATCAAAGAAAAATCATATGTCCTATGTATATTAAATTATAATATATGAATATTGATTGATATATTAATTTAAATTAAGTATATATTGATTAAAAATTAGTTAAATATGCTAAAAATATCTCTTATATTTACCAAATTTATGTTGTTATATAAAAAAATAAAATTTAAATAACAAAATTCATTATTATTAGTATAACTAGTAATTTCCATCCGTGCATTGCACGGAAAGCATTTTATTATAAGATTATTATTAATTATATATTTTTATTTTATATTTTTATCTTGAGGGATATATTTGTACTTATTTTGTCTGTATTTTGTGTGGTTTGAATTTTGTTGTAGCATTTTTTTTGTTTATATTTATAAATATCCCGTTTGTATTTTGCACAGATATTATTATATTATATGATTAATTGTGTACTATCATTGATATTCTTTCTTTTACTCCTCATAGAATTATTATAAAGAAAAAAAGATAGCAAAAAAAAAAGAATATTACCTCAAATGATAATGATTAGACCTACAAATAAGATCAAATATGATAATAATTAAACCTAAAATAATATCAAATAAAGTATAAAAGAAGATAACATAAATTATATTATAAAAATAGAGTTTATAGAATTATTAAAAAAACATAAAAATCGAAGAGGAAAAAAATAAAATAACAAAAAATTTAAAAGTATAATAATACCTTTAAATAGAATGGTTGAACCTGCATATAAGATCATATAAAAGTATAAAAGACAAAATAAATTAGAGTAAATTATAAATAATACTCCTTCCATCCCAAGAATACATTCGCCCCAAAAATGGAAATAATACACAATATCAATAACATTACAACACTACAATATTACAAAAATGTCACCTTCTTTTTACACACAATCTAGTCAAAGTCAAATATATCATACACTTTATTCTACTCAATTACCCAAAATACCCCTTCTCTTTCTTACATCACACCACCAAAAAATTACTTTTCTTAAACTTCGTGCCACTGAATACACGACCGTATTCCTGGGACGGAGGGAGTATGAAAGTAGAATCTGTAAAAGAGAAGAAAAAGAAGCATTAGAGAGAAAAAAATAATAAAAAGATGATTAAATAGAAGAACAAAACATAGAATATTAAAATACTCCCTCCGTCCCGCCCAAACGTCACCGGCACATGTGGTGCCTTTTTACAAAAATTAGGAAATGAAGACATTTGGATAGAACACTCAATATAGTAAAATGATGACCTTTCGGTGGGACGGAAGGAGTATAAAAATAGGGTTCATAGAATTATTATAAAGCAAACACAAAAATTGAGGGAAAAAAGATAGACAGAAAAAAAAATGATACCTCAAATGAGAATGATTAGACTTACAAATAAGATCAAATATAAGAATGATTAAATCTAAAAATAATATCAAATAAAAGTATAAAAGAAGATAAAATAAATTAAATTTTAAAAATAGAGTTAATAGAATTATTAAAAAAATAAAAATCGAAGGGAAAAAAATAAGATAATAAAAATTTAATAAAAAGTATAAAAGACAAACAAATTAGAGTAGATTATAAATAATATGAAAGTAGAATTTTTAAAAGAGAAAAAAAGAAGCATTAGAGAAAAAAAAACAAAAAGAGGATTAAAAAAAATAACAAAAGATAAAATATTAAAATATAAAAATAGGGTTCATAAAATTATTATAAAAGCAAACACAAAAATTAAAGAAAAAAAAAGATAGATAAAAAAAGAATATTACCTCAAGGTGGTTTGCAAACAGTGGGAGGCCACTATTTCTGATCCAGTATTCGCTGAAATTCATCTCCAACGCCACAAGAAAGTGCTACTCGCATCGGACTGCTGGGAAGACGATTACAGAGGATTGCATGTCTTTGAGCTCCAAGACAATTACTGCATTGAATATGTGTCGACAATTGATGTGCGTGAATGTGTTCGTGGTACGTGTACTAATGAGTACTCCCTCCGTCCCGTCCTTATAGTTAAGTTTGCTTTTCGCACATGGATTAATGAGTATAGTATTTTAATGTGTATTAAGGTGAGAAAAATAATATTTTAATGTAAAATGGGTAGGTGTATTAGTATAATGTGTGGGATTATGGAGAAAGAAAAAATTAATTTGTGTGGGTCTAATACACTCAAAAAGGAAATGTAGCCATTGAGGTGGGACGCCCAAAATGATAATGCGTAACTATTAGGACGGACGGAGGGAGTATATATTATTACATGTTCTTCTATTGAACTTGTATACTTATTACACAAGCAAATAACCATTACATAGAATTCTTCTATGCTATAAATCATGGGATGACCAATTTTGCTTTTGAGTCGCAAGCAGATTTTGATTGAACTTATTTCATTTTTGCCTTAAAGAGCTCATAGCATGATCTTCTTTTGTAAGTGTTCTTGAAATAATGATATGTTATTTCCAGGAGGTAGCTAGAAATGGGTCCCATACAGCTTCATTTTACTCCATTTGCAACCTGAATCATCAAAGGATTTTACATGATTGATCACATTTTAATAATTATAGAAAAAATTGCAACTTCATATATAATTAGCTCCTCTCACAACAATAAAATGTAACAATATGTTTCAGTTCCAATCCGTATAAAAATACATTTGATGCTTCTTTCATGCGTGCAGGAATATGGTCGTGTGTTATTTCAGAATTTCTTTAGCAAGCAATGTTTTTGGAAACGAGAATGTGACTCATGTGAAGTTTTAATGGAAAATAATCTCACTACCAAACACAACCTAAACAGAACCATTTTGGTTCAGAAACTTTATTTGGCAAACAATAGATCATTTATACTTACGAATCACATATCCCTTCTTGACTACCTTGCAAATTGTAGTTGGTTGAAGGCAAGGAAAAAATTGTGTATAAGGAAAGCACCCTGCTCTCGACCACAACAACTTCACCAAGGGTAATCAACTCCTGTATTATAAAGCCAATGATTAACACAAAGTAAAATAGGGTTCAAGTTTGATTCAAACAGAAGTACCAGTTTTGGCTAACCAAATTATTAAAACTTCTAATTAGAGATGGCGCACAAACTATGTCTGGCAAACAATAGTTCATGTTTACTTACGAATCAGTAATTCCTTCCTGGATGCCTTGCAAATTGTAGTTGATTGAAGGCAAGGAAACAATTGTGTATATAAGAAGCCCTTGCTCTCAGTGCTAACAACTTCACCAATCAACTCCTGTATGATAAAGCCAACCATAAACACAAAGTAAACCAAGGAGAGAAAAGAATTAGAACAGAGCTTTTTGTATGCTAACTGTTAAGTTACCTCCTATGACAATTCATCTAGAGCAACCTCCTCGCACAAATCCTAAAATACTCCTTGCAAAAACTCCCAACCAATTATATTTAAAAATTATTCGCAACTCAGCGTTTCCCAGCTCACAACGGCTCAAATCATTTTCCATACTTCACCTCTAATTAACACTTAACAGTTGACAGGTGAATCCCCTACTCTATAACAATGAAAAGGGCAAAGAATTACCTTCATTATCACAGTTTCCTTTAAAAGTTGTAAGTTCTCTTTTATTAATGGAATATCTGGCATTCAATAATATTACATTGTCTGAGAGGATACAAAATTTCAATAATGAGAAAATAACCCAAACAGTAACTTCTGATCAAAAGAACTTGTAAATTTCTCACCAAAAACAGAGAACTTTTTGAAGGTAAAATAGAATCTTTTGCTTGCATAAATGAAGCTATCATACAAGGCTATAAATCCAGAATAACAAGCTAAAATCATTAAGTTAAAAACATTTATATGAAAAACCTCAACTTTTTTAAGATATCAAGTGCAGGAATATCTAATGTCAGTAGCAATGAACACTATCCAGAAAAGGCCTTACCCCTTGTTGAATTCGACCCAAGTGTTTTGGATATGTCAACATAACCTTGACTGAGTGAAAGCAGCATCCCACTTCTGGACACCTAAGGGTTTTTTTGCCTGATTATGTGGAAGTAGTTGATCAATCTCAGAAGCAAATTATAAAGAATTGGACATAAGTGAAATGTAAAGGAGCAATACTTCTTATGAATCAGATACCTGCATAAACATGTGACTTAATCGAATAAGCTTGATAACTTCACCTAAGTTCTAGATCTACATCCATGAGAAGTGATTATTATCATTAAGGATCTCATTGAATTTTACAATAGCACAAAAATAAAGAGAGAAAAACCAAAAGGTTATCAATGAAAATACCCCCAACAAATTAAGTTTAAGGCTTAACTTTCAGAATTAAATGCATTAATCAGGCTGCTATATAGAATTGCTAATGGAGGCCACCAAGGTTCAATTATCAGACCTGGTTTCCCAAGTATCAACACAATGCCTGAATTCAACAGGAATGAAGGAACTCTTAGATTTGTGCCAAAAGAAAGTAAAAATAACTCAGTCAAAGGACTGTTCAGTAGATAGCTGTTTAACCTCATATGAAGTTACAATGAGGGACCAAGTACTGTACCTTAATTCAATGGGCTTGCAATATATAAATTTTAGAGCACCTACAGAGCCAAGGATTGGTAACAAAGAAAGTGTTCTACAGAAAACTAAAGTTAGATGCCATGAGGACACAGAAGGGTGTGGAAAACATCTCTCAATGGAAAATGACAATGTGGATAAGAAATAAACATATGTAAGAGAACCCAAACTCGTAATGAGCGTTGGTCTCCAGGGTGGCAAACGGAATCGGAAAGGCAACAATCCAGAGTTAAAGTTTAAACAAGCAGAAGCCGGTATTAATTTTTCTGACATAAATGATTCAATAAAGAAGAAGAAATCAACAGTTCAGGAACTACCTTTCATATCAACAAGATTGTACCTCAATTTGGATGGTCAAAATGATGCTGCTTCAAGTTGATTTGGATTTAAATGCTTTTAGCTGGTGCTGAAACCTCCTGATCATCACCCACATTGAGGCTTATGCATCAAAAAATTTCTATATTGTACCTGTCAATGACCTCAATAAATATAGACATATTTGAAAGTTTACTGCAGCAAAATAATAAACCCTAACATGAACTAAGAAACTTTGATTCGAAAACAAAAATTACCAAGTGCAATATAATTCAGGAAAAGCATCACAAAGATTCTATCCATACAATGCAAATAGTTATCTTTGTTCAAGAAATACTGAATACTTCCATTTAGTAGCAAATTTTCAATAATGAATTATCAAAGAATACTAAAAAGTGTTCCTTTGTTTGTTGGTTTTTTCCCCCCTTTTTATACTTGTGTTTTGAGGGATTTACTTAATTAGACAAAGTTTTTTCATGCTGATAATGTGATAATGGTAATGTTATTATTATTCCCAATCAATTTCTTATATTACTTGATAGCAAGTCTGGAATTAGAAATGTCAATAACAATGTAATCCTGATACTGTGTTTTACCCATGTAAACTCAGAGCTTTCAGTATGCTAGTGCATATCCAAAACCACACTTTCAAAGTACAAGCAGCTACCACAGCAGGAATGAAGAATGACAAAAAGTGATGCAACATCAATAGTTATATAAATATTTAATTGCAATTTCAGCATTTCTAGCCATAACAGCCAAATCATTCTCTAGGGACAATACAAATCTGATGATAGGGGAAGCAGAATCAGTTCATACTTGTGAATTTTTTGAAGAGCTGATAGTTCAACAGGATCCAAGTAAGTAAAAACATAATGGTTTCAAGAAACCAATAGTTCAAATAAATTCCTAACCATCTCTCACCTATCAAGAGATTAACATTTCAACAAATTAAATGAAACCAAGAAATTTAACATTTCAAGATATTAAATAAAACCAAGAAAGAATTTTGATCAAATTACCAATGATCATAGCGAGTTGATCTCCATTAGGATTGGGTGAATGCACTCAACAACATGCATTTTCCATCTGATCAATAATTTCGATTGCAATATCATAACCTGTATAGTGAATACAGTAACAAAATGAAGTTTCTGCGATCAAGGCCTCCATTTACACGAAACCACAGGTGCACAACATAATACAGTAAAAATGAATTATTGAACAAAACACAGGTTCATTGAATAGACATCGGTAAAAATGAATTATTGAACAAAACATAGGTACATTGAATATCAGCGTGATAGCTTATATAACACCCTAGTGATTAAGTACCTATACCATAAAAGAATAATTAACTTTCAAATAACACGCAACTTCTGTGTATCTTCCAATATTCATTATACTTAAGAACATGCTATCAGAAAACAAGTGATTATAAATCTATATAATGTAGCAGAATTGGGAAAGCCAACCCTCTCAAACTCAAAAATTTCATAATATTATCACACAGATTGTGCTATCTGATTCTCAGATAACAATACCAAATGATGGAACATCAAATGTATCAAATCAATTCATTATTGATTTACACGTCACATTCATTTTTTTAAGGTGGATAAAAACCGTTTTCATGGAACTCAAAATATATTTTTTCCTACAAAAAGAGAAAAACTATTAAACTAGAAGGTTAGCAGCCCCTTAGAAACAAATAGGTGAAGATGTCTTGTCGTTCACATTTCTTACCATGGTTACATAATCATAAAATTGGCAGTATGTTCCTAAGCAAACTTAATCTACCAATTTCAAGTCAGTAAAGCAATTAGAGAAAGATCATCAATTCACATAAATTACAGTCACTAATTCATTCATGAATCCACCTAGGAGTTGCATAACCTTTGAGAAAAGATTATACAAACTTACATTTCTTGAATAAATCAACCATGGGAAGCTTTAAAACAAATGAGACGATTTCATCATTAGTACATTTATAATGCAGAGAATCTTTGTATTATCACATTTTCCAAGAAAATATAAAGACAAAAGAAACAAAGTTAAGAAAATAGTCATATGAGTGAACATGAACATTTAAAAAAAATAGAAGGGGAAAAAGACACAGGAAAAATAGAATTATCAACTCATTGGAGTTCCCAATTTTAGATAATTGCTGCTGAGAATGAACAGAAAGACACCTGCAAGCACAGCGCAGCAGCCTCCAGAGTGCTCTGAATACATGTTAGATATAATAGCAATGAATTTGCCTAAAATATGCACCAAAAATAAATTTCAAAACAGATATTATATACTCCCTCCGTCCCAGTGCATTGCGAACACTACCTTATTATAAACTATAGGTAACTGTCTCCATTTCACTGGGACGGAGGGAGTACATATCATTAATTCTTCAATTTAATTTTTGTAACAGAAACGAAAGAGGAGTCGTGAAGACTTATTGCTTGAAGGGCCTTAGGGCAGCCCCAATGACCATTTTGACCCAAATCACTAAATACCCAAATTTTTGGTGATTTTGGTCATATCTCCTCCAATGATTATTACCTAAAATTTAGTGCAAAAGAGAATATTCTATAAAATCTTATTAAAATATTATTTTATTAAATTTAAATAATTATAATATTCTAAATTAATATTCATCCCTCTAATTTTAAATTATTAATTAAATAATATATTTCTATTTTGTATTAATTAATTTATATTTTAATTTTAATTTTTAAATTTTAATATTGTATAAATTTTACAAATTACATCAAAATAAATATCAAAATGAAATTAAAGAAATATATGAACAACACATTTTATTGATAATTGCATAATAAAACACATACAAATGAAAGACATAAATTTTAATCCTCAGATGAATGCAGATCAAAATTTTAAGTATTTATGTTTGTGTTTGTATTTGTATTTTTATTTATCGTAGTAGTGTTTAAGTTTTAGGATCTTTATTTATATGTATAGCGTCTAATGTATTTATATGTCTATCTTTTTTAATGTTCAATGTAATTTTTTTAATGTAATATGTAATTTTAATTGTGCAAGAAGTAATTTTTTAAATTATTTTAATGACACATAATTTATTATATATTAATTATATTAAATATAAAAATATAAATATATATTTAACAATTAAAAATAATTATTAAAAGTGGTTAAAAATATATATAAATATAATTATATTTAAATTGAGCAATAAAAATAATTATAAAAGAAATTAAAAATTTTGAGTAACAAATTTGGGTAAGACCCAAATTTACCCAAATTTGGGTAAGGTTTCCCTTTTACCCAAATTTTTTTGGTAAAAGAGGTAGCCATTGGAGGAACTTTGGCACCTTTTACCAAAAAATTTGGGTAAAAGGGTAATGGATTAGAGATGGCCTTAGGAGACGGAACCCATGTTATGTATAACAACTTGTCCTCCCTGAATCCATGGAATCAAGGTTTGAACTGAGTACAGAATTGCACATGCAGGTGGAAGCCTGGAAGAAACACATTGAATAAAAACAAAAAAAGTGAATCAACCAAAGCAAAGGGAAAATGAACATAAGTGTACAATCAGACTAAAAACAATGGGCATCAATCAATTTGCAAGGTGAAATCTTTAAAAAAGAATTACAGTGGAGAGGAAAACTATCAATCATACATATGTAAATGTTTACTCTGATTAAGGAGATCTGTGGCACCGAAGACGCCGATGATAACATGTAGTCTTAAATTTGATGAAACCGGTGTTTGGGGAAGACATTATCAGGAATGGTCGGATCTGCAAGAACTAAATTTTAAGAATAAAATAGAAAGAAAAATCCAATCATCACAAAAGGAATTACAAAAGGTTCTTCATATAACTTTTCTAGTAGTTTCTCTTTCTATCCAGTAATAACTATTCACTTTCTTAAAGAACACAGAACATGCATCTTAGTCGAATTACTTTTCGCCATCGATTTCAGAAACTTGCAAAATTTATAGTGGTGGTGGCGCAACGTGTGACTGGTGGGTCACCGCCGAAAGATGTCAGAGACCAGGGCGAACGAAGTGACAGGATACAGAGCTTCCATGAAAATTAGAGAAAGATGTGATTGTAAGAGAAATAATACAAATGCCTAATTGCATGCTAAAGCCCAAAGGGAGGAGTGGCGCTGTGGCGGTGATTTAGAACAAAAACCGAGTGAGTGCCAATTCAGAACAAGCCAATTCCCCTTTTACACTCCCTACTCCATCTCATGTTACATGGGATAGATAGTGTGACAAGTGTCCCATTTTCATACATAATTGTGTCGGAGTTCTTCGGAGTGAGATACTATTCGGTGTCGGAGCTTTTAGATGAAAGAGGGAGTGAAAGGAATTAATCTCTCTCAATAATGTCACGTAGTAGACATGCACCCTGGTTCGGAACCGCCAGTTCTGGTTCCAAGGTAGGGAGAACCGGAACCGGAACTGAACCGGGGTACGAAAGTTTTGGTTCTATAACTGATTGTTCCGGTCCGAAATCATCGAAACTGAAACTGTCGGTTCTAGTTTATTTTTTTTTGGTTTTAAGCATATAAAAAAATAAAAAAAATAAAAAAAACTGGTGGTTCTAACTGGAATCGCCAGTTCTGAACCAGAAGCGCTGGTTTTTTCCCCAAATATGAGGAATCAGAACCGAACCTTCTCCTATCGGTATTGATTCCTTTTTTGGCGGTTCCAGAACTGACTGTTCCGGTTTTGGTTAAAACTGACGGTTCCCCGGTTCGAATCGCCGGTTCTCCTTTTTTGTGCATGTCTATTATTGGATTGTATACTAAAAGTCTAGCTTTTGTATGAACAATACGTTAACAATTAATTTGAAATGAGAATCATATGATCAAATGATTGCGTCTTATAATTTATTTATATGAACGATGCAATAGTCCACTTACTTTATACTGTAGATAATATGTTGTGTGACAACACGCGGAAGATCATATTATCAGTTTCCTTATAAAGTATAAATAGATGCTCACAACCGAAATAGACGGGGACCTCTATCGGGATGGTTGTAGTGTGATTTGGTATTAGCTTGTCTTGGCTATAGAATCACATTAGTGCACTTTGTGTTATTGAGCAGGACCGCTTGAGATCGTTCGACTTATACTGACTTATAGGAGAACTTGATCTCAGTTATTATGGATGTTCGAGCTCTTAATCCCTATACAATAACCTCGACACGTAGGTCAGTATGTATTTCTTTTATTCATCAATGGGTGAGATTTAGATTCAATTAAATCAACAAACTCGGTGAGTTGGGAAGTAGTGATGTCTCTATGGTGTGTTGTTGATTGTAGAAGGAATCCATGTCCGTCATAGGTTGATGATGTCCCCTTGAGGAGCTCATAAGGATTATCATGTAACCCTGCAGGTGGATTTATTCCGGCATGATAATGAGGTTGAGTGGTACTACTCTTGGATGAGATATTAATTAATGGAGTTGTCAGTAACTTAATTAATTAATGGACATTGTATATCTTAAACATGGGGAGACTAACAGGCTCATAATAAGAAGGAGCCCATAACGTAATTATGGGATTGGTAAGGCAGTGCAGTAATAATATTTTAGTGGAATATATTATTATTATTGGACTTAAGTATAAGCTTTGGGCTAAGCTTGAATACTTAAGCCCAATGGAGGCCCAACCCAATTTCTCCTCCTGGTCCCTGCTGTAGCCCATGTATATAAGTCACCTTAACTTATCCGGAACCCTAATACTGGTGTTTAACACACAATAGAAAGAGGGAGGAAAGCAGATTGAGAGGATCCTGAAGATTGTTGCCCACACAATATCAGGATCAGACTTGGGAATACAGCAGAAGACTGGAAGGTTATTTACTGCTGCTGCTGCTGATCATCATGTACATCAACCCTAGTGAAAGGTAATATGATTTTGCTCTTTTACTTCCGCTGTAGTAGAATCGTATGGAACTCTAACAGTTCACGTTAACCAAACGATCGAATGCCAACATCTATCACGTAGGATGTGGATGACCGGGAACCTACAGGAAACTGGCCACTTCCCCCCTTCAAGCCGCATTATAGAAGTAGATAGATATAAAATCCAATACCGATATTTTTGGATATTTTTTTGATTTGGCCATTTGGGTACAACGCGAATTTCTATAATATAAAAAGGCAAACTCTCTTGTGAGATGGGTCACAAGAGAGACGGGTCAAAAACGGTTTAACCCAAATTATTTTTTATAATTTAGTATTATTATATTATATATTAATATAACTGTTGGTCAACCCACTATCTTAATTAGTTCCTAAATTTTAGGGATTACTTATTAATTTTTTTGCACTAATAATTTTCATTACGTTCTTTCATCGTCTGCCATTCAATTGAGATGTGAAGATTAATCATGAATCCATCACCATCGACGTCAGCCACCCTCCGCCATTTGATCCTATCCATTGCGCCAAAGTCGTGCAGATCTGTCGCAAGAAATACCTCTCACATCCGGATCTATCACACCCTGCTGCCAAGTCGCGAGCCACCGAAGTTCGATCGATCGCCCATGCCTTGTGCCGATTCGTTCCTTGTCGGAGTTCCACACAGCAAGTCTGAAGCCCGATCGTGTACAAGCTATTGCCCACTGGCGATTGTAAGCTTCACCACGATAAGTTAATGCTTTCATTCTTATATTATATCGGGAATTGATGTAAGGTTGATTTTACCATGTGAATGTTATAGTATGTTTGATATACAATAATGCATATTTGACATACTATAACACAAAAGGTACATAATGCGTATTTGATATACTATAAAAACCATAATATACTTTTAGCTGACATACTATAGCACTGACGTTGCATACAATAACACAGAAACGACATACTATAATACCACCGAAATATTCATCCACGCAAGACAAGATAACACAAAAATTACATACTATAACCCATCCACGACATACTATAACAATGTAATGTACACGAGTGTTTATGAGGATGATTTATGATTTGCAACGACGATTAAACGACGATTCATCGAAGTGAAAAATCGTCATACTGTGAGATTTATAGTAACGCCAAACATACTATAGTTGATTAACACTATACTATAACACAAACTGATGGTACTTTAAAATATTTTCGACTTTAACTTATAAATAATACTTTAACCCCATATTCAACATACTATAACATTTGTACTTGTTAATATTTAACTAAGAAATAAACGATTTGAATTGATGCCACGAATTTAGGATTTTCTAAAATAATAGGTTGACTAACGTAAATATATTATGATAGATCCTATAAATTTAGGAATTTTCTAAAATAATGGGGATAACTAACTATAAATATATTAATAAATATTAATAAATTATGGATAATGCATTGGATTTATCCGTCTCACACTAGTCTTTTCTATAACCCGTCTCACAAGAGACTGACTCAAATATAAAATCCAATACTGATATTTTTTGGATTTGGGTGCACGGTGTATCAAGTTTTCTGTAGAAATAAAATTAAATAGCTTTGTTAAATACACATCTCTTTTAATTTTTTAAATCTTAATTTTATTTAGACATGTACTCCACTACAGAATTGCTGGTTCCGATTTCAAGGTAGGGGAAATCAAAACCGAACCGGAGTAGGAATGTTTCGATTTCGGAACCGTCGATTCTGATTTTTTTTAAGATTTAGCGTAAAAATGTAAAAAATAAAAAAAATAGAAAAATCGGCGAGTTCAAATCGAAATCGCCGATTTTTTTCCCAATGAATGAGGAACCGAAATCGAACATTTCTTCACCGATTTTGGTTTTTTTTTGCTGGTTTCAAAACTGGCAGTTCCGGTTAAATCAGGCGGTTCTCCGGTTCGAACAGTCGGTTCCGATTTTTTGATGCATGTCTAATTTTATAATACATATACTCCCTAAAAATCCAAATTTACTCTTTTCAATTTTTTAATTATACTCATTTTTAATAATTATTTTAAAGATGATATGCACCCTTAATAATTTTCACAAGATTTTCTTCTTGGCGATAAACTGTACGGGGCTTTTCCTTTTAATATCAATAATGAAATAGAATCAACTTAAGATCATTTAATAAATCAAATTCATGATAATTGGCTCACTTAAGATCCATGAATTCAATAAAGAAAGAAAATTTGAAACAGCACACCATCCTTCTAAACACTATCAACTAAAATTTTATCAATGTTCAAAGTTGAAATTTTAAGGTTAAATTCATTTAAACAATCTCTAGTTTGCATGATATAATCTCGAAATAAACATGTAGAAGCCCCAAATCCTTGATGGTAAATAATAAAGTAAATAATAAAGGAAAGAAGATTAAATTAAATCATTATAAAAAGAAATATAAAGGGAAGAAATCTTTTTTGTGCACTATACATCTTTTTGTCCACTCACTTAAAAATCATCTTTTTTGTCTATAAATTTAATTAAATGACTAAAAGATCCTCAATAGTAAATCTAATCACATGGGCAGTTTTTTTTTTTTTTTAAACCACATTAACAATGTTAAACAATTTTAAATATAAATAAGTGGGACAAGAAATTATTAAATCTAATATTTTTACTAATTTTTTTAAAATTTATTTTAGGATTCGGTATTTACATTTATGTGTCTAATTAAATTGATTTATTTTTTTTGCCTTTTTAACGATATTTTAAATAAATTATTTTATACTATATATATTTTTTAAATATGCAAGAAAGTCTAATTAAGAAGACAAACACACCAAATTTTATTTATCAATTATTTTTTAAACTTAAAATTTTTAGAAATGATGTATTATTTTATAATTCATGATTTTAACGTACATATTATAATAATACTTTATTTATTAATTTATACTATATAAATAATTAATTAATATACTTACTTAAATACAAGATTAATTAAAATATTGTGCTCAAAGTAAATTTATTTAATTAATTTTAATTTTTTAAGCGTTATTTTTAAACTAAAAATGTAAAATAATTAAAATATGAATCATGTATTTAATTAAACAATAATATACAATTTATATATTATATTATCTTTCAACAGTAGTTATTATTAATTTATTATTATAAGGCAAAAACTCTTGTGCACCCGGGCGCACGGACCACATTCCGTGCGCCTTTAAAATTTTGTGTTAAATTGTATACCCTTTAGTATATAGATGTATACCCTTTAATTTCTAAAGAAAATTATTGTGTGTATCTGGGCGCATGAACAACACACAATGCGCTTTTAGAATTTTGTGTTAAATTGTATACCCTTTAGTATAAAAATGTGTACCTTTTATTTTATA
The DNA here is from genome assembly GCA_023678885.1 of Pogostemon cablin. Classification (NCBI taxonomy): domain Eukaryota; kingdom Viridiplantae; phylum Streptophyta; class Magnoliopsida; order Lamiales; family Lamiaceae; genus Pogostemon; species Pogostemon cablin. The sequence continues at coordinate 33,271,678 of CM042965.1, read as the reverse complement.
AAGAAAAAAATATTAATGAAAGTGTACCTTTTAGAACAAAATGATGTACCTTTTATTAATTAAAGTGTATACCCTTTAGACTAAAATAATGTACCCTTACTTGTAATACTAAATTTCTAAAGACGCACGGAATGTGTTCCGTGCGCCCAGCGCACGCAGCCTCACTCTTATTATAATTATACATGTAAGTTGAATAGTAGAGGTTAAATTTTAGTAAGGGTGCTATGGTCATTTCATTAAAATTGTGGCCAAAAAAGATGATTTGTTTAGTTGGTAGACAAAAAAAAGAGAGAATAAACACTAAAGTGGACACAAACATGGATTTTCCCAAATATAAATTCCAAGAAAACTCCATTCCAAGTGAGGGAAAGAATGACAGAGCGATCTCTTTTTGGTTTATTCAGAGTATATGTCTTCTTGAATCTTTGGTATGAGACTTTTTTGATATCTCGGCGCGGCGATGGAGTATCATGATCATTATGTTTGTGAGGAATTTACGTAGTTTGTTGAATTTTCTTAACTATATTTTGGTTCTTGATGATGAAGTAAGTAGTGAGTATGATTCATTGTTAATGTCGGTTCTTGCATGACAAATCATCCGCCGTTGGGATATTATGAACTTGATATCTTATTTTATACTCCCTCCGTCCACGGGCCATTTTACCAATTTTGATCGTCTCACCCAAATAGTTTCATTTTCTTTTTTGGACATATGAGACCCATTCACACCCACAAATACAATTAAAACATGGAGGCCCCACACCCACTAATACAACTATTCACTACACATTAAATAATAATACTCATTAATCCACGTGCCCAAAAGCAAATGAGACTCTTAGGTTGGGACGAAGGTGGTATATACTAATTGCGAATACCCTGTTATAAATAATTTTTCAAAAATATGAGGTATTAGTTAATTATAGTACTTTTTTATTTTAATTTCATATATATAATCTTTTTACTTTTATTTATTTATTATTATTATTATTATATTTTTCATGTATATCTATAAATTAAATATTATTTTTATTTTTATTTTTTTATTAGTTAGGAATAGATAATTAAACCAACTAAAATATATCAACTTATTATTATTATTTAATTTTTATATTTAATATTTTTATAATTATATATAATATAATACTATAATATAAATGTTACCATTGATAGTATTGCTATTATACCTTGAAGAAACATGTTCTTATATTATTATTTTCTTTTATAATCATACAAATTTATTTTTTATTAAAATTAATCTTTTATTCCTGCATCGTACAGGTGTAATGCTAATCTTTTATTAAAATCCAAAAATTATGAGATCTTTTCAAAAGTTTTAACTATTTCAAAAGAAAATCGAATTGGTAGGACGTTCAATAAATTTAACCAGAAAAAATACTAAAAGTGTGAATTTCTATATTGGATGGGGATAATACTTAAAAAAAATCCTATAATTGAATTATTGCATGAATAAATTGTTGAACATTCCAAGAATGTTAAATCAGGACAAGTCATAGGGACCAAAATTTAAGGATAGCCAAATTCCATTTCAAGACACATCATGTGGCAACATTCTATCACAACTAACTGCATCATCAATAAAAGCATAGTTGAGTTAAAATTAAAAGAAGAATTGGGTTTAATTAATTTGCAGAATACAGTGAAAGAAAGGAAGATTAAGTTTGAGAGCAGTTATAGTAATGCTGTAATGGGAGAAATAAACTAGTCAACCGCAATTACCATGAGTAGAAGTCCAAGCTTTTCCACATAAATAGCAGAATTGGAATCCACACCTATATATATTGCAGCCACACAAAATATAGGTACATGATTAGTAATTTTGTATTTAATAAGTTTTTTTATGTATAATAATTTGTTCATTTCAGTACCCTATATTACATCTAAATAAATCTAACACATCAATTACGTACTTATTTACATAATTATTTGAATCGATAAGCATTAAGCATATAATGAGTGACAAGCACAATTAATCAAAAAGATATAATAGATTAATGAAATAAGAAAAAAATAGGTATCATGAGATTTCTAGATTAGTTGGCAAGATGTGAAGCTTCTAAACTGATAGAAATGTTAGCAAAGATAAGTGTGTGTGACTTTTTTACGATATCCCATATCGGTTCCACACATAAGAATGAAAGGACATATAAGTGGGGCCAATTTTTCACTCTCAGCCATGATTTTGAGTAAAGTTTGACTTCCTAACTTTATGCCTAACAATTTGATGAAACCGATGATCCAGACGGACCATGGGACGGACCATGAGATTTCTAGATTAGTTGGCAAGATATGAAGCTTCTAAACTGATAGAAATGTTAGCAAAGACAAGTGTGTGTGACTTTGTTACGATATCCCAAATCGATTTCACACATAAGTATGAAAGGGCATATAAGTGGGGTCAACCTTTCACTCTCAGCTATGATTTTGGGTGAAGGTTGAGCTTTTTAGCTTTATGCCTAACAACGATCTCAACTTAATTTAAAATTTTCATCAACTCCTTACCCAAGTAAAGTTATACTCACTCCGTCCGCCCGAAAGAGGGGTGTTTACTTTTGTGCACGTTGATTAAGAAGTATTATTATTTAATGTGTAGTGGGTAGTTATATTAGTGGGGGTGTGGACCCCATATTTTAGTTGTATTCGTGGGTCCTATGTGTGTAAAAAAGGTAATGACCCTCTTTGAAGCGGACGACCAAAATGGAAAAAAATCATCTTTCAAGCGGACGGAGGGAGTACAATTTATTAACTCTTATTATAAATTTTAAATATAAAATTTGGTCCCTAAGAATAAGCCAAATCCAATCTCAATACACGAGTTTGGTAATTTTTCGAAAGTGGTCATGTGGTGTATGAATTTAATCATTTTCGTTCACTTTTAAACCGAAAAGCATGTATATAACCAATTATTAGGTATAAAGTGCTACTACCTCCATGGGATCTCCCACCAAGCTCTTTACTCTTTTCTTATTTATTTGTTCCATTACATTCTCCACCCTCCAAAAATAATACTTCCTTCGTCCGCTCGAAATAGGGTTTTTTCATTTTGGTCATCCGTTTTAAAGATGGTCACTTCCTTTTTACATACATGGGATCTACATCCACCCACTAATACAACTAAAATATAGGAATCCACACTCCAACTAATACAACTACCCACTACACATTAAATAACAATACTTTTTAATCAACGTGGACAAAAGCAAAATACCATCTTTCGAGCGGACGGAGGGAGTATAAATTTCAATACAAATAACTTCTAAGTGGTACATCATATTTTCAAAAAGTCACTCTAACCTAATAACTTACTTTGTCATTTATTTCAAATCATATTCTATCATACTATTTCTTTCTATCTCTATTAAATAGGAGTATGACAAAAATGTATCACATTTTAATAAGTTTTTATTACTCATTATTTCTAAATCCTCCATATAAGATTTCTTTTCAAAAATGAAGTAATTTTTTTTTTTCATAAACAAAAAACTTGAAGAAAAATAAATAAAATCTGACCTGCAAGTCATATGCAAACACCCTTCCTTCCTCTCCACGTAGAACTTACAATTGGAACATCTCTGCCACTTCTTCTCTCTTGCAAGATCTTCCATCATCTTCAACTCCTCCCTTTCTCTCTCATCACCCTTCATCTTCAAGAACTCCTCACACCCCATCTCAGAATGCCATGGCACTTTGCACTCTGCACAAAACAATCTATGGCAAACTCCACATTCTGTAGCCCTAATCGTCTCATCGTCTTTCACGAACACCTCCGAACAGTCCTTGTACGGACAGTACATCTTCATTGAGTGCGGAATCATGGACTCAAACAGCACATCATCCAGCATTCTCACAGCTTCCCCGGGCAAGATTCCCCGCATCGTCTCGATTTCGAGAACCGCGGGGCAGTCCATGCCCGGGCAAGTGCAGTGGATCGAAGCTTGCTCCTTCATCTTCATCTCGTTCGTGTTCAGAATTGTGTTCAAAATTTCTCTACGTTTCTCGATCACGATCGAGACGTGTTTGGATATGCAGTCGGTGCACATGTTGTGGCTGCAGTGGAGACGAAACATGTCGTTGATGTCTTTGCTTTCAGCACATATTTCACACACACTACTAATCGAGGAGGTTCGGATGATCCATTGTTTTCTTTCTTTGCACCCATTTGTGATGACTCTCCGACTTCCATTCGTGATGATTCTCCGACTTCCATGGAAACTTTTGGTTTGATTTTGATGAAGAAGGAAGAGACTATGGCTTCTTGAAGCTGCAATTCTTCTGCAAATTTCTCATCTGAAATTAGGGTTTGATTTTCTTCTGAGTCGATGAAAAGTATAGAAACATCTGTTTCATCCATTGATGAAATGGCGATGTTTTGAGTATCCATTTATTGAAATTAAAAATGATGCTAGGGATTTTGGTTTTGTTGGTGATCATTTTTTGTATGTATAAAATACTTTATGGATATATAGTTGGGCTTTTCGAATTCTTCGATAATTGAATATTTGTTCCCCAAAAGTCGTCTAATTTGTTGGTGAATTCCATTTTCGATAAAAAAATCTTTCATACCTAATCAATCAATCTATCTTCAATATAATTAATAATCCAATATCAGTTCTAGTAATTACTACTCCTCTGTCCTCTGTCTCGGTCAAACTGCATTTGACTGCAAAAAACTCTCACAAAAGCTATAATAAATACACTTATTTGGACGGGACAAAGGGAATACAATGTGTGTTATTGTAATTGAAATTTTAAAGAAGATTGTTTTTTTTATATAAAGTTATTGAGATGATATAAAAAAAATTAAATATTTAGATAATTTAATAAAAAATTATAGATAAAAAGTGAGATTATTAAGATTTTGGGAAAATTACACTTTTGGTCCTATTGGAGCATCTCAGTTGCATTTTTGGTCCTGAACCTTTTTTTGTCTCAAAAGTTGCATTTTTGGTCCTGTTTTATTAGCAGTTGCACTTTTGTCCCAAAAAGTTTTAAAACATGGTTTTTTCGAAAATTTTCATCCTTAAACGATTTATATCATATCTATGTTATCAGATTATCATCTTCTTTCTATTCTTTCAAAACAGACATAGTCCATTATGACAATATGAGGCCAATCATGCTTTCGTACATTAATTAAACAATATTAATCTCGTAATTAACCAACTTGCAATAGCAACAGTACCTTTTTTTACCATCAATCCATCGGGTATCCGGGAGGTTTTACAGCTGCTCTCACAACCAACCACGCACCCCGCAATTTGGTGGTTCAATCCCATTCCTTCAGCGAACCTCAGCACAACCCTGGTTTGTTTTCTACGCCGGGTGTACAAGATGCTGCTACTATATATTTCTTATCGAAAAATATGGAGATTAAGGTTGCAGAATAAAATGGAAGATTACATAACTCGGGCAGTAGTCCAAGATTATTTATTTATGAAATGGAAATATTATTACACACTCATACTACTTAAATAAGAGGAGAAGACTTCTCTAGATACCTATGGTAGCTGAAATGGAAACACTCATACAAGAAAAGAAAGAAAAAACAATGTTTATTCTTAGAAAGAAAAAAGAGGGGAGTGGTCGATGTCTTATGCTTCCTCATACTATTTATTTATAGAGGCTTGTGAACTTCAAATCCAGATTCTAAAGTCTCCTAACTTCTTGTGACGTTACTGCTTACGTCACATATCTTGGGTGCATTCAGTAGCTGGCTGCCTTGGATGCTCTCTTTATTAGCTGGTCAGGTGATTAGCCATAGTTTAGTGGAGAATGACTAATTCAAGAAATTATCGAATCCAAGGGAGGTAGGCACTAGTGCTTAAGCGATCTCACGTTTCTTATAATTTTATAGAGACTAATCATCAAAGGGAGGTTGATCAAACAAGAAATTAAATCAATCAATGCAAGTGAACAAGCAATGATCAAACGAACAAGATGGATGGATGAAAAGTGGTTTACCAAATTGATTAAAAGTGAGATTAACAACAATCAAGAAGTGGTAATTCTAGGAATTATGTATCAAATTCATATATATCATGGATTGAAGACTAAGGGCCAACACTAAAATCACCTAAACTCCCTCTCGAGATGGATAGGATAAGAATATCAAATAGCTCAATGGATTGGTTCTCACTTAAACAATTCCAACTAGGTACTAAGCTTAAATGAGAGTCCCTTCACACAATTAATCAATCTCTCGATCAAACCAATCACATGTCCTACCAAAGGGTTCTAAATTATGAAGGACTTCTTAATCTCTTCACAATCTATAATGCTCATGAAGTGTTTGATGAAATAATTCACTTAATTATCCTAAGCATATAATTGATTTCTCAATCTAATCACATATCTAGAACAACTAAACACACGAATCATCAATACAATTCAAGCAATTTATAATCAATGGTAGAAAATCATAGATCCAATCAACATATGAATTTAAATACACAAATCCCCAAAATTATCCAACAACTCTCATGTTGCTAATCTCACAAGGGAGATTAGCCTACCATATTAAGAAGGAAATGAACATAGACATTAAGATCCTTACAAAACATGATGAAACTATGAGGTTTAATACAAGAAATGAATGGAAACTCCCTTGATGTCACTTCAATGGTGATTTCCTTCATTCCCTTGTTATCTTCCTCTCTTCCTTGCTTCTTTTCTTCAATTGGATGATGATTTTGATGATTGGATGATTGTAGATCCAATGGATGGTGAATGGATGAAGATGATTGTGTAAAATGGAGAGAATTGTGTGTGATGTGTGTGTAGAAGGGTTGGAATTTCGGATCTCCTTTCACATATTGAAGTATTGGGTATTTATACCCCTTGGGAGGCTTCTAGAAGGATTCTGATTTTTTTTTCCAGGATTTTACATAGCACGAGTCGTGCTCTGCCACACGGCCATAAGGTGCCCGTGTTGCGTGAACGGATGCTCCCGCACGGCCTTTACTTACAGGGCCATGTTGATGACACGGCTCGTGCTGCCAACACGACTCGTGCTACTGGACACGGCCTTAAGGTGCCCGTGTTGAACGAATAGGTGTCGCCGCACGGCCACCTCTTACAGGGCCGTGTTGGCTACACGGCCCGTGTTGGTGCTGGCTCCTGTATTTCTTCACTATTTTGGCTCGTTCTCCCTCGTTTCAACTCCGAATTGAGATCCGCTTTTTCCTATAAAGACACAAAACACAACCAAATAGAACACAAATACGGATAAAATAATACGAAAACACACATAAAAAGATACTAAAATCTAGGTGAAAATATCACTCATCATCAGGTCCACTCCCTTTGGCCCTTTATTGCAGGGTCACATGGCTTTGTTTCATTGCGGGGTCACCTGGCTTTTGCTTTTTTGGAGAGTCATTTCTTCCTTGGGGTATCTTAAGGGTCTACCGGCTCTTGGTTATTTTGAAGAGATTTTACCCTCTTTTTTCCACGTGTATCCTTTGCTGGAAGGGGTCCAGCATTCTTGTTCCTCTCAATGCTCAAATGTACTCCTTTTTTAAATTCTGGTTCGATTTGGGTGGAGCAACTGGTGCATATTTTTTCTGTCCACCTCCCTTGGTGGATCATTTTGCAGAATTTTCGATGAGACTCCTTACTCATTGACAGCTTGTTTTCCCAGAGCAGATTCCTTTTTCCCTCGAAAAAGCCTTCTGCATATTGAGTCTTTTTTCATGTTAAAGTTTTTAACAGGAAGGATCCGTTTACAGTGTGATCTTTGAATTTGAACGGAAACTTGACTTGTGCCATTGCTTGAAAGCATACGTACAAACCCCTCGCTCTTCACGTAGAGATTTGATCCTCTGAGTAAGTCGAAACTAGGACTGGTTCCTTCCCTGAAGACTCCTTGATGATGTTGGCAACTTTAATATCTGGCCTTCGTAACTTGATATAATGAAAGGCTTCGTGTCAGGCTTTCCCCACTGGTTCTGGAGCTGCATTTGTAAAATATAGCTCCAATAGTTCTCCCCTAGTCAAAGTATTATTGTTTGACCATACCTTGACTACTGCTTCCCTTATCCACTTTGGTAACTTTGAGATTTCTGGGAAGCTGGGTGCCTTGGTGTATATTGAGGCCAATGCCCCAAAGTTGAACCATTGCTTAACATATTCTGGATTTGACCCAGGTCTCATCCAGACTTGGGGATATTCCCCAGACACATCTATCCGGCATTTCTCCGGATGGATTCCCTGTAGTATGTTCAATTTCTCCCAACTAGCCTGGTATTCCTGCCAATGAGAAAAATCAGCCAAGTTAATATCAACCTTAGCGGTGCCTGTCATAGGCCTAAGGTTGATCTCTCCCTCTTTGACCCCTGAGATGCTGGGTTGACTCGAAGGCCCAAGATGTGACTCAAGAGCCTCGACTTTTTCTTAGACTGGTTTCTCCTTTGAAGGTTCCAGTCTAGAACTCGTGCCAGGGGTATTCGAATCCCCTGCTCCGGGTTTAGGGCCCCATTCCTGAATGCACTCCTTTTGCCGATTGCTCACGACTGCCTGGAGTAAAGACACTTGTATTATCTCGTATAGTCCCGCATAACTGTGGATACAATCTCGTATTAGATTTGACACTTTGGTCTCATCTTCTCATTGTAATTTTTCAGCAACGTTAACATTCATTGCCATAGTCTCATAATCCTTCTGGAGCGCCGTAAGGAGGTCCATCAGGTGCTTGGATCTCATTAGGATTGAGTCGATTTCACCTCCCTCCATCTCTCGTTAGAAAATCTGCCAAAATATTTTCAACATATTTAATAATGACAATATTAAAATCATAATATTGGCATTCAGCTTACCATCTTAAAAGTCTAGCCTTTTCTGGTTTTGATTCAATTTTATTTTTTAGAAAAGCTTTGACACTCGTGTTATCGATTTTAAGGATGAATTTCTTCGCGAGAAGAAATAGCGGCCATTTTTTGAACGCCTTTCGGACTGTAAAGAACTCCTTTTCATTGATGTGCCACCTCTTTTCTTCATTCTCCGCAAAGAGTCCACTACAGTATATGCATGACACTTCTCCTTCGGGTGTGGACTTTGTTAGAATTGTTGCCCACCAATGGTCATTGGCATTTGTGTAGAGTACCAGTTCATCCTCGTCATTTGGTATTGCTAACTTGGGGAGCCTCTTGCAAACCTCCTTTAGTTGCTTAACCGCTGCTCGGTGTGATTCCTCCCATTTGAACTCAGCATCCTTTTTTCAGCAAAGGACTGAACACCTTCCTGTATTGTGCTAGATTATTGATTAACATTCCAGCGAAGTTGACAACTCCTAAGAAGCTTTGGAATTGCTTCTTGTCTTTAAGATCTTCAGGAAATCCTTGAACTTTCTCTACAATGTGAGGTTGTAGAATGATTACGGATTCATCGATCTCAACTCCCAGGAACTCTATCTATCTTGTTGCAATTATTGCCTTCTTTTCAGAAAGCACCAATCCTTCCTTGTGGCACACTACTGAAAATAATTCCAAATACGCTAAGTGTTCCTTCATGTTCTTTGAGGCTATGAGGATATCATCCACATAGACAAACATGAATGAGAAATAATCCTTAAATAGATTATCCATCTTTCTTTGGTATATCCGGGGTGCGTTTGCCAAGCCCATGGGCATGACATTTCAGATATAATGGCCTTGTTGTGTGGGGAAGGCTGTGAACCTTTTGCTCCCTTTTCCATCATAATCTGTAGAATCCAGATTTGCAATCGAACTTCGAGAATACCTTGGCATTCTTGATACAATTGACCAAGTGTTCTCTACTTGGTATATAGTATCCATCGAATTCCAAGATGTTGTTGATCCCTTTGTAGATCACAAGTCTTGGCTTTCCCCGCTTGACTTCTCAATGATTTCGAACCAGAAATCCTGGACTGCTGTATGGAGATACTACTGGTGCTATTAGCTTAAGGTCTAGATATTCCTTAAGTAATTGCTGCATATCCTTACGATCCTCTTGGTTCATCAGCGCCTCGATTCATTTATTTCAAAGGCACACTATATAGAAGATCATTTGATGGAGTTTTCTTGAGATGCTTGGGTAAGGAAGAAAATATTCAAGCAATGGAGGAGGCTCACTCCGGAATTTGCGGTGCTCATCAATCCGGACCGAAGCTACATTTCAGAATTAAAAGGATGGGCTACTATTGGCCAACCATGGTGAAGGATTGCACGGATTACGCACAAAGATGTCAAGCTTGTCAGTTCCATGGAAATTTGATTCATCAACCTCCGGAGCCTTTACATCCGACAGTCGCTTCATGGCCTTTTGATGCTTGGGGTTTAGATGTGGAGGGGCTGCTTACAAAGTCATCTGGTGGTCATCTCTATATTCTTGCGGCAACCGATTACTTTTCAAAGTGGGCCGAAGCAGTGCCTCTAAGGGAAGTGAAGAAAGAAAATATTGCTGATTTCATCCGGATCAACATCATTTATAGATATGGTGTTCCGCGCTACATCATCACCGATAATGGAAAGCAGTTCAGCAACAGTTGGATTGATAAGCTATGTGAGAAGTTTGATTTCAAACAAAAGAAATCTTCAATGTATAACGCAGCTGCTAATGGTCTTGCTGAAGCTTTCAATAAGACATTGTGTAGTTTGTTAAAGAAGGTGGTGTCCAAGTCGAAAAGAGATTGGCATGAAAGAATAAATGAAGCTTTATGGGCATACCGCACCACCTATAGAACACCTACTCAAGCCACTCTGTATTCCTTGGTGTATGGTGTTGAGGTTGTTGTGCCTCTTGAAAAGCAAATTCCTTCTTTGAGGATAGCCACACAAGAAGGCCTCACCGAGGAAGAAAATGCATCCATTTTGATAAGGTAAATCCAGTGACATGGATTTAATCAATATTCGGATGGGGCTTGTATATTGAAAAGAGTGATGGAAACGTGGTGGTATTTCTTGTACTGTACGTAGATGATATATTACTCATTGGAGATAATGAAAGAGTATTGTCGGGCGTATGGGTATGGTTAATAAAGCAGTATGAAATGAAGGACTTAAGAAAAGCAAAAATATCCTTTTGATCACGGTAATACGGATCATAAGAAAGGATGTTACGCTTGTCTCAAGCTTCATGAGATGATACGATCCTTATTTGTTTAGCATGTGACTTTATCTAACGAAATGTGTCTTGAGACACAAACAGAAGATAAAGGTGAGAAAGCGGTTCCTTATGCTACGACAAATAAGGAAGCTTAATATAAGGAATGCTATGCACGAGTATGGATAACTGTTTTGCAGAAGGCATGAACAGTGTGTATCAAGGTAACCCGAAATAAGAATGTTGAACTGTGGTAAAACATATACTTATGTACCTGAAAAGGACCAGAAATTATATGTGGACTTACCGAATAGATTCACTGCTTCTTAAGGGTTATATAGATTCAGATTTTTCAAATCAGATAGGGACGACAGTAAATCCACATCAAAGGTTATGTGTTTAATTTTAGGAAGTAGAGTCATAATGTGGAGGAGTGTTATATAGAAATATATTATAGTCTTCTGACTCCATCATGGAAAGATGATTAATTGGAGCTTATAAGGCAGCCAAGATATCTGTATGACTCTAGAATTTATTAATCGAAGTGATTCTAAGTTTGCCCAAGGTTATCACAATTGCTTTTGATGATAATGGTGCAGTTGCAAACTTGAAGGAATCACAAGCCCATAAGGCAATTAAACACATGGAGCGCGAGTACCACCTATTACGAGAAATCGTATAATGAGGGGAAGGTTGTTGTCGCCAAGATTGCATCGAATGATGACCTAGTAAATCCATTTACAAGGACCTTAAGGCGAGAGCTTTTGATGTTCGTATAGTGGGAGTGAAAATCAGATGTATGGCAGAAGACATGACAGCATAGTCTTTTAGTATAACTAGGAGATTGTTGGATTGTATACTAAAAAGTCTAGCTTTTGTATGAACAATACGTTAACAATTAATTTGAAATGAGAATCATATGATCAAATGATTGCGTCTTATAATTTATTTATATGTACGATGCAATAGTCCACTTACTTTATATTGTAGATAATATGTTGTGCGACAACACGCGGAAGATCATATTATCGGTTTCCTTATAAAGTATAAACAGATGCTCATAACCGAGATAGACTGGTACTCTCTATCGGGATGGTTGTAGTGTGATTTGGTATTAGCTTGTCTTGGCTATATAATCACATTAGTGTATTCTGTGTGTATTGAGCAAGACCGCTTGAGATCGTTCGACTTATACTGACTTATAGGAGAACTTGATCTCAGTTATTATGGATGTTCGTACTCTTAATCCCTATACAATAACCTCGACACGTAAGATAGTATGTAGTTCTATGATTCATCAATGGGTGAGATTTACATGTAATTAAATCAACAAACACGGTGAGTTGGGAAGTAGTGTTGTCTCTATGGTATGTTGTTGATTGTAGAAGGAATCCGTGTCCGTCATAGGTTGATGATGTCCCCTTGAGGAGCTCATAAGGATTATCATATAAACTCTGCAGGTGGATTTATTCCGGCATGATAATGAGGTTGAGTGGTAATACTCTTGGATGAGATATTAATTAATGTAGTTGTCAGTAATTTAATTAATTAATGAACATTGTATATCTTAAACATGGGAAAACTAACGGGCTAATAATAAGAAGGAGACCATAACATAATTATGGGATTAGAACGATAATGTAGTAATAATATTTTAGTGGTATATATTATTATTATTGAACTTAAGTATAAGCTTTGGGCTAAGCTTGGATACTTAAGCCTAATGGATGCCAAACTCTAATTTCTCCTCCTGGTCCCTGCTGTAGCCCATATATATAAGTCATTTCAGCTGTCCGGAAATTCTAATCCATGAGAATAATCACGCCTAACACTGTGAGGAGGGTGAGGGAATAGCAAAATGAGAAGATCTCGAAGATCGTCGCCCACACGACGTCGAGATTGGACTTGGGAATACAGCAGAAGACTGGAAGGTTGTTTGCTGCTGCTGCCCGCCAATTTCTATGATTTTTATAAAATTATATATACATCAAAATAGGATGTGTGATATACTGACGGAAATCCACGGAAGAGAGGATCGTTTTGGCACGTAGATTACTCGATTCTAACATCAAATGAGAGAGTTATGCCCAAAATGGTGGAACTGCGCAGGCTGCTAGTGAGAATCCATCTTCTTCAACATACCCTGGTGAAAGGTAATATGTTTCTTGGTTTTCTTGCGTCCGCTGAATTAGAAACGTATGGAACCCTAATGGTTCACATTAACCAAACTATCGAACGCCAATAATTTCACCTCATGTGATGATTGGACCTACAGATATTCCTTCCCAGTCTTCTTAAACAATTAAAATTCTTACTGCTCATTATGAGTTTGGTGCTAACTTTATAGACCCAAAGGTATGTTGTTTGCAATAATGCTATTTGTTTCTCTTATTAAAATGTCAAATGTGTTGACCAAGGAGCATTTCTTTTTCCTTGACAGCTAATACTTTTTGGGAGAGTGTTGACAGATGTGAGAGTAAATGCAAGACTGAATGTGAATTGACTGAGAATCTTACGTTGAAGATCATGGTCAGGTATGCTTGTTAAATTCTTACTATTTTTAAGGAAAAATCTGACAAAGGACAGTATCATGTTTCTAAATTCATAGCTTGTGTCAGATCAACTGATTGTATCAACTTGATCCTTTAATGCTTTTATTTTCTTGTTCTAATATGGATATATCCTATATAACTGTAATATTGTATGAAAATTCCATGAAGTCAGATTAGATTATTTTTACAGAGTTTGTTAGGACAACTGCACTAGGATTAGGTCTCTTTTGTGATCTTTTCTGAATTATGTATTTGTTTTAGTGTTTCTCTTTTAGTAAGAAATTTAGCAATTAGTTGATACCTAATAAACCTGCACATTATGATTTTTATTTATGAAATTAAATTACATTAGCTCAGTAAAGTCTATTTAATTTATCCATGATTAGTTTCCTTCTCTTTATGTTGGAAAATACAACAAATTGTGTTTTTTAAAATTTAATCCTATTCATTCTCAATGCTAATGTGCTTCTTTAATTGTATATAGATTATTCTTAATTTTCCTATATTTCTATTACACTTGAAATTATAATATGTATGCAAGTTGATCACTGTGCTAATGTGCTTCAGTCTTGCTCCCAGCTTTTGGGCAAAAGCGATGAACTCTAGTGTAACCTTGAATGATTATTTGTTAATGCTTGTTAATTTCAAGCATAGTTTGGTATTATTACTTGTCGATTTGTACCTAATTAAGTGATTACTTACTGTAACTGATAATTGATGTAGAATCTGAAATTGACCAGTACTCGATATAATGCTTGGACTTTTTTTTTATTTTATAATCCTCGACATTCTTAAATACTGGTTCTTATTGGATTAATTTAGTCTAGAATTAGTTTTCTTCTTGTAGCTTTTAAATGTTATTTTTAAATGATAAATTAATTGGTTTTAATGAATTTTTGTAGGTTAACTATGGGAGTGGCTAAAAATATTACTGACATGGAAGAAGAAAGGTGAAGATTAGAAATGGGTATATTTTCATTATAATTTCTGGCAAAGCCGTATATGAGGAGTATATTTGAGAGTACTAGATTGTGATAGATTGTGTTGTAATGCAATGTTCTTAGATTATTTGTGTAAAGCTCAAGAAAGAATAGAAGTAATAGGATATTGATACAGTTGTTGAATCGTGGAGAATACATTACATTATTTTTTGTTCCATTTTTATTGTGTAATGATGTTCTGGAATGGTGATTTGTTTTTCAATAACATATATTATATTTTTTGTAATTTTCTATTAAACTTTGGAGCAAATGAAAAAAAAATTAATGGCCAATGAGAATACCCCGTTGTTAGATATTAATAACAGATCAAACAACAACCGATATATTACCTATAATGGGAATTGGCCGTTGTAAAAAAAGGCTACGACAACGGGGATTCCCCGTGGTTAAAAAGTTACTTCTATTAACGACTCTTCAAACGACGATGGAGAAATTGCCTACGACAATGGGGAATTCCCGTTATTAAAGATTAGCTACAATAAAGATTCAAATACCATTGTTAAAAGTCTAGACTTTTAACAACTGTCAGTTTAACAACGGAGCAATGAGGTCTACGACAACGGGAATTTCCTGTTGTCGTAGAAAGCTACTACAACGGGAAATCCCCGTTGTCAAATATTCTTTGGTCATGACTAACAATTTTAACAACGGAAATTTAAGGCTACGACAATGGGGATCCCCCGTTGTTAAAGGTTAGCTACGACAACGGGTCGATCCCCGTTATTAAAAGTCTATCTTTAACAACTGCCGAGTTAACAATGGAGCTGAGAGGACTACGACAACAGGGATTCCCCATTGTCTTTCCACAATTTTAGTATAGTAGAACCATGCACCTGAGAATGTTCTGGAGATCGCCGATGGCCGATTCGATCTTGGTTCGACCAAGGTCTTGGTCAAACCAGCTCCTAAGATAGTCGAACGGAAAGTCACAGAAGAGATGATCTTTTTCGTTCAAGAATCACCTCAATCTAATATCGAACGCAAAAGTTATACTCCAAACCGTAAGACTGCGCAGTCACGCTAAAGAAGTCCATTTGATCAGCCGTTTGAGTCAAGCAATCAAGCAACGAAGATGCCTATGAAGGCTCAATAATGGAAGAGCATAAATGTGGTTTCTAATTTGTTTAATCTTTATTTTAATAGGACAGATGATTCTGAATTTGAGTGAAAGATTGACAAGGAGGAGTCTAGACAACCATGGGAGGAAGAAATTTTTTTTTGAGGATCATATTTTTGTGACTAAGAAATGTGAGGTACTGAGTGTAGACAAGAAGGGGAAAATGAAGTACTTGAAGGTGAGGATGCGAGAAGACCGCCCTCTGATCCAGTAATTCAAAAGACTGCATACCGTGTGACTCTCCGATGTTAAACATGAGCGCCTGTTGGGGGCTTTCCCTTCTGTTTTATTGCTTTATTTCTTTCGTGTGAGTAAGGAGTTATTATATTTGAGGTGCTCATGTTTTGGCAATTACATCTCTTTTCAAACTTAGTTTCGACTTATGTTTTTACTAAGTTTGGGGGGTGTGATGTACTTACCTCGTCTTATGAGCACTGAGGGTATAATTTTTCCTTTGGTTGGTTGTTTGTTTGTTAGGTGTTGATTTTTTGCGACATATTAATACTTTAACTGGTGTTGATATGTCGATTTTTTGCAACTTACCTAATGTTTCGTGTGTTGTCTTTGTGTGTTCCCTAGTGTCAGTGATCGAGTTCTTCTATTTTTTTATTTCTCTGGTGTCTCATATTTTATTATGGATGAATATGTAATTATGAGGTGTGCTTGAGCTTTGATGATAGAAAAGGTAAAAGAGTGGCAAGATGACAGAATTGAACAACTTGAGGAGCTCGTACATACTTTGAAAGATAAATCAGGTGCCCTCAATTTCTTATTCTAATTTTTATATGTGCTTTTAATTCATGGAGTGAAATGATTGAGTTTTTGGTTTTGGTGATCCATGTGAGCTTATATTTTTAAATTATGCCAAAATTCATATGCTTTTGAAATTGATGAAGGAAGTGTACTTGAGTTATATTGTGATATGAAGTTCTATGTGTACTTGTGGAATATTGCTTATCATGAAAGGTGCCCTGTTACTTGTTAAATACCCATATGAGATTTTGAGCGTTATTCATGTACATAATCACATGATATTTCTTTTCTGGTGAGTATCATTTTTGTGTATGAATTCTAGAACTTGCCTCTTGTCTTACTTGAAAATACATGTGTGTTAAATAATGGGGGATGATTTTAGGCCATCATTGAATTTATGAGGAAAAGTTATAAGATATATAAAGAAAAGTTGGTGGAGGAAAAGACATATGTGAAAGTCTTTTATGCAAAATTTAACGGACAAACATTGTATTTAGTTTTTTTTTTCTTTTTACTTACTCTTCCTATTAATAATGAAAATGCTTATATTCTATCAATTGAATTTGCAGTTTGAATATTTTAAATATAATTACAAGAACTTTTTATAAAATGCATGGATATGTTTTTTTTTAAATTTAATTTGTTAGCTAATGGTTAGAAGTTAGTATAACCATATGGATCAAGATTTCATTTCAAAAAAATATATACTTTTAGTGCAGAAATACATTTGATACTATAAATTATTCATAAATTATATCAATTTTTTATATGATTCTAAGTGAGGGGACTCCGAAACTTTATTAGAACTATCTTATATGAATGCTTATTAATTGAATTGAATTCGGGTTAGTAAGTAGGATAGACAGGATAATTTCATAGTACCTATAAAGGGAGATCATATCGGGTTAGATTCCAAACGTGGGAAATAATTGATACTGATAGTACCTAGAAAGGGGGATGAAATTATATTTCTTGCTCCAAGGTTGTTCACATGTGTTACACGCATATTTACTTGTGTCTATAGAGTAGATTTGTATGGCTTAGTGATGCGACCATATTCCACAAGACAGAGTCGGACATTGATACACTAGAAATTAATGAGTGAAATCGGATTACCCAAGGGCTATATATTCTCCATTCTTGAATCACTTTCGTATTCTTTAAGTGTTGTTTTATTTTAATTATTATTTAATAATTTTCTTTAGTAGTTTAATAAATTAAACCTCAAACTTTATTGTCTTGTCTTAATTAATTTAGTAAATAATTAAATTGATAATACGCCGTCCTTTGGGTTCGATATTTAACTTGGTCGCTTGCTTAAGCTGCAATTGATATCCTTAATACTAGGGGATTAATTATGTGTTGAGAAAACGCTCATCAGTAGTGAAGATTTCTTAGTAATATGCGGAAGCTAGTTTTAACCCAGTTAATGAACTAACCGGGCTCTGATACCACTGTTGGTTTTTTAAGATAGTTTGGTGTGTGGCATTTGGTGTGTAGGAAATATGGAGGAGAGAGGATGGTTAGTAGACTTAGTGGGAGGCATTGTTAGTGAGAGAAATAATTGATTATTATTCTTTTTACTGCTCAATACATTGAGATGCCACTTCTATTTATAGTGGTATAGATCGGTTAGTCCACCGATTCTGGAATGGGTTAACTAATTCCAGTAGATTCCTTTAATTACTTAATACACTAATTTATCTATAATATTTTAGAGAATATGAAACTTATTTGAATTATTCGAGATAAGTCAATAGTTGATCTTCTAGAGTTATCTAGGAAATGCGTATCAATTCTATCAATAATCTTTATCGTTTATATGGGCAGTACCTAATATTACTTAAAAATACCACAATACCCCTAAAAAGTTAATAAAATTGGTCAAAAAGAATTTTTTTTTAAACTCTGTGTCTATAGTAACGATGAACAATTATGGGACGGAAGGAACAATAAAAAAAAATATTTATCAACATGGAAGCGGGTAAAAATGTGAACTTTTAACACTTAGCACTTATTTTATGCTTATTATGGATACAAATAATTATCTAAATAAGTAAACAAACACTGTGTAAATTGGTTTATTGTGTAAATCATGTGATCCATTTTAATTCTATATATACCTTATATATTTTTAGAGTGTTTAAATGGAGGAGAATCACCGTTTTTACATACTAACTCAAATAAGTAATGGAGTGCTATATTAATTTAGCTGTGACATAGGAGATCCAATTTTTATTTTTTTTAAAGAAAAATTATTAATAAAATTCTAACTTATACTAATTATGTTTATTTTCTGTGTGACTTCTATATATATCTGTAGGTGCGGATTCCGTTTCTGCTACAATTGTGGAAAATCTACTTCTCGTGGATGTTATTGCCGTTGACTAGCTAGTTTCATTACTACTGCTCTCAAATTTAATCTTAATTTTTTTCTCTAAAATTTTCAAATTAATTAATTAGCTCTCCTTTTAAATCTTATTAGCATGTAACCCTTGTTATGTGGAATTTTAATGTTTTTTATTATAATTAAATAATTAATTTAATATAAAATAATTTATTGAAAATAATTTTATTAGACATGATTTTTATTTAATATACATTTACTACGTATAATTACTCTAAGATACATCATTTAAACAAAATTATTCATGAATATAAAAGGATAAAATCGATTACCCAACATAACTTCAACTTTTATGATATATATATATATATATATATATATATATATATATATATATATATATATATATGAGTGAGGCTTGCGTGCACCCGGAGCGTGCGGCCGGACGCACCAGAACACATTCCGTGCGCCTTTAAAAATTTAGTACTATGGATAAGGGTACATTGCTTTGGTTTAAAGGGTATACACTTTAATTAATAAAAGGTACACAATTTTGTTCTAAAGGGTATACACTTTTTATTAATATTTTTTTCTTTAGAAAATAGTTAATAGTTGGTATTATTGATAAAAAGAAAATGAAAAGTACAAACAGATTACAAAGATGCTATGACAAAGATTATTTAAATCTAAAGTAATCCATGTTCATATCCGTGAATATAATACGAGAAAGGGGCAATGAAGCATTCACGTGCCATGCGAAAGGTCCTCCAATTGTGGACATTGAATCTGCTGCTGTGTTCCCCTCCCTATAGATATGGGATATATGAAATACCATTTGTGCAGTAAGGTTTTTTGCCCTCCACCATCGAGAAAGCCATCGCCATGGTATGGTAGGTTTTCCCATCGTGAAAGCATGTAAGACATACATCGAGTCAGTCTCTAGCCACAACGTTGTCCAACCCTTTTCAAAAGCAAGATCTATAGCTAAACAGGCTATTCCTAATTCAACTTCAAACGCAAAACCGTGTCCATAACCACATGAAATCCCCCCCATGAAAAATCCTCGACAATTTCTGAAAATACCTCCTCCTGATATGCTTCCCGGGCTTTCCTTTACATGACTGTCGACATTGGCCTTTACCCAACCTGCAGCTGGAGGCTGCCATCTAACAACAACGATCATATGAGTCTTTCTCAGCACTCCAGTGATGTTAAAATACCTCAACGTACATAAATCATCCACCGTGTTGTTCATCGTGCCCAGATTAAAGTTGTTCTCCTCCCTGATGATGGAGAACAGCGCTGCCAAATTTCCTGAAATTCTCAGCATTTGTCTGTGCCATCATCGTTGTATCCATCATTCATCATTGTGTTTCTTTCCTGCCATATAATCCACAAGAATGATATAAATGCTAGCCTCCATAGTGCTGTGACCTGCTTGCTCTCAACAACACTAACAGCCTGCAAAAAGAAGCACATGAATGGCTGGTCAGTGTGAAGTGTATTGCCAAAAGTAAACCCTGCAAGGACTCTTTTTAGAACAACAGAAGATATAGACCATGTTAAGAACAAATGCTCCATCGTTTCCTCCCCTTCTTTGCAAAGATAGCATCGAGACAGTCTCTCGTATCCCCGATGAACTAGTAGCTCCCAAGTAGTGAGAATGCCATGTACTACTTTCCAAGCCGTGATAGATCGTCTAGGAGGAATGAAATCAGCCCATATCCAAGAGCCCCAATTTGTTTTCAAGAAGGCAGACCAGATATTAGTATACGCAGCGTTTGACGTGACCTTTCCTTGAAATGTTTTGCTCCAAAACCTACAGTCCTCAACATATATATGGACCGATAGGATTGCTTCCACGATGTGTGGAAAAGTAGTTGTGAAACTCTCCGTGAAATGCTAGTATCCATCATACAGATAATCACCAATCTTGTCATCAAAGTTGTGTCTAAATCCTTGAGGAATGTTCACCAGATCTGCAATTGGAGTCCCTATCCAGTTGTCTAACCAGAATCGAATTTTAGAGTTTTCACCTGCAATCCAAACCTCCTCCTCCTTCAATCTGCGAATGTGCATCATACATGGTTTTCTTATAGATGAGACAACATAATTTTCTTTGAGTTTCTCACCGTCAAACCACCTTCCTTTTATCAAGGCTAAAGGACCCTTTCTTTCAAGTATTTCCCATGAAAGCTTCATGATGTAGAATTCGTTTGCTGCCCTGATAGAACGAATACCTAGTCCTCCTTCTGAAGTTGGACAATAGAGCCTTTTCCAACTCACCGTGAATCTATGTTGTTTGTGCACATCACCCGTCCACGAAAAGTTTCAGCACGTCGCCTCAATTCTTTTTAACAAGTATCTAGGCCACTTATACACCATCATTACATGAACTGTAGATACAAGAATCACTGAATTCACAAGACATATACGGCCAGCCATGGAGAGTGTGTTCCCCTTCCAACGTTGAAACTTGCTGAGTACCGCATTTTTTGATTGCTGGAAGTACTCTCTTTTAGGAGAGCCAATGAATATAGGAGCTCCGAGGTACTTAAAGGGGAAAGCACCTTCAAGAACCCCAAGCTTAGTCATCACCTTCCGTTTGATTTCAGCTCGAACATATTTTTCAAAGAAAACCTTTGATTTCTGGGGGTTAAATTCTTGACGTGATAATGCCGCATACTCCATCAAGATTCCTCGCAAAGCATTAATAGAATTCGTATCTCCCTGACAAAACATTACGATATCGTCAGCATAAAATAGGTAAGGAGGAATAAATGTAGACCCATTCGCCTTAGCCTGAGAAATCTCCCCAGTAGCAATCTTGTGATTAATCCATCTCCCTAGAACTTCCTCTGCAATAAAAAAGAGTAGAGGCAAAAGCGGATCGCCCTGCCTAACTCCTCTGCCACAACCAAAGAAGCCTTCCGGAGTACCATTTATTAGAACTGACACTTTTGCATAATGAAAAATTGCTCTGATCCAGCCAATGAATGTATCGCCGAAGCCCATTTTCATCAAAACATAAAGAACGAAATCCCAGCGTAGGGTATCAAATGCTTTCTTAATATCAATTTTGAACCCTATGGATCCTCGCATGGAATTGTGTATGCTATTAAAGCTCTCCGAAGCCACTGCAATACAGTTATGTATGCTTCTTCCCGGAATGAAACCAAATTGCCTATCACTAAGATTTTCGCTTAGAATTGGCCCCACTCTAGAAGCAATTATCTTAGTGATGATCTTGAATATAAAATTGCAAAGGTTGATGGGCCTAAAATCCTCCATCCTATTAGCTCCCTCCACTTTCGGCACCAAGACTATAAAGTTGCAATTAATTCCAGAAGGCAATATGGAAGTAGAAAAGAAATGTTGAACAGCTATGCATAAATCATTTGCAATAAAGTGCCAGCATCTCTGAAATAAAAAACCACCGAATCCATCAGGCCCTGGTGCACTCTCTGAAGAAAGGCCCATAACTGCATCCTTTATTTCCTCCATCGACGGTATGGCTGCAAGAGTGTGATTATGTGCATCCGTCATAAATTTCTCAATAAAATCCAATTCCTGAAATTCTCTTTCCCCCTGCGAATTTCGGAACAAATCTGTGTAATAATGAACTGCATTATGAGCAATACGATGTGGATCATCCGTAAGTGCACGATTCACCTGCATGAAAGTTATATTAGATTTGGTACGTTGAACCCTTCTGTATTTGTGAAAGAAATTAGAGTTTCTGTCTCCATCTTTTAGCCATGCCATCCAGTTTTTCTGAGATAAAAATTCATGCTTTTGGGAAAGTTTCTTTGAGAGTTCTACATGAGCGTCTATTTCAGCACAAAAGAGCTCTTCACTGTCACCTTCTTCCCAATGCGGATCTGAATATCTTCAAGAACACGCATCGCACTATCCATTCCATCAAAGACATCTCCATAATTGCTCATGTTCCATGTCTTTAGCCTGTGTTTTAATCTTCTTAACTTAACAGCAAAAGAAGATATTGGATTATTCACCCCTGTAGAATCCTTCCACGAAGTCTCTGCCATGATAAAGAACCCAGTATCCGAAAGTCACATGGACTAAAATCTGAATGGCTTTGGTCTCTGATTTATCTGTTTACAAGTGAGAAGTATCGGAGTATGATCCGATTCATGCCTAGTCAAGGCCGATGCAAGACAAGACTCCCAATCCTCCAAAAAAGAATCATCCAATATGACTCTGTCTATTCTTGAAGCTCTCATTCCCCTAGTGGCAGAACGACTCACCCAGGTGAATTTAGCCCCATGCATATCAAGATCATGCAGACCCGTTGTGTCAAGAAATTCTTTAAATTCCAAAAGTCCCAGGTTGTCTCTTCCCGTGCTGTGCAGTCTCTCATGCGATCCAAGTATTGCATTAAAATCTCCAATGATCATCATTCTGTTTCTGCCATGTGTTGTAATATCCTCCCATAGTTGCCTACGGATGGCATGATCCGTATGCGCATGTACAAACCCAAACCGATAATTGGTAGCGTTATAAATAAAATCAAAAATTATAATTTGCGATGAAGAGAAAACTATTATAACCTGTGAGATAATAGAAGCATTATACAAAACCCATAAGTTCGGACGAAGTCCCTCCTTGTGGCTCTGACCTGCGAAAGTGAAGCCCATACTCTCCCAAAAAAAGTGGGGGATTGTATCCAGTTTAACTTTTGGTTCTGCAATAGCTAACCACGCCGGCTTATGTTCAAAGCATAACTCCTTTAGGACCATTTTGGTTGGATTATGACCAATCCTTCTAACATTCCAAAAGAGGACTTTCATTTCTTACGACCATTTTTATCGTGCTTTGGCGGTATATCACTTGCTCCCCACTCCTTCGTGGTAGTTACATGCATATTCTTCGTCTGCTTTTTATTTGGCAATACGTGTTTTATAGCAGGATTGCGCGATCTGGTTATAGAAGGATCAGGCCGCTGATAATGAGATGTACTATGAGTAGTATATCTCACAGATGATTTATGTCCCACCTCTGTGATTCGATTATCTTCAGGTACAAGCTCAGGGCTTCGGACCTCTAGAGGAATGGGTTCCGCAAGTACAGCAAGGGCCATTCCTTGCCTCTCAGCATCAGGCGTATGATCTTCTTCCCCATGCAAGCTCGCTTCTTCAAAAGAGTCCTCCTTTTCTGACTCAGGATTGCCTGCCTCAACGTTCTGCTCCATCGGATCTTCACTATTGTCTTTCATATTATCATTGTCTACTTTACCTTCTTCAACTTCATCCATTTGTTCCAAATGCTGGAAGTTATTATGCTGCTCCACATGCATCTGTTCATTTTGTTTGCCTTTCCAAACTTTTTTGGGAAATTGGAAAGCATCAGCCTCCGTTTTCTTCTCTTTATCCCGACGAGCCTCCACTCTTTTGTTTTTCTTAATACACTCTTCCACAGAATGTCATAGGGTGTTGCAAGGTTTGCAATAAAATGGTAGGTTTTCATAACTGAAGGTGGTACGAATTAGTGAATCCGTAGTGTTGATAAGCAAATCCATTGGCAATTCTTCCAATACATCCACATCTATCAACATTCTCATGTAATGTCTAGTGGTGCCATCCAGAGCCCTATCATCAATGCGTATCAACGTTCCAATGGCCTTTGCAATATGTTTGAATACCTCTTCATGCCACAATTCCATAGGGAGTTCATAAACGCTAACCCAGACCGAGGCAACAAAAGATTTTATTTTGTAGGGATTAAAAGTAGGATTCCACCTTTGTGCCCTGACTTGGGTAGTACCAATTTCATATGTTCTTCGTTTCAGAATTTGGACTCGTTTAGCATCATCAGAAATATAAACTGTAAAGTATCCTCTTCCCAACGGGATAATGAACAAATCAGAGACGAGAAAAGCTTTCTTAATCATATGTGTATGACCGCACGTATAGTTGCTGCCATGCGTGTAGCGTCGATTGAAAATTGTGTAGGTAGTCGCACGCGCAATTGCAGACATGGCCGTGTGCAGTATAGACTAGGATTGAATTTCTTACTCCGTCCCATAAACAAATTCACACTTTCTACTTTTGTACGTCCCATAAACAAGTTCAAACCCCCAAATAAGGAAACACATACAAATCAATAACCACACATCACACTTTAATTTCAAAATTACCACACCTTTACAACTCACATAGCTTACTTTATAATTTATTTATTACCTAAAAATACCAAACTACCCCTAAAAATAAACTTTTTCTTCAACTCTGTATCTACAGTAACTATGAACTTTTTTTTGGGACGGAGGTAGTACAAGTTATTTTCTACTAGTAAAGTGAGCTATCAAAGTCATATATTGGTTAGAAGTGTGAATGACTATGAGTTTATTAGTGTGAATTAGACTCTCCTTAGGATGAAATATTTTGGTTGAAAGCTCAAGAATAAAACTATTAGAGCTTGTGGTGGTTCAAAATGGATAATATTGTGCTAATTGGATTGAGTAGCCCATTGGGTCACGTGTGGGCCTTTGCTTTCCATGAGCCTATAAACCCAATAGTTGTATTAGAGCCCAAGCCCTATACTTAATTGATGGGTGGGTCATTTCTCACCTTAAGCTACGGTCTAGCCCATCCGTTGGGTGGCTCAATGAACTTTGCTTGAGGGAGAAATATGAGTTGAGTGGACAATCATATATTGGTTAAGAGTAGAGATTGTTATGAATTTATAAGCGTGGATTAAACTCTCCAAAATATTTTGAATGATGAATACTCAAAAACAAAACCTTGAGAACCCATAGTGATCCAAAGCGAACTATTTAAATGTTAATAACATCGAGTAATACACTGTAGCTTTCTATGAGCCTATAAACCTAATCATTTATGTATTTTTCACTCATTCAACCCCAAAGAATCTATTTAGAAAAATATTGAGAAAGGATTTGTGGGCAATATTTTTTTTGATCGAAAAATGAAATTTTATTAGTCATGAGTCTCCTAGACAATACATCGAATATTATTTTTTACACAATACAATCTAGGATTGCAACACCAATAGTCATGAGTCTCCTAGACAATACACCAACATTATTAATCTTGAAATGATAAATAAGTTATACTCCCTCCGTCCGCCCGAAAGGTTCATATTTTGCTATTTTGGACGTCCGCACCAAAGGTCCACATTTCTCTTTTTAAACACATGGGACCCACACACATCACTAATACAATAAATTTATGGGATCCATACACTCCATTAATACAACTACCAACTACACTTTAAATAATAATACTCCTTAATCCACATGTAAAAAGCAAATGTACACCTTTGTGGCGGACGGAGGGAGTACTCCTATTCTTAAAATAATAAAAGCATCAAGCTTTGGTTCTGATTTTTTTAAACAATTTTGTTGGATCAATCCCAAATTTTCAAAAATTTTACAATTTCTAGCTTTCCAAAGATACCACACATGTTCAAATGTATTCTAAGATATCTTCTTTTGCTTTTGATGAAGTATTTTCATATGTGGTAAGAAATATGGTATTGGTTGGTTATTCCTATTACATGTTATTAAAATTTAATTAATTTATGCATATGGGAAACTGTGCTTGGTGATTTATTTTTATTTATAATTTCTTTGTTCCCGCTGGATTCTAGACGTTTCAATATCGGAGATAAATATTTCTACAGTTGTATAATTACTAGACGAAATTAAAGCCATACTTATTTTTTTTAATAGGATTTAAGCATTTTGAACAACTAACTGATATGTATTGTCCTAGGGTAATATCGTGATATTTAATTACATGTTAAATACCCATCCGTTCTGTTTCAATGTTTACATTTGCTTTTTGCACGTTAATTGAAAAGTATTATATTTTAATAGATAGTGGGTGGAAAAATATAATATTTAATATAAAGTGAGTAGATGTATCAATGTTAAATGATATATTAATTGTTTTAGGTGGGTCTCATATTCCTAAAAAGAAAAAAGTAAGCATTGAAATGAAACGCGCAAAATAGAAACGTAAACATTGAAACGGGATTGAGGGAGTATGTATGAAATGCATGGACATGTAGAATATTGTAGATTGAACTCACGTAACTTTTCACCTTTTTATCCTGCAATAACTCCCAATGCTTCTCTGCTACATAAATCTGTTCCTCGAATGCCTCTCGAAACTTATCTAATGACATGTTACTTTGTGCATTTGGCCAATATTATCAAGCTTTATTAAAATGTAGCATAACTATGTAATCATTAAACACATATGTTTGAAATGTTAGAGGATTATAAATATCAGAAATTAAATGAGAACTTGATAGACAAATTTGGTGAAATCTTTCCGTTACAATTACCTGATTAGGAAGCTGCAGAAATTGAAGTTGAGTTTTTAGTCCGTTCTCTTGCTGTGACATGCCAAGGATAAGCTTCGTTGACTCGTTTAGTATCCTCAAAGGTTCGTCATTCTCTTTTCTATCAACTTCAAACGCTTCTCAACTAGATTAATATGCCTTTCGCTTGCCTCTTGAAACTCATCCATGATTGTAATAGTGTTACAAAATTAAAGCTATATACTGTTATATAATATATTTTTGATTAAAAGACGAAAAAAATGATCTTTCTTATAGCTAAACACTCAAATGTCTTAGCTTGAGACATTGATACTATGAAAAAACTCCAGCGGGGGCAAAGACCCTCCAATGAGCCGTTTCTATTTTAATTTTTCTTTGATTCGGACCTGGCAAATCGGATACCCGATTCGATCCGATAATTTCGGTTCGGCAAAATTCCGATCCGAAATAGCCGGATATCCGATTTTAAGATAGAATTTGTGGCTTAAAAGCAGGGTTTCCCAATTTGATTACCATTCCTACATTTAGTATATCCAGTACAAGAGCACAAACTGATCCTGCTGTTTGATTAACTAAAGGCAGGTGTACTAATCATATAAGGCAAAAACTCCCGTGCAGCCGGGCGCACGGATTACCTGCTAATCATATAAGGCAAAAAATCCCGTGCAGCCGAGCGCACGGACCATATTCCGTGAGCTTTTAGAATTTTGTGTTAAATTGTATACCCTTTAGTATATAAATGTGTACCCTTTATTTTCTAAAGAAAATAATTGTGCGTATCTGGAAGCATGGACAACACTCCGTGCGCCTTTAGAATTTTTTGTTAAATTGTATATACCCTTTAGTATAAAAACATGTACCCTATATTTTCTAAAGAAAAAAAATATTAATGAAAAGTATATACCCTTTAGAACAAAATGGTGTACATTTTATTAATTAAAGTGTATACCCTTTAGACCAAAACAATGTACTCTTACCCATAATACTAGATTTCTAAAGGCACACGGAATGTATTCCCGTGCGTCCGGGCGCACGCAAGCCTCACTTATCATATAATCCATTTACTGCGTAAATTAAACGTAAACAAAAAAGAAAAAGAAAATAAACTAACCAAACAATGGAGTGACCAGAAATTGGGAGCCACAAATCAATTTGCTTCCTTATTATACCCTAACACCCTAAAGAGATTACAAGATTTCTGAGAATTTATGATTAAACTCTATTTTAAAAAAAACTTGCTTTTGAAGGAAAGGAAAATTGGTGGAATGAATACTTTAACCCATTTCACAAACGATCTCACATAACACGTCTTTGTCATCGATTAATTCAAAATACAGTACGGTAAAGAAAATTAACCAAAAATTTGACCACTTAACGGCCACGTCAGCGGTATTTAAGATTTATTATATAGACAAAAATGATAGTGAGAGAAACTAAAAACGAAATTACACTTCTTAATCATATTGACAAAAATGCAATTTTCTCGTTACAATTATATAGATTGAGTATGAAGATTATTGGAAAATCAAGAATTTCAAAAATAAATAATACTCACTCTGCTTAGTTATTTATCGAAAGATGTGAAATCTAAAAAAAAGATTTTTTTCATATTTTTTATTTTTATTTTTAAGAGTACTATGATATTTTTAAATAATAATAAATAAATAATAAAGTAAATGATGTGAGTAAGTTAAAGTGATATTTCTAAAAATATGATATATGGTGATAGATTATTTATTTTGATATTTTTATTATTTTTAAGAGGTGAAGGGTGTGAGCATAAATAAACGAGGAAATAGTTAAAAGCATAGGATGGAGAGAGAAAAAATATATAAAAATAAACAAACTTTATTGATCAAATATTCTAGTGTCTGTGTGGTGTATCTGAACAGTCTCCAGCTAACAAAATAAAATAATTATGGATGGTTTTGGAATGCACCAAATTGCATCAGGTGTTGTACTCCATGATTTAAAGGCTAGAAGGTGAATGTAGTGGGTAGTTTTTTGTTTTAATTTTTTAATGAGTGAGGCTCTTGTGTGTTTGTGCATACATCGTGTGCCTTTAGAATTTAGTATTGTGGGTAAGAGTATATTGCTTTGTTTTAAAGTGTATACACTTTAATTAATAAAGGTACATCATTTTGTTCTAAAATATATACACTTTTATTAATTTTTTTATTTTTCTTCAAAAAATAAAGGGTACACATATTTATACTAAATGATATATAATTTAACATAAAATTTCAAAGGCATACGGAATGTATATCCGTGCGCCCGGACACATACAAGTTTATACAATGGTTATATTAAAGGGTATAACAATTTAACACAAAATTCTAAAGTACCGTGTGCCCGAACACACAAGAGCTTTTGCCTTTTTTAATTATCTAATTTAACTAATGAAAGAGATTAAATTAAATATTGATCTCACTATTGATATCTTTCAGGTGCACTGGTGCCGCAGTTGAAACTTGAACACAATAATCATAATTAATTTAAGAGTCCAACTACGATGAATCAGTGGCACCAATGCATCTGAATAATCTAAACTGTTAGATTAAAATTTTATTTAATCCCCATCATTTAATAAAATAAATTAAATTAAATTAATTGAATAACTACCCACTATCTCCTACATTTTACCTTACAAACCCTCACCAAATGCACCACAGAATAACCCGAGTTTTATCAATTCAAGACATGAATTATACATAAAATATTATTTCGTAACCTAAATAATTTTTTCTATCATTCTAAGACCTAAAGTATATAAAATTATCAATTTAAAGCTTGAATTTATCAAATGTTATATCATATTTTATCAATTTAGGGCCCAAATTCAAACCCTAAATTTATAATTTTATATAATTCAGGCCCATAATTCTAAGTTGCAAATTGATTTAACCTATTTTTCAGACACCGAATAAACTTCCTTTAATATTCTAAAATAATTGCAAACCTAATATTCTAAATGGTGTACCCCACCATTAGGGGCCCCCACCGCCCCTGCCCTAGGGATTGGTGGAGGAGGTAAATCGCGCAAACCTAATATTCTATTGTTGTGAAGTAAAGGGGAAGAATTACAAAAGCCAAATAAGTTCCGCCCTAAATCCTCTGATTATTGGAAAAATGGATATTCCAATCATCGACAATTTATTGAACGATGAAAAATGGATTAATTTCTTCGATTTTCAAGGCTATGACAAGTTTACAGAAGAATTGCAAATTCAAGAAGCCATAGCCGCCTCTTCCTTCACCAAACCAATCACAGAAGTCTGAGAATCATCTGAAATGGGTGCAAAGTCATCAAAATCAATAATGTGTGAAATATGTGCAGAAATCAAAGACACGAACGACATGTTTCCACTCCGCTGCAACCACAAGATGTGCACCGACTGCATCTCCAAACACGTCTCGATCGTGATCGAGAAATGTTGGAATCCTTACGATCCTAAAACACAAGCCCTAAACATGCCTAGAGAGGAATCTTGTACCTCTCACCGTAGGATTGTGTTGCAGCGGAAGAATGTGAAGAACCTTATAAACCGATTGATACTCACTAATGTTTCCCTGGATCAAATCTTCAACACAAAACTGGTTGAAGGATTAATAGCCACGAATTTGTATTTTAATGGACAATGAATACTGAAGAAGAAAACAACGAGAGAGAGATTCTCAGAACTGATCTTTTTGTTCTCTCCTTTTTGTGTCTCTGCATGCAGTTTCCTTTTATCCTAACCAATAATAAGAAAACGGAGTGAAAACTGTAGGAGTTACAAAACTCCAACTTCCTTCTTGCATGCAGCGTGCCACATATTTTCATATGTGGATAATGTAATAAATAAATAATATTTAATTATTATTTACATCTCCTACTCACATATGAAATCAAAATTCTCCTGATTTATTTTCTTCATGAATCAAATTCTTGTCCATATTAATACATCGTGTGACCCACGAGATATGAGTTTAAATTGTTATACACTTGTTAGAGATATATAGCAACTCAACCAGTTTATCAAAGAAACTCAACAAGCTCGCTATACCCCAGAACTCTTGAATATTTAACATAAGTTGACATATTTCTTTTCAATCCCTTAATTTGTAAGAGCATATTCAACTATTTTTCAAAAAACTATGTATTCATAATCAAGACATTGCTTGATTGACTAGTCAATGAATCACAATAGTATATGTTAAATTAAGACATCCTTCCCATCTCACTAAGTATCTACAGTCTCCCACTGCAGCTGTTTTTCTAGACATGTACCGCATTGCCGTTATTAACCATAGCTCTTTTGGTAACATGCTAAAGTAGCAACACTAAAGTGAAGACTTAGAATATAATAGAAAGTCATAAGGGTAACTTATAGATGAGGACTCATACTTTTGAGAAAATGGGAATAATATTCTCAATCCTTTTGTGGTCAACTCAGCATAAGTCGTTTTTCTAAAATACTTGTCATAATGTCTTTAACTTCCTTCCATGAAAATGTATGTCGTATTCTATTTTAATTTAGACATCATGTAAATCAAAGTCCAAGTGTGTTCCATACACTTAACCCAGATATCCTTCCTCCAACGTATAGGATCTCCGTCGATTTAGCTTTACAACAAGTTGGATTAGATTTATGGCAAAATCTATCCCGATTACACTGATTATCGTAATCTCATCTCTGCACTCCCACTTAGCCAAAGGTGATTGCTCGTATGAGAGAGTCAATCATAACTTGCCGACATACTATTATATATGAACCATCACATATAATTTATAAAAAAACATACATATATAGCCGTTAACCATACCATTAACATACATAAACATATTCAATACATCGTTTTAAATCCTTCGCAAACCTAATCCTTTAACATGTCCTATGAAAACATCTCTGGGAATTGGTTTGGTAAAAGAATCTGCTAACATCAAACGAGTAGAAATATATTTAAGAATCACTTTCTTCTTTTCTATAATATCTCTAACAAAGTTGAATTTAGTATCAATGTGTTTGGTCTTTCCATGATATTTGGGATCTTTTGTGTAAGCAATAGCCGCTTGATTGTCACAATTGATTAAAACAGCTCCCACTGAAGTGTTTAAGACCTCCAAGTGTTTCATGAATCTTCTCAACCAGATAGCCTCTTGAACTGCAGACGCGCATGCCACAAACTCAGCTTCCATTGTGGACAATGCGATGCAAGTCTGTTTCTTGCTACACCATGAGATTGCTCCATTGTTGAGCAAGAAGACATAACCAGAAGTTGATTTACGTTCATCTAAATCTCCACTCCAGTCAGCGTCTGAATACCCATTCAATGTATTATTATTCCCTTGATAACAAAGAGAATAATCTGCAGTCCCTTTCAGGTATCTGAAAATTCTTTTAACAGCCATCCAATGCTTTTTCCCCGGATTGGATTGATACCTGCTTACCAGACCCACGACATAGCAAATGTCTGGTCTTGTATACAGCATTGCGTACATAAGACTTCCAATCGCATTGGCATATGGCACTTTGGACATTTCATTGATTTCATCTTGAGTCTTGGGACACATTTGTTGACTCAATGATTCGCCTTTTACTATGGGAGTATCTACGGGGCTTGCAAGTTTCCATCTTAAACCGTTCTAAAAGTTTCTTGATGTAAGTCTCTTGAGACAAACCTAATAACTTCTTTGAATGATCCCTATGGATCTTCACACCAAGTATGTATTCTGCCTCACCCATATCTTTCATTTCGAAGTTTGAAGATAACCACCTTTTAATGGTTTCAAGATACTCTTTGCTGTTACCTGCTAGTAATATGTCATCCACATACAAGGATAGAATCACAAAACTACCATTGGAATGTTTAACATAAACACAGTGGTCTTCATTTATCATAACGAAGTTATATGAGATAATCGTAGTGTGAAACCTCAAATACCGCTGTCTAGAGGATTGTTCGAGTCCATAGATCGACTTCTTTAATCTATAAACTTTATTCTCTTGACTTTGAAGAATAAATCCTACTGGCTGTTGCATGTAGATTTCTTCCTCTAATTCTCCATTGAGAAATGCGGTCTCAACATCCATTTGGTGTAATTCTAAATCCATACTAGCCACTATAGCCAATAGTAGACGAATCGAGGCAAACTACACTACAGGTGAAAAAGTTTCTTCATAGTTTATACCCTCTTGTTGAGTATAACCTTTTGCCACCAAGCGAGCCTTATACCTCTTTATTGAGCCATCAGATTTTCTTTTGATTTTGAGAATCCATTTATTCCCAATTGTCTTTCATCCCTTTGGAAGATCTACAAGTTCCCAAACTTGATTTGACTTCATAGACTCCATCTCCTCTTTCATCGGTTTCATTCATTTCTCCTTCGCCGGATAAGTCAGAGCTTCTTTAATATTCCTGGGCTCTTCCTCATCAATAGGAGAAACATCTCCATTTTCTGGTGAAACAAAAAAGTCATCTCCTTTAATATCATAATGCCTTTTAGGCACATGTTTCCTAAAATTTTTCTGAGATAGCTGTTGATGATCTTCTGTAGACAAAATGCTCTCATTGAGAATCGCTTGATCCTCAATCGGCAAATATCTATCAAGATCCACATCATCAGCTAAACTACTACTCCCACTTGGATCTTGTAGGAATTGGTTTTCTACTACCTCGAAAATAGGTTCTGCATCCTTGATGCCCCCTCTACTAGGAAATTCTGTTTCCAGAAAATGAGTATTACGTGATTCTATCTCAGTTAAACTCTCATCCTGATCTCCTATGAACACGTAACCCTTAGAATGTTCGCTGTATCTTATGAAGATACACTTTTTTCCTCTGGGACCCAACTTTCCATATTGACTCAATGAATCATGTACATAAGCTGCTGATCCCCAAGATCTAAGGTTACTTAAGTCAGATTTTCTACCCCTCCAAAGTTTATGTGGAGTCGAAGCAACTGATTTGGAAGGCACTCGATTAAGCACATAAGCTGCCGTGAGTAACGCATCTTCCCAAAAAGAGATCGGTAAAGTAGCTTGTGCCATCATGGATCTCACCATCTCCAATAAAGTCCTATTCCTTCTTTTAGCAACACCATTTTGTTGAGGCGTATAAGGAATAGTTAATTGTCGAATTATTCCCTTTTCTTTACAAAATTCCTTGAATTGTTCTGATAGATATTCACGTCCTCTATCAGTTCTTAAAACTTTGATAGATTTGTCCTTTTGATTTTCAACTTCACTCAAGAATCGTCTAAAACAATCTAATGCTTCAGACTTATGAGATATCAAATAGACATATCCAAAACGTGAATAATCATCAATGAACGTAATGAAATAATGAGCTCCATGTCGTGCTCTCACATTTACAGGACCACATATGTCGGAATGAATTACTTCTAACGGAGATTCAGCTTTAATGGCTTTACCAAACGGTTTTCTAGTCATCTTTCCAGCAAGACAATGTTCGCATTTGGATAATTCAACTTTTGAAGAAAGACTCAACAATTCTTTTTTTACAAGTCTATTCATCCTATCTTGCCCAATATGACCCAATCTAGCATGCCAAACATTATCATTCATATTTGCATTACTAGAAGAACAAACATTTAGTAAATATGAATAGTCATCATAATAACTAAAAGTCATCCTATTACAATTTAAAACCATAAAACCATCATTCATATGTCTAGATGCATAACAAGTACCATCAATGCTAATTACCACAATATTTCTAGTAAATAATACATCATAACCCAAATTAACTAAAACTGAAACAGAAATTAGATTCTGTGTGATTTCTGGAGCATAGAGAACATCATGTAGAATAAAGGTCCGACCAATGTCAAGGTCAAGTTTGCAAGTCCCAAGTCCTTTGACTTCGACTCGAGCATTGTTTCCCACATATATCCACCTAGTCCCCTTTGGAACACGATAAAAATCTACAAAGGCTCCTCTATCTCTCGTCACATGGTCCGTTGCTCCTGAGTCTATAATCCACAATGGATAAGAATCAGTTAACAAGACAGTATTTGAGACATTAATTTAACACGCAAAAGAATAAGATGAATCAACCTTGTCCCTCTTGGGCTCAGGGCATTCACTGCAAAGTGACCAAGCTTTCCACCATTGAAACATGGCATTTTGCTCTTATCCTTTTTATTCTTTTTGTTTTGCTTTTTTTCTTCTTCTGTTCATCAGTTTTGGTTGCTGGGTTATTGTCATGTTTCTCACCGTCAGATTGTTTACCCTTCTTGCCCTTCTTCCAATTCCTTTTCTTTTTGAAGCCCGAAGCTCCTTTGGAAGTAGAACCGGTATAGAAAGCCCCAGAAGTTGGCTTTGAGGCTCCAAGCCTCTCATCTTCTAACTCAACATGACGAGCAGCATCATTGAAAGTTTTAATACTTTTATTATGAGTCAAGTTAACCTTAAGATGTTCCCAACGATCAGGTAGAGAGTGGATCAGTGCTTGGATTTGTTGCTCATCAGAGAGAATGTGACCAGCAGTCTTAAGTTCGATTATCATATTAGACATCTCCCTGAGATGTTGTCTAATGTTATGATCAGGTTTCTTTTTGTACGTATCAAATTTAATAGTCAACTGCCTAAGTCTCGTAACTGATGTTCCATCATATTTCTCACGCAGATACACCCAGATATCATGTGCAGTAGGGTGTTGCTCACATTCATGAATCATCGGATCGATTACCGAGCTTACAAGCATACCTCGTGCAATGGAATTTTCTTTTTCCATGCTAGGTATGCTTCTTGGTCACGTCTCCCTTGAGTTTCATTTCCCGCACCTGGATCAACCATGACTTGGTTTATAGCATCCAATGCATCTTGTTCATCAAACACGTACCAAATCTTATGACGCCATGTGTCATAGTTGTCACCATTGAGTTTCTCACCTTTGTTCAACTCAGCGATAATCGATTTCGATGCCATGATCTTTATTAGAGATTAAAGTGATTCAGTATGTTAATAATGTTTTATCAAATTTTACGTTAAGCTAAACACAAATATCTCAATCAATAACACAAAACTTAATCTCGAAAAATAGCTCGGAGACTACTAATCATCAATCTCATCAAGTGTCATAATACTAGATACTTGTTTCAAAACGTAAAACACATTTAATATTCAAGTAATCAACAATTAATATTGAACAGCCACTAATAAATAGAACATCAACAATCATCCATCATTGTAAATAAATCAAGTCTGACAACACATAAATTCTAATGAACTCCTCGAGTATTCAATTAGAAAATAGAATTATGAACATCTACGAATAAAACCTCTATATACGTCACTTGATTCAAAATAACGAATATAATCAAAATCTCTAGTCCCCACACTATAGATAGCTCGTGCCAAAGGATCTACAAGAGGATTCTTAATCTGATCTTTTCTTCAACTTTTCAGTTTTAGAAAATCAGATCGTCGAACCTTACCCATACTTAAGCAAGCTGATCTTAGTACTTGTCTATTATCTTCTTCTAAAGAAGCAATCATCAGATCAAACATCAATTGACGACCATTTGGCTCCTCACTATAAGTCTTCCTATGAGCCCAAAACTCCTTTTGGAAGTAGGAAAGTAAAGTGTTAGCCCAGGTCTCACGACTAGAAATCTTATTATACTCACTAGATGGGAGAAGCTTTTTATCAATCAAAAACAACAAATGGTTGTATCGTTCAAACAGTTCCAATGTATGGTCCCTAACGTTGAGTTGTGGCTTCATTTTGTAGTTCAGAAATTCATTAAGGACTATCCGTTTAGTTTTGATGTCCCTTGTTGAAACTGTTCTCCTCCTTGATGCCATGCCTATGAGAAAATGAGCAACCAAAATAAAAACACACCAGTGTTAGTCAAACTATATCACATGAATTTTCTCTCCATATAATGCACATGGAAATAAATTTTCACGAGCAATAGGCATATTCACAAGTGAATGAGTTCAACTCTCTTTGGCTCCCACTTGCATAGGCTACAAGAGTTTGAACAATTCAACATTACAATGAATTTACGATTAAATGACATTATAAGGTGCATAATCAACATAAAATGAAACCAAAATAGCTACCATATAGGTTTTTATTCAACAAAAATATCATAAAACAAAGTAAAACCACACATACACATTAAAAGATGACGTGAAACGCTCTCGAAAACGTCATCATCGGACTCCACTCATCGAAACACATCAGAATACATCGGACAGACACCGGAAAATGCCTCCACGTGCCTCCACGCACCACCACGCACCAACTGGAGCTCCCACGCGCCGCCACGCGTCGACAAGAGCTCCCATGTGCCGCCACACGCGGCTGCCAGCAGGCTGAAGTCTGGCGTGTGTATCACACGTGCCACCACCAGAGATGGTGTCGGTCAGCGCTTGCATGTCACGCGCCACAGCCGGTGACCGGCGCGTGATATCCACGCGCCACTGCTATAGCCAGAGCGTGTTTGCCACGCGCCTCCGCATGCCACCTATCACACCGGTGGGCTTCGGACGCGGGCTGACCCGCCTGGTCCGACCCGGCCCACCTTTCCTGACCCAGCCCGACCCAATTTAATTGCAATTATGATAATTACATAATAGTCCCTCAACAGTTTCTAATTTTCAAAAAAACAACCCCTGAAGTTTCTGAAAATTTGCAAATTTAGCCCAATTTCGTGAAAAGCTTTGAAAAATTATAACTGGAGTTTTAGAAGGCCAAAAATTATACAAAAATATTGACGGACTCCTCTCAACGAGACCTTTCCAGTGGTTTAATCAAAATATGCTTTTACTTGCACAAAAAAATGACGAAAAATAACACCCTAAAGCATTCATGTTGAATTACTATGTCATGTATACATATTCACTAGAAACCAAAGCAATCTGCCTTAAGAACATATTTATGACTCAATCATTGTCACATAATACATTTATCATATAACACCAAACACCAAATCATGTCATGTATAAGCATTGAAACATAAAGGCAGAAAAACTTAAAACATTCCAGAGAGAAAATATAAACACGGAGTACCAACCATTGGCTCTGATACCAATGTTGGAATCCTTACGATCCTAAAATACAAGCCCTAAACATGCCTAGAGAGGAATCCTGTACCTCTCACCATAGGATTGTGTTGCAGCGGAAGAATGTGAAGAACCTTATGAACCGATTGATACTCACTAATGTTTCCCTGGATCAAATCTTCAACACAAAACTGGTTGAAGGATTAATAGCCACGAATTTATATTTTAATGGACAATGAATACTGAAGAAGAAAACAACGAGAGAGAGATTCTCAGAACTGATCTTTTTATTCTCTCCTTTTTGTGTCTCTGCATGCAGTTTCCTTTTATCCTAATCAATAATAAGGAAACGGAGAGGAAACTGTAGGAGTTACGAAATTTCAACTCCCTTCTTGCATGCAGCGTGCCACATATTTTCATATGTGGATAATGTAATAAATAAATAATATTTAATTATTATTTACAAGAAACGAAGAGAAATTCTGAACGCAGTTCCAGCAGGTGAACCCTTAAAGAAGAGGAAGAAGACGATGATGATGATGGAGGGAGGGCGATCGAGTGCACTTGCCCGGGCATCGACTGCCCCGCGGTCGTCGAAGTCGAGATGATGCGGGTGATCTTATCCGGGAACGCTGTGAGAATGCTGGATGATGTGCTGTGTGAGTCCATGATTCCGCAGTCGATGAAGATGTACTGTCCGTACAAAAACTATTCGGAGGTATTCGTTAAAGACGATGAGACGGTTAGGGAGGCGGAATGTGGAGTTTGCCATAGATTGTTCTGTACAAAGTGCAAGGTGCCATGGCATGTTGGAATGGGTGTGATGAGTACAAGAAGAAGGTGAAAGAGGATGAGAATGAGAGAGAGTTGAAGATGCTGAGTAATCTTGCGACTAAGAAGAAGTGGCAGAGATGTCCCAACTGTAAGTCGTATGTGGAGAGAAAGGAAGGGTGTAATCATATGACTTGCTGGTCAGATTTTTATTTATTTTTTCTTTTCTTCTTTATTGTTGTTTTAAATTCTGGTTTTTATGTGATAAACTACCCATACAAGGATATAATATTTAATGGGTAGTTTGGATAGTTGAGGTAAGAGAAATAATATTTTAAGTATGTGTATTAGTGTGAATTGTGGGGTTATGGAGAGAAAAAAGTTAATTTGTGTGGGCCCTTTTTACTAAAAAGAAAAATGCACCTCTTGTATTGGGACAGACGAAAATGATAAAATGCACTCCTTGGGACGGGGTACTATTTGAAAGAATAATATTTAGGGAGAATTGAAATAATACACAAAATTCATAATGCTAAATTTTTATCAATATTTTGTTTTGTTTGTTATATTTTTTAAATAATTGTATTTTTTGGGATTTTTTTATTTTTATTATTTAAAATCAATACCCAATGTGTCATTTGTGTGAGTCACCCACACGAGGCCACCACACGAGTCCACCTATATCTATTTTGGTGTAGGTCACCCACACAGGTTCAGTGTAGGTTTTGGTATAGATCACCCACATAAGTCTACGGACATAGATTTCGGTGTAGGTCAGGGGGGGGGGGGGGGGTTGTGGTGGCCGGTGATAGTGGGATGTGTGTGGGTGAGTGGGTGGATATTTAGAAAAAAAAATTATTTTGGTGGAAGAGGTATAATGGATCTATTGGGGGAGTTTGGTTTAAAAACAAAGAATTTGTTTGAGCTGTTGATATTGATATTTAATGTGTGGAGTTGTGTAGTTTTGCTTATTAGCACTAATTTATTTATATGTAAAATAGTAACAGTTCAGAGAAAATATTATGGAATCATTTTTCATGTGAGTAAGAATTCGATGACTAATATTTCATTCGAGTCAAAACTTGTGTTAGTATGTATAAGTATAAATGTTGTGGTTCCATTCGCTAGGCTTTAAATTAAGCTATGAGGGACAACAAGGTTTAGCTAGGGTTTACACCTAATTCCTAGGTGATTAACCATTCATTCAAAGTAATAATAGTTTAACTCTTTATTTTTAATGTAAATAGTGATCACTAAAAGCATTCATGAACTTGATTTATACAATTGTTTACTATTGAGAAAAGTATATTTTTTTTCATTTATCATTTTTATTGAAAAAAATACCAATCATATTTTTGTTCACTAATTATATCTGTGATGCAAATATATATAGGTGTAGATTCCAATTCTACTACATATGTGGAAAAGATTGTAGTTCTACTCATTATAGATGCCGGCGCCCACGACGTTGACTAGTTTATTTCTCCCATTGCAGTATTATCCTAATCCTAATATATTAAAAGTACTTAGACTTTGTAAAATATTTTTTTCCTAATATGTCCTCACTACATTTTATTATTTACCCCTTTATCCCAATTAATTTCTCTAATAATATTATTTCTATTTATTTGTTATTTACTAAATTTTACTGATTCTTTAATTTTCTATACGTTACTCCATGATCTTTTCAGTTTCCACATTCCCAAATCTCTTGAGCTCTTTCCCATCAGTTGAACCGCATCTTCTCCGCCATCTCACCACCATTACTAGAGTCAATCTTGCGGAATTATTAATTTCTCTTTACACAGTGATGGTCTTGCTCGCTACTGACTTTGCCGACGTGGCTGCGAAGGAGGCTTTCAGAGCCTAAGCCGCCACCTTCTACTATTGAAGAAATCGAAGCAAAACTTTGGGAGGCTGATCTTCGACGTCAGGTCATTATTTAATTTTCTTCCGTTCTGTCTTATCTCAACCTTGAGATTTTTCTTGAATTTCAAGAATTTGATTTTCTTGATTATCACATTTACATTTGTTTTAATATTGACCTGATTTATTTGGATTGTCGAATGGAAAGTATTCTTCTATTTGAGAACCCTTCTACTGGCATTCTTCTGATAAATCCCTGAAGAATTTGCATGCCTAAAATACTCAGAATCTCTTTGTAAAAGTTTATTTATTTTATTTGTTCTTTTCAGTTCTCTTAGAATTACTTGAGTTGTACAAGATGAACTTATGATTGTTGTCTTTCTCATTTGTACCTATTGGTAAGCTCAACTTTACATCAATTATTGGCTGATGGGCTCTCTGGTTGTGAGATTATGATTATGCATTTTATTATTTTTAATTTTTCCTTCACATCACAGGAAGCAAGAGCATTGGAGTGGAGACTGGTCAGAAAGTCTTGACAGGATGCGTTCTCCATTGCATAAGTCACCTTAAGACTCTGAAACAAGACATTCTTTTTATGGTAAGTTACATAAAATTTACGTGAGTCCTTATTTGTTGAGATTTTACTATTTTCTGGTTTTCACTTTTTATTTTAATGTAATTTGCTAGAGATAGCCCTCACTCTCTTGGGAAAAAGGATGTAAGTTCATTAATTTGAATTGTTATAGCTTCTGAATTCAAGGCTGATGGAATTGAACGATTTGATAATATTAAAATTTAAAAGTCTTACTTTGCATAGGTGGCTCAAATAATATCTTTGCAAAGATACTGCTCATTAGCCTTCTATGTACTTTATTGCTCTAGGTCCATAAAATTAGTTAGATACGTTTGTAACAACAAAATTTGTATTTATTAAAATAATAAACACAAAAGATATTACAATGATAATCCGATGTGGATTGAAGTTGAAAATTTAAGTGAACAGCTTCTATTTATCCTCTGATTCCTCTCTTGAGTTGATTTCTTGACTTTTTCAACTTTCGGAGCCGGATCTTCAGATGAAGCTTGTCCGAGCTCAGAATTGTCTTGAAGCTTTAAAACGTTTATCCGGAGGCGTCGAGCCTTTGTTCGGATCAAACGTTGACTTGAATTTTTGTCGTGAAGTATGCCGCTCAATTTGGTAGAACGTTGACTTCACGGAGACTGCTGGATGAATTTGATAAAGAACACCGGATCGAAGAGGCTTAGCACCTTGGTCTTTGATCAGATGTGATTCTTGACTTGAATATATCTTGAACTTGACTTGAAGATCTTGAGCTTGGGCTTGGATCTTGATCTTGCTCTTCACTTGAATCTTCGCTTGATCTTGATCTTCAGAATTCTTCACTTGACTTGATCGAACTTGATTTTTACTTGAATCTTCAGAATTCTTCAGGTCTTCAGGATTTTCAGAGTGTTTGGAATGAGGACTGAAGGTCCTTATTTATAGGTAGAGAAAATAACCACTTGAGAGATATTTTCTCCTTCAAAAGATATGTTGGGCTTTAAGCCTGCTGGACTGGATACGGGCCTATTTAATTTAATTAAACCCGTAGGATTTAACCTGGGCCTAATTAATTTAACTAGGCCTGCTAAACTTGATTTGTTGGGCTTGTTGACTTGAGTCGGGCCCACTTAACTTGAATTGAGCCCATATGACTTGAATTAAGCCCATTTAACTTGGATTTTGGGCTCAAATAATTATATTAATTATTAATTATATATTCATTTATTTTAGGAATTAATTTATTTAAATTCCTTAATAAATAAATATTTAACTAATATTTAATATATTTTTCTTTTCATTTATATTTGTTAGACAATAAAATTTAATTGCCTACAAATGCCCCCTTGCATTTTGTTCACTGAAATTTATCTTGAAGTGGACAAACTGCAATAATTTTTTTCATTGCGGACAATTTTCGTCTCCTTTTTATTTGCCCATTAATTATCTTGGCTTAGTTGGCTACACAATCCTTTGGTTGTCTTCAAATAAAACAAATTTGCCACAGCCCAATTGACGTGCTGGACCTCATCATTTTTAATTCAAATTTTCTTTTTTTTAATAATCCATACCACTTTCTTTTTGTCGATGTACCCTTTTCCATTGGGCTTAGAATTTTCCAATCCTTCTTGATATTTAACAAAATACCTTGCAGCATGCTGTTCCAGTAGATAACCTCAATTTCCGAGATAACCGTCTGTACATAATTTCGAATCTATCACGCCCCATGAATCTTTACATACTCCAGACACTAATAGGATTCGGAACATCTTACTGGAAATAACCTCAAAAATAGGCCCAAATATTCACATAGAGTTATCGGTGTAAAATTTGAACACCTATATAAGATGAGTTCATACCCTCGATTTTCTTTCACAACACCACACCATACTGCAGTCTCTGATACAAAATTTACCCTTTTTCTGCAGATTCCCCTTCAAGGGATTATCAAGATTGCAACATCAACACTTCACGCCACAGCTACAACAATTAACAGTGTAATCATCATTCTTTTTCTACTTTTTCTTTTACTTTGCCTGCCTCTCTTTTCTTGTTCTTTCTTTTCTGCATATAACTTCTCTTCTTGTTCCCTTTCTCTTTTTTTTTTTTTTTTTTTTGAACTGCTTATGCCTTCAAGTAATCATCAAGGTAAGCTTGTATCTCGCCCACTTTGTTCCTTGTTTCCCTTTCTTTTTCCTACGAAGAGAAGAGAAGAGAAGAGAAGAGAAGACATACACAGGGAGTCAAGACCAATGACGTCGAGGTGGAGAGCGATCGATGGCGGACCACCCATGGTGGTTGCTTGTCGGGCTCACACCGTGAGGTATAGAGCGATCAACAGCGGGCTATCCATGGTAGCCGCTTGTTGGGCTCGCGCCTCCGACGGAAGTAGGTGGAGAGCGATCGACGGCGGACCACCCATGGTGGTTGCTTGTCGGGTTCTCACCTCCGACGGTGTTGACATGAAGAGCGAGAAGGAGTTTGACGAGTAAGAAGTTTCTGTCCAAGTTGTGTTGCAACGGCAATGAGCTGGCGAACTGATCTGGTAACGTGGTAACGAAGGGACCTCCACTTTCGGCGCTTGATGATGGAGCAGTGGCTGTAATCGTCATCTTCCGGCGGCAGCAGGTGGACGGTGACGGGCTCTAGTGACGGCGATCATGTGCAGTGGTGGT
The DNA here is from genome assembly GCA_023678885.1 of Pogostemon cablin. Lineage (NCBI taxonomy): Eukaryota > Viridiplantae > Streptophyta > Magnoliopsida > Lamiales > Lamiaceae > Pogostemon > Pogostemon cablin. Next base: position 33,227,603 of record CM042965.1, on the reverse strand, counting down.
GACGATCGTCGGTCAACTGGGGTTTGATACCTTCGGGTTCGGAGCGAGCTCGGCAGTTGACGACCTTGGCGAGAGAAGGGGACGTTCATCCAGACCGCAGCAGTGGAGGACTTTGCAGCGGCGAGCAGTCGACAAATCTTGCGAGGCTGAGTGGTGTGTCGGTGGCTGACCTCGGCGGACGGTGGCCTTGCAGCGGCGAGCAGCGACGCGATGGGCGGCTTGCGGCTGCTGCTGTTCGCGAGGGGAGAAGCGGTGGTCGTGGCTTGCAGCGGCAGCGGGTCTCGGCAGCAGCAAAGGCGACCTCGGCAGCGGCGAGGCGTGGCGAGCGGCGATCCCGTCGGCAGCAGAAGGATGGCGTGCGACGGCGCGATGGGCGGCGATCCATAGCGGCGGTTGTGGCGAGGCGTGGCGAGCGAAGATGTCTTCTCGGCGTAGCTTCAAGAATCTTTCTGCTTCTAGGAAAAAATTCCCCTTTCTCCCTATTTTGACTTACTTCTCCAATTTTGACTTACTTAGCCCAACAAGCCTTAATTTAATTTGGGCCCATTTAATGGGCTCAATTTTGCTTCCCCTTCAGCCCAACAACCTTAATTTAATTTGGGGCCCATCTTCTTTTGAACTTGGGTCCAAAGTTTTTTTTTTTTTTTTTTTTAATTTCTTCATTCACAACTACTTGGGCTTTATTTTCCTATGTTTAATTTACAACTTTGGTTTCAACAATTAATCGATCCCATGAACTTGTTTTGGGCCTTTTAATCCATAAACTTAAATTATACACATCTTCCCATCCTCTCATCTCTAATATTCCTTTGTTTATTTGGCAGCTAACTCAACTTTCAGCATGGTTTTCTTCAAAACTGTAACGGGAAAGTCCGGTGCAAGCTACTTGGTCATTCTTGAAGATGCACACCAACCTTTGCCCCAAGGAACTCGTCTTTTACCCGGGCAATCTTTGCTAGGGAACTGTGCTTATGTCCCTCCAAGAAGCAAAAATGAATTTTTCTTGGCATGTTGGTCTCATGAATCTTCTTCAAGTAAAAATAACATAAGTTGGACCTTGAAGGGAGCTGACATTGAGCCAGAAATCAATTCAACACCTTTACCCTCTTTGGGACGCCGCATTGCAAAAGGAAAAGCATCCTGGGGGGAAATCAAATTCCTTGGAGAAGTCCACTACACCAAGGGTTACTGGGAATGGACTGAAGATATTTTAAGCCGATGCGGATCCATTCTTCGAAACACAAAGCTTTATGATGCTGTCTTTGCATCCCTCTTTACCTATGATTGCAGCTGTGAAATCATGAAGGCCTTCTGTGAAGCTTGGTGTTCTTCCACCAACACTTTACTCACCAAATTCGGAGAGATGTCACTTTCTTTATGGGACTTATACAACTTGATGGGACTACCCATAGCGGGCTATGTGTATGATGAAATTGTGCCCTGTGCAGAAGAATTGCTTTCCACGAAGGATGGTTTACGTATCCCGCGCAGCTGTAGATCTTTACTTGGCGCCTATCACGTACTTTGCAAGGGTGCTAACAGAAGAAATGTAACCATTGACCAATGGGTAGATTTTTGGTCTAAAAAGGCTATAACATACCTTGAACCTCCTACACGCGTTGAAAGAAAGACGACTTCTCGGCCTAAAAAAACTTATAACCCGACTGGCATTATTTCGAGTCACCAGCCATGGACGTCTGCTGAGGTAGATCAATTTAAGAAGTTGGGCATTTCTCAAACTGATCAAGAAGAGACCTATCTAGCCGCTTACTTAGCTTGCTGGCTTTGTGCGTTTGCACTTCCGGGTGGCGAGGTAGGCTTGATACGACCGAGTACCTTCAAAGTGGCAAGCCTAATGGCTGCAGGAAAAAAAGTGAGTCTTGCTATTCCAGTTTTGGCAAACATTTACCATGGCTTGAATGCAATTTCAAACTCATCGAGTTTATCTGAAATTAAGTCAACCTTTCCGGTTCATTTTGTCCATGCTTGGCTGGCTCACTACTTCAAAACTCATTTCCCGGTTGGAAGTAAGACAGCATATCCTCGAATGGTGACATACTCTGGAGAGTAGGGAGCAAGATACTTCGATGCTGAAGATGCTCGTAAACGAATCCACACAGCTGATAATGCCTTATGGACTTGCAATATTTTTTCAAAAGACAAAGCGATCCACTACACGGATGATGGAAATAAGAAATGGGATAATTGGGCTCATCTGGTGGCTATCCGTACTAGCTATCTCACTTTGCGGCAGGGTAGTCATTTTGTGATGGAGCCTTACTCCCCTCATAGGTTTGCTCGTCAATTTGGCTTCCTACAAGATGTTCCTAAGATGCTTAGAACCAACCTTAGGAAAGCATCTTTAGAAGAAGGATTCAACCATTGGAGACATTGTACTTCGTATAACTCTACCTCCGAATCTTACTTTCCATGTGCAACCCCAGCTCCTAAAAACTACTCCACTACTGAATATAAGGAGTGGTGGAAGCAAGTCCACGGAACTTACTTATCTGATCATATCAAGGCTTTGACCACCCTAGTTTCAGAACCTCTAGAGGAAGAAGTGGACATCATTAATGACCTTGATGATGATAATCAAGAAGTTCAGGATATTTCTCCGGTGCATGATGAGGTTTTACAACCTACAGTACATAAAAGGAAGAAAAGTTCCCCTCATTCTACAGAAAGTCGTAGCGCCTCTAATGAACGCCATTGGAAGAGAAAGAAATCTGTTGTCCATACTGAAAAACAAGATAATGAGGTTTCTTCCATTCTCTCTCCTCTTTTCCTTTTTTTCCCTTTATTTTCCCTTACAAAGCTTTCTTTTATTATCGAAGGTTGCGCCGAAAATTTCTGGCTCTAAGGCTGCTGAAGGAACTGAATTAATTACTGCTGTTACTTCAAAAACTTTGGCAGATGAGGTTTTCCCCTTTCCCTTATCTTATTTTCATTGTATATCCTCATTTTTATACTAACATATTTCTCCTCTTATCAGATCTTGGGCATCTCTTCAAATTCTAGTAGCGGTGACGATTCTGACGAGAGTGATGATTCTACTGAAAGTGATGCGTCAACCACAGGGGTGAATTCTTCAAAGGCATGTCCTATGATCTCAGAATTTATATCTAAGAAGATTACTCGTGACCTCAAAGGGAAATTTGCTCGGAGTGCATGGAGTAAAATAAGAAGAAAACTCAAACGGACCCCTCTTGAGTTTTTATCAACTCTGAGACAAGAAATATTTTCCTTAATAAATGAAGTGAAGGCTCTTAAAATCGACTGTTCTCCTTTAGAGATAGCCCTGGAACCTCTATTTGACAAGGCCGATACTTATACTGCTGCAAAATTGAAGTCTGATGAAGCGGCATCCACGGGAAATCATGCAAAATGCTTGACCGATGTCAAGGGTCGCCTTCAGAATTGCAGAGACACTCATATGACAGAGACAAAAAAACTAAAGAGTACTTGGGAAGAGTTGGAGTCAATAGGCAAAGAAATAACTAATCTGCAGCAGGGAGAGAAAACTTTGTCTGAAGCAGCTGATCGTCTCCAACAGACTCTCTGTCGTGCCAAGAAGGAAGTTGAGCTCATAGGAGAAGAGATCCTTATGCTTGACAATGCAACCGTCTTGAAAAAATCATCATCTGAAGATGAGAAAGCAGCTCTGAAGTCTGTTTTACAAAGCATACTCTCTGATAACTTTCTTGTTTAGCATAGGACTGATTTTCTTTTAATTTGCTCCCTTAGTTATTTATTTGCTTTCCCCTTTTTATGTTTTTGAACATCTAATGATATTATCAATAAAATCCATTCTCTTCCTTATTTCTCCTTTATGTTACATCATTAATTTATTTTCTTGTCTTTCATATTTATTTGCTGCCTTCATGCTCCAATTTATTGTTTGCCCCACAAACTTGATGTGAATAAACCAAAGACATGACTGAACTTAGCAAAGTGCTAAGCTGCCTACGTACCTCTTCGCAGAGGATCAAGTCATTACGTAGTTCAAAGGGACATGATTTGATTTGGATGGGGGGGGTGCCGTGCACAGTTTATACTCATGCGGGCCAGGAGTGACTATTCTTTAACCACTTTAGACAAAGTAGGATATTTAATGCTTTAACCACTTAAAATATCTGAGTGGGGTGAATTAATAGTTTAACCACATATAATTACCTTTGGTGGGTGTCGTGCACAGTTTATACTCATGTGGACCAGGAGTTCGTCGTACACAGTTTATACTCATGCGGACCAGGAGTAACATGCAGTTTAGGCTCGTGCGTCATGGAGCGTTCCTTGGATTTGATTACGCATAGTAGCGTTTCAGGAATTTGCCATTTATGGGGCCGATTCCTACACCATCTTCAGATATCAACTTATATGCACCATTTGTATACACTTCTTTCACAACATGTGGGCCATCCCACTTGGGCAAGAATTTATTTCCAACTCGGTGAGTGATGACAATAGGCCTTCTTACAGCAAGGACTAAGTCTCCGACTTGAAAAGAACGTATCTTTACTTTCTTGTTAAACGTTCTGGAGAGGCGAGCTTGATAGCACTCAAGTCTTTGTTGTGCTTCTAGCCTCTTCTCATCAAGTGCCTCTAATTCTTCGAGACGTAGTTGTGCGTTCTCTTCTTCAGTTAAACCTTCTTGTATGGCTATTCTCAAAGATGGTATTTGCTTTTCAAGGGGCACCACAGCTTCAACCCCATATACAAGAGAGTACGGAGTAGCTTGAGTAGGCGTTCTATAGGTAGTTCGATACGCCCATAAAGCTTCATGAATCTTTTCATGCCAGTCTCGCTTCGACTTGGAGACCACCTTCTTCAACAGATTACACAGTGTTTTGTTGAAGGCTTCGGCAAGCCCATTAGCTGCTGCATTATACATAGAAGATTTTCTTTGCTTGAAGTCAAACTTCTCACAAAGCTTATCAATCAAAGAGTTACTGAATGGCCTCCCATTGTCTGTGATAATGTATCGAGGCACTCCATATCTATATATGATGTTGATGCGGATGAAATCAGCCACATTTTCTTTCTTCACTTCTCTTAAGGGTACAACTTCCGCCCATTTGGAAAAGTAATCAGTGGCAGCCAGAATATAAAGATGGCCTCCGGAAGACTTCGTTAATGGCCCCACCACATCTAAGCCCCATGCATCAAATGGCCACGAAGAAACTGTTGGATGTAATGGCTCGGGAGGCTGATGAATGAGATTTGCATGAAACTGGCATGGCTGACATTTTTGTGCATAATCTATGCAATCCTTCACCATAGAAGGCCAGTAATATCCCATCCTCTTGATTCTGAAATGTAACTTGGGTCCAGACTGATGGGCGCCACATATTCCAGAATGAGCTTCCTCCATAGCTTGTAGAGCTTCTTCATCACTTAAGCATCTTAAGAGAATACCATCAAACGATCTTCTATAAAGTATATCTTTGTAATAGAAGAATCGCGGTGCTCTACGCCGGACATCAACCCTTAGGTGTGGATCATTGGGGAGCTTATCATACTTCAAGTAATCCACGAACGGTTGTCGCCAATCTTCCCTCCCAATATCGAACACTTCTATGGCACAATACCCAACTTCTTCATCATCTTCCTTTTCGAAGAAGGGAGGTACCACCCAATTTTTGCAGATCGGAACTTGGAAATGTGCTTCAGGCATTGCTATGGTTGATGCTAGCTTTGCCAAGGCATCGGCTTGTTTGTTCTTGCTCCTTGGAAGATGTTCAATCTCTACATCTCCAAGCCAATTCATGAGCCTTTGAGCATAGTCATAATACGGACGTAGCTCGGGTTTCTTAACCTCATATAAACCAAGCAGCTGATTGATTATTAACAACGAATCTCCATATACCTTCAGGTGTCGTTGCTTTACATCTACTGCCATCTCCAGTCCAAGTATAAGAGCTTGATATTCAGCTACAATGTTAGAGCAATTTTCAGTTAGATTGAAGGAGTATGGCAGAACTTCTCCATCTGAGGTCACAAATACCACTCCTGCGCCGGCTCCTTCTCTGTGAGCAGCTCCATCGAAATACATCTTCCAAGGAGGAGTGATTTCAATAGCCAATATATCTTCATCGGGGAGATCATCAGATAATTCCCATTCTGCAGGCATGGGATGATCAGCTAAGAAATCCGCCAATACTTGCCCTTTCACTGCCTTTTGAGGGACATATATAATCTCGAATTGCTGCAATTGAAGATACCACCTTGCAAGCCTATCAGAGAGCACTGGTTTCGACATGACGAATTTTAATGGGTTGGCCTTTGAGACCAAGTAAACAGTATGAGCTTGGAAGTAGTGTCTTAACTTCTGAATTGCAAAGATGAGAGCCAGACAAATCTTTTCAATTGGTGAGTATTTTAACTCATTTGGAGTCATTGTTCTACTCAAATAGTACAACGCACACTCCTTTCCTTCATCATTATTTTGTGCAAGCAAGGCTCCAACTGATTTTTCTTGAGCAGATATGTAGAGAATTAATGGACGTCCGACTATCGGAGCAACCAACACTGGCGGCTTCATCAAATATGCTTTAATGCTGTTAAATGCATTAGTGCAAGCTTCATCCCATTCAAATGGACTACCTTTTTTCATAAGATGGCTAAATGGTTGGCATCGGCCGGCCAAATTTGCTATGAATCTTCTTAAGTACGCCAGCTTACCTTGCAAACTCTTGAGCTCATGTATGTTTCGAGGCACCTGCATCTTCATTATCGCATCAATCTTTGCTTTGTCAATCTCAATGCCACGATGTCGGACAATGAATCCAAGGAACTTACCAGAAGAGACTCCGAATGCGCACTTAAGCGGGTTCATCTTGAGTTGAAATTTCCTGAGACGCTCAAATATTTGCCTTAGATCCTTAAGATGATCCTTTTTCTTCTTTGATTTCACTACAATGTCATCCACATAACATTCGACATTCTTATGAAGCATGTCGTCGAATATCTTTTGCATAGCTCGTTGATACGTAGCGCCAGCATTCCTCAAGCCAAACGGCATAACATTATAGCAGTATATTCCTTTAGGAGTGCGGAAGGCTGTTTTCTCTTGATCTTCCGGAGCCAGGCTAATTTGATTGTAACCAGATGATCCATCCATAAATGAAAGTACTTCATGCCCGGTCGTTGCATCAATCATAAGTTCTGTGATTGGTAGTGGAAAATCATCTTTTGGGCATGCCAAGTTCAAGTCACGGAAGTCAACACACACTCTAAGCTGCCCATTTGTCTTTCTTACTGGCACAATGTTAGAGAGCCAAGTGGGATACTTGACTTCTCGTATCTTTCCCGTTTCAAGGAGCTTATTAACCTCAGCTTCAATCAATGGAACCAGCTCTGGTCGAAATCGACGCTGCATCTGTTTAACTGGCTTGACTCCCTTCTTTACTGCTAGATGATGAACTGCCACTTTTGGATCTAATCCGGGCATCTCCTTGAATGACCATGCAAACACGTCTCTAAACTCTTGAAGAAGCTCAATGTAAGCTTTTTCTTCCTCAGATGTCAACAAAGCACTTATATAGGTTGGACGTGGATCATTAGCATCACCTAAATTAATCTCCTTCAATTGATCAACAGTAGATTTAATACCCTCCTCAAATTCTGGGGGAGCATCATCGGCATCTTCCTCTTCAGTTGAGGTTTCTTCTTGTATAGTGACATGATTTACTGCAGCAACGTCCTCCAGAAATTCTTGCCTTTGAAAATGTGGATTAGATCTAACTTGCTCATTTTCTCCCACTTTAACAATGCTCTCCACTACATAGCCATCTCTCCTCATTTCGACAATCTTGCCTCGTAGATCTCTTTCTGCATTGTGTAGATTTGTTTGCATGATAACGGAATGAATAATATCTGATGAGCCTACACTTTCCCGATCATCTTCTTCACTTTGGGTGAAGATTATTGTTCGCTTCTTAGCTTTCAACACCGTGTCACATGATATAGTCAGGAAATGTCGTCTTTTCATGCGAGATGGGATGCGACTACGTATCCTTGGGAACCTTGGGAACTTTGAAGTCCCTTTAGCTCCAACTGGTTTGAGTCTCTTGAATACTGAGATTCTTTCTGCCTTTCTATCCTCTTCATGAGACTCCTCTTCTTCAGAGAGAATTTCATCTTCAGTGATGTAGTTTGTGTTTGCCCTCTTTATCGCAATGCGAACAGGTTTTTGCGGAACATATCCTATACCTGTTCTAGTATACTTGGAAGTACGGCCATTACTCTTCAATTTCTCTTGGGTGGTTCTACTAGGAGTCTTATGAGACAGTTCATTTGCCGCACCTTTTTCTTGAGGGTCATAACCAGCTTTCACAAGAAGTTTGTAAGCTTGTGGGCTATACGATTTGGAAACTGCCGCCTCAAATACATCTCCGTGCTCAGTTTTAGCCGCTTGAGTTGGGCGAGTGAATCCTTTGAGTGGAGGGGGAGAGGGCTTTTCAGCGTCAACCTTAGTCAGGGGTAGTGTCAACCCTTCTACAGTTTTGATCAACTGTTTACTTTCATTAGACTGTGTGGATGAAAAATCATCTGCATTCTCTTTTTCTTGTTTATCATCACCCTTATCTTGTGATGAAGTTCCTTCTTGCTTATCGGCCTTGATACTTTTCAGAAAATATCTAGCGTCTGCGAAATATGACTCTGCTTCTGTAAATGGTTTTTCATCACCGAGTACCTTCTTTATGTTACCTCCATCGCTGTATTTGAAGCACTGATGCAGCGTAGAAGGAATCACTCCATTTTCATGCAACCATGGGCGCCCCAAGAGCATGTTATATGATGTTTTAGCATCAATGACATGAAACAGCACTGTTGAGGCCATCTCATCTATTATTAAGTTCATGACTATCGTACCAAGTGTTCTCTGGCCCTCTTGATTGAACCCATGAATCGTCAATCGGCTACTGCCAAGTTCATCTGTTGAAATCCCTAACTTTTTCAACGTTATTAGAGGTAGGATATTGACCGCTGAACCTCCATCAATCAGTATTCGATTCACCCTTTGCTCTTGAATGCAACCAGCTACGAACAAGGGTCGGTTGTGAGATTGTGAACCGAGCAGTAAGTCTTCTTCAGTGAAGGTAATCTTCATAGCATGGGCCTTACTTTCAACTTTAGGCACAACAGCTTCGCCTGCCACATGGCATGAATAATTATTTCCACCGTCTGCAGAAGTAGAGTTTGCAGTTGCATCCTCATCTAGAAAGATCTTCCCTTGCTCAACCAACCGCATAACTTTGTCTTTAAAGACAAAGCAGTCTTTGATAGAATGTCCCACCAGTCTATGATACTTGCAGTATTTCGGATTGTCCGTTTGTCCCGCTTCCTCTGGTCGCTTCATTTCAGGAAGCTCGATAAGTTTATCTTTGAGCAGATCATCGAGTATGCCTGGGACATCCGAATCAAGGAATGGGTACTTCCTTTCTTGCATTTCTTTCAAGGTTAATCTTCTTTGCCCCCCTTCTTGGGACTCATTCTTTACTTTATCATCTTTTTCATTCTCATTTCTTCGGAACTTGACAGTTGATGCATTTGTTGCCATAGACCCTTTTTCGGAAGATTTGTTGTAGGGTTTGCCCCCTTTCCTTACCTCTTGCTTTTCTTTATATTTGTAGGATCCAGGAATCGGTGGTTCTACAACTCCACTTATCCCCATACTTAGCTCCATATCGTGAGCTCTTGTGGCCAAGTCTTCAAAGGTTTTAGGCTTAATCCCTTGAAGTATGTAACGAAGGTTCCATTGCATTCCTGCTGTGCACATCTCAATGCCAGAAACTTCAGACAATCGATCTTTACAGTTTAGGCTCAAATTTCTCCATCGATTAATGTACTCAATTACTGGCTCTTCTTTTAACTGACGGGTGTTCGTCAACTCTATCATGCTAACCGTCCTCCTAGTACTATAGAAACGGTTAAGGAATTGATATTCCATCTGATCCCAACTGTCTATAGATTCAGCCTCCAAGTCGGTGTACCATTCAAAAGCATTTCCCTTCAGAGAGCGAACGAATTGTCTCACCATATGATCTCCGTGAGTGCCAGCATCATTGCACGTTTCTATGAAATGTGCTATATGTTGCCTTGGATTACCTTTGCCATCAAACTGTTGGAACTTGGGGGGTTGATAGTTAGGTGGCATCCTCAAGTTGCCAACCCTCCTAGTATAAGGCTTAGCATAAGCGAATGAAGGTTTAGAGCTCTCTTCGAATTGGTCCTTCATTGTGCCAAGTATAATGCTTTTTAACTGGCTGATAGGAACCATTCCATCATGGGAGATGTTCAATTCTTCTTCAATCACCCTTTTCCCCATCGTCTGACGCTTCGCAGACTCATCTATTTCATTTTCAGCATCTTCTTCTTGCTTTTCGTTCGCATGGCTAGTTTCAGCACCAGCCATTTTCTCCATCAGTTTGAAAATCAAAGTATTTTGTTCTTGGTTCTGTTTGGCAAGTGCAGCGACGGATTCAGTTAAGCTTGCCAACTGTTCTTCGACAGACGAAGTGTTTATTGCCATTGTCGAGGCTATGGATGAATCAGACGATGAGCTTTCTTCAAGTATAGGGGTTGAGTTAGCTGAGTCGTTTTTCTCATCTTTATCATCATATGGTATCACTCCAGAGGTAACTCCAACTGAAGAATTTATCTCTGAAGAGGCTTCAGATCGTGCCATCTTTGACATGCTTCTAGTTGTCACATTAACGTCTTCAACTTGTAATTCTGAAGACTTGAAGACAGAAGCTGATCTGTTGACTTTGACTCTTAGCGGAACCATCTTACTTTGCTCGAAGAGGAGATGAGAGGTAGAAACGGTCCCACTGGGCGTGCCAAAATTTGTAACAACAAAATTTGTATTTATTAAAATAATAAACACAAAAGATATTACAATGATAATCCGATGTGGATTGAAGTTGAAAATTTAAGTGAACAGCTTCTATTTATCCTCTGATTCCTCTCTTGAGTTGATTTCTTGACTTTTTCAACTTTCGGAGCCGGATCTTCAGATGAAGCTTGTCCGAGCTCAGAATTGTCTTGAAGCTTTAAAACGTTTATCCGGAGGCGTCGAGCCTTTGTTCGGATCAAACGTTGACTTGAATTTTTGTCGTGAAGTATGCCGCTCAATTTGGTAGAACGTTGACTTCACGGAGACTGCTGGATGAATTTGATAAAGAACACCGGATCGAAGAGGCTTAGCACCTTGGTCTTTGATCAGATGTGATTCTTGACTTGAATATATCTTGAACTTGACTTGAAGATCTTGAGCTTGGGCTTGGATCTTGATCTTGCTCTTCACTTGAATCTTCGCTTGATCTTGATCTTCAGAATTCTTCACTTGACTTGATCGAACTTGATTTTTACTTGAATCTTCAGAATTCTTCAGGTCTTCAGGATTTTCAGAGTGTTTGGAATGAGGACTGAAGGTCCTTATTTATAGGTAGAGAAAATAACCACTTGAGAGATATTTTCTCCTTCAAAAGATATGTTGGGCTTTAAGCCTGCTGGACTGGATACGGGCCTATTTAATTTAATTAAACCCGTAGGATTTAACCTGGGCCTAATTAATTTAACTAGGCCTGCTAAACTTGATTTGTTGGGCTTGTTGACTTGAGTCGGGCCCACTTAACTTGAATTGAGCCCATATGACTTGAATTAAGCCCATTTAACTTGGATTTTGGGCTCAAATAATTATATTAATTATTAATTATATATTCATTTATTTTAGGAATTAATTTATTTAAATTCCTTAATAAATAAAAATTTAACTAATATTTAATATATTTTTCTTTTCATTTATATTTGTTAGACAATAAAATTTAATTGCCTACAACGTTATGGCCTCGATTACTGTTGATAAAGAGATGTAGAACATAACATAATTCATGGAAGAACTGGGGCTCATGGACTACTCAACAATTATAAGGTATTGCCCATAGATACTTGCTCTGTTGTGTGTGATGCATATATTACACTCTCTTTTGTAGCCTCCCATTAATGGAAACTCTGAAGCACCAAAATCAGTACAGTAAAAATAGAAGTTATAGTGTGCCAAAGTATTGGTGGGGTTCATTTAGGAACTGAAAAGTACAAGCTAATGAAAGCAATTTCAAGAGAGTGCTCCAAGCTGATAAATTGAAAATTATAGCTTCAATGGAAATTTAGGGTAGTAGTTCCCATTTCACCATGTATGGAGGAACTATTGAGACTTTGTTAAAAATAGATTTGGGAATATTTGCTCCTTAATTTTGCTTTATTCTATTTCTGACCAAACTCATTTCTCTGTTCGGTTACAGATACACTTCAGAGGCCCTTAGACAACACAAGGTGTTTAAAATATGGATGGTTTTTTTTGTAGCTAAGGTGAGTTCTAAAAAGGTATTACATGCTGTTTAAGTAGTTATGTCCAAAAGAAGTAACATATATAGTCAGATCCTTATCAAGTGAATTTCAATTATGCTCTGTGACAAGGTGTGTGCTTAATAGCTCATGTGATTAGATTTGCAAGGTGGTATTTTGGTATACAAGACTGTTTTTTATTAAAAAATAAAATAGTCTATTTGATTGATTGGAGCTGGTTAATTTAGAAATCTTATTTCTTTGGACTAAATTGTTAAGCTCAGATTTTGATGTTTTAGAGTGGATAATTAAAATTCATTTGCAGTTGAAGAAAATTCATCAAAGTTGTATTACAATAAAATGAGAGACACTACTTTTGTTGTATCACATTGCACCCAATGCTGTGACAGGATGTTCTTTAGCAAGTTTTGTTGTATAGTTTTATTACATCTCATATTTGATTGGTTCTGACTAATAAACCTATTGTGTTGAAAGAAATAGCCATATATTTCAGTTTTGAGAAACATCAGTTTAAAAACTCACTTTGAGCAGTCAATGATTCGTACAGAAGACATTTTATGAACAAAACTTACTTTCTGATACTCCTTATCTTACTTTCTTGGATGATTTTTATTGTAAGTGTGTGTCTTCTTATCTTCTATTTTATTTTGCAGTTGATCAGAAATTAAATCAATAAATGCTATAATTATAGATCAGTGCTTGAAGAAATATCTGGAAGCTCTGAACTAGAATGTTGACAAATCGAAGAAGATGTTAAAAGAAATATTGAGATGGAGGTCAAGTTCTAAATAATGCTATTGTTACTTGAAAACCTTTCAATTTCTTCTTCATCTATAGGTTGGTGCTCAGGAAAAAATTCTAAGGTTTAAGTATGCATAAAACACGCTGCAAAACTCTAAATATAGAGTTAAGTATGATGCCGGATAGTAAGGACCCAATTATTCTTACTCATTAACTGGAGGATTCCAAACAAATACTAGAAACCTAAAGAGGAATTCTATGGATTTGGTAAACATGCTTGCTTTTTAACTTTTCATTTTAAAAAAAATCTGCTGGCTATAAATAACAGGTTATCTGAAAAATGTCACGATTACTACGTAAAGATGCAATTTTCTGCTTCTTAATGACATTAGGAGAATTTTGTGCTTTATGTGTCTGGAGTTATGCTCTCTATTCTGTTGCAGTTGACCTGTGCATCTCATCATCATCATTCATCAAGTTTGAAATGTCTCATCATCCATTTATCGCAGAAGAATCAGTGTGCAATTTGGGCTTTAGGAGGAGTAGACCTGGTGATGGAATTGATGATGGCTGCGCTGCAGCATACTATATTAGCGTTGTAGGTACTATATCTGCAGTGAGAGGAAGTAACAGATTTGTGTATGGATCAACTTGGGATTCAGAGGAGTTTGTGGTGTAGTGACATCAGCAATACAGATTGAGTAAGTGTAATACTGCATAATTTGCCTTAAACTTGATAGTGTATTTTCATTGATTTTTTGCTTAAATTTTTCCCATATTTTTGTAAGTAATAAAAATGACATCTTGCACTGATATTGTTGAATCTTTCATATTTGGTTCGATTGCCTTTTCCTGGAAGTTGGAGGCCTATCATGAGATAATTATCAAGAACAATTATGGAGGTAATATTTTATTAGAAATTGGTTTGGTAATTTTTTTATTTGGGTATATGAAAATTGCTCGCAATGGACATGTAGAGACTGCGGTGATACTCTGTATTATATCAACGACGGCGTTCGTGAGCAGCCGCAAATAGCAAAGAATGAAAGGTGCTATTGTTTTTCTAATTTAATCACATTTTCCACATTTCCTCCCGATCTTCATTAAGAATATCCATTTCAAAATCCCAAATTTTAGTCTCTTTTCAGTTGAGAGATACTGAAGACAGAACCATGCCCTACTCGAGTTTTATCCCCTTTCCGTGAAGAAAATTACAAGTGAAGATGAAGAGTTATATATTCTTCCAACACATAAAGGTTATATTCACATGGAATAATAGAACAAAGAGTGTATTGGTAGGTTTGCAAGCCATTGTCAAGAAAGCTGTTGGGCTTGGTGGTTGGCATTAGATGGTATATTTCAACTCCCAGAGATCTTGGTCTTATATCTTTGGCTCACTTTTCGAATTAGTTGTTAATTATGAATTTTATGTTTCTATTTCTTGGTTGATTGGGTACTGCGGTGAAGTAATTAGGACATACTCCCTCCATCCCATAATTATTGTCGTAGTTACTGTACACACGGAGTTTAAGAAAAGTTACTTTTTGACCAACTTTATTAACTTTTGAGGAGTATTATGGTATTTTTAAGTAATAAATAAATTATAAAGTATGTTATGTGTATTAGGTGGGAGTGGTATTTTTGAAATTAAGATAATTTTTGAGGTTGTTGGTTGATGTGAAATTTTCATTTTTGGAGTGTGACAGTCATTGTGGGACGGACGAAAAGGGAAAGTAAGACAATTATTATGGGACGGAGGGAGTAGTTAATTAAAAATTAAAATTTAATTGCAAACTTATATATTATTATATTCATGGTTTTTATTAATAAGAACGGGAATTTAATTATTTACTTTATGGGGCTCTCTATAGTTGTTATGTTTTGTGTCCAGTTACAGTTATTTTATTTCCATCTAATATAAATTTGAATCTAACTTATATCTCTTAATAACGCAAGTTAAGAAGATTTGAGTGCTTTGGTTATTGGTTGGGTGGAATTTATTGGCTATAAATTGATTGTTTGATTAGAAAATCATGTGCCAAGAGAATGGAAATAGAACCTAAGAAGTAATTCATTGGTGGGATTTCTAGGGGCACCAGTGAAGAGCATTTGAAAGAGTATTTCAGACTTTGGTGAAGTTGAAGAGCCTGTTATAATGAAGGATTGCACTACGGGTCATGCATGTGGTTTTGGTTTTATAGTTTTCGTCGATGCTTCTGTTGTTGAGAACGTTGTAGAGGAAAGACACATTATAAATGGAAGAACTGTAAGTCATGCATCCTCATTTGCACAACATTTTCCGAATGAATGTAGTGCAGTCATCTGTAATTTACCTTATGAGCTTCATGCTATGGGATGTGCTGCTTTGTTGTGTCTACAACAAGATCCTAATTTGAGATCATCCATGTCAAAGGTATAACACTCATGGTTTTAGCTTTTTCTTTAGGATCTTTTATATGATTACAAGAACATTTGATGTAATTTATAGGTGGTTAAAATGTTGAAAGGACGAAGTCAAGTTATTGAGGCTCCATTGGAGTTTGAGTCAGTTAGTTATCAAAGTGGGCACTTGCATGGCTAGCTAAAGGATGCCCGAGTTGTGAAGGATGCCCGAGTTGTGTATTTGTAGGTTTAGTTTGTATTTGAAATATATTTTATAGTTTCACCCCTAGATTTATTATTATATTATAAAAGCCCATTGTAGATTAGAACTCGCACTAATTTCATTTCGTATCATTATTAAGTGTTGTAATTTATTATCTGTCTCAATATTTTATATTTTCTCTAACTGCAGTAACATTTTAAGACTATATTTGTTACTCCTTATTTTTTAACTGAATTTGGGGCCTTAGTATTTATGATACTTTTAGAGGCTAAAAAGAATGCAAGTATGTATAAATTAATCAATAGTTCTAATTTATAATGCTATAAAGTCATATTGATTATATTATATTATATTATATTATATTATATTATATTATATTATATTATATTATATTATATTATATTATATTATATTATATTATATTATATTATACTACCTCTGGCCACTTACAAGGTACTCGTTTCACTATTCCTGGCTTCCGCTTCAAATTTATTAATTTCCTCTATTTAGTAAAGAAAATACACAATACGACCCAACACTTCCCTCTAATACAACTACCCACTTTACCTATAATAATAATACTTCTTAATCCACATGTAAAAAGCAAATAAAGACCTTAGAATTGTCCACGTGCAAATAGCAAATGGTTACCTTTCAAGTGACCGGAGGGAGTATTATATTATATTATATTATACTATATGTATGTACGTATGTATGTTTGGATGTAGAACATCTTGGAGAGGTATCAGTTTTCTTGATTGAAAGGAAGTAGTAGTTGCACTTAGAGGTAAATTTTTCGGTTGGTTTTGTTGTTGGAAATGTGAGTTTTGGAGGTTAAAGATTGTAGAAGTCTTTATTATATGTGGTTTCTTACCTCTTCTTTCCATGCTTAATTTATATCTTGCTTACTCTGTTTTGTCCCCATGCATTTTTCAATCAATTACACAAGAAGGAGTTTTGGATATGGCCAGTGGTTGTGAATATATTTTAAATATGTTACCTCAACTTTTTATCATAAAATAATATAAAAGAAGTATTACAAAATAAAACGTGCTGGCGACGTGCAACGCACATCCAAAATATCTTGTTACTACAAGTCTACAACTCCTCTCATTTTTTTTCCTTCATTAAATTCTGCGAATTTAATTAACTAGCTCTTCTTTTAATTTTTTGAAATACATCATTTACACTTTTTTACTTATATTTATTATGTATACACTTGCATGTATAGTAACACATACTCCCTCCGTCCCGCACCAAGGGTGCATTTTGCTTTTTTGCACATAAATTAAGGAGTATTATTATTTAATTTGTAGTGGGTAATTGTATTAGTGGGGTGTGGACCCCATATTTTAATTGTATTAGTGGGTGAGTGTGGGACCCATGTGTATAAAAAAAATGACCATTTGGGTTGGACGACCAAATGGAAAAAGAGACCCTTGGTGCGGGTCGGAATGAGTATAATCACGTGCAACATTACTTGTACTCGTATGTTAATTGTTTAAAAGGATCCGTATATAGCCCCACATATAATTGTGTGTAACATCGATTGAAAATTATGTATATAGTCGTAGGTGCAGTTGCAGACATAATTGTGTGGTGACATTATAGACTAGGATTGAATTTCTTACAATATACCCCCTTCGTCCTATACTTATCTGCACCGATATTGTAGATATAAATTTTAAAAAAAATTGTATTTTGACCAACTTTATTGATTTTTTAGAGGTATTGTAGTATTTTTAGTTATAAATAAATTATAAAGTATGTTATGTTTGTTAGATGAGAGTGGTATTTAGGATAACTTTTGAGGTTGTTGGTTAATGTAAAGTTTCTTTTTTTAGTAGTGAATATAAGGGTGGGACAGACGAAAATGAAAAATGTGAATATAAGTATAGGACGGAGGGAGTGTATATTTTCTACAAGAGAATTTGTGAGTCCAACATGGATTAGAATTGGAAATGACTATAGTTCATAAGTGTGCACTAGATTTTATTTCATGAGATATTTGGGTGAAAGCACAAAAGTAAAATCATGAGGCAGGCTGTGCAGATCCAAAGCGGATAATATTGTATTTATTGGATTGAGTAGTCCACTCTTTTTAGCATGAAATATTTTTGCTATCTATTATATATTAAATAATACTCCCTCCGTCCTATAATACTTGTCACGTTTATGTTCTTCTACGTTGTTTAAAAAAATGTGCACTTTTTAACCAACTTTGTTGATTTTGGAGGGTATTGTGCTATTTTTAGATAATAAAAATGAATAAAGTAATGATATGTGTGTGAAAAAGGAGTGGCAAATTTGAAATTAAAGGAACTTTTGAGGTTGTTAGATAAAGTGATGTTTCCTTTTTTGGGGTGTGAAAGGTTTTGTGTGATAAATAAATAAGGATAGTGTGAAAGGTTTTATGGGACGGAGGGAGTATTATTACTGATGAGTGATATTTTCACCTAGATTTTAGTGTCTTTTTATATATGTTTTCGTATTATTTTATCCGTATTTGTGTTCTATTTGGTTGTGTTTTATGTTTTTATGGAAATATGTGAGAATGAGCTTAAATGTATGATTTCCAGGTAAAAATGAATTCTAGACACGAGAAGGAAGATTTGGGAAAAAACGAAGCTTAATTCGGAGTTGAAACGAGGGAAAATGAGTCAAATTAAGCAAAATGCTGAAAAACGCACGTCCAACTTGTGTAATTTTTTTGTACTCTTTTGGAGCTCAAAACAAGAAATGTGATATATGGTTGGAAAGCCACATAAAAGAGGATCGTTTTGGTATAAGAAACATTTCAATCCGAGCCCAAACGAGAAAGTTATGATTAAAATGGTGACGTCGCGCAGGCTGTTTCTACTCAGCACGGTTGTGCTACTTTTTATGACTTGTTACACCTTCAAATGTTGGATGTTTTGTCAGATCTTTATATGGATAGAAAGCCAATGAAAAGAGGATCGCGTGAGCGTAAGAATTACTCAAATTGGAGATCGGATGTAGAAGTTATGCGCGAAACGGTGAGACTGCGCTGCACCGACCCGAACTTGACCCGAATTCGACCCATGCTCGGCCCAAAGTCATTTTTATGATTAGAATGTGTTCTAGAAGGTTCTAAGGGGTAAAAACACCCATTTTGGAGTGTAAATATCAGTAGGGATCAGATCCACACACCCAATTCATACCATTTTTCACACACTTTCCTCTCCATTCCATCTACCCTTCATCCCATTCACCTTCATCCATTCTTCATCCTTTGGATCTACCTTCATCCAACCATCAAATCCTTCATCCAAGTAGCTAGAGAAGCAAGGAAGAAAGGTGAATTGCAAGGGGAAGAAGAAGATCACCATTGGAGACATCCAAGGGAGTTTTCATCCAAACTTTGTATTGAAACCTATTGTTTATCATGTTTTGTAAGGAATTTAATGTCTATGTTAATTTTCTTATGGATATGAGAGGCTAATCTCCCTTGTGAGATTAGCAATATGAATTGTGTTGGATAATTTTGGGTATTTTGCAATTGAATGATTATGTTGAATGGGTTAATTGATTTTCTATCATTGATTATTAATTGCTTGATTTGTTTTGTTGATTTGTGTGTTTAATTGTTCTAGATATGTGATTAGATTGAGAAATCAATTGCATGCTTAGGATAATTGAGTGAATCATTTCATCAAACACCTCATGTGCATTATAAATTGTGAAGAGATTGAGAAGTCCTTCATAGTTTAGAACCCTTTGGTAGGACATGTAATTGGTTTGATCGAGAGGTTGATTAATTGTGTGAAGGGACTCTCATTTAAGCTTAGTACCTAGTTGGAATTGTTTAAGTGAGAACCAATCCATTGAGCTATGTTTAGAACCATATCCTATTCATTCCGAGAGGGAGTTTAGGTGATCTTAGTGTTGACCCTTAGTCTCTTACCCATGACACATATGAATTCATTGCATGATACCTAGATTTTCCATGCTTTAAGTATTGCTAGTCTCATCTCTATCTACTTGGCTTATTCATCCATCTCCCATTCATCTATCCATTTATTTTATTGTCATTTATTGATTATCTTCCCTTTATGATCATCTTTATAATACTATGGTGAACACGAGATCGCTTAGACCCTAGTACCTTCCTCCCTGTGGTTCGATAATTTCTTTAATTGGTCATGCCCACTATATTATGGCTAATCAAATGGCGCCGTTGCCGGGGAGGTAACGGTTGCTAGTGGTTTAACGAAGGAGTGTTTTCATTGGTATTAATAGAGATATTTTTATTGCTTTTTATTATTTGTTTTGGAAAATTTTTGATCTCATTTTTTCGTTTTGATAGGTACGTGAAACTACCTTGAGAGAAGAGAAAGGGGGATCAAAGCCAAAAATAGTAAGTTTGAAGGAGAATTGTAGTAAGCCGTGAGAAGAGCATTTAAATGGATGGTTGGAACGAATTCACAAATGTCTTTGGGGATCAAAGTTATAGGGTTCCACCTCCACAATCAAGAGGCTACATGAATGAGAGCAACTATGGGTACAACTTCCAAATGAATCAAGATAGCTCTCAATACTACAATCAAAGAAGAAATGGAGAATGGCAACAAGCTTACAATGGAAATACATTCCACCCGTATCAAGCATACACTTATTCTCCACAAAATCCCAACACCAACACTTCTCCTCCGTTCCAAAACTACGCTTTACTTGAATTACATAGAAGAAGTGCTCAAGGAAGTGATGAAGGTCAAGATTCTCAATCAAGTTTTCTTCAAAATGAATACTCCAAGATAATTACCCAAGTTACTTTGGAAGTGACAAGACAAATAAGGATGATGAATCAAGGTGCTTATGGTCAAGTCTTGTCTAATTCAAGTTTGGGGGGTGCTCAAAATGTGCAAGGTGTGTCGATTCCTAGTCCTATGGAGCAAGAAGAGTGGAGGATGCCTACGCATCAAGTAGGAGATGTTTCTTTCATGGGAGTGGATGATTTCCAAGGAAATTTTCAACATAACTACGAAGGAAGTTTTCATGGGAATTATCCACCAATTCAAGAATGGAATTGTGACAACCAAGAGGGAGGAGACTTTCAACAAGTCGAAGAAGAAAAATCGTCTGTAAACGTCTTGATTGAGAAGATGATAGCAAACCTTGAGGAGCGCACGAAAAGAGATGAAGCTAGTTTTGAAGAATGGAAGAAAAGAAATGAGGCAGATGAGAAGAGGTTTGAAGCCTTGGAGCATCAAGTAAGCCAAATTGTAAGTGCTTTGAACAATTTTCAACAAGTTGAAGAATTGGAAGAGGAGAGCAAAGTTGAAGAAGAGTTGGAAGAAGAAAAGAATTTGGGAGATGAAGAATCAAATGAGGTATTTGAAGAGCATATTGAGACAAATGATGTTGATGAAGAGAAACAAAGTCAAGAAGCAAATGATGATGACTTGAAGAGTGAAATGAGCATTTCTAAACCTTTAAACTCTTTAAGTTGCCTTGAACTTGATAATATTGTTTACATTGACTTTGTATTACCCATTGATTTTTCTTATATTCTTAGAAACAAAAGAGAACTTGAAGATATGTTGGGGATCTATTTGGTAAAGAGGAATAAGTGGTGGTCAAGAATGGAGAGGGCAATGGAGTGTAAGCTCAAGATAGTTGAATTTTTGAAGCCATGCTTGAAGGATGCGACTGAGGTCGTCACTTGCCACAAATGCCTAATAGAGGAAGAAGCACAACGGTTAAAATTCGATGGCAAGGACGAAAGATATCCGTGGCCATTCCGATGAGTTCTTCATATCCCGTCCGGCTTGAAGACGTTAAACTTAGCGCTAGATGGGAGGCAACCCATCATTACCTTTCATTGCTTTATTTAATGCTTTCAATAAGGTTGATGGATTTGTTTGTTTGCATTTTTGGCATGTAGATTGATTGTGTTCATGAGGAGAATGTGTATTGGAGAAACGATAAGTGCTTGATTTGAAGTGTGAAAGTAAGTCACACCACTTTTTGCAAACTTACCTCGAAACTCTTGTTTCAATTTAAGTTTGGGGGGACATGGCATGGTGTGACATACTTTGTTTTGAAGCCATAACTTGTAGTCGGGTTGACCAATTCAAGAATTTATCGAACCACAGGAAGGTCGATACTAGCACTTAAGCGATATCACGTTTATCACGATTTTATAGAGACGAATCATAGATGGATAGTTTGGGTAACAAGTAATTAAATGAAAGTAGACAAACAATAATCCAATGACAAGATAAAAATGATGAAAGAGTGGTTTTCCAAATTAAGTAGAAGTGAGATTAACAACACTATTGAAGTGGTAACTTATGGATTCATGCATTAAACTCATATGTATCAAGGGTTAAGACTAAGGGCCAACACTTATACCACCTAAACTTCCTCTCGAAATGAATAGGATGTAGATCATTTGCACAATCTCAAAATAGCTCAAAGGTTGGTTCTAAATTAAACTATTCCAACTAGGTACTAAGTTCAATTATAGAATCCCTTCATATAATCAATTGACTTCTCAATCTAACTAATCACATGTTCCATCAAAGGGTTCTAAATAATAAAGGACTTCTCAATCACTTTACCATCTATAATGCACATGAGGTGTTTGATGAAATGATTCACTTGACTATCCTAAGCACATAATTGATTTCTCAATCTAATCATATAATTAGAACAATCAAACACACAAAACATCATAGATCTCAAGATATATAAGCACCAATGATAGAAAATCAAATATCCCCATCAACATATGAATTTAATTACATAGATCCACAAATTAACCAACAACCTTCATGTTGCTAATCTCACAAGGGAGATTAGCCTACAATCTTCATAAGATCCATAACATAGACATTATAATTCTTACAAATCATGATAAACTAAAGGATTAACACAAAATTGGAATGAAAACTCCCTTGGAAATGGATCCAATTGAATCTCCCTTCTTCCTTTGGTGATCGCCCAAGCTTCCTTGCTTCTTCACTTGATTTGGATGGAGGAAATTATGGAGAGATGATGTAGATCTCAAAAATGGATGAATGGGATGGAGAATGTGGTGTGAAATCAAAGGAATGGTGTGTGAGGTGTGTGGGAACAGTAGAATTTCGGATCTCCTTTAAAATGTTGAATGGATTGGTATTTATACCCCATGGAGACCTTCTAGAAGAATTGTAAAAAAATATCCTGTTCTGGTGCCGACACGAGTCGTGTCACGTAGCACGGGTCGTGTCGTGTCAGGGCATGCGGCACACGAGTCGTTCTGCGTCGCACGGCCAAATGGTGGCCGTGTTGAATGCCTAGACGTCGCCGCACGGCCTCCGCTTACAGGCCCGTGTCTTGTACACGGGTCGTGCTCTGAACACGGGTCGTGCTCCACAACACGACCAAATGGTGGTCGTGTTGGATAAATAGATGCCGCCGCACGACCATTCTGGACAGGCCCGTGTCTGGCACACGGGCCGTTTTGCTGCAACACGAGCCGTGTTGCCAGCACGGCCGGCCGTGTTCTTGCACCTTTGTTTCTTCTTCTTTGTTTGATCTTCCTTCTTCATTTTTACTCCATTTTCACCTGTTATATGTATGTTTAAGATCATTCTCACACATTCCTATGAAAATACATAACACCACCAAAATACACAAAAATACGGATAAAACAATACGCAAAATACACTCAAAAAGGCACTAAAATCTAGGTGAAAATAACGACAATCACACCCCCAAACTTGAAGTATTGTTCGTCCCCGAACAATGAAAATGATAGACTGAGGGAGAAGTTTTCACCTAGTAAAAAGACTAAACGAATACAAGTAAGAGCACATCATTAGCAACAAGAATTTCAAATCATGCTAAGCTAACCTACAACATTAGATTCATGATAAGAGAAATTAACAAGTTCAATCAAAAGAGAATAAAGAGCAATATAGTCCTTTTAGTCTAAGCCTCACATAAGTTTATCAATTTCACTCGACACTCTTTAAATAAGGTAAATCAACACTCATCAATCAATTGGCTCGACTCACCATACACTTGCTCGTAGACTCTATTCACAAACCACCAAAAATTTAATCAATGATCAAAAAGGTCTTTAATTAAGGACGTAATGATAGGCTTTTTGGTAGGGTAGGAAGAATATAGGTAAAAGTGACTAAACGAGTGTAAGTAATCGAAGAGGTAGCTACTTTCTTCCATCCCTTCACATTCTTTTTCTTCCTTTCTTTTCTTTATTGATCATAAGCACTAATCATCACTTTCTTGGATTTTTGAGCTTCTTCTAGATTCATGCCTCTTTTCTTAGACTCTTAAGTACTTGAGCATATTATTGTTGCTTGCTCATTTTCTTGTTTTGAAATTGCATGTCCATTCTTTCTTATGCTCTTTTCATCCTTTTCCTTACTTATTTACCATTTCCTCTTTCTCTTTTGTTATCTCATCACACCTTTTTAGCCACCATCTTCTTTATTACTCACACTCAAGGTATATATCTTAAGCTCATGTGGGTAATTAAAGCTTGTAATGTGCTATCTTCACAATAAATAGGCTTATAGGCTCAAAGTGGTTGACTAGGGATGATTTTTAAAGGTAAGGAAATATTTGGCAATGGCTATACATGACAAGGATGGCCTTAAATCATTTCATCGATCTCCATTAATCGGATTCATTCCTAAAGTCTTTGAGCAAGTATTTAGTTTATCAAAACTCAACCGATCCACTCATGAAAAGGTACCATGTATACATGGTCGAGGCTCAAATTCTCACAGGTTTATGCTCGACTTAAAAGGTCTTATTACAACTTATTCATTCTTTTTAATTGAATTAGTTAAATAAAACATATCACAATTCGAAAGCGTAGAGTTCCTTAATCATAATTCGACCTCACTTATCACCATAATGCATCATCACTCATATTCAAAACGACTCACAACCTCCCAAACAAACCACCAAATCAAACCCTAACACGAAAAAAATAATAAAAAAAACAACACACAAACACAAATAAACCAAAGAAACAACAAAACGACAAAAGCAAAAACACCAAGATACAATAAAAGAAAAGATACAAAGAAAACTCACCCCATCCATAGTCAATACACAACAAAAATCATCTCAATCCTTAATTGAAAGAAAAGTACGAAATTAAACATCCCAAAACAAAACAATACGAAGTCTCAAATCCAACACAAATTAAATCACTAAAGAAGATGAACTAATGAAGTGTCGAACACCAAAAGTACTCCCTTAGTTATCCGGAGGCGGAGGGGGTTGATTATGCCATGATCCCCAAGGAGTATAAGCACGAGGTGTGGTAGGGAATTGGAAATTGAACATCCTTGTGATCATCTCTTCCATGTTGTTCGAGCGTGATCGTGTATTTTCTTCATAGTATTCCCTACGACGCTGCCCTTCATGGATCTCCCTTATCATTGCACCCTGCCTCTGCTGCTCCTCTCGGAACTCTCTCATCTCATCTCCAAGCGCCTGCTGCGTCTGCCTGATCTCCATGAGTTCGTTCTCCAGAAGATTCCATCTTGCATTCCCCTCTCTTGGTCCATCTCCTTCCTCTTGTTCTTCTTCTTCGTGCTCAAATGCTGGAGACTCTGGTGCATGCTCTTCAAATTCCACCTGATGATGTTGCTCTTCCTCCCCTACATCCATGTCCATCGGCTCAGCTCTCAGATTCCTTAGCTCAGGATTCTCATCCACTCTCATCTGCTGGAGCACTGCTTCCACTCCATCTCTATTCTCTCGGTAGAAAGCTCTCACGACTGCGGAGTGGTTAGGACTTGCCATTGCTAAATTCTGGTGCTTTCTTCGTCCTTGCAGTGTGGTGAGCTCAGGAGCAGGTAGAGGGAATGAAGCTCCCTTATCTTGCTTCAAACAATACATATTTCCTATGAATGATAGGAACTCCATCCTTATGAGTTGATTGTACGTGAGCCCTTCACTAATCATCGAGTGTTGCATCCCTCTAAGGTTGATGCCTAACCCTTGAGCAATCATTGTCACCATTCCTCCAATCATAATCCCTCTAGTGTTCTCTCTCTTCGCCACTCTCTCTGCATGCTGAACGAAGTTAGCTGCAATGTTCACTGTGAACTCTTTGAATATACTGTACATGATGTACAACTGCTTCTCCCCAACAGATCCACTCTCGAACCGACCCAGAATAGTATTTGATACTATCTTCTCAAGGTACCTCATGACTGGGTTCCTTATGGCTGTCCCTTTAGACGAACTTGGAATGTACTCTAGAGGCTCAGTCCCATCCTCAACCAATTTTCTCCACCACGTTTGTTGATTGAAACCCCCTTGTGGTAGGAAGTTCTGATGGCCTCTCATGATTGGGCACCCAAAAAATCTATTCAGCTCATTCACAGGTATCTTCTCCCACATCTCATTGTTTAACTGAAATGTGATAGCAATAGGAAACTTGTTCCTATCTCTGTGAACCTCCAAGGTGCTCATGAACTCGGCTGTAAGGTGGAGATAAGTGGGAGGTCTCTTATCGAAAAACTCCTCCATTTCCACTCGTCGGAATAGAGTCCTCATATCACCTTCTATTCCAAGGCCTTCCATGGTTGCTTGATCTTGGAATCGAGTTGCCCTAATCTTTGGGATTATGTACTCCCATCTCAATGCGTACTTCTCCCATTCCATGAACTCTACTCCAAAATTCTCAGGGTGTTGGTCTTTCATTAGCAGTTTGGCATCAAGGTTGGACAGTTCCATATCTGACTCAATGAAAATGAAGTCCTCATTGCGTTTCCTCACTCTTCTTTCAGCCATCTACAATGTCCAACATAATTCAAATTAGTTTCAAGTTAACTCAAAACAAAATGTCTCATGTTGATTAGAATTATCACTAGTTATTCAACCAAGTGTTAATCCTAGCACATATTCAAGCACAATAAACATTTTATTTCAAAGACTTAACATTTCGATCCAATCAACTTAACACAAAGTTATTTCAAAAATTTCATTCAATCACTCACTTTCAACATCCTAATCCTCTCATTCTTTCATAACATTTCACTTTTTCAATGGGCATAATTCAATTCAATAATGCTTCATGTAAAAACTTTGAATTCTAATTTGAATTTTCATTTAGGCATTTCATCAAACACTTGGCATGCACCTATTTCACAATTCAATTCAACAAGTCTTAACTATGCTTTCATGCTCAATTCCTCAATACCTAAACTAATTCACATCAATACAATCATCATAGAAGCATTATTAATCAATTTAACAATCACATGCCCTAAATTAATCATCCTAAAACAATTATCCCCAAATTCATCCTTCATGAACCCTAAATCTAATCAAAATTCAATCAATCCAACAATTAAATATACAAATTCATGTTTCACTATCCTAGACATGCTTTATACATTCCATCATTCAAAACCCATACATGAATTTCGCCATTCATACCTCGAATTTAGAATTAGGGCACAAGAAGACATACCTTGAATTCTATTGAACAAAATGTAGGGGATTGTTGTTTATGCTTTGAAGTTCACCTTCTACACTCACAATCTTACCACTCTTTGGTGTTTAGAGGATGATGGGTGGAGTTTCGACTGAAAATTCACGGTGGAATGCCTTCGAGCTGTGTTCAGAATCCGCCTTTTAAAACGCTGCTTCAGACCCGACACGAGTCGTGTCACGCAACACGGCCATAAGGTGCCCGTGTTGCGTGTTCTGGTGCTCCCGCACGGCCAAAGTGTACAGGGTCGTGTCGCCGACTCGACTCGAGTCTCGCGCTTGGACACGACCCGTGTCACGCAACACGACCAAATCCTGCTCGTGTTGGACTAACTGATGTCGCCGCACGGCCAAAGCTAACAGGGCCGTGTCGGCGACACGAGGCGTGTCACTACTCCCTTGAATCTTCCACTTTTCATCTTCAACTCTTGTCTTTCCTTGTTTCCATGCTTCCAAAACTCCCTATTCATGCTCACACTTCATCAACATCATTAGTTCATGGTAATATCAAAACAAAAAGGACTATCAACTTCAACACCACCAAAACGAATCAAAACTAAACCGAACTTATGAGAAAATTTCAAATTTGGCTCAAAAACACACGAATGTATGTCAACATAGAATATAATGTATCGTATCACATCATATTATCCCCCCAAACTTGAATTGAAACAAGAGTTTCAAAGAAAGTTTGCAAAAAGTGGTACGATAAACCGTTCACATCAATGACACACATTTAGAATGTTTTAACAAAAATCTTCTCCTCATAAGCACAATCCACCTACGATACCAAAAGAAAACAAAACAAGAAAAGAAATATATACAAACCTAAACTACTAAAAGGATACGGATCTCAAGAAGAGAAAGTGTCAACATATACCAACTCCCTTTGAGAGGGAGAATGGTAATGCTTAACCCTATGACCATTGACAATAAAAGAATTTCCATCCGATCCCTCAAGCATTAAAGATCCATTCTCTCTAACTTCAATCACCTTGTATGGACCGGTCCATTTTGAACGAAGCTTTCCGGGAAACAGTTTCAATCTAGAATTGAACAAAAGTACTCTATCCCCCGGTATAAACTCCTTTGCTTTGATTCTTTCATCATGCCATCGTTTCAGCTTCTCCTTGACAATTTGTGAGTTTGAATATGCTTCCTCACGAAATTCCTCAAGTTCAATCAATTGAAGGCATCTTTTCTTTCCCGATTCTTTCTCCTCAAGATTTAACTTCCTCAATGCCCATAAAGCCTTGTGTTCTATTTCAACCGGAAGATGACATGCTTTCCCATAGACAAGTTTATACGGAGACAAACCAAGAGTGGTCTTGTACGCCGTTCGATAAGCCCAAAGCGCATCATCTAGCTTAGAAGACCAATCCTTCCTATTCCCCTTTACTGTCTTCTCAAGAACAAGCTTTACTTGCCTATTTGATACCTCCGCCAAACCATTTGTTTGCGGATGATAAGGTGTTGACACCTTGTGCTTAACTCCATAGCTTCTCAAAAGCTTTACAATGATCTTGTTAATGAAATGAGTACCTTGATCGCTAATGATTGCTTTTGGTACTCCAAACCTTGCAAAAATGTTCTTCTTCAAGAAAGCTTTAACAACTAGAGCATCATTTGTTCTTGTAGGAATTGCTTCTACCCATTTAGACACATAGTCTACCGCAAGCAAAATGTAAAGAAAACCATTGGAAGACGGAAATGGGCCCATGAAGTCCATCCCCCAAACGTCAAACACTTCAACTTCAAAGATGTTCTTCATAGGCATCTCATCTCTTTGTCCAATACTTCCAATTCTTTGGCATCTATCACACTCCTTGACGTATTCTTTGCAATCTTTGAACAATGTTGGCCAAAACAATCCCGACTGTAAGATCTTAGCTCCCGTCTTTTGAAACCCAAAGTGTCCTCCACATGGTAAACTATGGCACATCTCCATGACACTTAGTTTTTCTTCCTCCGGAATACACCTCCGTATGATACCATCCGGACAATGCTTAAACAACAAAGGATCATCCCAAAAATATTCTTTAACATCATGGTAGAACTTTTTCCTTTTTGACTCGGTGAGATGGTCCGGCTTGATACCACACGCTAAGTAATTTACCAAATCCGCGTACCACGGTCTTCCGGTCTCACACAAAGTGTACATCCGATGAAAATCCACTTGAAGTATCTCTTCATCCGGGAACATATCATTTATGAGCTCCATGGTTCCTTTTTCATCAACATTCTCCAATCGTGACAAGTGGTCTGCTATGACATTTTCGACTCCCTTCTTGTCACGTATCTCAACATCAAACTCCTGCAACAAAAGAACCCAACGAATTAGTCTTGGTTTGGCATCCTTTTTACTCATCAAATACCTAATGGCCGCATGATCCGTATAGACAATGGTTTTCGTGCCAACTAAGTATGGACGAAATTTTTCAAAAGCATAGACTACGGAAAGAAACTCCTTTTCCGTTGTGGTGTAATTCTTTTGATTTGCATTGAACATCTTTGATGCATAATAGATAGCTCGAAATTTCTTCTCTCGCACTTGTCCAAGCACTACTCCCAAAGCACTATCACTTGCATCACAATGGAGTTCAAAGGGCTTGCTCCAATCGGGAGAGACAAGGATTGGTGAAGAAATCAAAGCTTCCTTTAACACCCTAAAAGCATCAAGACATTCATCATTAAATTCAAATGGAGTATCTTTCTCAAGCAATTTACACAAAGGTTTGGCAATATTAGAAAAATTCTTTATAAAACGTCGATAGAAACCGGCGTGACCAAGAAACGATCTAACCCCTTTTTCGTTTTTAGGAGGGGGAAGATGTTCAATGGCTAAAACCTTCGCTCTATCAACTCTCAAACCTTTTTCGGAGATATGATGACCAAGTACGATACCCTCTTGAACCATAAAGTGACATTTTTCCCAATTCAAGACGAGGTTCGTATCTTGACATCGCTGCAAGACCATGGATAAATTATTTAAGCATATATCAAATGAAGATCCAAACACGGAGAAATCATCCATAAAAACTTCCATCACATTTTCAATCAATCCTCCAAAAATAACCATCATACAACGTTGAAAGGTGGCGGGCGCATTGCATAACCCAAAAGGCAATTTATAGAAAGCGAATGTGCCATACGGACAAGTAAAAGTTGTTTTCTCTTGATCCTCGGGGGCTATCATGATTTGGTTATACCCCGAGTATCCATCTAAAAAACAATAATACTTGTATCCCGCCAACCTATCAAGCATTTGATCAATAAAAGGCAAAGGGAAATGATCCTTATGAGTATTGTCATTAAGTTTTCTATAATCACAACAAACTCTCCACCCCGTTTTCACCCTTGTTGCAAGTTCTTCATCAAATTCCGTTTTAACAATGGTTAACCCTCCTTTCTTAGCCACAACATGCAAAGGACTTACATGAGGACTATCACTAATGGCATAAACAATTTTAGCATCCAACCATTTTAAAACTTCTTTTCTAACAACTTCTTGCATAATAGGATTCAAACGTCTTTGAGGTTGTATACATGATTTGTTCTCATCAATCAACCTTATGTGATGCATGCAAATTTTAGGACTAATTCCCTTCAAATCATCCAAACTCCACCCTATAGCACTCTTATGATCTCTAAGTACTCTCAACAATTTATCAAGTTCTAAAGGAGAAAGGGATGATGATACAATTACCGGAAATGTCTTCTCGTCCCCCAAATATGCATACCTAAGGTGATCGGGTAGAGGCTTCAATTCTTCCTTTCCTTTATCAACCTTTGACTCTTCAATCTCCATCTCTAATGGAAGGTATTCCCTCTTTCCATAGTATGCCAACTTTGCTTCACCCTCTTTCATTTCCCTACAAGCATTCAATTCATGTAAACAATCATTAATATCTTCATCTTCCAAACAATGAACAGAATGATTAGAGTTTAAAGATAAAGTAAGAGAATGGCTTATGCTCATTTCAAGAGGATCTTTAGCTAAGATGAATGGTAGGTTCTCTTCAACAACTTCATCAATCATGTCGATCCTTCTACATTCTTCTTTCTCATTTGGATATCTCATAGCACTCTTCAACGAGAAAACCACCTCTTCCTCATTTACTCTCAACTTCAACTCCCCTTTTTGTACATCAATTAAAGCTCTTCCCGTTGCTAAAAATGGACGCCCCAATATCAATGGAACATTTGCATCCTCGTCCATATCAAGCACTACAAAATCAACCGGGAATATAAACTTTCCAACCTTGACTAACACATCCTCCACTATTCCTCTAGGGTAGGTTAAAGACCTATCCGCTAAT
Source organism: Pogostemon cablin (assembly GCA_023678885.1). NCBI lineage: Eukaryota > Viridiplantae > Streptophyta > Magnoliopsida > Lamiales > Lamiaceae > Pogostemon > Pogostemon cablin. The sequence goes on along the minus strand of CM042965.1, from coordinate 33,196,073 downwards.
TGCAATGTAACGGATGTAGGTTTCACTTCCCCTATACCAAGTTTCTTGAAAATGGACATAGGCATCAAGTTAATACTTGCCCCAAGATCACAAAGAGCTTTATGAACCTCACTCTTGCCCATTTCGCATGTAATAACAAAACTCCCCGGATCTTTGAGCTTTGGAGGCAACTTCCTTTGAATTATTGCACTACACTCCTCCGTCAAGTTGACGGTCTCATTCTCTATCAAGCTCCTCTTCCTTGACATAATGTCCTTCAAAAACTTCGCATAGTGAGGCATTTGTTTCAAAGCATCCGCAAAGGGTATATTAATGTGGATTTTCTTGAAAATTTCCAAAAACTTTGCAAACTTTTCATCCAAGCCTTTCTTCAAAAATCGATGTGGAAAAGGAATAGGTACTTGTGTTTTTGGAATTCCCCAACTATCCCTTTCCACTTCAATTTCTTCCTCTTTCTTTTTCATCGCCTTGGTTCTTTCCCATCTCTTTTCAACAACCTTGTTATCAATCAATTCTGGTTCCTCATTTAATTTATCTTCAACTTCACTTTCAACATCGATTTCTTCTTCAACCAAGGTTTTCTCCATTTCCTTCTCTTCCACCTTATCATCTTCTAATGGCATAGACGGTCCATCATAATTTGTTCCACTTCTCAAGGTAATTGCCTTGCATTGTTCCTTTGGGTTCACAATGGTAGTGGAAGGAAATTTTCCTTTCTCATTAGCACTCATTGAGCTCGCCATTTGACTAAATGAATACTCCAAGGCTTTGAGTTTTCTATCACTGTTTTCCTCAATGGCTTTGAATCGTCTTTCATTTACTTCCTCAAAAGCCTTGAATTTTCTTTCAATTACTTCCTCTTGATTTTTGTTGGAAGCAATCAATTTCTCAAGAAGTTCTTCGGTAGTCGCCTTCCCTTCATTATTTGGCGCTTTAGCTCCCGGATGATACCCCGGAGGATAAACAATCGCATTACTTGGGTTTGCATAAGAAAAATTATCTTGCCTCCTTGGTTGTTGTGGATAAGAACTTCCGCTTCCTTGGCTAGTGAACCCTCCTTGCCTTGGTTGATGTTGTGAATGTGAACTTCCACTACTTTGAGCGTTGAATCCCCCTTGCCTTTGTGGATAACTTCCTTGATTTTGATTGAAATTACCTTGGTAATTGTTTTGATAATTACCTTGATAATTTCTTCCTTGCATATAAGACACATCCTCAACACGGGGCATAGAGTTGGTCCATTGTTCACCATTCACAGCATTCGGAGGTAGCACACCTTGCTCGACTTGTAGCCCCTCAACCATATTCACTCCTTGATTGTTCATACTTTGATTCAAGCTCATTTGTTTAACAACTTCCGCCACTATCTTTTCCATGCTTAGCATACTTGGTTCAACACTTACACTCTTCACACTAAACTGTTGTCCTTTATCATAGCTTTCAAAACCATAGCTTCCACTAACTCTCTCCGATGGCCATTGATAGACATTTGTAGCAATCTCATCAAAAATTCGAATAGCCCTTTCCGGAGTTACACCTAGTACGGATCCTCCTGCCGAGGCATCAACAAGCACTCTTTGTCCGTTCACAAGTCCTTGATAGAAAAATCCAACTTGTTGATTCTCCGGGAAGCCATGTTGTGGACACTTGCGTAGCATTTCTTTGAACCTTTCCCACGCTTCATAAAAACTCTCTTGAGGCATTTGCTTGAATTGTGTGATCAAGCTCTTCATTTGAAGCGTCTTAGAAGGTGGAAAGTATTTGTTCAAAAACATTTGCGCTAGCTCATCCCAAGTGTTGCACGTACCGGGAGTAAGAGTGGAGAGCCATGTTCTTGCTCTATCCCTCAAAGAAAATGGGAATAACCTCATCTTTATGCAATCCTCACTCACTCCGTTCATCTTTACTGTGTTGGCAATCTCCACAAACTGAGCTAGATGAGCGTTAGGATCTTCATTCGGAGCTCCACCAAACTGTTGCTCTCTCACCAATGAAATCAAGCCCATTTTAAACTCAAAATTGTTAGCATGAATTGGTGGTCCCATCATTTGTGGAATTGCCCTTGGCATGAAGAAGTCCCGTATCACTCTTTGATCATTTTGAACTCCATGTTGAACCGGAGGTGGAGGTGGTGGCACATAAGCTTGTTGTTGAGGAGGATAAGGTTGTTGAAAACCTTGTTGAATCATCGCTTGTTGCACAAGTTGTTGAATATAAGCTTGATTGTTTATAGCTCCATGATTTTGATAAGCTTGTTGAGGAGGATTCTCATTGAATTGATGTGCGTTGTCATGCACGTTCATATTGTGTCCTCCTTCCCCATCATGCTCTATCCCAACACGATTGTCTCCTTGGAAATTCTCCATTGAATTACTATTTTTGGTTTTGTTCTCTCTTCTCTTTCTCCTCAAAGTGTTTTCAAGCTCTAGATCAATTGGTTCGACTTGCTTCCCTTTTGACCTCGTTTGCATACACCTTCAAGACAAGAAAAATTAGAACAAATTTTCACAAAGCAAATACAAGTAATAAATACAAGAAAATAAATGTCTCTAGTAAGATCGCTTTAAACGTTCATTCTTTAAGCTACTAGCAACCGTTACCTCCCCGGCAACGGCGCCATTTGATTAGCCATAACTTGTAGTCGGGTTGACCAATTCAAGAATTTATCGAACCACAGGGAGGTCGATACTAGCACTTAAGCGATATCACGTTTATCACGATTTTATAGAGACGAATCATATATGGATAGTTTGGGTAACAAGTAATTAAATGAAAGTAGACAAACAATAATCCAATGACAAGATAAAAATGATGAAAGAGTGGTTTTCCAAATTACGTAGAAGTGAGATTAACAACACTATTGAAGTGGTAACTTATGGATTCATGCATTAAACTCATATGTATCAAGGGTTAAGACTAAGGGCCAACACTTATACCACCTAAACTTCCTCTCGAAATGAATAGGATGTAGATCATTTGCACAATCTCAAAATAGCTCAAAGGTTGGTTCTAAATTAAACTATTCCAACTAGGTACTAAGTTCAATTATAGAATCCCTTCATATAATCAATTGACTTCTCAATCTAACTAATCACATGTTCCATCAAAGGGTTCTAAATAATAAAGGACTTCTCAATCACTTTACCATCTATAATGCACATGAGGTGTTTGATGAAATGATTCACTTGACTATCCTAAGCACATAATTGATTTCTCAATCTAATCATATAATTAGAACAATCAAACACACAAAACATCATAGATCTCAAGATATATAAGCACCAATGATAGAAAATCAAATATCCCCATCAACATATGAATTTAATTACATAGATCCACAAATTAACCAACAACCTTCATGTTGCTAATCTCACAAGGGAGATTAGCCTACAATCTTCATAAGATCCATAACATAGACATTATAATTCTTACAAATCATGATAAACTAAAGGATTAACACAAAATTGGAATGAAAACTCCCTTGGAAATGGATCCAATTGAATCTCCCTTCTTCCTTTGGTGATCACCCAAGCTTCCTTGCTTCTTCACTTGATTTGGATGGAGGAAATTATGGAGAGATGATGTAGATCTCAAAAATGGATGAATGGGATGGAGAATGTGGTGTGAAATCAAAGGAATGGTGTGTGAGGTGTGTGGGAACAGTAGAATTTCGGATCTCCTTTAAAATGTTGAATGGATTGGTATTTATACCCCATGGAGACCTTCTAGAAGAATTGTAAAAAAATATCCTGTTCTGGTGCCGACACGAGTCGTGTCACGTAGCACGGGTCGTGTCGTGTCAGGGCATGCGGCACACGAGTCGTTCTGCGTCGCACGGCCAAATGGTGGCCGTGTTGAATGCCTAGACGTCGCCGCACGGCCTCCGCTTACAGGCCCGTGTCTTGTACACGGGTCGTGCTCTGAACACGGGTCGTGCTCCACAACACGACCAAATGGTGGTCGTGTTGGATAAATAGATGCCGCCGCACGACCATTCTGGACAGGCCCGTGTCTGGCACACGGGCCGTTTTGCTGCAACACGAGCCGTGTTGCCAGCACGGCCGGCCGTGTTCTTGCACCTTTGTTTCTTCTTCTTTGTTTGATCTTCCTTCTTCATTTTTACTCCATTTTCACCTGTTATATGTATGTTTAAGATCATTCTCACACATTCCTATGAAAATACATAACACCACCAAAATACACAAAAATACGGATAAAACAATACGCAAAATACACTAAAAAAGGCACTAAAATCTAGGTGAAAATAACGACAATCACTGGCGCCGTTGCCGGGGAGGTAACGGTTGCTAGTGGTTTAACGAAGGAGTGTTTTCATTGGTATTAATAGAGATATTTTTATTGCTTTTTATTATTTGTTTTGGAAAATTTTTGATCTCATTTTTTCGTTTTGATAGGTACGTGAAACTACCTTGAGAGAAGAGAAAGGGGGATCAAAGCCAAAAATAGTAAGTTTGAAGGAGAATTGTAGTAAGCCGTGAGAAGAGCATTTAAATGGATGGTTGGAACGAATTCACAAATGTCTTTGGGGATCAAAGTTATAGGGTTCCACCTCCACAATCAAGAGGCTACATGAATGAGAGCAACTATGGGTACAACTTCCAAATGAATCAAGATAGCTCTCAATACTACAATCAAAGAAGAAATGGAGAATGGCAACAAGCTTACAATGGAAATACATTCCACCCGTATCAAGCATACACTTATTCTCCACAAAATCCCAACACCAACACTTCTCCTCCGTTCCAAAACTACGCTTTACTTGAATTACATAGAAGAAGTGCTCAAGGAAGTGATGAAGGTCAAGATTCTCAATCAAGTTTTCTTCAAAATGAATACTCCAAGATAATTACCCAAGTTACTTTGGAAGTGACAAGACAAATAAGGATGATGAATCAAGGTGCTTATGGTCAAGTCTTGTCTAATTCAAGTTTGGGGGGTGCTCAAAATGTGCAAGGTGTGTCGATTCCTAGTCCTATGGAGCAAGAAGAGTGGAGGATGCCTACGCATCAAGTAGGAGATGTTTCTTTCATGGGAGTGGATGATTTCCAAGGAAATTTTCAACATAACTACGAAGGAAGTTTTCATGGGAATTATCCACCAATTCAAGAATGGAATTGTGACAACCAAGAGGGAGGAGACTTTCAACAAGTCGAAGAAGAAAAATCGTCTGTAAACGTCTTGATTGAGAAGATGATAGCAAACCTTGAGGAGCGCACGAAAAGAGATGAAGCTAGTTTTGAAGAATGGAAGAAAAGAAATGAGGCAGATGAGAAGAGGTTTGAAGCCTTGGAGCATCAAGTAAGCCAAATTGTAAGTGCTTTGAACAATTTTCAACAAGTTGAAGAATTGGAAGAGGAGAGCAAAGTTGAAGAAGAGTTGGAAGAAGAAAAGAATTTGGGAGATGAAGAATCAAATGAGGTATTTGAAGAGCATATTGAGACAAATGATGTTGATGAAGAGAAACAAAGTCAAGAAGCAAATGATGATGACTTGAAGAGTGAAATGAGCATTTCTAAACCTTTAAACTCTTTAAGTTGCCTTGAACTTGATAATATTGTTTACATTGACTTTGTATTACCCATTGATTTTTCTTATATTCTTAGAAACAAAAGAGAACTTGAAGATATGTTGGGGATCTATTTGGTAAAGAGGAATAAGTGGTGGTCAAGAATGGAGAGGGCAATGGAGTGTAAGCTCAAGATAGTCGAATTTTTGAAGCCATGCTTGAAGGATGCGACTGAGGTCGTCACTTGCCACAAATGCCTAATAGAGGAAGAAGCACAACGGTTAAAATTCGATGGCAAGGACGAAAGATATCCGTGGCCATTCCGATGAGTTCTTCATATCCCGTCCGGCTTGAAGACGTTAAACTTAGCGCTAGATGGGAGGCAACCCATCATTACCTTTCATTGCTTTATTTAATGCTTTCAATAAGGTTGATGGATTTGTTTGTTTGCATTTTTGGCATGTAGATTGATTGTGTTCATGAGGAGAATGTGTATTGGAGAAACGATAAGTGCTTGATTTGAAGTGTGAAAGTAAGTCACACCACTTTTTGCAAACTTACCTCGAAACTCTTGTTTCAATTTAAGTTTGGGGGGACATGGCATGGTGTGACATACTTTGTTTTGAAGCCATATACTTTTCGTATTTTTGGGCTAATTTTGAATTTTTCTCATGAGCATTGGTTTGATTTTGGTATGATTGGTCTTGTTGATGTGCATGATAGTCCATATTTTTAATGAAATTGTTGAGCTAATGGTTTTGTTGAGCATGTATGAAGGGTATTGGAAGCACGAATTGAGCTCGGAGCTAACAACTTCCACTATCAAATGCTTATTGAGGGAGTTCATTCTACACCCTACCACTTTTATGTGTTTAGCATAATTTATGTTGATTTGGATTGTTGTGATTAGCATGTTTCTTCATTTGTTATGTTTTTGGGATGTTTACTTTCGTAATTTAGGATTTCCTTTTCAATTAAGGTTGGGATGATTGTGAGCTTACATTGTTATGGATGATTGAATGTGTGCTTCATTTTTCGATGATGGTGATTTTTATTCTTACATGTTATGTGTTTTTGTTTGTTTCGTGTTTGTTGAGTCTTTATTTTATGTTTTGTGTATTTTCTTATTTTTGTCTTGGTATGTTTGGTGGTTTGTTTTGGGATGTTGTGAGTCATTTTTGAACATGAGTGGTGATATGTTGTGGTGATAAGTGATGACAAGTTATGATTAAGAATCTCTACATTTTCGAATTGTGACATGTTTTACTTAACTTGTTCAATTTTGAGATGAATGTGGTGCAATAAGTTTCTTAAGGTCCGAGCACAAGCTTGTGAGCATTTGAGCCTCAACCGTGCATACATGGTTTTTCTTCATGAGTGGATTGATTGTGTTTGATAAGCTAGAACTTGCTCAATGACTATAGGAATGAGCCCAATTTGTGGAGATTAGTGAAATGATCTAAGGCCATCCTTGTCATTTATAGTCATTACCATATATTTCCCTACCTTGAACATCATCCCTAGTCAACCACTTTGAGCCTTAAAGCCATTTTATTGTGAATTTAGCACACTACAAGTCTTAATTACCCACTTGAGCCTTACATACATACCTTTTGTGTGAGTGATTGAGGAGATGTGGTTTAGAAAGGTTTGATGAGAATTGTGCAAGAAAAGAAAAAAAGAAATGGTAAACAAGCAAGAAAAAGGATGAAAAAGAGCACAAGAAAGAATGGACATGCAACCTCAAAATAAGAAAATGAGCAAAGCAATAACAATATGCTCAAGTACTTAAAAGTTCAAAGAAGGAAGCATGCATTAAAAGAAGCTCAAAATCTAAGGAAAGTTGATGATTAGTGCTTGTGATTACCAAAGTTGAGAAAGAAAGAAATAAAGAAAAGTGGAGAAGTTGAGGAAGTTGATCATCTCTTTGATTACTTACACTTGTTGAGTCACTATTATCCATATCTTTCCTACCTTACCAAAGAGCCTATCATTACATCCGAATTAAAGACCTTTTTGATCACTAATTGAAACTTTAGTGGTTTGTGAATGTAGTCCACGAGCAAGCTTATGGCGAGTCGAGCCAATCGGTTAATGAGTGATGATTTACCCTACTTTAAAGAGTGTTGAGTGACATTTATAACCTATGTGAGACTTGGACTAAAAAGGGACTATATTACACTTTTATTCTCTTTAGATTGAACTTGTTAATTTTTTCATGTCATGAGTTTAATGACGTAGGATGACTTAGCATAAATTGTAATTCTTATTGCTATCGATGTGTTATTACTTATGTTCGTTTAGTCTTTTCCTAGGTGAAAATCTCTCCCCTTGGTTTATCATTTTTGTTGTTCGGGGACGCACAATACTTTAAGTTTGGGGGTGTGATGAGTGATATTTTCACCTAGATTTTAGTGTCTTTTTATATATGTTTTCGTATTATTTTATCCGTATTTGTGTTCTATTTGGTTGTGTTTTATGTTTTTATGGAAATATGTGAGAATGAGCTTAAATGTATGATTTCCAGGTAAAAATGAATTCTAGACACGAGAAGGAAGATTTGGGAAAAAACGAAGCTTAATTCGGAGTTGAAACGAGGGAAAATGAGTCAAATTAAGCAAAATGCTGAAAAACGCACGTCCAACTTGTGTAATTTTTTTGTACTCTTTTGGAGCTCAAAACAGGAAGTGTGATATATGGTTGGAAAGCCACATAAAAGAGGATCGTTTTGGTATAAGAAACATTTCAATCCGAGCCCAAACGAGAAAGTTATGATTAAAATGGTGACGTCGCGCAGGCTGTTTCTACTCAGCACGGTTGTGCTACTTTTTATGACTTGTTACACCTTCAAATGTTAGATGTTTTGTCATATCTTTATATGGATAGAAAGCCAATGAAAAGAGGATCGCGTGAGCGTAAGAATTACTCAAATTGGAGATCGGATGTAGAAGTTATGCGCGAAACGGTGAGACTGCGCTGCACCGACCCGAACTTGACCCGAATTCGACCCATGCTCGGCCCAAAGTCATTTTTATGATTAGAATGTGTTCTAGAAGGTTCTAAGGGGTAAAAACACCCATTTTGGAGTGTAAATATCAGTAGGGATCAGATCCACACACCCAATTCATACCATTTTTCACACACTTTCCTCTCCATTCCATCTACCCTTCATCCCATTCACCTTCATCCATTCTTCATCCTTTGGATCTACCTTCATCCAACCATCAAATCCTTCATCCAAGTAGCTAGAGAAGCAAGGAAGAAAGGTGAATTGCAAGGGGAAGAAGAAGATCACCATTGGAGACATCCAAGGGAGTTTTCATCCAAACTTTGTATTGAAACCTATTGTTTATCATGTTTTGTAAGGAATTTAATGTCTATGTTAATTTTCTTATGGATATGAGAGGCTAATCTCCCTTGTGAGATTAGCAATATGAATTGTGTTGGATAATTTTGGGTATTTTGCAATTGAATGATTATGTTGAATGGGTTAATTGATTTTCTATCATTGATTATTAATTGCTTGATTTGTTTTGTTGATTTGTGTGTTTAATTGTTCTAGATATGTGATTAGATTGAGAAATCAATTGCATGCTTAGGATAATTGAGTGAATCATTTCATCAAACACCTCATGTGCATTATAAATTGTGAAGAGATTGAGAAGTCCTTCATAGTTTAGAACCCTTTGGTAGGACATGTAATTGGTTTGATCGAGAGGTTGATTAATTGTGTGAAGGGACTCTCATTTAAGCTTAGTACCTAGTTGGAATTGTTTAAGTGAGAACCAATCCATTGAGCTATGTTTAGAACCATATCCTATTCATTCCGAGAGGGAGTTTAGGTGATCTTAGTGTTGACCCTTAGTCTCTTACCCATGACACATATGAATTCATTGCATGATACCAAGATTTTCCATGCTTTAAGTATTGCTAGTCTCATCTCTATCTACTTGGCTTATTCATCCATCTCCCATTCATCTATCCATTTATTTTATTGTCATTTATTGATTATCTTCCCTTTATGATCATCTTTATAATACTATGGTGAACACGAGATCGCTTAGACCCTAGTACCTTCCTCCCTGTGGTTCGATAATTTCTTTAATTGGTCATGCCCACTATATTATGGCTAATCAATTACTTTTTAATCCACGTACTAAAGCAAATGACTCATTAGCCCATTGGGCCGCATAACGTTTTGGACCAGAAGACAGGAAACAGTTAGGTGGACCTGAAGGAATGCAGCCGACTTATTTTAAAAAAATGTTTGAAAAGATTATAATAAGCCTCATTAAAATTAAATTAATTATTTAAAATTTGAAAAAATAAAAAGAAAAAGAAATGCCTTGTTGTTGGTATTAAAATACAATTTAATTTGTTGCCAGGTGGACGTCATGTCATAGTCCTGGCCGGAAATCAGCGATTCCGTACAGTTTTCCAGTGATGCCAGCATTTTTCGACAAAATAGGACGTGTTTGGCTCTAATTCTACATCAGTAAAACTAAATTGACAATTTTAATTTTTTTAGGTTGATATATAGACATAAACAAAGTTATGGAATTGAATTGTTCTTTATCCCAATAATAAGCTCAGTTATTGGAAGGCATGATCATCTGCACCACTTAATTCATTTATTGGGCATGTTGAACTATAGAATTTTGGGATGATGAAGCAGCAATGGAGTTCATCATCTCTCATCATATATAATTTGTTACATCATTTCCTCACCACCTCTTTTCTCTCATTGAAGGGTTGCTCAACGTGGTAGAGGTGTTCCCAAATAGATTATTTTTCCAGATGAACTCTTTGGGGGTTATAGGCCCACGACGGCCATGTACACAAATGATACTCGATCTAATTAGCAAGCATGATATAGTCCACTACAAAGCCCTGACAGTTTTGCATTTGAGCTTTCACCTTGTATTAGTGAGAGATGTGAATTTTATATTTTAATTGTATATGTAAAAAAAGAAAAGAGTTTTTTTCGCCTAAAATGAAAAAAAAATGACTAAATCAAACGGACGGAGGAAGTATATCAAGATCCTCATTACAAACACTTTTATTTTTGAGGTGTCCAAGTATTCATGTGTGTTCAATTTTACTATACATATTTTATTTATTTTTTACACTTTATTCACTAATTTTAACAATTTATTTACTATTTTACACTTTATTTATCATTCCTACAACTTCATTTACATTTTCTTCTTAAAATATTAACCTACTCCTATTTTTTCTTACATTAATATATATTAAAAAAATATTTCTTATCTCAAGTTCAAATATACATAAATATATGGGACGAAGGAGTATTTCATTTTAAATTTTATAACTAGTTTTCTATTAATATACTACTACTATATTCTAATGACGATTAAACCTTTATACACATGCACAATAATTTCAATATTAATTACTAACACATTGTAAAAATTTAATAGATGGAAAAAAAATGAAATAAGAAAATGAAATACGGATCTCATTTGCATGATTAAGCTCAAAAAGTAAGTTTTTTTTCTTTTTCGATTGTTTCTCCCACAGTCATGCTAATTACTTTACACTTTTTCTTTTTTATAAGTCCTAAAACTTAAGCATGTTTGTTAAAATTAAAAAAAAAATCTTAAGTGGAAAATGCAGAAATGGTCATGTTGAAATAGGTCACTTGCAGAAATGGTCCTTTAGTCTGCAATTTTGGTCCCGTTGGAGTTTCCTTCAAATTTTTTGATTTGTTAGCAGGACCAAAACTGCAAATTTATATTTACCCCAAAATATGCAAAATAAGTCCAAATCAAAATTCATATTATATCTATATACCGCCTGAGGTATCTCTACTTTCCGCGCTTCAAAATGGTATCAGAGCCCTATGTTTATTAATTTATGAATGGAAATTTATTATAAAACTCATATCACTTAACAAGAAGAGAGTTTCAAGAAATATGGATCCGAACAAAAGTTCGACATCCGAGAGTGACAGGACCATCAGCCCTGTCCAAAGTTGGAGCAACAGGAACTTCTGGCCTGTTGAATATGACGAGACAAGCAACTATATACAACAATACTATAACGTGTTGTATAGACAATATGCAGAGAAGCAATACGAGGACGCCAACTGTTATTGGGAAGGCGTGAACTACAGAAGGAAAGTGGCGAGCATTCGCGCCAGCCACACCAAGGAAGAACATCTGGAAGAACTACGCCAGATGCAGATAAGGTACTCAAAGAAAGTACCAAGAAACATCATGGAAATTCGAAGTTCCACCAAGATCCATGAACGTGTTCCCAACCACCGACAATGGAGAAAATGACCCTACTAGGGTCCAAGAGAGATTTGCAAGTCCTACCACTTTTCACAATGGACGGAATGACAGAGTGAAAGGAGATCGAGGCAGATAACTTTAATATAAACCAAGATCTTAGAGAATTGCAGAATACGGTGAGATTCTTTGGAGAATATTGACAGAGCATGTCTAAGACAATGCTCGAGATCAGCCTCAAGATGAATAAGGTTGAAAAGTTGCAAAACAAGCAATTCGACCTCATCAAGGAGTTGATGGGACAAGTAAAGTCCTTGGAAACCAAGTGGATAAGAAGAAGGACAGGAGGAAGGTTACCACTAACCTTCGGACAAGAACCCCTTTTACATCAAAAGGGGAAGACGACGGAGGTCACAAGGCCAAAGTCAAAAATTGATAAGATGATCGCTATCCTTCAAGGAGAATCCATCTCTCCAGATGGAAAGAGCCCATCTTGAAGATCTACAAGATTTATGAGTCCTTCCAAGGACTTTCGATTGTAGATCTAAAGATGAATGTTGGAGAAACATCATGCTCACAACAACAGTCGCAGACTCATCAGAAACAACATGAACGGAGCCAAAATGAAAGAACTTCTGGGTCACATGGATTCCAGGAAGCAAGACAAGAAGAGACATCCCAACAACAAGGAAACTTCAAAATGAAAGCAATGGGAATGTCATTAGGAGCAAGCTGAGCTCGAGGATCTAATCTACACAATACCCCATATGGTCCGTCTCATCTTGAACCGATAAATCCATACGGGTTGATCCTAAATCTCGACACTCTAGACTTCAAGAATAGAGAAGCCTTGATCGACGAGTGGACAAATGTAATAAAAATTGCAGGAGGTGCACTAGATCTGGATTAGGAAGGATTCATAAGATTCCTGACTATGAGCCTAGAAGGATCAGTGAAGTGTGCCTGGGAGGAGCTCTCAGACGAAGTCAAGAAGGAGACCATGCAAGGAGAAGACCTAGGCAATATTGCTGATCACATGGCCAAGATCTTCAAGATCCACTTCATCGGAGTAGGTTACTTCGAAGGAATGGAAGAAGAAAAGAAGAAAAAGTATAGGAATGCCCTATACAGCCTGGAACTACTTGACATCTGTCATGTAGATGAGTAAATCAAACTCTTCACAGAGTATAGATGGAAGTCAAAGATCAAGGAGGAGGAAGTATTCCACTTATTCTTTGCCAAGATTCCAAGTCCATGGAGGAAAATGCTGATCAAAGAGTATCAACCATGTGAGATGGATTCAATAGCAAGAAGGATGTCTTTCCTCAAAGCCAAGATTGCAGAGTGGTGTCATCAAGCATCACTACACAAGAACTACAAGAGATTAAGGGGAATCAACAAAACAGTACCCTTATATTGCGAGAATAATGATCTTCCAACTATCATCAGAAGAAGCCCAAGAAAACCGAAAAAGATGAAGAAGAATCATCCTTACACACAAAGGAATTGAGGATGGAGGTCTAGAAGACCAAGATCCTTTTGGTCCAAACACAAAGCCCGAAGCTATAAATCAGGGCAAAGGACTGAACCATCCAGATGGAGTTCAAGAAGCCAAGCATCATCCTCAGGATCAAACTAGAGGAGTACTGGAAGGACTCCCACAAGAAAGACGTTCAGAAGAGCAGCTACACTAGCAAATGAGATATTAAAGAATTGTAACTGCTACACGTGTGGAGCTAGAGGGCATATCTCACCAGATTGCTCGGAAAACCAGAAGCAGGGAGTACGACAGTTCATAACAACTCCAGAAATTGAGAAAGCTGTTTACTTTCAAGATCTAGTACAGGTATATCAATTTGAACATATACCCTCAGATGAAAACATCTATGAAGAAGAATTCTTCAGCCAAGACGAATCCTCTGAGGATGAGTCGGAGTGAAGAATACTTCAGGCAAGAAATACAAGAAGATATGTCTGGATTCTTTTCCCAAACATCAATTTCTCATAAGAACCTTATGATAATCATGAAGGAGGATCCAAGACTCAACCTATACGATGGATTCACCGTAGAAAGACTAGAGAAACTTGAGAAAATTCTCAGTTTCAAAAGGAGAAAGCACATCATATATAAGGTGACTGAAGGGGAAATTATCATCCTAATGGAGCTTATGGGAAATATGATGGAGATGCAACTAGTGTTTTACAAAGAAATCAGGAGGGAGCTTTGTAAGCTCTCGAAAGAGGTATCCAAGACTATGTCGTGGGTCCATATTGGAGCCATTCGGATCCTCATCAAAGCCACATCAAAGACGGAATCGATACCTCAATCGACGCTGCCATATTTGATAAGAGGATCAAAAATCCAAGAGAAGCATGCTTGGGAGGAATCTCAGGTAACCTTTATGCGGGCTAGGTGACATCCTAAATCTACCCAATAATTGCCTATAATATGGCAAATAGAGATTTCAGTAGGACACTCACCCTTCATCAAGATTTCAAGAACAAAGATTTGATGAAAGAATGGAATAGGACTTACTCTATCATCTACAGTATCTCATATGCTCTATCCAGCACACATCATTCGGATTTATTCTAAATGAAAGATTATATCGAGATACCAGAAGTGTTTGAAAGGGTTGCATACGCAAAAAGGCCAGAAATAATAGAGTTACCACCAATCCACGATATGGATTTGCGAATCAAGGATAAGTCGGTCTAGAGTAGGCAAGACAGCCTCAGATTCGAACAGAGAAGGATTTCTTTCTAAGAAGATAGAATGATCAGCGAAAAATGAGGAAAAAAGCTAATCGTAGAGGTAATCCAGGAGCCGAATAAGTTCACAACCAAAGGTAAACTAAAATGCCCAGAAGGATGGAGAGGAGATGAAGTAATATTCGATATCACTAAAAAGAAAAACTCTATTCCTTGTGATGTCTTGTATTATCTTTAACAACCAACAATTGGGAGATATAAAAGACAGCTCAAACTCGGTGATCTTGAGCTGATAATTGAAGAAGTGGCAGGAAGATTCCCAGAACAACTAGTGCTGGGATTGGAGTTTCTCGAGGATCACAAACCTTGGGAAAGATTACAAGATGGAATGAAATTCACGGTCAAAGGGAAAAGATACAAAGTTTACTAATAGAGGCTCGGGCTTTTAAGCTCTGATCCACCCATGGCCACAAGCCCATTCCCGATATATATCACCGTAGGGATAATATATAAGGAACATCGTGCAGAATACTTTGCAGCATATATTGATTCAGGAGCCGGTATCTTCACAGCAAGAGAATGAGTCTTTCTTAAAGACTCCGGCGAGGATTTTTTCCAACGGTTCTAGGAAATGATTTCTTAAAAAGGGTGCTAATCCTTAAAAGTGGAATCAAGCAAGCTGAAATCATGATCAGAGGAGCGGATCATACCCCATGGTACAAGGTGAAGACTCCACCTTATATACACTTTCATATTACCGGAGCGGATATTCTGTTAGGAAATAATTTCCTACAGACATTCAAATGTTTTACCCAAGAAAACGCAACAAGAAGGCTTTTTTTCACAACCCTTTATGAACATAAAATCATCGCACCAAGACTGCGTAATGTATTTAAAAAAAAAGGCCGATCAAATTTCGCAGAATACGTGGTGATGAAGGAAAACTTAGTCATCCAAAGATGAATGATCAAAGAAGATATGGCGAAGCGGTCCTTCAAATGAGAACGGAGACCAGAGGAGAATGAAAGATGGAGAAACTAAAGGAAGATACAATCCACCTTCTCAAAACAAGCTTGGGAGAAAGCTTATAGAGAGACGTCACAATCAAAGAACAGACATCTTTGGAAGACATCAAGAAGAAGATACAGAGAAACTTCAATGAGGATCCTCTAACCTAGTGGGACAAAAACCTCACTTAAAGTAAAAGAAGGAAATGAGCATGATTTCGTGAGATACAAGCCTATCTTGATGAACCAAAAGGATCGTAAGGATATGCAGCAAATACTTAAGGAACATCTAGACCTTAAGCTAATAGCACCAGGAGTATCTCCATACAGTAGTCAGGATTTCTGGTTCGAAATCATGGAGAAGTCAAGCGGGGAAAGTCGAGACTTGTGATCAACTAGAAAGGGATCAATATCTTGGAGTTAGATGGATACTATATACCAAGTACAGAACACTTGGTCAATTGTATCAAGAATGCCAAGGTATTCTTGAAGTTCGATTGCAAATTTGGATTCTATCAGATTATGATGGAAGAAGGGAGCAAAAGATTCACAGCCTTCTCCACAACACAAGGCCATTATATCTGGAATGTCATGCCCATGGGCTTGGCAAACGCACCCCAGATATACCAAAGGAAGATGGATAATCTATTTAAGGATTATTTCTCATTCATGTTTGTCTATGTAGATGATATCCTCATATCCTCAAAGAACATGAAGGAACACTTGGCGCATTTTGAATTATTTTCAGAAGTGTGCCACAAGGAAGGATTGGTGCTTTCTGAAAAGAAGGCAGTAATAGCGATTGTTGTAGTTTCCCTGATAATTCCGGTTGCCCTGATTTTGATACCTTGTTCCTTGAATATTTTAGCCCATAGCATAGTTTGCTTCTTCCATTTCCTCTTGGATCGTTCCATCATTTATGACTTCCTACTGCATGATTGGTACGCGCTGAGATATATCACTAATTTGCTTCTGTTGGACTCAAGTAGCTTGCTGATATTGGACAAGCTAGAGACGATCTCATCTTCTCTACTTGTTTTCACCATAGCATGTTCAACCTTAGCTACCTTTCCATGGAAGTAAGTGCCTCTCACTCTATCAGTTGGCAATCTTTTAAGTTCATCGAAATATCTTCAAAAAGCTTTTCGGCCTCTACGAATGACTTGATAAGCAATGCTCTATTAGAAGAAGCATCCAATAACACACGTGAATCACAGTCCAATCCATTGTAGAATATGCTGATATATTGAGCTTTAGATAGCCCATGTTGGGGACACTTACGAAGCATGTCCTTGAATCTGTCCCAAGCTTCATGAAACTTCTCTCCACCACCAATAGCAAATTGGTTAATGTTTTGTTTCATCTTGAACACCTTCGAAGGTGACATGTACCTTTCCAAGAACTTTAACTTCAATTGCTCGCAAGTAGTGCATTCAGTTGCATTATAGTGTCGTACCAATCTCTCACATTTTCAGTAAGCGAGAATTTAAACAAGAGAATCTTCCTAGCATCTTCATGTTCCCCTGCATCTTTTTGAGTACTTGCATAGCCCAAGAACTTGTTTAGATGCTGTTGCGGATCCTCGAAAGACCCTCCTGAAAAGGAGTTCCTTTCTATCATGCTAATAAAAGTGGGATGAAGATCAAAATCTGCATTAGCCCCCTTGCTCCTAGAAGACCAAAGTGTCCAACCCCGTTATTCTTGAAGACTTCAAGGATGGCCAGATTGTCCGGATTCGCTGCCATGTTGGCTGTATCTACTCCCAAATTAACTTCGATTGCAGCTTCAATCGTTAGCGAATTTAACACGTCATCTTCAACTCCAAAGTTAAGAGCTTCAGTTGGATCTACGTTCTTATTCTTACCCTTCTTCTTTTTCTTCCTCGATGATGCTCCGATCTCTGGATTATATGGTTCTAATTCACCTTTCTTTGATCTTGTAAGCATACACCTGAAAAGGCTAAGAGTTAGATAGTAAAACAAGAATTAAAATAGTCTTAAAAACTAGAAATAATAAAAAGATATTTTATGCCGTCTCCGGCAATGGTGCCAGAAACTTGATGGACATTTTCTCAACACACAATTAATTCTCAAGTATGAAGGATATCGATCATAGTTTCGAAGGTGACCAAGTTATATATCGAACTCAAGGGACGGATAATTATCAATTTAATTATATTCTAGTAAACTAAGATTATGTTGGTAAATATAATGGTTGTGGTATTGAAATTAAGTAACAACTATTAATTGAAATAGCAAGTAAAAATAACAAGAAGAAGAGATAAGTGAGTTGTGATCAAGTAAGATAGTAGGTATTTCGTCAGGTAATCCAGTTTCACTTATTAATTCATCTTCCATGTGATGGTATCCGACTCTGCCTTGTGGTTTATGGACGCATCACTAAACCATGCAAATTCACTCTATAGACACAAGTTATTATGTGTATGACACGTGTGAATATCCTCGGAGCAAGAGATATAATTCACCCCCTTTCTATGTACTATCAGTATCAATTATTTCTCATGCACTTAGTACTCTAACCCGATATGATCTCCCTTTATAGGTACTATGAAATTATACTCTTTATCCTACTTATTAACTCGAATATAATTCAATTAACAAGTATTCATATAAGATAGTTCTAATAAGACTTTTCGAAATCCCTTCACATAGAATTATAACATAAAACCCTGCTCAGCAGTGAATGAATTCAACCAATAACCAAGTTATGTATTCAGACTCTACACAATAATTATTGATGCACAAAATGACCGTGAGTATGGATTAAAAACGCGCAATCTTATATAAAATAAACCACAAGTAGTGTTGTACAGAGTTTACACACGAAAGACAAATTAACTCATGAAACCTTCATAACCCTAGAACTACCGAAGTGACTCTAGCCCATGATTGATCTAAGAACAATCATGGATAGTTGGACCGATCTTACTTGAATCTCTAACGGAACCTCTCTTGCAGCCCCTCTAGATGATGGATGATCTCTCCTCTTCACAACTCTACGTCTCCAAGTCTTGATTTATGTTACGTCCTCTATACCGCTGCATAAGTCTTCTTTTATACTTGTAATCATGCCTCCCGGGCCTAGAATGGGCTTTATAATTGATCACACGCATTGACGGTGTAAAAATACGGATATGGTAAGTACCCAAAGCTCAATTCGGCCTCACGGCCAGGTCGAATTCGCCCCTCCAAGTCGAATTGACCTACTGTAAGTTCCAGGTGCTTGATTCGACCAGATGCCTTGGTTGAATTGCCATGATGAGGTTGAATTGGCATCTCCGCCAATCAATTCGACCTCGATTCAACCTGCTGCTCAGGTCAAACTTCCCTGTCGTGGTCGAATCCATCTTCTGCTTGTGTTATTCCTCCAATTCGACAAGCAAGCCTGATTGAATTCTCCTTCAACAGGTCGAATTGCTCTCCTGCTTCGCCCAAATGGATGGCTTCGACTTTCTTTCTTCAGTTTTCAATACTTCCACTCCGATTTCCTTCGAAAAACCACTCAAATGGCTCCAACAACACCTGATTCGTGACTTCATACAATATATATCGGTTTACAACCGATTACAACCTTCAAACACTTCATAATAACACAAATCCAGGTGCAAGATTTGTGAATTTACACACTCATCATCCCACACACTTGATCACGGTGTTTGCTACTTGAGAAGGAGAATGGAGGAGGATCATCAAGATGGAAAAAGGAGACGGAGAATTATTCCAGACAAAGGTTTTTCTTCTTTCTTTAATTTCTTATTGTTTATTTATAGACTCATGGGTAAGTTTTCATCTTTTACCATGGTTGTTGCTTGTAACACCATGGGCTATTTTCCTCTTGATAGTTTTAGGGTTTGAAAGTTTATCATGTTGATTTGAGATTTTAGACATCTATGATGATAGTTTTTACAAAATATTTATTCCTTATTGACATTTTATTTTAGAATTATATAATCATGTTTTTTAATTCTTATGATATTATCATTGATTGATGTATGATTGATGTATGATTGAGTTTGAATTTGTTCCATGATTATATTTGTTATTTCGTGATAATTGAAGGGGATTGACCAATATAAAGCCTTTGATTGTTTGACCATCAATATAGGATACCTTATTATCTTTGCATGACTATTGTTAAAGAGAAATATGGTGAGGAAGCCCTAATCCAATTTCTTTAGTACCTATACAGGATAGATCTCTTGCACTAGCATATATGGAATTTTGCATGTGAATCGCCTAGAAAGCGAATAAGGGGTTGTGGGTATTTAATTTTCTTAGTACCTAAAGGGAATTATCTTATTAATTTGATCCTAGGAATTCATGTTCTTTAAAATTGTTAAATCTCACTTGTCCATGAGTGGTTTAGCATGCTTAAGTGATCATTCCTATAAAATTCTGCATGATTTGATTCACCTGTCTAGTTGTCTTATTTTGCATGATAAATTGAATTTTCCTAAAACTATTTTGTTCTTGTCTCTTGAAATACCTGTGATTGAGTGTGGCTTCTATTTATTTATTTTATTTAGTATTTATTTTCTGCAATATTAGTTAATAATTCCAATTCACAAGAGGTTTTTATGTCTTAATTATTAGTGGTTGATAGTTATTTAGTGTGTATCTTGCTTAACTCTAATCTCTTGGATTTGATATTTTTACTTGGTTACATGCTGAGTTACAATTGATTCCCTACACTTGGGGACACTCAAAAAGGTGAACAAGCAAATGGCGCCATTGTCGGGGATTAGATTGTTTAAATAGGAGATCACTAAATTATTTGTTATCACTTTTAATTAGGAATTTTTTTATTTCTTTTATGTGTTTGTTTGGTGTAGGAAATTTTATTAGGAGCATCTTCGCTTATGGTATTCAATTTTTACAAATTTAGTTTCTCACTTAGTTTGAACTAAGTTTAGGAGGCGGACGTGCATCCCAATGTCTTGAAGCGCCGAGGTAAGTTTTCTTCACTTGTGTGTGATGCTTGGAGGTTGATATTTTTAAAAAATTTTGGAATTTATTTCGATCTTTTGAATTTTTTTTGCGACTTTCCAAGGGTCTTGTGTTTGTCTTGTTTATTTTCCTAGATTTGGTGTGGTTTATTTTTGGTTGAAATTTTTATTAGTCCTATTATTTTTTTACTGATGAATTGAGTTCTGATTGGTGATGAGATGTGTTTGAGCTTTAATGATTATGAAGGATATCAGAGTAGCAAAAAGAAGTGAGTTCTATCTGAGACCTACGCCTGATCGAGTTGAATAACTCGAGAAACTTGCAAGATGTGGAGGAGATAAATCAGGTGCCTTCGTTTCCTTATTTAATTTTTATGTGATAAATTGTGTGGATTATTGAGTAGTTGAGGTATTGAAATTTGAGTTTCTAGTTGTGTGATTATTATGAGTTTATTTGTTAGATTTCTGCCAGAAATCCATATGCTCTTGAATTAATGAAGGAAATATACTTAAATTATATTTAGATATGAAGTTCTATGTGTACTATTGAGATATTACTTACCATGAAGAGTACTTTGTTACTTGTTAAAAACTCATGTGAGATTTTGAGCCTTTAGATCATGTACATAGTCACATGATATTTCTTTCTGGTGAGTATCGTTCTTGTGTGTGTATTCTAGGACTTGCCTCTTGTCTTCCTTGAGACTGCATGTTATGTTAGATGATGAGAGATGATTTAAGGCCATCCTTGATTATTATGAATCACTTAGCCAAATAATTTCCTACCATATGATTGTTTATCCGTAGTTAGTCCCATTGAGCCTTAAAACCTTATTATTTGGTAACCTACGAGAAATAACCACTTTGAGTATCTTAATGACTTTTTGAGCCTTGATTGACCGTCATGAAGAGAATAATGGCTTTTCAAAGTGAGTTGATATAGCTTGATAATAGATTGGAAAGGAATAAAAAAGGTGTTAAAATAGTGATTGAGCTTGAAAAGGCATCTTAAGAAAATTCATGTGGTAGTGCTTAAATCTAGTATTCCATTGAAACAAACACCCTAAGGTAGTGCCCGAAACTGGTACCCTATGGAGGATGCATGAGGTAGTGCCCAAAACTGGTACCTCAAGAGAAGAAAAGGAAAAAAAGGAAAAAAAGGAAAAAGAAATACATGTTGTGCGTGGAAGAGAAAAATTGAAGAGTTGAGGAGGATGATGTGCCTAGTTGAAGTGAGTAAGAAGAATGAAAAATCATGATGGATGCGCACTTGATTGATCCGAGTTTTGAGTCACTTATCCATATATTTCCTACCTTAACCAAAGAGTCAACATTACATCCAAATAAAAGTCCTTTTTGATCCCATTATCGAATCATACTTTTTAGTGGTGGAGAGTTTAAGACGTTTGGCAAGCTTATGGTTACGCATGCACTTGAATTGAATTTGAGTGTAAACACCATACCTTATAAGTGTACATCTTTTACACTTGAGAGCAAGTGATATACTTCCCATGAGAATAAATTGATGGAGCATTTTAATTGGTGGTGATTGTCTAACTCATATGCTATGAATGAATTATTGCATGTAATGAGAGTTGCATGACCAGAGTTGATGACAATTATGTTTTGAATGGCCTACTCGTCATATCTTTTGTTTTCCCTTAGATTTACACACTAACTTTCTTCTTTGTTCGATTCGTTGTTCGGGGAAGAACAACATCTTAAGTTTGGAGGGTTTATTTAGTATGAAAATTTGCGCGTTTTATGGCCCAATTTAGCACCATTTTGTGGAATTTATATCCGTATTTGAGTATCTTTTGGTTGAATTGCATATATTTGTGTTATAGATGCTTGTGAGGTGTTATTTTGTATTTTTGGGTGGAAAACGGATTGAAAGTGCAAAGTTGGAATGGAGCGTGAATTTGTGCAAGATATCAAGGAAACAGAGGATTACATTCCATAATTTTTCAGTATTTCTGTAGAAGTCCAAACTCATCATGTGATACATATTTAGAAAGATACAAAACAGAGGGTCGCGTGAGCACAAGAATCACTTCAATCGGAGCTCGGATGAAGAAGTTATACTCAAAACCGTGAGGTCGCGCAGTTGCCGGCGAGAATTCTAAAAATTCACGAAAATTACCCTCTATTTCCTATTTTCTTGGTGGCTAAGTTATTTCCTAATTTAATATCCCTCCATATCTTCCATAATTATATTTTTGCTGATTTTTCAAGATTTACTCCTTATTTTATTCAATTCTCACACTTATATATACTCATTCTCATCACCTCATAAAGTGTGGAGAAACCGCATAATCTACTACCATCACATCACCTAGGGTTTTAAATCTTAATCCACCATATTCTCCTTTCACCTTCTACCCTTCACTCGCCTTTCATTCATCATCCTATACACTCGATCATGGTGTTTGCTACTTGAGAAGAAGAACGGTCCAGACAAGGATTTTTCTTCTTTCTTTAATTTCTTATTATTGATTTTTAAACTCATTGGTAAGTTTTCATCTTTTACCATGGTTGTTGATTGTAACACCATGGGCTATTTTCCTCTTGATAGTTTTAGGGTTTGAAAGTTTATCATGTTGATTTGAGATTTTAGATATCTATGATGATAATTTTTGCAAAATATTTATTCCTTATTGACATTTTATTTTAGACTTAAATAATCATGTTTCTTAATTCTTATGATATTATCATTGATTGATGTATGATTGAGTTTGAATTTGTTGCATTATTATATTTGTTATTTCGTGACAATTGAAGGGGATTAACCAATATATAACCTTTTATTGTTTGACCATCAATATAGGATACCTTATTATCTTTGCATGACCATTGTTAAAGAGAAATATGGTAAGGAAGCCCTAATCCAATTCCTTTATTACCTATATAGGATAGATCTCTTGCACTAGCCTATATGAAATTTTGCATTTAAATTGCCTAGAAAGTGAATAAGGGGTTGTGGATATTTAATTCCTTAGTACCTAAAGAGAATTATCTTATTAATTTGGTCATAGGAATTTATGTTCTTTAAAATTGTTAAATCTCACTTGTCCATGAGTGATTTAACATTCTTAAGTAATCATTCCTATAAAATTCTGTATGATTTGATTCACTTGTCTATTTGTCTTATTTCGCATGATAAATTGAATTTTCCTAAAACTATCTTGTTCTTATTCCAATTACACAGCACTCAACAACAAATTGATTGCCTTGAAATCAATTCCTATTCTCTCTCCTTCTTCTTCATCGTCTTCACCTTCAAGTTATTAAGGTTTTTTTCTTTTTTATTGGTAATTTTAATGGATCATAAATCAATGGCTATTCCCTCCGACCTCAATTCGGAGATGGTGTCTTTATGTTCCCGATTCAAAAGATGATACTATTGTCCTAGAAGCCCCTCTCTATGATGAAATCAACCCGGAAGCTTTTGAGTCCGATTTGGTAGATTTGGACAGTTTCGGGGCCAATCTATCGGGTTTAAATGGTGTTGTCTCAAGCTCGAAAGGAGTTGTAGTCGATCTATCAGATTCGGAGAGATTAGTGCGCGATCTTTTAGGTTTGAAGAGATCCGTGCGTGATCTTCCGAAAGTGAAGAGATCCATGCCTGATTTCGACGACCCATCCTTTGAAGACATGTATTTTCTCAATTTTGAGAAGAGGGCATCGACGTTGGGTAGTCCACCATACTACTACGGTCCCCCTCCAAAGGTTCCTAAAAAAGAAAGTGATTGGCTTCACGAGTTTATTTGCTTATTGATTCCTAGCTAGAGGTACATTCCTCATATGACCCTTATTTGAGTTATTTATGAATTTATTTATGGTGGAGACTGCAGCATAATGTCTTTGTTTACAGTGTCTTGGTAAAAATATCAAACCCAAGGGATTAGAGTTAAGTAAGATACACACTAAATAACTGTCACCACTAATAATTAAGACAAAAACTTTTTGTGAATTGGAATTATTAACTAATATTGCAGAAAATAAATACTAAATAAAATAAATAAATAGAAGCCACACTCAATCGAAGGTGTTTCAAGAGACAAGAACATTGTTTGTTGTTGCGTGTAGTCAATTAAGTTTTTAGTTAAATTAATGGTTAGATTAGAAGTAATAAAGTATAAAATCAGTAATGGCATTTTGGTAATATTGATGTATTTTGAGGTTAGTTTTCTGTTGTATTTTTACTAAAAATAGAATGGGTAAAAATACGTGGGACAGCCCAAAATGGAAAGTAGGTAAAAATACGTGGGACAAAAGAAGTACAATAAATGTAGTATACATATAAATAGGAGATGAATGAATATTTTATTAAAAAATTAGGTTGGATTGAGTTGTTGATGGAATAGTCTTAAAATGGTGGCTGGTCGAGTTAAACAAAACAAGACTTGTAGTCGACAAAGAATCAGATATTGCCTCGCAAACGAGCATAGCTGTCTAAGATCCATGGAGATAGCGAGTTATATAATCATCTGAGGGAAATAATTATGTGGCTATTAATTGTGATTAACTTAGATTACTTTAACATGATTAGATATTAAAATGCCAAATAAATTCGTAAGAATTGAAACACTCAAGACTTCCTCTTCCTCTCAACTCTTCTTCTTTGCCGGCTCGGATTCTCTGTGTCATTTGGTGCATCATCTCATGTGCCACACCGTTAGTGATGAGTGATATTTTCACCTAGATTTTAGTGTATTTTTATATGTGTTTTCGTATATTGTTATCCGTATTTATGTGTTATTTGGTTGTGTTTTTATGTAAATGTGTGTGAATGAGCTTAAACGTATGATTTTTAGGTAAAAATGGATCCTAGACGTGATAAGAAAGATGTAGGAAAAAGCGGATCTCAATTCGGAGTTGAAACGAGGGAGAATGAGTC
The DNA here is from genome assembly GCA_023678885.1 of Pogostemon cablin. Taxonomy (NCBI): domain Eukaryota; kingdom Viridiplantae; phylum Streptophyta; class Magnoliopsida; order Lamiales; family Lamiaceae; genus Pogostemon; species Pogostemon cablin. The sequence continues at coordinate 33,170,707 of CM042965.1, read as the reverse complement.
AAATCAAGCAAAATGCTGAAAAAAAAGCACGTCCAACTTGTGTAATTTTTCTGTACTCTTGTGGAGCTCAAAACTAGAAGTGTAATACATGGTTGGAAAGCCATAGAAAAGAGGATTATTTTGGTATGAGAAACACTTCAATTGGAGCCGAAACGAGAAAGTTATGATTAAAATGGTGACGTCGCGCAAGCTGTTCCTACTCAGCACGGTTGTGCTATTTTGCATGACTTGTTACACCCTCAAATATTGGAATTTTTGTCAGATCTTTATATGGATAGAAAGCCAAAGAAAAGATGATCACATGAGCGCAAGAATTACTCAAATCAGAGATCGGATGTGGAAGTTATACGCGAAACAGTGAGACTGCGCAGCCAGTGTTACGCAACACGGCCCTGTAAGCCCTGGCCGTTTTCTGACATCAGAAACGCCTACACGGCCACCCTGTGGTCGTGTTGCAGCACACGAGTCGTGTTCCTGCAGCATCAGAAACACATCAGAATCCTTCTAGAAGCCTCCCAAGGGGTATAAATACCCAACACTTCAATATTTTGAGAAAAAGATCCGAATTCCAACCCTTCTACACACACCTCACACACCATTTCCTCCATTCTTCACCTTCACCTTCATCCATTCTTCATCCTTTGGATCTACCTTCATCCAACCATCAAATCCTTCATCCAAGTAGCTAGAGAAGCAAGGAAGAGAGGTGAATTGCAAGGGGGAGAAGAAGATCACCATTGGAGACATCCAAGGGAGTTTTCATCTACACTTTGTATTGAAACCTATTGTTTATCATGTTTTGTAAGGATTTTAATGTCTATGTTGGATTTCTTGTGACCATGAGAGGCTAATTTCCCTTGTGAGATTAGCAATATGAATTGTGTTGGATAATTTTGGGTATTTTGCAATTGAATGATTATGTTGAATGGGTTAATTGATTTTCTATCATTGATGCTTTAGATCTTGAGGTTTATGATGATTTGTGTGTTTAATTGTTTTAAGCATGTGATTAGATTGAGAAGTCAATTGCATATTTAGGATAATTAAGTGAATCATTTCATCAAACACTTCATGTGCATTATAGATTGTGAAGAGATTGAGAAGTCCTTCATAGTTTAGAACCCTTTGATAGAACATATCATTTATTAGATTGAGAAGTCAATAGATTATGTGAAGGGACTCTCATTTCAAGCTTAGTACCTAGTTGGAATTGTTTGAGTGAGAACCAATTCAATGAATGTCATTCCATATCCTATTCATTCCGAGAGGGAGTTTAGGTGATCTTAGTGTTGTCCCTTAGCCTTTTTCCCATGACACATATGAATTCATTGCATGATACCTAGATTTTCCATGCTTTAAGTATTGTTAATCTCATCTCTATCTACTTGGCTCATTCATCCATCTCCCATTTATCTATCCATTTATTTTATTATAATTTCTTGATTATCTTCCCTTCTTGATCATCTCTATAAAACTATGACAAATACGAGATCGCTTAAACTCTAGTACCTTCCTCCCTGTGGTTCGATAATTTCTTTAATTGGTCATGCCCACTATATTATGGCTAATCAAATGGCGCCGTTGCCGGGGAGGTAACGGTCGCTAGTAGTTTGACGAAGGATTGTTTAGAGTGGTCCTAATAAGGACATTTTTTTTATTTTTGCATCTTATATTTGCTTTGGAAAATTTTGTTCTAATTTTTCTTTCTTTTATAGGTGCATACCTTGAGAAGGAAGAAGAAGGAGAGCAACCCCAAAAAATATGAGCTACATGGATACTCTTCGAGATATGGTGAATAGAAGTGTTCATTCCGTTATGAACACACAAGGAAATTTTCAAAGATTTCAAATGCCAAATGGTGAACCTAATTTACAACCGGATTATGGAGTACAAGATATGCAATTCCAACAACAAGGTTATGAGAATTTTGGAGTTCCTCATCAAATGCATTATCAAGTATACCCTCAAGGTGTGGAAGATGGTTTTCAAGAAAATTTTTTAAGAAATCAAGATGGAAATCAACCACAACTATGGGGAAATTTTCAAGACTCCAACACCTCTTATTTCGCCCAACTTGACTATAGAGAGAAGCTTAGAGATGAGATGATCGAAAAGATTATGGAGCGCATGGAGAAGGAGAGTAAGTATAATGAAGCGTGGATGGATCGAATGGAAAATTGGTGTGAAATGGTGACAAGTGCAATAGTAGTATTCGGTGCTAGATTGGATTCCATTGAGCACCAAGTTAGTCAAGTTGTATCCACCGTTGAGAACAACAAGTCTTCTACCTCCGGAACGAATCTATGCATGGCCATTAAAGATCGAAAAGAGGATAGTTTGGGGGTTGATGAGGTTATGAAGGAAAAGAGAGAAAGGGTGCCCAAGTGGGTGAAAGCTAAAGAGTTGAAAGAAGAGTTGAAGGAGGAATTCGATAGATTTGTCGAGTCTCTTGAAGAGATGGTAGAGAAAGTCAAGATTCAAAATCAAAAAGAGATTCATGCCATTATGGAAGAAAAGAAACCTCCGGAAACTAAGATCATGGATTCTACTCCCCACAAGCCAAAACCTTCTCATTCTATTGAAATTTCAAATTCTCTTAAGAACTTCCATGATTTCATTGATAAAAATTTGTTTGGTGATTGTAGGAAAAAGGTTGCAAGAGGGCACCAACACTTGTCAATGCCCGAATTCTTACCGGGGGATGTGGTTGAAGTTCAAAATGCATATAAAGCCCCATGGAAAAAGTGGAACAAGTGGAAAGGGCCATTCCTTGTGAAGAACGCCTTCGGAGACCAATTACTTGAGTTATTTAACAAGAAGGGAACCGTTCTAGTGGTTGAACGGGAGAGCACAAGGCACTACTTCAAGAAGAAACCTATGATAGTGCCTAAGGACTATTCAAGACCACCATGAGCTAAAGGCTATCGTCCGGCTTGAAGACGTTAAACTTAGCTCTAGATGGGAGGCAACCCATCATTATCTTTATTGCTTTATTTAGTGCTTTCAATAAGGATTGTGGATTTGATATTGTTTTACATTTTGGCATGTATGTTGATTGTGCTTGTGAGGAGAATGCGTATTGGACAAACGATAAGTGCTTGATTTGAAGTGTGAAAGTAAGTCACACCACTTTTTGCAAACTTACCTCGAAACTCTTGTTTCAATTTAAGTTTGGGGGGATATGGCGTGGTGTGACATACTTTGTTTTGAAAGCATATACTTTTCGTAGTTTTGGGCTAATTTAAAAAATTTTCTCATGAGTTTGGTTGGATTTTGGTATGATTGGTTGTGTTGAAGTGCATGTGAGTCCATATTTTTAATGAAATTGTTAAGCTAATGGTGTTGTATGAGTTTTGAGTATGAATGAAGGGTATTGGAAGCACGAATGGAGCTTGGAGTGAACGCTTTCCTTACCAAATGCCTATTGAGGGAGTACTCTACACCTTATCACTTCTAATTGATTTTGATTTGAATTGAATGGATTAGCATGTTACTTCATGTGTTATGTTTTTGGGATGTTTATTTTCGTAATTTAGGATTTCCTTTTCAATAAAAGTTGGGATGATTGTGAGCTTACATTGATTATGGATGTTATGAATGTGTGCTTCATTTTTCAATGATGGTGATTGTTGTTTTTGCATGTTATGTGTTTTTGTTTTGTTTCTTGTTTGTTGAGTCTTTATTTTGTATTTTGTGTGTATTTTTATATTTGTCTTGGTATGTTTGGTGGTTTGTTTAGGGAGGTTGTGAGTCATTTTTGAACATGAGTGGTGATATGTTGTGGTAGTAAGTGATGACAAGTTATGATTAAGAATCTCTACACTTTCGAATTGTGACATGTTTTATTTAACTTGTTCAATTTTGAGATGAATGTGGTGTAATAAGTTTCTTAAGGTCCGAGCACAAGCTTGTGAGAATTTGAGCCTCAACCGTGCATACATGGTTTTTCTTCATGAGTGGATTGGTTGTGTTTGATAAGTTAGAACTTGCTCAAGGACTATAGGAACGAGCCCGATTAGTGGAGATTAGTGAAATGATCTAAGGCCATCCTTGTTATTCATAGTCATTGCCATATATTTTCCTACCATGAACATCATCCCTAGTCAACCACTTTGAGCCTTAAAGCCTATTTATTGTGATATAAGCACATTACAAGCCATGATTACCCACTTAAGCCTTACATATATACCATTTGTGTTGGTGATTGAGGAGATGGTAACTAGAAAGGTTTGATAAGGAAGAAAAAGAAAAAAGAAAATGGTAAACAAGCAAGAAAAAGGATGAAAAAGAGCACAATAAAGAATGGACATGCAACCTCAAAATAAGAAAATGAGCAAAGCAATAACAATATGCTCAAGTACTTAAAAGTTCAAAGAAGGAAGCATGCATTAAAAGAAGCTCAAAATCTAAGGAAAGTTGATGATTAGTGCTTGTGATTACCAAAGTTGAGAAAGGAAGAAAGAAAAGTGGAGAAGTTGAGGAAGTTGATCATCTCTTCGATTACTTACACTTGTTAGTCACTATTATCCATATTCTTCCTACCTTACCAAAGAGCCTATCATTACATCCAAATTAAAGACCTTTTTGATTATTAATTTAAACTTTGGTGGTTTGTGAATGTAGTCCACGAGCAAGCTTATAGCGAGTCGAGCTAATCGGTTAATGAGTGATGATTTACCCTACTTTAAAGAGTGTTGAGTGACATTTATAACCTATGTGAGGCTTGGACCAAAAAGAGACTATATTACACTAATATTCTCTTGTGATTGAACTTGTTAATTCTTCATGTCATGAATCTAATGTTGTAGGATGACTTAGAATAAATTGTGATTCTTATTATTATTGATGTGTTGTTACTTATGTTTGTTTAGTCTTTTCCTAGGTGAAAATCTCACTCCTTGGTTTATCATTTTCGTTGTGCGAGGACGCACAACACTTTAAGTTTGGGGGTGTGATGAGTGATATTTTCACCTAGATTTTAGTGTCTTTTTATATGTGTTTTCGTATATTGTTATCCGTATTTATGTGTTATTTGGTTGTGTTTTTATGTAAATGTGTGTGAATGAGCTTAAACGTATGGTTTTTAGGTAAAAATGGATCCTAGACGTGATAAGGAAGATGTAGGAAAAAGCGGATCTCAATTCGGAGTTGAAACGAGGGAGAATGAGTCAAATCAAGCAAAATGCTGAAAAAAACGCACGTCCAACTTGTGTAATTTTTCTGTACTCTTGTGGAGCTTAAAACTAGAAGTGTAATACATGGTTGGAAAGCCATAGAAAAGAGGATTATTTTGGTATGAGAAACACTTCAATTGGAGCCGAAACGAGAAAGTTATGATTAAAATGGTGACATCGCGCAAGCTGTTCCTACTCAGCACGGTTGTGCTACTTTGCATGACTTGTTACACCCTCAAATATTAGAAGTTTTGTCAGATCTTTATATGGATAGAAAGCCAAAGAAAAGAGGGTCACATGAGCGCAAGAATTACTCAAATCAGAGATCGGATGTGGAAGTTATACGCGAAACAGTGAGACTGCGCAGCCAGTGTTACGCAACACGACCCGTGTTACGCAACACGGCCCTGTAAGCCCTGGCCGTTTTCTGACATCAGAAACGCCTACACGGCCACCCTGTGGTCGTGTTGCATCACATGAGTCGTGTTGCTGCAGCATCATAAACACATCAGAATCCTTCTAGAAGCCTCCCAAGGGGTATAAATACCCAACACTTCAATATTTTGAGAAAAAGATCCGAATTCCAACCCTTCTACACACACCTCACACACCATTTCCTCCATTCTTCACCTTCACCTTCATCCATTCTTCATCCTTTGGATCTACCTTCATCCAACCATCAAATCCTTCATCCAAGTAGCTAGAGAAGCAAGGAAGAGAGGTGAATTGCAAGGGGGAGAAGAAGATCACCATTGGAGACATCCAAGGGAGTTTTCATCTACACTTTGTATTGAAACCTATTGTTTATCATGTTTTGTAAGGATTTTAATGTCTATGTTGGATTTCTTGTGACCATGAGAGGCTAATCTCCCTTGTGAGATTAGCAATATGAATTGTGTTGGATAATTTTGGGTATTTTGCAATTGAATGATTATGTTGAATGGGTTAATTGATTTTCTATCATTGATGCTTTAGATCTTGAGGTTTATGATGATTTGTGTGTTTAATTGTTTTAAGCATGTGATTAGATTGAGAAGTCAATTGCATATTTAGGATAATTAAGTGAATCATTTCATCAAACACTTCATGTGCATTATAGATTGTGAAGAGATTGAGAAGTCCTTCATAGTTTAGAACCCTTTGATAGAACATATCATTTATTAGATTGAGAAGTCAATAGATTATGTGAAGGGACTCTCATTTCAAGCTTAGTACCTAGTTGGAATTGTTTGAGTGAGAACCAATTCAATGAATGTCATTCCATATCCTATTCATTCCGAGAGGGAGTTTAGGTGATCTTAGTGTTGTCCCTTAGCCTTTTTCCCATGACACATATGAATTCATTGCATGATACCTAGATTTTCCATGCTTTAAGTATTGTTAATCTCATCTCTATCTACTTGGCTCATTCATCCATCTCCCATTTATCTATCCATTTATTTTATTATAATTTCTTGATTATCTTCCCTTCTTGATCATCTCTATAAAACTATGACAAATACGAGATCGCTTAAACTCTAGTACCTTCCTCCCTGTGGTTCGATAATTTCTTTAATTGGTCATGCCAACTATATTATGGCTAATCAAATGGCGCCGTTGCCGATGAGTTCTCCATATCCCGATGAGTTCTCCATATCCCGTCCGGCTTGAAGACGTTAAACTTAGCGCTAGATGGGAGGCAACCCATCATTACCTTTTATTGCTTTATTTAATGCTTTCAATAAGATTGATGGATTTGTTTGTTTGCATTTTTGGCAAGTATGTTGATTGTGCTTGTGAGGAGAATGCGTATTGGACAAACGATAAGTGCTTGATTTGAAGTGTGAAAGTAAGTCACACCACTTTTTGCAAACTTACCTCGAAACTCTTGTTTCAATTTAAGTTTGGGGGGATATGGCGTGGTGTGACATACTTTGTTTTGAAAGCATATACTTTTCGTAGTTTTGGGCTAATTTAAAAAATTTTCTCATGAGTTTGGTTGGATTTTGGTATGATTGGTTGTGTTGAAGTGCATGTGAGTCCATATTTTTAATGAAATTGTTAAGCTAATGGTGTTGTATGAGTTTTGAGTATGAATGAAGGGTATTGGAAGCACGAATGGAGCTTGGAGCGAACGCTTTCCTTACCAAATGCCTATTGAGGGAGTACTCTACACCTTATCACTTCTAATTGATTTTGATTTGAATTGAATGGATTAGCATGTTACTTCATGTGTTATGTTTTTGGGATGTTTATTTTCGTAATTTAGGATTTCCTTTTCAATAAAAGTTGGGATGATTGTGAGCTTACATTGATTATGGATGTTATGAATGTGTGCTTCATTGTTTTATGATGGTGATTTTTATTCTTGCATGTTATGTGTTTTGTTTGTTTTGTTTCTTGTTTGTTGAGTCTTTATTTTATGTTTTGTGTGTTTTCTTATTTTTGTCTTGGTATGTTTGGTGGTTTGTTTTGGGATGTAGTGAGTCATTTTTGAACTTGAGTGGTGATATGTTGTGGTAGTAAGTGATGACAAGTTATGATTAAGAATCTCTACACTTTCAAATTGTGACATGTTTTACTTAACTTGTTCAATTTTGAGATGGATGTGGTGTAATAAGTTTCTTAAGGTCCAATGCATAAGCTTGTGAGCATTTGAGCCTCAACCGTGCATACATGGTTTTTCCTTCATGAGTGGACCGATTGAGTTTGATAAGCTAGAACTTGCTCAAGGACTATAGGAACGAGCCCAATTTGTGGAGATTAGTGACATGATCTAAGGCCATCCTTGTTATTATAGTCATTGCCATATATTTCCATACCTTGAACATCATCCCTAGTCAACCACTTTGAGCCTATAAGCCTATTTCTTGTGAATTTAGCACATTACAAGCCATGATTACCCACTTAAGCTTTACATATATACCATTTGTGTGGGTGATTGAGGAGATGGTGGCTAGAAAGGTTTGATAAGAAAAGAAAAAAAAAAGAAAGAAAATGGTAAACAAGCAAGAAAAAGGATGAAAAAGAGCACAAGAAAGAATGGACATGCAACCTCAAAACAAGAAAATGAGCAAAGCAATAACAATATGCTCAAGTACTTAAAAGTTTAAAGAAGGAAGCATGCATTAAAAGAAGCTCAAAATCTAAGGAAAGTTGATGATTAGTGCTTGTGATTACCAAAGTTGAGAAAGGAAGAAAGAAAAGTGGAGAAGTTGAGGAAGTTGATCATCTCTTCGATTACTTACACTTGTTAGTCACTCTTACCTATATTCTTCCTACCCTACTAAAAAGCCTATCATTACATCCAATTAAAGACCTTTTTGATCATTAATTTAAACTTTGGTGGTTTGTGAATGTAGTCCACGAGCAAGCTTATAGCAAGTCGAGCCAATCGATTGATGAGTGTTGATTTACCTTACTTTAAAGAGTGTTGAGTGACATTTATAACCTATGTGAGGCTTGGACCAAAAAGAGACTATATTACACTAATATTCTCTTGTGATTGAATTTGTTAATTCTTCATGTCATGAATCTAATGTTGTAGGATGCCTTAGCATAGTTTGTAATTCTTATTATTATTGATGTGTTGTTACTTATGTTCGTTTAGTCTTTTACTAGGTGAAAATCACTCTCCTTGGTTTATCATTTTCGTTGTGCGGGGACGCACAATACTTTAAGTTTGGGGGTGTGATGAGTGATATTTTTACCTAGATTTTAGTGTCTTTTTATATGTGTTTTCGTATGATTTTATCCGTATTTTATGTGTTATTTGGTTGTGTTTTGTGTTTTTATGTAAATGTGTGTGAATGAGCTTAAACCTACTATTTTCACTTTTTATTTGATGCTAAACATGATAAGGAAGATGTAGGAAAAATTGGATCTCAATTCGGAGTTGAAACGAAGGAGAACGAGCCAAAACAGTGAAGGAATCAGGGCAGCAGCAACACGACTGGCCGTGTCGGTGGCACGAGCCGTGTCGTAGTGCACGACTCGTGTAGCTAACATGGGCCTGTCCAGAATGGTCGTGCGGCAACATCTATTCATCCAACACGACCACCACTTGGCCGTGTTACGGAGCTCGACTCGTGTTGCAGCACACGACCCGTGTAGCCAACACGGGCCTGTAAGGAGAGGCCGTGCGGGAGCATCAGTTCACGCAACACGGGCACCTCATGGCCGTGTTGCGCCACACGACTCGTGTCGTGTCTGGGATCAGAAAAAAATCTGAATCCTTCTAGAAGGCCCAAAAGGGTATAAATACCCCTCCATTCAGATTTTATAGAGGAGATCCGAAATCCACTCTTCTACACACACCTCACAAACCATTTCTTCCATTTTCCACCATCATCTTCATCCATTCTTCATCCACCCATCTACACTTGATCCCATCCATCAAATCCACCATCCAAGTGATCAAGGAAGCAAGGGAGAGTGAGATCACAAAAAGAAGAAGGAGATCTCCATTGAAGCACTTCAAAGGGGGAATCTAATTCTAATTTTTGTGTATTTCTTTATAGATTGATCATGTTTTGTAAGGATCTTAATGTCTATGTTAATTTTCTTATGGATATGAGAGGCTAATCTCCTTTGTGAGATTAGCTCCATGATTGGTGTTGGATAATTTAGTTTTTTATGCAAATTGATTTTAATCTTGAATGGGCTTTGTGTTATTTCTATCATTGATTGTTGATTGCTTGATGTATATGATGATTTGTGTGATTAATTATCATGGGCATGTGATTAGATTGAGAAATCAATTATGTGTTTAGGATAGTTCATTGAATCATTTCATCATACACTTCATGTGCATTAATTTAAAATGAGATAGAGATATCCTTCTAGATTTAGAACCCTTTGATAGAACATTTGATTAGCTTAATCGAGAGGTTGGTTGATTAAATGAGGAGACCCAAACAATTAGTGAATTCATAGTACCTTAAAAGGGAATATTGCTTATGATTTAGTACCTAATTAGGGAACTCATAGAGTAATTAGTACCTAGTGGGAGGTGTTTGCTATTGTCTCGATCCTATGTGCGTTTGGGAGCCTTGTTGAGGGCCTACATCATATCCATCTCGAGAGAGAGTTTAGGTGGAATTAGTGATCGCTTCTATACCTTGTCCATGAGAGATTAGAATTAATTGCATAATTACTTAATTATCTATGCCATGATTGTTGTTAATCTCATCCTTGCATCATTTGATTAGCCATAGTTTAGTGGAGAATGACCAATTCAAGAAATTATCGAACCACAGGGAGGAAGGTACTAGAGTTTAAGCGATCTCAAGTTTATCGTGATTTTATAAGGACGACGGAAGAGATGATAGGAGCAAATGAATGCAATAATGCTAAAGCAAGAAATAAAGATAAAATGAATGTAAAGATAAGATGTGTTCCAAATGATGCAAGGATGAGATTAACAACAATCATGGCATAGATAATTAAGTAATTATGCAATTAATTCTAATCTCTCATGGACAAGGTATAGAAGCGATCACTAATTTCACCTAAACTCTCTCTCGAGATGGATATGATGTAGGCCCTCAACAAGGCTCCCAAACGCACATAGGATCGAGACAATAGCAAACATCTCCCACTAGGTACTAATTACTCTATGAGTTCCCTAATTAGGTACTAAATCATAAGCAATATTTCCTTTTAAGGTACTATGAATTCACTAATTGTTTGGGTCTCCTCATTTAATCAACCAACCTCTCGATTAAGCTAATCAAATGTTCTATCAAAGGGTTCTAAATCTAGAAGGATATCTCTATATCATTTTAAATTAATGCACATGAAGTGTATGATGAAATGATTCAATGAACTATCATAAACACATAATTGATTTCTCAATCTAATCACATGCCCATGACAATTAATCACACAAATCATCATATACATCAAGCAATCAACAATCAATGATAGAAATAACACAAAGCCCATTCAAGATTAAAATCAATTTGCATAAAAAACTAAATTATCCAACACCAATCATGGAGCTAATCTCACAAAGGAGATTAGCCTCTCATATCCATAAGAAAATTAACATAGACATTAAGATCCTTACAAAATATGATCAATCTATAAAGAAATACACAAAAATTAGAATTAGATTCCCCCTTTGAAGTGCTTCAATGGAGATCTCCTTCTTCTTCTTGTGATCTCACTCTCCCTTGCTTCCTTGATCACTTGGATGGTGGATTAGATGGATGGGATCAAGTGTAGATGGGTGGATGAAGAATGGATGAAGATGATGGTGGAAAATGGAAGAAATGGTGTGTGAGGTGTGTGTAGAAGAGTGGATTTCGGATCTCCTCTATAAAATCTGAATGGAGGGGTATTTATACCCTTTTGGGCCTTCTAGAAGGATTCAAATTTTTTTCTGATCCCAGACACGACACGAGTCGTGTGGCGCAACACGGCCATGAGGTGCCCGTGTTGCGTGAACTGATGCTCCCACACGGCCTCTCCTTACAGGCCCGTGTTGGCTACACGGGTCGTGTGCTGCAACACGAGTCGAGCTCCGTAACACGGCCAAGTGGTGGTCGTGTTGGATGAATAGATGTTGCCGCACGACCATTCTGGACAGGCCCATGTTAGCTACACGAGTCGTGCACTACGACACGGCTCGTGCCACCGACACGGCCAGTCGTGTTGCTGCTGCCCTGATTCCTTCACTGTTTTGGCTCGTTCTCCTTCGTTTCAACTCCGAATTGAGATCCAATTTTTCCTACATCTTCCTTATCATGTTTAGCATCAAATAAAAAGTGAAAATAGTAGGTTTAAGCTCATTCACACACATTTACATAAAAACACAAAACACAACCAAATAACACATAAAATACGGATAAAATCATACGAAAACACATATAAAAAGACACTAAAATCTAGGTGAAAATATCACTCATCAGTTAGATAGACGATACGTAGGAGAGATAAACTATACCCTAAATCTTAAACCTTAGGAGCAATGGTTGGATTATTTCCCCTTCTTATGTGTCAATTATTTAACGTGTGACACAGAAGATGATGCGCAAAAATAGCGAAGAAAATCCGATGTGCTTCTTTGCAAGGGTAAATTATACTCCCTCCATTCCAAATTCAACTTCTCGTTTACTGTAGATACGGAGTTTAAGAAAAGTCACTTTTTGACTTACTTTTGGAGGGTAGTGTGATATTTTTGGGTAATAAAAAATGATAAAGTATGTTATGTGTGTTAAAAAAGTGATGATAAATTTGAAATTAAAATATGTTAGAGGGATATTAGTTAGTTACAATTTTTTTCTTTTATGAAAGTGTGAAATTAAATTTGGATGTTATATTATATTATATTATATTATATTATATTATATTATATTATATTATATTATATTATATTATATTATATTATATTATATTATATTATATTATATTATATTGTATTGTATTATATTATATTATATTATATTATATTATATTATATTATATTATATTATATTATATTATATTATATTATATTATATTATATTATATTATGTATGTATGTATGTATGTTTGGATGTAGAACATCTTGGAGAGGTATCAGTTTTCTTGATTGGAAGGAAGAAGTAGTTGCACTTAGAGGTAAATTTTTTGGTTGGTTTTGTTGTTGGAAATGTGAGTTTTGGAGGTTAAAGATTGTAGAAGTCTTTATTATATGTGGTTTCTTACCTCTTCTTTCCATGCTTAATTTATATCTTACTTACTCTGTTTTGTCCCCATTCCTTTTTTAATCAATTACACAAGAAGGAGTTTTGGATATGGCCACTGATTGTGAATATATTTTAAATATGTTACCTCAACTTTTTATCATAAAATAATACAAAAGAAGTATTACAAAATAAAACGTGCTGGCGACGTGCAACGCACGTCCAAAATATCTAGTTACTACAAGTCTACAACTCCTCTCATTTTTTTCCTTCATTAAATTCTGCGAATTTAATTAACTAGCTCTTCTTTTAATTTTTTGAAATACATCATTTACACTTTTTTACTTATATTTATTATGTATATACTTGCATGTATAGTAACACATATTCCCTCCATCCCGCACCAAGGGTGCATTTTGCTTTTTTACATGTAAATTAAGGAGTATTATTATTTAATGTGTAGTGGATAGTTGTATTACTGGGGTGTGGACCCCATATTTTAATTGTATTAGTGGGTGAGTGTGGGACCCATGTGTATAAAAAAAAAGGACGACCAATGGAAAAAAGAGACCCTTGGTGCGGGACGGAATGAGTATAATCACATGCAACATTACTTGTACTCGTATGTTAATTGGTTAAAAGGATCCGTATATAGCCACACATATAGTTGCGTGTAACATCGATTGAAAATTATGTATATAGTCGTAGGTGCAGTTGCAGACATAATTGTGTGGTGACATTATAGACCAGGATTGAATTTCTTACAATATACTCCCTTCGTTCCATACTTATTTGCACCGATATTGTAGATATAAATTTTAAGAAAAATTATATTTTGACCAACTTTATCAATTTTTTAGGGGTATTATAGTATTTTTAGTTATAAATAAATTATAAAGTATGTTATGTTTGTTGGATGAGAGTTGTATTTAGGATAACTTTTGAGGTTATTGGTTAATGTAAAGTTTTTTTTTTTAGTGGTGAACATAAGTGTGGGATAGACAAAAACGAAAAATGTGAAGATAAGTATAGGACGAAGGGAGTATATATTTTCTACAAGAGAATTTGTGAGTCCAACATGGATTAGAATTGGAAATGACTATAGTTCATAAGTGTGCACTAGACTTTATTTCATGAGATATTTGGGTGAAAGCACAAAAGTAAAACCATGAGGCACTCCACTCTTTTTAGCATGAAATATTTTTGTTATTCATTATACATTAAATAATACTCCCTCCATCCCATAATACTTGTTACATTTACTGTTCCACGTTGTTTAAGAAAATGTGCACTTTTTGACAAACTTTGTTGATTTTGGAGGGTATTGTGGTATTTTTAGATAATAAAAAGAAATAAAGTGATGATACGTGTGTGAAAAAGGAGTGGCAAATTTGAAATTAAAGGAACTTTTGAGATTGTTAGATAAAGTGATGTTTCTTTTTTAGGGTGTGAAACATTTTGTGGGACAAACAAAAAAGGATAGTGTGAAAGGTTTTATGGAACGGAGGGAGTATTATTACTTTTTAATCAAGCAAATGACTCATTAGCCCATTGAGCTGCACAACGTTTTGGACCAGAAGACAGGAAATAGTTAGGTGGACCTGAAGGAATGCAGCCGACTTATTTTAAAAAATGTTTGAAAAGATTATAATAAGCCTCATTAAAATTAAATTAATTATTTAAAATTTGAAAAAATAAAAAGAAAAGAAATGCCTTGTTGTTGGTATTAAAATACAATTTAATTTGTTGCCAGGTGGACGTCATGTCATAGTCCTGGCCGGAAATCGGCGATTCCGTGCAGTTTTCCAGTGATGCCAGCATTTTTCGACAAAATAGGACGTGTTTGGCTCTAATTCTGCATCAGTAAAACTAAATTGACAATTTTAATTTTTTTAGGTTGATATATAGATATAAACAAAGTTATGGAATTGAATTGTTCTTTATCCCAATAATAAGCTCAGTTATTGGAAGGCATGATCATCTGCACCACTTAATTCATTTATTGGGCATGTTGAACTATAGAATTTTGGGATGATGAAGCAGCAATGGAGTTCATCATCTCTCATCATATATAATTTGTTACATCATTTCCTCACCACCTCTTTTCTCTCATTGAAGGGTTGCTCAACGTGGTAGAGGTGTTCCCAAATAGATTATTTTTCCAGATGAACTCTTTGGGGGTTATAGGCCCACGACGGCCATATACACAAATGATACTCGATCTAATTAGCAAGCATGATATAGTCCACTACAAAGCCCTGACAGTTTTGCATTTGAGCTTTCACCTTGTATTAGTGAGAGATGTGAATTTTATATTTTAATTGTATCTGTAAAAAAAGAAAAGAGTTTTTTTCGCCTAAAATGAAAAAAAAATGACTAAATCAAACGGACGGAGGAAGTATATCAAGATCCTCATTACAAACACTTTTATTTTTGAGGTGTCCAAGTATTCATGTGTGTTCAATTTTACTATACATATTTTATTTATTTTTTACACTTTATTCACTAATTTTAACAATTTATTTACTATTTTACACTTTATTTATCATTCCTACAACTTCATTTACATTTTCTTCTTAAAATATTAACCTACTCCTATTTTTTCATACATTAATATATATTAAAAAAATATTTCTTATCTCAAGTTCAAATATACATAAATATATGGGACGAAGGAGTATTTCATTTTAAATTTTATAACTAATTTTCTATTAATATACTACTACTATATTCTAATGACGATTAAACCTTTATACACATGCACAATAATTTCAATATTAATTACTAACTCATTGTAAAAATTTAATAGATGGAAAAAAATGAAATAAGAAAACGAAATACGGATCTCATTTGCATGATTATGCTCAAAAGTAAGTTTTTTTTCTTTTTTATTATTACTCCCATAGTCACGCAAATTACTTTACACTTTTTTTTTTTATAAGTCCTAAAACTTAAGCATGTTTGTTAAATTTAAAAAAAAATCTTAAGGGAAAAATGCAGAAATGGTCCTGTTGGAATAGGTCACTTGCAGAAATGGTCCTTTAGTCTGCAATTTTAGTCCCATTGGAGTTTCCTTCAAAAATTTTGGTTTGTTAGCTGGACCAAAACTGCAAATTTACAATATTGACCCCAAAATATGCAAAATCAGTCCAAAATCAAAATTCATATTATATCTATATACCGCCTGATGTATCTCTACTTTCCGCGCTTCAAATTGGTATCAGAGCCCTAAGTTTATTAATTTATGAATGGAAATTTATTATAAAACTGATATCACTTAACGAGAGGAGAGTTTTAAGAAATATGAATCCGAACAAAAGTTCGACATCCGAGAGTGACAGGACCATCAGCCCTGTCCAAAGTTGGAGCAACTATACAACAATACTATAATGTGTTGTATAGACAATATGCAGAGAAGGTAGACGAGGACGCCGACCACTATTGGAAAGGCATGAACTATAGAAGGAAAGTGGCGAGCATTCGCGCCAACCACACCAAGGAAGAACATCTAGAAGAACTACGCCAGATGCAGATAAGGTACTCAAAGGAAGTACCAAGAAACATCATGGAAAACTGAAGTTTCATCGAGATCCATGGACGTGTCCCAACCACCGACAATGGAGAAAACAACCCAACCAGGGTCCAAGAGAGATTTGCAAGCCCTACTACTTTTCACAATGGACGGAATGACAGAGTGGAAGGAGATCGAGACAGATAACTCTAAAATGAACCTAGATCTTAGAGAATTGCAGAATAAAGTGAGATTCTTTGGAGAATATTGCCAGAGCATGTTTAAGACAATGTTCGAGATCAGCCTCAAGATGGATAAGGTAGAAAAGTTGCAAAATAAGCAACTCGACCTCATCAAGGAGTTGATGGAACAAGTAAAGTCCTTGAAACCAAGTGGATATGAATAATGCCAGGAAGAAGGTTACCACTAACCTTCGGACAAGAACCCCTTTTACATCAAAAGGAGAAGACTACGGAGGTCACAAGGCCAAAGTCAGAAAGTGATAAGATGATCGCTATCCTTCGAGGAGAATCCATCTCTCCAGATGGAAAGAGCCCATCTTGAAGATCTACAAGATTTATATGAGTCCTTCCAAGGACTATCGATTGTAGATCTAAAGATGATTGTTGGAGAAACATCAAGCTCACAACAACAGTCGCAGGCTCATCAGACACAACACGAACGGGGCCAAAATGAAGGAACTTCTGAATCACATGGATTCCAGGAAGCAAGACAAGAAGATACATCCCAACAACAAGGAAACTTCAGAATGAAAGCAATGGGAATGTCAATAGGAGCAAGCCAAGCTCGAGGATCTAATCTACACAACACCCCATATGGTCTGTCTCGTCTTGAACGGATAAATCTATACTGGTTGATCCTAAACCTCGACACTCTAGACTTCAAGAATAGAGAAGCCTTGATCGACGAGTGGATAAATGTAATAAAAATTACAGGAGGTGCACTAGATCTGGATAAGGAAAGATTCATAAGATTCCTGACTATGAGCCTAGAAGGATCAGTGAAGTGCGTCTGAGAGGAGCTCTCAGACGAAGTCAAGAATGAGACCATGCAAGGAGAAGACCTATGCAATATTGCTGATCACATGGCCAAGATCTTCAAGATCCACTTCATCGAAGTAGGTTACTTTGAAGGAATGGAAGAAGAAAAGAAGAAAAAGTATAGGAATGCCCTATACAGCCTGGAACTACTTAACATCTATCATGTAGATGAGTATATCAAACTCTTCTCAGAGTATAGATGGAAGTCAAAGATCTAGGAGGAGGAAGTATTGCACTTATTCTTTGCCAAGATTCCAAGTCCATGGAGGGAAATGCTGATCAAAGAGTATCAACCATATGAGATGGATTCAATAGCAAGAAGGATATCTTTTCTCAAAGCCAAGATTGCAGAGTGGTGTCATCAAGCATCACTACACAAGAACTACAAGAGATTAAGGGAAATCAACAAGACAGTACCCTTACATTGTGAGAATAATGATCTTCCAACTATCATCATAAGAAGCCCAAGAAAACCGAAAAGGATGAAGAAGAATCATCCTTACACACAAAGGAGCAGAGGATGAAGGTCTAAAAGACCAAGATCCTTTTGGTCCAAACAAAAGGCCCAAAGCTATAAATCAGGGCAAATGTCTGGACCATCCAAATGGAGTTCAAGAAGCCAAGCATTATCCTCAGGATCAAACCAGAGGAGTACTGGAAGGACTCCCACAAGAAAGACGTTCAGAAGAGCAGCTACATGAGCAAATGAGAGATCCAAGGATTGTAACTGCTACATGTGTGGAGCTAAAGGGCATATCTCATCAGATTGCCCAAAAAATTAGAAACGAGGAGTACAACAGTTTGAAACAACTCCAGAAATAGAGGAAGTTGTTTACTTTCAAGATCTAGTACATGTATATCAATTTGAAGATATACCCTCAGACGAAAGCATCTATGAAGAAGAATTCTTCAGCCAAGACGAATCCTCTGAGGATGAGTCGGAGTGAAGAATACTTCAGGCAAGAAATGCAAGAAGATATGTCTGGATTCTTTTCCCAGACATCAATTTCTCATAAGACCCTTATGAGAATCATGAAAAAGGATCCAAGGCTCAACCTATACGATGGATTCACTGTAGGAAGACTGGAGAAACTTGAGAAAATTCTCAGTTTCAAAAGGAGAAAGGACAACATCATATATAAGGTGACTGAAGGGGAAATTGTCATCCCAATAGAGCTCATAAGAAATATGATGGAGATGCAACTGGTTCTTTAAGAAGAAATCCGTAGGGAGCTTAGTAAGCTCTCGAAAGAGGTATCCAAGACTATGTCTTGAGTCCATATTGGAGCCATTCAGATCCTTATCAAAGCCACATTCAAAGACAGAATCGATACCCCAATCGACACTGCCATCTTTAATAAGAGGATCCAAAATCCAAGAGAAGCATGCTTGGGAGGAATCTCAGGTAACCTGTATGCGGGCAAGGTGACATTATAAATCTACCCAATAATTGCCTATAATCTGGCAGATAGAGATTTCAGTAGGGCACTCACCCTTTATCAAGATTTTAAGAACAAAGATTTGATGAAGGAAGGGAATAGACCTTACTCTATCACCTATAGTATCTCATATATGCTCTATCCAACACACATCATTTGGATTTATTCCAAATGAAAGATTATATCGAGATACCAGAAGTGTTTGAAAGGGTTGCATACGCAACCAGGCCAGAAATAATAGAGTTACCGCCAATCTACGACATGGATTTGCGGATCAAGGATAAATCAGTCTAGAGTAGGTAAGACAACCTCAGATTTGAACAAAGAAGAATTTCTTTCCAAGAAGATATAATGATCAGCAAAAATAGGGAAAGAAGCCAATCGTGGAGGTAATCTAGGAGCCAGAAAAGTTCACAATCAAAGGTGAACTAAAATGCCCAGAAGGATGGAGAGGAATCGAAGTAATATTCGATATCACTAAAAAGGAAAACTTTATTCCTTGTGATATCTTGTATTATCTTCAACAACCAACAACTGGGAGATATCAGGGACAGCTCAAACTCGGTGATCTTGAGCTGATAATTGAAGGAGTGGCAGGAAGATTCCCAGAACAACTAGTGCTGGGATTGGAGTTTCTTGAGGATCACAAACTTTGGGAAAGATTACAAGGTGGAATTGAATTCACGGTCAAAGGGAAAATATACAAAGTTTACAAGTAGAGGCTCGGGCTTTTAAGCTCTGATCCACCCATGGCCACAAGCCCATTCTCAATATATATCACCATAGGGATGATATATAAGAAACATCATGCAAAATACTTTGCAGCATATATTGATTCAGGAGCCAGTATCTGCACAGCAAGAGAATGAGTCTTTCCTAAAGACTCCGGCGAGGATTTGCCAATGGTTCTAGGAAAGGATTTCTCACAAAGGGTGTTAATCCTTAAAAGAGAAATCAAGCAAGCGATAATCATGATCGGAGGAGCGGATCGTACCCCATGGTACAAGGTGAAGACTCCACCTTATATACACTTTCATATTATCGGAGCGAATATTCTTTTAGGAAACCATTTTCTATAGACATTCAAGCGTTTTACCCAAGAAAACGCAACAAGGAGGCTTATTTTTACAACCCTTTGTGAACATAAAATCATCGCACCAAGACTGCATAATGCATTTCAAAGAAAAATGCCGATCAAATTTTGCAGAAAGTGTGGTGATGAAGGAAAACTTAGCCATCCAAAGATGAATGATCGAAGAAGATATGGCGAAGTGGTCCTTCAAATGAGAACCGAGACTAGAGGAGAATGGAAGATGGAGAAACTAAAGGAATATACAATCCAGCTTCTCAAAGCAAGCTTGGGAGAAAGCTTACAGAGAGATGTCACAATCGAAGAACAGACATCTTTGGAAGACGTCAAGAAGAAGATACAGAGGAACTTCAATGAGGATCCTCTAGCCTGGTGGGATAAAACAAACTCGGAGCCTCACTTAAAGTAAAAGAAGGAAAGGAGCATGAGTTTGTGAGAACAAGCCTATCCTGCGTCGAATATCAACCCTTTGTCGTGGATCGTTGGGCAACTTATCATATTTCAAATAATCCACAAGTGGTTGGCGCCAATCTTCTTCTTCAATTTCGAAAACCTCCACCACATGATTTTCAACTTCTTCATAATCATCATCTTCAAAGATTGGTGGTACAACCCAACTTCTACACACCGGTATTTGAATTTGCATTTCTGGCATAGCTATAGTTGATGCTAACTTAGCGAGGGCGTCTTCTCTCTTCTAGACAGATGCTTAATATCAACATCACCGAGATAACCCATAAGCTTTTGAGCATACTTGTAATAGGGGAACAACTCAGGCTTCTTCACTTCATACACTCCAAGGAGTTGATTTATCACCAATAGCGAATCACCATATACTCTAAGGTGTAACTGCTTTATATCGACAGCCATTTCCAAACCAAGTATGAGTGCTTGATACTCAGCCACATTGTTAGAGCAATTTTCTGTTAAGGAAAATGAGAAAGGTAGAACTTCACCACTGGATGTTACAAACACGACTCCCGCACCAGCTCCCTCTCTATGAGATGCTCCATCGAAATACATCTTTCAAGGAGAAACTATGTCCACAGTGAAAGCATCTTCATCGGGGAGTTCATCAGATAGTTCCCATTCAGCAGGCATTGGATGATCAACTAGAAAATCTGCCAACACTTGTCCTTTTACGGCCTTTTGAGGGACGTACACGATCTCAAACTGTTGAAGTTGGAGATACCATCTTGCAAGCCGATCAGAAAGCTTAGATAGTATAGAGCTCTTTCTTTGCCATCATCATTTTCTTGTGCAAGCAAAGCTCCCACAGAACGCTCTTGAGCAGCTAGGTAGAGAATTAACGGACGTCCATGTGTTGGAGCACCCAATACTGGTGCTTTCATCAAGTATTCTTTAATGCTATTGAAAGCATTATTGCAAGCTTCATCCCATTCGAATATGCTGTCTTTCTTCATGAGATGACTAAACGGTTGGCATCGACCAGCTAAGTTTGATATGAATCTTCTCAAGTATGCCAACTTTCCTTGCAGACTTTTGAGTTCATGTATGTTCCGAGGCACATGCATTTTCATGATTGTGTCAATCTTTGCTTTCTCAATCTCAATTCCTCGACGGCGAACAATAAACCCAAGAAATTTCCCGGATGAAACTCCAAATGCACACTTGAGCGGATTCATCTTGAGTTGATGCTCTCTTAATCGTTCAAACACTCGCCTTAGATCATGGAAATGATCTTTCTTTTCCTTTGATTTCACCACAATATCATCAACATAGCATTCGACAATCTTATGAAGCATGTCATCAAATATCTTTTGCATGGCTCGCTGATAAGTGGCACCAGCATTCTTTAAGCCAAATGGCATAACATTATAGCAATATATCCCTTTCGGAGTACGAAAGGCTGACTTCTCTTGATCCTCAGGAGCCAAACTAATTTGATTGTAGCCAGATGACTCATCCATAAATGAAAGGACCTCATGCCCCGTTGTTGCATCAATCATGAGTTCAGTAATTGGCAATGGAAAGTCATCTTTCGGACATGCCATATTCAAATCTCAGAAATCAACACATACTCTGAGTTGCCTATTTTTCTTTCTTACCGGCACGATATTGGAAATCCATGTAGGATATTTGACTTCTCGGATCTTGCCTGTTTCAAGAAGCTTATTAACCTCGTCCTCAATCAAAGGAATCAACTCTGGTCGAAACCGATGCTGCATTTGTTTAACCGATCGAGTTTCCTTTTTAATGGACAAGTGGTGCACTGCAATTTTCGGATCTAAGCCTGGCATTTCTTTATGCGACCATGCAAAGACATCTCTGAATTCTAGCAAAAGGCTGACATACTTTGTTTCTTCCTCAACATTTAGCAGAGCACTTATGTAGGTAGGACGTGGGTCATTTTCATCACCTAAGTTAATTTATTTCAACTCATCAACAGTGGCTTTCACTCCTTCTTCAAATTGTGGAGGGGCATCTTCAGCATCTACTTCCTCCATTTGAGAATCTTCCACAAAAGTAATATGATTGGTGGAAGCTACACTTTCTCTATCATTATTACTATCATCTTTAGTAAAGATGATTCTTCGCACCTTAGCTTTCAATACTCTTCCACTTGAGACAGTCAAGATATTTCTCCGCTTGATGCGAGAAGGATTTTGACTCCGGAGTTTTCGGAGGTTAAGGGACTTGACATGATTTTGCCTTCTACACTTCCCTTTACAGGGTCCAAGCCTTTCGAAGACACTCCCAAGCCTTTCAAAAACAGATATTCTCTTGACTTCCCTACTACTTACGTCCAACATATCCTCTGTGGATAAAGCTTCTCCCTTGGTGATATAATTTGTACTTGCTCTTCTAATTGCAATGCGGACTGGCTTTTGAGGGACATATCCCAAACCTGGCTTAGCCTTCCTGATAGTGTGACCACCATTTTTCAACATTTCCTGAGTAACATTGAGCCCATGTCCTAGTGGGTTGATAGTTTCTTGACACACCTTGCTCGCCATCACTTTTTCCCTTGGTTCATAACCAGCCTCATAAGGAGTTTATAAGCTTGTAGACTATACGACATGGTTATTTTGGCTTCAAACACTTCACCGTGTTCGGTCTTTGGTCCTTCAATAGGACGTGTGAATCCTTTGAGTGGTGGAGAAGAAAGTTTACTAGCATTAATTTTTGTTAAAGGCAACGTTAACTCTTCCGAGGTCTCAAGCCCTTTTCCTTTGTTCTCCTTGAGAGTGGCAGATGATGTATTACCTTCCTCATTTTTTATTTGTTTATTGCCCCCATTATCTTGCACTGGGGCTTCTTTACGCTTTACTTCCTTTGTACTCTTGAAGAAATATTTAGCATCTGCAAAGTAAGCTTCAGCTTCAGTAAACGGTTTGTCGTCGCCGAACACCCTTTTCACATTATCACCTTCACTATATTTGAAGCACTAGTGTAATGTGGAAGGAATCACACCATTCTCATGTAGCCATGGGCACCCCAAAAGCATGTTGTACGAAGTTTTTGCATCGATAACATGGAAAAGGACTGTGGATTTCATCTCATCAATTAGCAAATCAAGAACTATTGTGCCGAGAGTCCTTTGCCCCTCATGGTTGAACCCTTGGATCATCAATCGGCTATGGTTGAGTTCATCCATTGGTATTTCTATCTTCTTCAACATTCTCAAGGACAAAATGTTCACTGCCGAACCTCCATCAACAAGTATGTGATTCACTCACATCCCTTTAGTGTAACCAGTCACAAATAGAGGTCGATTATGAGATTGCATACCCAACAACATATCTTCATCTGTGAAGGTCACCTTCATGGAGGAAGCTTTACCCTTAGTTTCAAGTTATTCGCTTTCATTGTCCTCGTTCACGACATGACATGAGCCTTCATCATGACTTTCTTTTACAGAAGTGAAGTTTGTGTCTGCCTCATTTTCTAACACGATTTTCCCTTCCTTAGCTAGTTGCATTATCTTTTCCTTAAGAACGAAACAATCATGAATTGGATGACTCACCAACCTATGATACTTACAGTATTTTGGGTCATTAGTTCGATCGGCTTCCTCTGGACGCTTCATCTCAGGAAGATCAAGGAGTTTATTCTTCATTAGATCATCGAATATACCAGAAATATCTGAATTTAGAAATGGATACTCCTTTTCTTGCATCTCTTTCAGAGTTAACCTTCTTTGCCCCCACTCTTGGGCAACTTGCCTTCCTTTGTCTTTCTTATCATTTTCATTCTTTCGAACCTTGACCGTCATAATATTTGTGGCCATTGACTCTTTGTTGGAACTTTTAGCATAGGACTTGGCCCTCTTTTTGAAATCTTGTTTATCTTTAGACTTGTAGGAGTCCAGCATTGGTGAATGTTTGATTCCACTAGCAGCCATACTTAATTCCATGTCATGGGCCCTAGTAGCCAACTCTTTGAAAGTCCTAGGTTGAATTCCTTTGAGTATATAAAGGAGATTTCATTCCATCCCTTGGATACACATCTCAATAGCAGACTCTCCGGATAATCGGTCCTTGCAATTTAAACTCAAATTTCTCCATCGATTGATGTAATCAATCACAGGTTCTTCCTTCAATTGAAGGGTATTAGTTAACTCAGTCATGCTAACAGTTCTTCTTGTGCTGTAGAAACGATTAAGGAACTCATGTTCCATTTGTGCCCAACTATCAATGGATTCAGCTTGCAAGTCGATATACCAATCAATTGCATTTCCTTTGAGAGAGTGAACGAACTGCCTTATCATATGGTCTCCATAAGTACCAGTGTCATGGCAAGTCTCAATAAAGTGTGCTATATGCTGCCTCGGGTTTCCCTTGCCATCAAATTGTTGGAACTTGGGAGGCTGGTAGCCAGCTGGCAACTTCAAGTTGTCCACTCTTTTCGTGTATGGCTTGACATAAGTAACAGTAGGCTTGGAATTCTCCTCAAACCTTTCTTTTATTGTTCCAAGTATAATATCCTTGAGTTGATCCACTTGGAGCATTCCATCAGCTGAAAGTGGCAAGGTTCCTTGAATTTGCTCCTTTTCAATAGCCTGGCGCCTTGTGACCTCTTCCACTTCACTATCGTCCATGACTCCTTTTCCGTTTGCACGGCTAGTCTCCGCGATGTCTCTTTTCATCAATTGGGAGATCTTTGTATCTTGAGCTTCTATGTGTTTCGTGAGCCCCTCGATAGCTTTCATCATGTTTGCTAATTGTTCCTCAACAGTCGTGGCGCATGCCATCATTACTGGAGCTGCAACGGAGTCAGATGAAGAGTTTGAAGATGCAGAATCTTCGTCACTATCATCTTTCATAGGTAGTTGTTTTCTCGAAGCCTCCTCAACCGAAGGGTTGGATCCAGATGAGGCTTCCGAACGAGCTTTTTCTGACATGCTCCTCGAAACAACAGCAACATATTCAGTCAATGACTCTGAGAGCTTAGAAGCAGCAGTCCTACCTACTGTAATCCTGACAGGAGTCATATCGTACTTTCGAGCTTGTAGAGAGAAGAGATGAGAGGTAGAGACTGTCCCACCGGGCGTGCCAAAATTTGTAACAACAATTTTTTTTGTATTTATAATGAACTAAATACAGGAGAATTACAATGATAATCCAGACGGATTAAACTTGAAAATTATGAAACAATCTCTATCAATCCTCTGATTCTTCTCTCGAACCAATTTGGCTTTGACTTTGACTTTGACTTGTTGTGTTGGCCGCGTGTGTTGAGTCGGATCTTCAGTTGAAGCTTGTCCGAACTCGGATTTGGGACCTTATAACGTTAATCCAGAAGCGTCGAGCCTTTACTTGGATTAAACGTACTTGTTCCGAAGAACACTCGATCTGGGGGCTTAGCACCTTAATCCCGGGTCGTGTGCTGTTCTTGGCGCGAAGAACACCGAAGAACTTAGTATATGAAGAACGCTTGATTTGGGGGGCTCCGCACCTTAATCCCGAATCGTTTGACGTTCTTGACTTGAAGATGCTTGAAGATCTCAAGGGAGCACTGCTCGTGTTCTTGATCTCTTCAGAGCGTTTATGTCTTCAGGTCTTTGAATGTCTGTGGAGTGAATGAAGGAGGGCTCCTTATATAGGTGAAGGATGAGCATGTCCCATAAATAACTTGCAATCTGATTGGTCCAAGATAGATTTGGACTGGTACTGCGGGCTTGGGCCGTTCCAAATATATCACGACTTGATTGGTCATTGCTTAATTTGACCTGATTCTGGAACCTTCCATGCTTTACTTAACTTAGGGGTCAAGTTTTACTTAATTTAAACCATACTTAATTTGTTGGGTATTAAATTAATTATCAATTATTTATTAATCTATTTTAGGAATTAATTTATTAAATCCCCAAAATAAAATATAATAAATTAAAATTGATATTTAATCAATAAAATCCACGTGTCGCCATTTGATTGGACCGTGAATTTTAATTGCTTACACTGATATAATTACTAATGAATATATGACGTTTTTTATTTTTTCCTGTTTTATCCTTATTCACAACATTAATATTCAACGTCTGCACTTAATAATATTTTGATTAAACACTAATATGCACTAAATAAGATAAATTTGCAAACGTTTATTTCTCTAATAGCAACAACCACAGCCTCTCTCTTAAATCTCCAGCTATTAATTTTATTTGAACACTAATCTGCATTATTATAATCGAAAGAATGGGTGAGAGATTTAAGGAGAATTATAAAATCCTTAATTCTATTTAACCGCGTATTTTTGTTTCTCTCTTAATAATGCACAATAATGTATATTTATATGATATTTAATCGCGTATTTTTGTTTCTCTTAAAAATGCACACTAATATACATTAATATGAATATTTAATTGCGTATTTTTGTGAAAAATCACATATTTTTTGTTTATCTCTTTACAATGTGCACTAATATACATTAGTATGGATATTTAATCACGTATTTTGGTTTTCCTTTTAACAATGCACACTAATGTGCGGATGAGTATTACGGGTAAAATAAAATTTAATTTTATAGTATTTATCAATAATTTTCTAAAACAAATGTATTGTTTAGTAATTCTTAAATATATTTTGTATCTACTAATTACTGATCCTAATACAATTCGTTGATAATTTTTTATTAGCTTAGTGGTGATTAATAAATTTTTACCTACGAAAATTCAATTTCATTAGCATAAATTTTCACACTAAGTATGATAAAATTTTCATTTGGTCCTCTTGCTTTTGAAAATTTTTATTATGGTAATTTTTTGTTTAATATTTATCTTATTTGTTCAATTTTGATTGTGTCAAATTATAGTACAATTTACTTAAACTTTAATTTCTATAGGAATTTGATAAATTGAATCAAAGTTGAGCAAATAAGATTAAAATTGGGGAAAAATAATTAAAATTAAAATTTTCAAAAGCAAGTGGATTTTATTATATTTAATGAACCAACTATGATAATTTCTCATACAACCATTCCATAAGATTTCACTTTGATTTAGATTTCTTATTTCAAATTTAGATTTAATAAATCTTCTATACATATACTTACAAATCATATTAAGCTTACGCCACCCATATCATACGTTATCCTAGTATAAGAGTATAACAAGGTTTAATTAATAAAAGTATAATTTTTTAATTATATAACTTTTGAAAAAAGTGGAACACTACAAGCTTTAATTAATAAAAGTATAATTTTTTAATTATATAACTTTTGAAAAAAGGGAACACCTGAGCACGCAAGTTTCAATCTTAATATTTTTTCTCATTTTCTATATCTTCTTTTATCTTTATCTCCCATCAATATATATTTGATTTAACATTATAAAGTTTAAATTTATATTGTACTTAAAATAAACATATATCAACACTATTCATTAATTTATTAAATCACCTTAAATCCAAATCAAACACATACCTTTAGGTTTGTTTTCAATTTTGATATTTAGTTTTGAAGTTTTCAAAATCACCCTTATATATATTCATCTAAAAATTCTATGTATTAACCCACTAAATTTAGTTTTAAAGTTTTCAAAATTATCCTTATGCATCCTCTTAATGAATTAATACTCATTTTGTTTATCTCTACTCTCATGTTAATTAATATACTTTCACACTCATTTTCTATCTTTGCTCTCATATCAATTAATATACTTTTACAGAAAAATTTATCACGCTAAAAGTCCAAGATGAACATATACATGCCACTCCTTCACACTTTCCCTATTTTTCCCCCACATCAATTTAAATCCCAAAAAAAAAATCAATTTATGTTTATTTTAATTTCAATTTTTCCACTCATTTTTCGCACAAATACAATTAATATACTTTTTCATTACCTTAAATTAATACAATATTCCCTTAAATCAACAAAATTTGTAAAAACAGCAATTTATTTCAAACAAAATTTATAAAAAAATAGCAATTTTTCACAACCTGGCAATACTATAATTCCTTGATTGTCAAAATTAATATAGGTAAATTGAAAACAAACTTAACCTAAACCGAAAGTTACTTTATACAGTATATGAATAAGTTATATGAGATGATGAGAGTGAATTAAAAAAATAATTATGAAGAGTTAGAGAAATACTGACCTGCAGCTCATATGCGAACACCCTGACCTTCTCTCCACATACATCTTACATTTCTGCCACTTCTTCTTCTTTGCAAGATCACTCAGCATCTTCAACTCTTCTCTTTCTCTCTCACCTCTCTTCCCTCTCTTCAAAAACCCTTCACAGCTCATCCCAGCATGCCATGGCGACTCACACGCAGCACAGAACAATCTATGACAAACTGCACACTCTGCCTCCCTCACCACCACATCGTCTTTGACGAACACCTCCGAACAGTCCCTGTACGGGCAGTACATCTTCATCGACTGCGTGAACATGGATTCACACAGCAGGTCGTCCAGCGCTCTCACCACCTGTCCGGGCAGGACCCCCGCATTGTGTCTACCTCGATCACTGCGGGGCAGTCGATGCCCGGACAGGTGAGGTCGAGCCGGACGCCCTCGTTCATCTTCCGCTTCTTCGTGTCCAGAACTGTGTTCAGAATCCCTCGTCGCTTCTCGATCCCGATCGACACGTGTTTCGGATGCAGACGGTGCACATGACGTGGCTGCAGTTGAGAGGGAATATGTCGGCAGTGTCTCTGTTTTCTGTGCAGATTTCGCACTCTAGTTGGGGTGATTTTGATTTTGATGATGATTCTCCACATTCTGTTTTTGGATTCTTGAATGAGAAGAAGGAATGTTGATCTCCCACTTCATTTTTTGGTCTCTTGAGAGAGAACATCAAAGAAGAGGCTATGGCTTCTTGAAGTTGCAATTCTGCTGCAAATTTGTCGTCTGAAATTAGGGTTTCATCATCATCCATGAAATTCATGGGAACATCATCATCACTGAATATTTCTTCAATAATCATCGTTGATCAAACACTTCTTGCTTTCTTCGATCTTCCCCTTTTACTCGCAACGATAGGATATATTTGACCCAAAAGTCGTTTGATTTGTTTTTTATTGATTGATTTATCATAGTGAAAATATTATTCGTGAAATGTAATCTTTATACAGAATAAATTAATGTATGTTTGGAAAAAGGAATCAAGGAAGTGAGAAAATATCGATATGTATGGTGTATCCTGGAATAAATGGACTTATTATAACCATCCGTAATTTAGCTAAATTTTCTCCAATCTTAACAATTTATAATATCTATTAATATCTATAGAGTTAAGAATTGTATGTCGTTTATTACCTCTAATACTCTTATTATTATTTTCATTTGACTATATAATACTCCTTTCCGATGGAGCAAACGATTGCTTTGTTTTAAGATAAGGTCTACGGTTTTTTTATTAGGTAGGATCCACACAAAATAATAAATACTCCCCCTGAGCATTTTTTTTAATATAGTATTTTAATAGATAGTGGGTGGAAAGATATACTAATATTTAATGTAAAGTGGGTATTAGTGTTGGATGTGACGATCATGGTGATATAATAATTGTTTTAGGTGAGTCCCATATTCCAAAAAATGAAACGTAAACATTGAAATGGGACGCCAAAAATAAAAATATGTAAACATTGAAATGTAACGGAATGAGTATTTATTTTTACTAAGTGCACATACTAAATTAGTACCACTACTAACTACACATTAAAATATTATATTTATTAATCCATTATACATTAAAATACTAAATTAGTACCACTACTAACTACACATTAAAATATTATATTTATTAATCCATTATACATTAAAATTTGAAGTAATTGAAGACAGTAACGCTGAATTAAGGAAAACTTTTTTGTCTCAATTTTAAGAAGACATCTTTTTTATATTCAAATTGATGAAACCCTTTATACGAATATATTCAAGTTCATATAATTTTGAGTGATGAGAGTTAAGAACTTTCAAGTTAAGATTATGAGCCAAAACAATTCTGAGTTAAAGAATCAAGTAATGCGAGTTAATGATTTTTAACATTAACATCCTTCGAGTTAGTGGTTCAAATAATATTTTTGAGTTAATGTTGTCCGAGTTAATGTCTTGAGTAAGCATAAAATCCAAGTAATAAAGTTTTAAGTTAATGATTCGAGTAAGGCGAGTTAATAGTATTTTTGAGTTAACATTCTTTGAGTTAATGAATAAAATAATTTCAAATTAATGATTCAAGTAAATGCAATTTTGAATACATGTCTTTCGAATTAACCATTCATCAATTTCTAGTAATACGAGTAAAAAGGCTTTCGCGTTAAATACGAGTAAAGGATTTTTTTTTTTCGATTAGGATAGAAAAAGATATGTTCTTGTAAATTTAGGATAACAAAGTATATCTCTTTTTCTGTGTAGTACGGACTATAATTTTTTCCGTTTAAATTTTTATTTTTTAATTTAAATTCTAAATGCAAAATGCAAACATAAATGTTTAATTGAAACGGAGGGAGTACTTCACACGTATAAACATTGAGAAAAAAAATAAAGAAAAGAATATAAAGAGTAAATTGGAAGTTACTAAAAATATGATTTTCTAAATTTTATTTCTCTGTTTTATGTAAAACACCCATCAAATTTTAAAGATCATTTTGAGGTATTGTTGGATATTTGCATGTCGCCTGTGTAGCTCAGTGAATGGATTTAAATATTTTAATTAACGAGTTTTTAAGGACGTAAAAATATGTTAATTATCAAATACCTGAATTTTTTTTCTATCAATTCAGAATTTGATAAATATGAAACTATTATTACAAGATCTAAAATCATTAAATTAATATAAATAATATAATAATAACTACATTAAAATTTTATATATTAATTTTTTTATAGATAATATTTTATTATTTATTCATTAAAATAACATACTAATTAAAAATAATATTATATATTTCGGATCCTATAATAAAAATTCAAATCCCTATAAATAACATATCTTTCGGATCATAAATTAATTTTTTTTTAAAAAAACTGCAATTAATTCTCTCAATTTTAAGCAAATATTGTACACATGGTGGGCCTATTTTATATTCCCTCTGTCCCTTGGTAAGAGTCTCATTTGCTTTTGGGCACGTGGATTAAGAAGTATTATTATTTAATGTGTAGTGGGTAGTTATATTAATGGATGTGTGAGCCCCATATTTTAATTGTATTAGTGAGTATGGGTGGGTTCCATATATCTAAAAAAGGAAATGGAATCCTTTAAGTGAGACAATCAAAATAATAAAATGAGACTCGGACGAATGATGTATTTAATAACTTTCAGTCTTCTGGACCCAAAAACGGTTTGCCCCGCTAGGCTCTACATTAGCCCAATAGAGCATGGATATGCCTTTTCCAGATTTCCACCCATTCAAATCATTCAAAAGTTGGAATGTAATTGAGTTCACTAAAAACAATTGTTTTCTATCAAATAAATATTCTATTGGTAAAAGCCTTAATTATATTGTTAAATTGGTTTATCAACGGATTAACAATGGAATCTGTTTGTAAAGTGGTGGTTGATAAATTTTTAGCAACGAAAAATCAATTCCCTTGGTAATCTGTTGCTAAAAATTCCGTTGGTAATTTATACAAAAATTTCTTTGGTAATCCGTTGGTAATTAGCAACGTTACAACGGATTGAATTCTGTTAGTAAAATATAGAATAAATTAGTTATCATTCCATTATTAATAGAAAAATGTCATTTTGGTTGATAATTACTAATGAATTGAATTCCGTTGATAAATTTCATTATTAAAAAATATTTTTTAGTGGTTAAATCATATTTATATAATATGTGGGCAATTAGGCCCTCGGAGTTTACTCAAAATCAACCAGTCACACAAAAAATTTTACTTTTAATTGGATATATAGATTAAGAAAGTGTAACTTTAAAAATATTAATAAATGTTTTTATAATAATAAATAAATAATAATGTATATTAAGTAGAGGTGATTCTTTTATGAGTGAGACTTGCGTGCACCCGGGCGCACGGAACACATTCCGTGCGCCTTTAGAAATTTTGTATTATGGGTAAGGGTACATTAATTTGGTCTAAAGGGTATACACTTTAATTACTAAAAGGTACACAATTTTGTTCTAAAGGGTATACACTTTTCATTAATATTTTTTTTTCTTTAGAAAATAGAGGGTACACATTTTTATACTAAAGGGTATACAATTTAACACAAAATTCTAAAGGCGCACGGAGTGTTGTTCGTGCGCTCAGATTTTTCTTTAGAAAATAAAGGGTACACATCTGTATACTAAAAGGTATACAATTTAGCACAAATTTCTAAAGGCGCACGGAAAGTATTCCGTGCGCCCGGGTGCACAGGAGCTTTTGCCTTCTTTTATAATTAAAGTGTGGAGTATGTAAAAGAGATAGCGATAAACAATTTTACATGTGAACCTTATATTTACTAATTACTCCTGTACTTACACATGAATAATTAATTTTTAGAAAGATAAACTATTAATTTTATAAATGAAAAAAATAATTTTCAAATTATTGTATATGCTGATTTATCGATTAAAAAATAATTATTTTTAGTACATGAAAAATTACTCTGTAGAGAAATTAACTACTAATCATCTGAATAAAAAAAATTTAAAAATTTACTCTTAAAAAAATAATTTATTATGTACTATTACGTACTGAAGAATAATTTTTAAAAAAATCAAGTATAACGAGCTTCTCATGTAGATCTGATTCACAATAAACTCAATCAACAGTGATAAAGCTCTCAAAATTTTAACGTGTAAAAAGTTGTAATCATAATTAAATAGTAAAATTTAAAAATATAGCATTAATTAATTTCATCTCGTTATATTGTAGAAATATTAATCTTCAATATTAACATCATGTCCAGAATCCAGAGGGGAATTGAACCATAAAAGAAAATAAAAAATAAAAAATAAAATACACAAGCACAATTTCCTTAATTAGGCTTCATATATTTGCAGATTATTTTTAAAATATTAACATGAAACAAGATCTCCAGCTGCTAATCTTGCCCTCAAATCCTTTCTCAATATTTTTCCAGATGGATTCTTTGGGATTGAATCAGTGAAAAATACACGATGGATTCTCTTGTAGAAAATAACCTGTATGATCAAAAATAATGATTAATTATATATTAAGAAAGATTAAAATAATAAAAACAAAATAAAAAAATAAAAAAAAACCTGTTTGGAAATAAATTGTTTGATCTCTTCCTCAGTAATGGTGGATCCATTTGTTTTAACAATAAAGGCAACAGGCACCTCTCCTGCTTGCTCCTCTTGCATTCTGCAATTATTAATTTAATTAGGTAATTTTGACAATTTTCAAAATTAATTAAATCTTATATCAAACCAGTGAGTAATGATTTAAAGTTATTTTTTTCTAATACTAATCGTAACAAGAAAAAGTAAGGTTTGATAGAAATGCAAATGTCTCATGCAGGGTTTATATGAATATTAATTTATTATTTTTATTGGAAATCATTTACTGTATATTTTATTAACTCTTTAACTTCTTTATTGTTTAGTACTTATTCAACTTCATCACAATATTTGAATATATACTAAAGAACCCATCTCATATTCTCATGATTTTATATTAATTGTCCATTCATCTCATGAAAAAGTAACTATATAGAGTACTTAATTAATTTCAACTTTAATTCCTAAAATGAGAATTATATAGTATATTATATTAGTACTTAATAAAATGGGGTTGACTTACGAGACGACTGCAGCATCAGAAATGCAGGGATGATTAAGGACGAGAGCTTCAAGCTCAGCTGGAGCAACTTGATACCCTTTGTACTTGATTATTTCTTTGAGACGATCGACGATGAATAACTCATCATCGTCGTCGATGAACCCTATATCGCCCGTGTGCAACCATCCTTCTTTATCTATTGTTCTCTCTGTTGCTGCCGGATCATTTAGGTAACCTTCGAAATTACTCAATCGAATCGGTCATCAAATCAAAATGAATTTCAAAATTAAAATGTGATAGCATTTTAGTTCAAAATTATTAAATGATTGATAAAAAAGTGATGATCATGTAAGTGAATTATATCATGCATAGTTTGTAGGATATAATATGAAAAATTATTATAGAATTTTAAAGAAACAACTAATTGAGAAAAATGGTGTTACACATTGGGTTGTTCTTTTTCTAAAATATATTAACATAACTTTAACTTTTCATTTAATCAATACTTGCTCACTTGTCATAATAAAGTAACAAATAAAAAAATAAAAAATTGAGCTGCATAACAAATTCAAGATCAAACAACACTTTTAAGTCTTAACATAGTTATTAAGTGGTATT
This sequence comes from Pogostemon cablin, assembly GCA_023678885.1. Classification (NCBI taxonomy): domain Eukaryota; kingdom Viridiplantae; phylum Streptophyta; class Magnoliopsida; order Lamiales; family Lamiaceae; genus Pogostemon; species Pogostemon cablin. The sequence continues at coordinate 33,136,005 of CM042965.1, read as the reverse complement.
CTATTTTCTTGTCATCTTTGTCCCCATTATTAATTCCGCAACGAATTCAATCCAATATTAATGGCATCCCTATCCTGCACTTTAATATTGATTTCTATTTTATTAGCTATTTTGATGTTTTATTAAATATTATTATTTAAAAAAAAAAAAAGGATATCGTGCAGTAATCAGTATAATGATTTGATCTATGAGTAGGTGGAGTGGTGAGATCTACTCACTCCATTACCAATCTTCATATACACTTTTCTCACACACTTACCAACTTTTATGTGTGTCATGTTGACGTGTGTGATGACGACTTGCTGATGATGACTTATGGTTTTTGCAATTTCATTTTTATTCCCATAAATAAATTTCAGAGTTTAATATAATAATTGGGTATCTGTTTTTAAACGTTTATTTTGTATTTTATAACATATTTTTAAAAAAATTACTATTCACCCCCCATAAAAATAAACAATAAAATTAATTTAAAAAATTCTTAAATTTTACATTTACAATGTTGACGCAGATTATTTCACGGAAGTATATTATACGTTATTTTTTGAAAAAAAAAATCTTTTTGACTATTTACATTATTACACAACTCTGAGAACACACGTGGCATGCATTATTATGCAATGGGGCATAAAACACTTTAATATTTCCGACTTAAAATAAAATTTATACACAACCACTTTTTTGGCAACCATTCTATATAACATGGTATAAGATTTTCTTGAACATTTACCTAATTCTAAAGGTGACAATTTTGCAACATTGAAAACGATACTATACTTTATTCGAGAGGTAATATAATATTTTTAAATAATAAATAAATTATAAAATAGATTATGTGAATTAAGTGATTTTTAGATAATAAATAAATTATAAAAATATATTATGTGGATTAAGTGAATGGGGTAAATTTATAATTAAGATAATTTTAATGTTTGGATAAATGTGTATTTTGTTGTGGTGAAGTTTAATGGTAAATAAAAATAGAAAGGATTAAATTTAATATGTAATCGGAGAATAATAAATTAGAATTTGGATGGTCTCGTGGAAAGTAATCAACCCTACTTAGAATTTTGTTTATTCCTCTGTCCTACAGTTATGTTCACAATTTACGTTTTCGTTTGTTTTACATTTATTTTCACCACCAAAAAAAAAATCTTCACATTAATCAATAATCTCAAAAATTATCTTAATTTAAAAAATATCACTCCTATCTGACATACATAACATACTTTATAATTTATTTATTACCTAAAAATACTACGATATCCCTAAAAAGTAAATAAAATTGATTAAAAAACAATTTTTCTTAAACTTCATATCGGTTAACTTAATTATGAGATTGAGGGAGTATAATATCTAGGGATCCTTTTTAAAGCATAATTATTATTCATGAAAAGAAATAAAGAAAAAGGATAGTTACCTTTCATGATCTGATCACCCCTAATGCAAATTTCACCGGGCTGATTTCGACCAAGTGAAGCGCCTGTTTGGGTGTCCACAATTTTCATTTCAGCATTTCTTACGACGGTCCCGCATGCACCTGATTTTATCTCAAACGGCTCTTTTGCGAATGCCAAACACATCGCTAGCACCGGCCCTGCTTCTGTCATCCCATACCCCTACAAATTTAGCCAATTACACCATGTCACGTAATGGCAAAGAAAAAGGTGATAATATTTAAATAAAAAGTTATATTTAATTGATAAAAAATAATAATGTTACAATTAATTATTTCAAGACAATTTACAATATACTCCCTCCGTCCCATACTTATGTTCACACTTTCCGTTTTCGTCCGTCCCATACTTATGTTCACCACCCAAAAATGGAAAGTTCACATTAACCAACAACCTCAAAAGTTATCTTAATTTCAAAAATATCACTCACACCTAACACACATAACTTACTTTATAATTTATTTATTACCTAAAAATACCACAATACCCCTAAAAAGTCAATAAAGTTGGTCAAAAAGCAACTTTTCTTAAACTTTGTATCTACAGTAACGTTGAACATAATTATGGGACGGAGGGAGTATTAAATATTAAAAATTGAAATATAATTAGGAAAGTGTAAATTTATCGGTGACACGGTCCCAACTACCGGATAGTTTTTTTTTTTAACATTTCCAGCCTAGAAATTATTTCGTCATAATCAACACGTAGATTCAATTGTGGTGCAAAATTATTGCAATTTCTCAAAGTATTTTGGTAGGATATATTGCAACTTGGTTTTATACGACAATATTTGTGTGTATTCAAACGAAATAATTAAAACTTCGTCTTTTTCTATTCATGCAAAAAAGATTTTTTTAAAAAAATGTAACGTAATATTTTCTATATATTAGTAATATAAAGTAAAAATGTAATTTTAGACATGACAGGGTAAGGACCAACATTAAACATGCATTGAAGTACTGCATGTATATTATCTGCATTATCACTTTTAAAAACAGTACAATAAACATTATTATCATGTCGTAGTATATTTAATTTAGTGGAGTATATATTTAATTGACGTCGCAATTTTTAAAACATATTATGTATTATTTAAATGCGATAGAGATGCATCGTGAAGCTAGATAATTGAGAATTGGATATCACAATACAACAAAAAGAATTACGTAAAATGTAAACAACTTACCAAATATTAATAACAGTAATTTAGAGACACGAATGATTAAGAAAATTATATAAAAACGTTCTAATTATGTACTCCTAAAATTTTCCCTCTTTTTTCATTTTTCTGTTCTACTATCATATTCTCCCTCTAAAAACGACAAAAATTTCCAAACAAATAATCCTCAATGCTTATTTTTTAAGAATAACAATCTTATAGTATAACATACATAATTTTATTAGTTATTATTATTTAAAAATACAATTTTATATTCAAAAGTCAATCAAATTGATGAAAAAAAAATTCTTTTACCAATAGAGGTGAAAAACTTCCAAAGAGAGGACAATATGATTTTAAACATGTTCTCCAAAAAAAGAAAAAAAAAACCAAACAATTATTCTTCATTACATTTTAAATTGCGGGCTTTAATTTCCTTTTAAGTCAATCCAAAACAAGTCCCAAAATAAAACAATACATAATATTATTAATAATCTTATGTTAATACTACAATATTATTACAAACTTTTCGTATTCTTATAATCAAAATCAACAATATCCTATATTTTATTCTATAATAAATTATCCAAAAATTTCATTTCTTTCGTATAATTTTTTTTTAAAACCACGTGTAACTTAAAAGTACGATGCAAATATAACCATTCCAAAATTACTGGAATAAAAAACCAATCACGATGCAAATAGTAATTGATTATATCACTAATTTGGTTGATAAAGTCATGTTCAATTTAGGCATATTTATATTAAATGGGAAAGATATTCATTTATGTCTAATCCCAAATGCACATCCGCTTCTTTATATATGACAAACAAAAATTAATTCCATCATATCTAAATAAAGTAAAAAGCGTCTCACAATATAGTAATAGCAATATTTCATTAATCTAAACAATTAATTTATTTAAAAATTTTCACAAAATAAAATTTACCTGGCCAAGTTTCGCATTCGGAAACTTATTCCGGACAGCCTCCTCCAACTCCTTCCCCAGCGGCGCCGCCCCGGACATCACCGTCCGTACAGACGAAAGGTCATATTTGTCCACCACCGGACTCTTCACGATGGCCAAAACTATGGGCGGCACGAAGGGTCCAATCGTCACTTTATATTTCTGAATCAGCTCCAGAAAAGAAACGATGTCGAATTTCTGCGTGAGCAGGATCGCCGCCCCGACCCGCAACCCGCAAAGCAAAACGGAGTTCAACGAGTAAATGTGAAACAGCGGCAAAACGCAGAGCATGACGTCGTTTTTGTGCATATAAAGATTCGGATTCTCGCCGTCGACCTGCTGAGCAACGCTCGTCACCAAACCCTTGTGCGTCAGCATCACCCCCTTGGGTAGCCCCGTCGTACCGGAAGAGTACGGCAGGGCCACCACGTCCTCCGGACTGACCTCCACGGCCGGCATGTCATGCTCGTCCGTGGAGGTCAGTCGGGAGAACTCCAGGCACTCCGCCGCCGGCGAATCCAGCGGCGGAGCATCCACGCACATGACCATTACGCCGTTCTCGGCGGCGTAATCCCTAACTTTTCCGACGTGGCACGACTGCGTAATGATCAGCTTAGCGTTGGAGGCCTTAGCTTGTTTGATGACCTCTGCAGGGGTAAAAAAGGGATTTGCCATTGTCGAGATGGCGCCGATGTGGGACGCGCCGAGAAAGGCGAAGACAAATTCCGGTGAGTTTGGGAGGAGGAGCATGATGGTGTCGCCGTGGCGGAGGCCGAGTTGACTCAGCCCCGCCGCGACTTTTCTGGAAGTGAGTTCGACTTCGTCGTAGGTGTAGACCTGATCGGTGGCGCCGTTGATGAGGCACGGCCTGTCTCGGTGGTCGGAAATGTTTTGAAAACAATAAGAATGTAATGGGAGGTGTTTCGGGATATCGATATCTGAAAGTTTTGATCGGAAAATGACGTCATTCTGTGTTTTCACAGTTTCCATTTTGGAGGAAATTGGTGTCAACTTGTTTGTGTTAGAGTTGAAACCCGAAAGGAATTGTGGAAGTTTGGAGTATAAATATGGGCATGCTTTGGTGAGGGTTGGTGAGTGGGGGAGTTGATGGGGATTTTGGGTTGTTCAGGGGTAAATTGGGGAATTTCATATGGTTTTATAAGGGTGGTGAACAGTGGTGTGGTTGGTGAGAATGAGTGGAGGGGTTGGGTGGGGTAAGGGGTAGGATGGTCAGGAAAAATTAATGGACGATCTCATCGTAATCAATTGTCCATAATGAAATTGATCCATGATATTTGATTTTTATTTACTTCCTGATTAGCAGATTAAATGATGATTACACGTATTTAATTAGGTGCCTTATATATATTTATAAAAAATTCCTACACTTTTTGCAGTGGTAATGATCTAATTAGATATGTTTATTAATTTAGCTTACCAAACCTTCTGATTAGTAGACATAATATAATTAATTAAATCGAATAGTTTATAGAATAGTATTAAGTTTGGGTTTTTAAAGTTAGAAACTAAGAAAATAACTTTCTAAAAAGAATAAGTTAGAAAAAGTTATGAAAATATTTGACCTTCTAAGCAATTTTATTTTGGTTTATTACTTGAATTAATCAACATCGATTTATGATCATTATAATCAGATTCTGTAGTATATCAAAATCAACCTCCACTTCCAATTTCAAACTTTTTTAAAATATTTACTCCCACCGTCCCGCTTAAACAGTCTTATTTGTTTTTCACATGTTAATTAAGGAGTATTCCCTCCATTCGTTTTTAAGGATATTATTTTTTATTTTGGACGTCCGCCCCCAAGGGTTTCATTTTCTTTTTTATACATATGAGACCCAAACATACCCACTAATAGAACTGAAAAATAGGACCCACACATTTACTAATACAACTACCCACTACACATTAAATAATAGTACTCCTTAATCCACGTGCAAAAATCAAATGACACACTTATGTTCACTGATACTGTAGATACGGAATTTTAAGAAAAATTATTTTTGACTAATTTTATTAACTTTTTAGGGATATTGTGGTATTTTTAGGTAATAAATAAATTAGTATATTATTGTATTGGGTATGTTATGGTGTTGAGTGGAGTAATATTTTTTAAATTAAGATAACTTTTAAAGTTTTTGTTGATAAAAAGTTTTTTTTTTAGATGTTGAAATTAAGTGTGAGGCGGACAAAAATGAAAAATGTGAAAATAAATATTGGATAAATGAAGTATATTGTATTAGTGGATGTATAATAGATAGGTGTACTTTATATTTAAATTGTATTAATGATCATGAATTTTGAATTACATTTGTTATATAAACTCTTTGAGACGGACTACTCAAAATAAAAATTAAAAAAAAAATTAAAACGGACTGAGCACTGAAAAGTAGTGTATTTAATGAATTTTAGGAGACAGGTAACAATGGACTTTATTTTTTAAATAAAATAAAACTAGGGTACTTTTTACGTTTTCCTTTTATTACAATTTTTAAAAAATATCTCATTTCATTACAAATATTATATTATATTTATTTATATTACGAATTCATGAAATAATTTTCTACATCACTACACTTCTTATTAATTCAATCATAAAAATTAATAATAATCTATCATTAAAAAAATGTGACACTATAACTTTGCTAGGACTATTCCGTCTGCTTTATTAATATTATATGATGTCATCTCATATAATCTTGACGTCATAAAATAGAAGAGTATTTCCCATTGTATTTGTGGGTAAAAAATTTCTTTAGAAGCTGACTTTTCCCAAAGCAGCATTAACCTAACGCTGAAATTTGACAGCAGAAAGGGTCTTGTTTGACGGTCTTTCATACGACGACGTTTGAACTTAACATGACGGCGTCGTATAATATGACGTGGCAGCCTCAAGGGTAGATCATTAATGTGGAAATGGTAAAAAGTTGCCACTTTTGGATAACTGTAATTTTAAGTGGCCACATTTGTTATATATAATTTTTCTAGCCACTTTGAAATGAATTGGCCAAAATGCCCTTGTGGGGGACCCACTTTTCAGGTGGTTGCAGATGAGATTCCACACTTTTTTGACCCAAAGTACAGTAAAGGAATCGGATTCTTCTTTATTTCTGAATAAAGTGTGGAAGTACAATGCCTAATACCTAGTACTACTATGTAGGCATGTGCTCCCGCAGCTCCCCCATATCCATACAAAATAATGAGGATAATATATAGTGGAAATTGGAAAATGGGGGTGGTCGTCCAACACATATTAAAAATTTTTGTACTAGAGGCTGAGCATTTGGGAGCAAATTTCCAGTAATTTTGGAGAGAATTAAGATATTTGGGTAGCAGGTGTACAAGATATGTTAAAACAAGTTTTATAGTTGTGATGCCCTAATTTTATAATTGTTGACATGGCTCATGAGTGTATTCTAATTATTCAATGTTTTTATAATAGAATAGAAAAAATTGTATGACTTGTAGAATAATTTTGTAACATTCAAAAGTTTTTCTCTCTTAAATCTTCACCACTCATGTTACATCTTGGTTTTTTTAATTAATCTTTTCAAATTTGTTAAACAATGGTGAGTAGGCCGAATAGATTCAGTTGCTGGGCCGAGTAGAACAACTTTTTGGGCCGAATAGAACACCCGTCGGCCGAAATGCCCAAAAAATTATCTTTTATTTTGTGAAACTTAGTAGGCCGAATAGAAGAAGTTAGTGGGCCGAATAGAATAGCTTGGTGGGCCGAATAGAGTAACCGTTGGCCGAATAGCCCAAAAAAATTCTTTAAATTTCAGAAAGTTAGTAGGCCGAATAGAACAATGTTGGTAGGCCGAATAGAACAACTTTGTGGGCCGAAAAAAACACCCGTTGGCCGAAATGCCCAAAAAATGATCTTTTATTTTCTGAAACTTAGTAGGCCGAATAGAAGAAGTTAGTGGGCCGAATAGAATAGCTTGGTGGGCCGAATAGAGAAACCGTTGGCCGAATAGAGAAACCGTTGGTAGGCCGAATAGAAACTCAATGTTGGCCGAATAGAGCAAGTTACTAGGCCGAATAGGAGACACTTTTGGGCCGAATAGAGGAATAATTGGCCGAATAGAAGAAAAAAATACTGACACATTTTAAGGTGTGTCAAGGGTTTAGGGTTTTGTTGAAACAGTGTAGGTTTGCATACATTAATTTGTTGACTGGATAGAATACAAATTTAGTACAAATTTTCTAATGATTTAATGATGCAACTAATTATCTAATCTTTTAATGTTGATGTCATTAAAGTTGTTTTTGAAAAAATGTGCAGATGAGTTATAGAAAAGTTGGGATATGTTGGGGTGGAGCATGGGAAGGATTGCAATATATAGGTGGAGTGGTGAACTGGTTGTTCTTGCCAGAGGCCAGTTTGTGTTATAGTAGCTTGCTAAAAGAAATTCATGACATAGTGCAAGCTGATTTGGGGCATTGGGGTTATGTAGTTCATTCTCTAGTTGATTACAATGGCCGTTTGTTCAAATATAAGATAAAGAATGATGCACGTGTGGCAGAAGTGTTCAAGTGTGTGATGATGTGGAATGATGTACGTCACACTCCGTCCTATCACAGGTGCAGGGAGTAGTATGGTTTTAGGGATGGGTTATGATGACGGAGGTGCTGGTACGAGCAATGACCCATGTACGAGGGCAAATTCTTCTGGGAGGCATAATTTTGATTTGAATGTGGAGTGTTGTCCGGCCTCAGAGATGCAGTGTGCTGGTTTTAGAGAATCTGTAGATGCAGAATCTGGTGATGTCTCTGGTGAGGGTGCGAAGGACGTAGACGGTTGTAACGATGATGATGATGACCCCGGGAATAGAACGGTGGAAGAAGGGGATCGCATACAGCAGGATACTAATCAGTCTTCTAGCGAAAGCGATGATGGTGCTGAGGAGAGAAGACACCAATTGTATGAAGAAATATGTGATTACATACGTAAGAGAGGAGGGCCTAGCTTTCTTGAACCGATTAATCGTGAGTTGCGCCATCCTGAAATGCAGTCAGAAGAGTTGCGTAGTGCACGGCCCAACACCCGTCCTTGGTTGATTCCAGGTATGGAAACTATGTTTAATTATAATAGAAATAGAACTAAAGTATATTTGTAGATGAAACTAATGCACCTGCCACGTTCATAGGCATGCCGATTGAAGCAGAAAGAGTAGATCAACTGACTGGCCTTGAGATTGATGCGTCTGGTGTTATTGAAAAGAACAGTGTATTTGAGACAAAAGAGAAGATCCAGACAGCAGTAGGCATGTATAACTTGCGGCACGGAGTGGAGACCTATGTTGAAAGATCTAGCACGACAAGGTACAACGTTGTATGTAACATGAAGGGTCAAACAGGCTGTCCATTTAAGTTGCACGCAAGAATGAGCTCTGGGTTGTGGAGAGTGGTTAAATTCGTCGAACATCTTGGTTGTTTAAATGATCCAGACAGATCTGCTCCTACACAGGTGTCGTCCAAAGTAATCGGTCAATATTTTATTGCTAGGCAGTTTGATAAGGTTCATGGCCTCCGACCCAGTGCGATGAGAGATGAGATCAGGACTGATTTTGGATTCAACATTAGCTACAATATAGCATTAAAGGCGAAACACTACGCTGTTGGACACACGTACGGGGATCACGATAGCTCATACGAATTGCTCCCTGCTTACATGTATCAGTTGGAATCCACAAATCCCATTACGTACACCCGAATATCTGTCGATGAAGATGACCGTTTAAAGTTTACATTTTATGCACTTGGAGCATCGAGGCGGGGGTTTTTAGAGTCTGGTCGTCCGGTCATTGTCATTGACGGCACTCATACGAAGGGTAGTCACAGAGGAACTGTGTTTGTCGCAGTCACGCATGATCCAAACCATCAGATATTTTCACTCGCCTTAGGCACTGGCGATGTTGAGAGCAACATGTCGTGGACGTGGTTTCTAGAAAGGTTACGCGAGGCCTACGGATGTCCACGAGACCTGTTGATAGTTTCTGACGGTCATGCCAGTATTGCACACGCTATTTCTACTGTGTATCCTGATGCCCATCACGGTCTATGTGGCTACCATTTAAAGCGCAGATTGGCTGGCTTTGGAAAGAACGTTTTATATACATTCCATCGTGCGATGGATGTATACCTACCGAGAGATTTTGATAAGTAAGTCAACCAACATATTACACTTTTGTAATTTTTTATACAAGAACGAGTTCGTACAATGTCTTCTTTAACCTAATTTTACCACTCCTACATTGTTATTTGCAGGATGATGGACTTACTGAGATGTGGGACACGATCGCAGGAGTTAATGGAGTTGATTGGGTCGTGGGGATATGAGAGATGGTCAAGGGTGCATTGTCCTGTCAATAGATACGAGTTTATGACCTCAAATGCAGCTGAGTCGTATAACAATGCCATCCTTTGGGCGCGGAAGCTACCTATCTGCACAATGCTAGAGGTTTGTCGGACTACCACTGAGAGGTGGTTTTATGAACGTCGAACAGCAGCTGAACAACGGAGTACCATCCTATGCCAGCGTCTCCATGACGAACTAGTGAAACTTTCTCAATCAGCCCAAAAGTTAGAATTTTCCATGCTCATTGAAAATAAGTTTGCGATCAAGGATGCTAGTAATATATTCACTGTTGATCTGAACTACTACACCTGCACATGTCAGAAGTTCCAGAAAGAACTTGTTCCATGCATTCATGCGATGAAGGCAATCGAATACGCAGCCATTACCTTACTTACTTGCATTGTTATAATTTTTATGTGTCTCTTACACTATACGTTGTACAGTGCTTGCGGTTTGCCAGCCAGCGATTTTGTGTCTACAGCTTATCATAATATGAGTGTCGTGAATATGTGGCGTGGTCCAGTATTGCCTGTTCCCCACTACACTCAGTGGGACATACCCGAAGGAGTCCTGTCACAGAGGGTGAACCCCCCGCTACCACACAGACAGGCCGGGCGACCACGAATGTCTCGTATAAGGTCAGGGATCGAGTCGTCCAGGAGACGTCACAAAGAACATGTGTGCTCAAGATGTCGACAGCCAGGTCACAATCGTAAAAATTGTACTGGAGTGGCGTGCTCACAAGATAATCCACCTCCTCCTATCATAGATAATCCTAACCACCGTATACGTAGACAAAAAAAATGTGGGAAATGTGGTGAAATTGGTCATACACGTCTACGTTGTCCTTCTTAAACAAAATTAAAATTTACTAAGTTCATCCTGTTCTACCCGTCTCATACCCATTTATCCATATTTATTTATTTAATTATATTTTAAACAAAATTTAATATTACTTTTTGACAATAAATTTCATTTAATAATTTAAATATATGAGTTCATATAATACAACATAATCTACCTTTAAAAAGAAAATAAAAATAAAAATTAAAATTTACTAAGTTCATCCTGTTCTAGCACACTGAAAGATCGTGAAGGCAACGTGCTTACGGAAGCGCAGGATGTGATCAGGGGTGTCCCAGTTAAAGTTCCTTACTAACAGTCCCTCTATGGTTCTCAGACAGGCTGGTCCGCAACTCGAACCGTCCTCTTGCTTGAAACAATAATCTCTGGGAGCTGGTGATAGAGAGAATGTGTGCGGGACCCTGGATGAGTCAAGCTCGCACATCAGAGATGGGATGACACGTCTGTATGGTAGAGTCTCCAATATCCGGCGCTCCTTCATGTCGGGCTCCTCATCCCATCTATGGAGAAACGAGTCAAAACAAATGAATTTCATTTGCTTTGGAAGGACCGCACATGGGTAGTAGTGCCCTGAGGTGTGGACAATGAACAATAACTGCCAAATAAAGGTAAAAGGAATGCATACATTAGATGTAAAAACACTAGAGTCATTCTAGGGGATATTATCATGTAAGTGAACAAATGGTTAGGATATAATACCATATCACAATCAATCCAGGATCTCGACCCCCTCCACACTGGCAATAAACCTCGGGCGTACTGACGGAGATCTGTCAACAATTCATCAGTTATGTTGGCATATATTGATCTATCATCCCTAAACCGACCCGTGTGCTCATTCCATACTGTTTGTACTCGGACCTTACACGAGAATCATTTCATAATATTAGTCTCAAAAAATTTAATACCAAAATTGCCACAGTCAATTGTAATGAATTAATTTACTTACAGAGAACTCCATGTCCATAATGCAGTAGGGGCCCACCTCCGGATGCACGTGTACACCTATGTCAGAGGGTCGCTCCGATAATAAGCGGAGGTATGCATCCAGGTGCTGAAAATCCATCGAATAAAATTAACAATTGATGACATAATGAAAATATTTACAACAATTTATATAAACACGAACTAAATATTTCTGACCTCACTTCCAAACCAAACACTGGGGTTCTCCATCTCAGTGAAAAAGGAAGCCCCTACTCTAAAACTAAGACCAACGTCGATCCTGCATTCAATAATTCATTAAAATCAATGCACATTGTTTAAAGTAATATATGATAACGTCTACACTAATGGCGTAGTACTTACTGTTCTCTGCTTGAAATAAATCTGCGGTACAGTTCCCATTGGCGCTCTCGATCTGTCGTGGTAAATGGAGACTGTAACGCTGCAGATGGATTTCGTTGCCTCTTAGATCGCATGATACCCTCTTCATCACCCCTGGGTGTGGGGGCCATTGGGCTGAGCGCCTCCACCGGTCTAGTAGGGGAATGTTTAACCCCTGACCTCGAGCTGGTTGGCCCAGCTTCAGACATCCTGGTCTGCGCAAGCTCTGATCGAAGGCGCCTAATCTCAGCCGTAAGTGCCTGTCGAAAATAATGAGCTGTTTGATGCTCAGACACAACCTGACAAGCAAGGTTGTGTAAAAACTCATCCTGTTGATCCAGCCTACGAAAGACCCTTTCTTGGAAGTCCTGATCATATCCCTGGTTGTGCTGATCACCTCGGTATGCGTCCCTAAACCCACTCCCATGAAAACCTGGGGAATCATTCATCCTATCGTCAAGAGGCTGCTACGCGTCTGCGTCGTAACGATGTTGTTCGTCATGCTCTTTCATAAATCGAGCATGCCAGCCAGCACTCGGATCATAGGAACTGGGCTCAACATACGTCATCTCCTCTGAAGCATATCCGTTGTGGTCAGGACTGGGAGTACAGCGAGGTTGGTAGGAATGGGGATCCCGATTTGTCATCCAAGCCACAGCATCATCCGCCCGCTGGCCCCTCCACGCATCATCAACAGCCACACCCGTATAGTACCACTGATCCCATAGATTACTGGTAGGATCGTATGCCCGGACAGCCTTTGTGCTGGTTTTAGAGAATGACTTGGTGTACATCCCCATGATCAACCCCTCCAAAGGCTCATTCTCTATGCCAATCCAATACCCTTGTCTAAGCTCATCAGGAAGGATCATCGGAAAATCAACCACATCAAGAGCCTGATTCAAAATAAACAATTACATAAGAAACAATATAAAACATATCTGTCTTCACTAAATGGATTAATAAGTCATACCTGATCAAACAGAGTCCTATCAATCCTCTTCCATTTGCGAAAAATCCATCGCAAGCAGAGTGGCCTTAAATTCAACCTACCGTGGGGGGCATGGCCATACGGTGCAGCAACGGCAGGTAGACGCTCGTACGCCCAAACCTGTCACACGTAAACCACATATGTCAGATAATTAATACAACTAAAATTGAAAATACACTCTAACTTTAATATATCTACTAAAACACGTACCAGTAATGCGAATGTGCACCCGTAAAAGTGGTATCTGTACCGATCGGGATTTGCTTTAGCTGGGACTTTGGTCACAATGTGGTCCATAAAGTGCAAAAGCGTCATATAGCTGAGCTGTCCCCAAGGGAATAAATCCCATCTCTGTTCGTCCTCCACTAGGCACCAGACCCAGTTGTCTACTCCCACCTTGGTGACATCCGACCCAAGGAGAAAGTAGTACAACAACAGGACTTTGGCAACCTTAACTGCGTCCTCATGGCTAACACCTATAAATCTGCGTCCTTCAAAGTCACTAGCAATCTGACTTACTAAAGGTCTCTCACCCTGACCATAAAACCTATCATATAACCCACCAGGCGGGATACCATACGTTTCGTTTGAATCAAAGCAAAGTCTATCCCGAAAACAGAGTCCCATAATCCTCATGAACTCTACCCGGCTAAATCTAAGGCACACGTCTCCAACCTGAAAATACCTAGCCGTTAAATCGTCCCCCCTATGTACGATCTCACAGGTCATGAGACTGTGCAGATGAGCATTCACGTTCCACTCATCGCTGAGATCCCAGTAATGACCAAAACATGATCTCTTAAATATCTCCTCCGCATTACCCCCAACCCTAGTTAACTGCCTACGAATGATATCCATAACGACCCCAGGTTTGCAGTAATTATGTATACTGCATTGTTGACCCTGCATGGAAGGACGCTTCTATTCACCCTGCACATATATATTTTTTTTTGCTAAATAAGACATAAATTCATAATTATGGGCAAAATAACAATAAGTTCATGAAAACCCTAAAACGAAATATTTGAACATAAACATTTACTCTATTCGGCCCACAGTTCCTTCTATTCGGCCTACCAATTCCTCTATTCGGCCTACAGAGTTGTTCTATTCGGCCATCTCTAAATCTCTATTCGGCCAACAAAAATTTCATTAAATTTAAAAATACAAGTCTTCCAGTTTGCTCTATTCGGCCAACACTTGTTCTATTCGGCCTAAAAATTTGTTCTATTCGGCCTAAAGAAAACCTCTATTCGGCCTACTAAAATTACAAAAGTCATTACTACACTTTGCTCTATTCGGCCTACACACTTGTTCTATTCGGCCTGAAGTATTGTTCTATTCGGCCTACTGAAAACCTCTACTCGGCCAACCAAAATTATATGTCATTGCTCATATATTTTTCTCTATTCGGCCTACACTTGTTCTATTTGGCCTGAAGTATTGTTCTATTCGGCCTGAAGTATTGTTCTATTCGGCCTACACTTGTTCTATTCGGCCTGAAGTATTGTTCTATTCGGCCTGAAGTATTGTTCTATCCGGCCTACACTTGTTCTATTCGGCCTGAAGTTTTGTTCTATTCGGCCTGAAGTTTTGTTCTATTCGGCCTGAAGAATTGTTCTATTCGGCCTACTGAAAACATCTACTCAGCCAAGACAATATTTAAAAAAAACCAAAAATAAATGAACACCACTGCATTCCTACTACAGTAAAGGCCAATTCAACACCTTACATAACATTAGACACAGTACATTATACTTATTTAAACATGCCAATAACAATGCTTATATACATACCTGAAAATTTGCCATTTTAAGTTGATGCACTCTGGAGACCACAAATGGAGAATTCTGGAGACCGCAAATGGAGAATTCTCCACCAAGAAATGCACTGTTCTTCATTGGGACGAATGGAGAGAAGAAGAGAGAGGGTGTTGGACGAATGGAGAGAAGAAGAGAGAGGGTGTTGGACGAAATATGAGAGAGAAAGAAAGAAAGAAACAAAGAATGAAGGGAGAGAAAAAGGTGAAAGTGATGGTATTGATGTACCCCACCAACCCACATCCAAAATCTTAAATTCAAAATTTAAAACTTCAAAAAATGTGGTCCACCCACCCCGCATTTATTGCAGTCAAAACTGACATGATGATGACTCAATTATTTTCGTCCTTTGGGTAACAGTTATGGGGGTAATTTGGGGAATCCACTTGAAAGTGGCTAGTAAAAATTAGTTTTAAGAGATGTGGCTATTTTAAATTGTACTTTATCAAAAGTGGCCATTAAAAAATCGGACTCATCATTAATTGGGTATTACGTAGAGTAAATATCAAAATCGATCATGTAAGTATGACATTTTTCAACATCAGTCCTTTTTTTTACTCCCTCCGTCCCGGAAGTATTGACACATTTTTTTTGGGCACGGAGATTAAGGAGTATAATAATTTAATATAAAGTGAAGTGAGAGAAATAATATTTAATGTGTAGTGGGTAGTTGTATTAGTGGTGAGTGTGATGGGTGTGTGGGTCCATGTTAATAAATAAATTGTTTTTGTGTGGGTCTCATGTTCTTAAAAAGGAAATATGTCAATTTTTGTGGGACAACCCAAAAAGGAAAGTGTGTCAATATCTTTGGGACGGAGGGATTATTTCATTTCTCACTTTTGGTCCTCCGGGTCCATTTTTTGTCCTTTTAGTCTAAATTCAGTCCTTTTTTGCCGGAATTTTAAAAAACTCATCGGAAAATTATGTGTAGTTGCACGCGCTCAAAATTGGTCCTGTAAGTATGGACTGTTCCAACTTCAGTCCTTTTTTATTGCAATTTTCACTTTTGGTCCTCCATTGTCCATTTTAGTTCTTTTTGTCCAAATTTAATTATTTTTTGCCAAAATTTTAAAAAACTCTCCAGAAATCATGCGTAAGTTGCACGCGCTATTATTGTATCGAATGGATAAAATGTGATAATGGAGTAATAAATTATCCCTAATAATAGAAAAAATATATATTCATCTAATTGAATTATTTCACGAATAGTTCACTAGAATAATAAAAAGTGATAATATTTTTAATAAAAAAAGTGAGACATGATAAAGGGAAAAGTGATAGCTATTTAATTAAATTATTTTATGAACCATTCGTAGATTGAATAAAAAGTGATAACATTTTTAATGTAAAGTAATACCTTATTAAGAATAAAAAGTGATAACATTTTTAATGTAAAATAATGCTTGATTAAGATAAATTAATAATAGAACAATTGAATTATCTAATAAACGATTAATATAAATAATAATTATTATTATTATCATTATAATAAATTTTTTTATTAAAAGTAATTAATATGATAATAAATTTATAATAAAATTAAAAAAATAAAATAGTTAATTAATCATGGGCTTTCACCGCATTAATTGGTTAGTTTTTGAGTCGTAAGCAAAA
Organism: Pogostemon cablin; assembly: GCA_023678885.1. Lineage (NCBI taxonomy): Eukaryota > Viridiplantae > Streptophyta > Magnoliopsida > Lamiales > Lamiaceae > Pogostemon > Pogostemon cablin. The sequence goes on along the minus strand of CM042965.1, from coordinate 33,119,424 downwards.
CAGAGCTCTTGTTTCTTCCTAATTTATTTTTAATTTAATTTTAAATATATTTAGTTAAATAAATGGATAATATGAATCATTGGCAAAAGCAAAAATATAAATAATAGGTTTTTAGCATTGGAAGACGTAAATATTTTTTAATGAGTTTTTTGCTCACCATCCAAGTTTTATAAAATTGGATAGAATGAAAGAAGAGAGGGTGGGAATCACAGTGGAACAGCAGAGCACATGTCTCTCCGCGCTACTCTCACCCTGTAATTTTTTTTAGTTCTTTTTTTCTTCGCTGCTCATTACACATGGTTACCCCTGCTTTTTTTTATTATTATTAATGTCTTATTTCTTGGTGCAAGCAACTTACGCATGATTTCTGGAGAGTTTTTAAATTTTCGGCGTAAAATAATTAAATTTGGACAAAAATGATTAAAATGGACAATGGAAGACCAAAAGTGAAAATTGCAATAAAAAATGATTGAAGTTGGAACAGTCCATATTTACAGGACCAATTTTGAGCGTGTGCAACTCACGCATAATTTTCCGGCGATTTTTTTAAATTTCCGGCGAAAAATGACTAAATTTGGACTAAAAGGATCAAAAACGGACCTCGGAGAACTAAAAGTGAGAAATGCAATAAAAAAGGACAGAATTGGAAAAGACTATACTTACATGACCGATTTTGATATTTACTCTATTACGTACGTATTTAAGTGTAGGTAGTGGGTTTAGTAAGAAACAACAATCACACGTTTTAGGATTGGCATTTATCGCTGCAATATTAATATGTTTTTGATATGGATAAACTATCAAATCATACATTGTGGAATTTCATTTTTGCACTTTAAATTAAAGATTTGTAATGATTTTAGTATGTGTGTTTATATTAGAAACGAGTATACATTCTCGTGTAATATGCGGTTAAATTATTATAATCAATCAAAAAATGTAATATGCGGATGAATTATTATAATCAGTCAAAAAATATAATTAAAGGTGTTATTTAATTTATAGATATACATGATTTAAAGATATAAATAAATAAATAAATAAATAAATAAATAAATAATAATAATAATAAATAAATAAATAAAAATAGTATTCCTAACCAATTAAAAAATATGATTAAAGATGATATTTAATTTAAAAATATACATGAATACCTCTAAGGAATTAGTATGCATGATTTATGCGTATTAATCAGTATTTTCTCTATTTATATAGTTTTTTTTAAATATATGCTTTTATTAATTTGTTTAATTATCTATTTCTAACCAAGTAAGAATGAAAATAAAAATTAAATTATATTAGTATGCGTGATTTTATTTACTTCACCCTTTTCTTTCGACTGATTTGATGTGATGTTGAAGCTACATTGTCGTTTTAAAAATTTTATAAGAAAAATAGTTGAATATATTTTTATTGATTGACTTAATTATCAATTCCTAACCAATTAAAAAATATAATTAAAGGTAGTATTTAATTTGAAGATGTATATGAAAAATAATAATAATAAAATATGATTAAAGATGATATTTAATTTATATATATATATATATATATATATGATTTTAAAGATATACATGAGTAATAATAATAATAATAATAATAATAATAATAAATAAAAGTAGAAAGATTATATATGTGATATTAAAATAAAAAAAATATATACAATAATTAACCACATCGCGACACTTCATACTTTTAAAAAGTTATTTATAGCAGCGTATTTAGTATATATAAGATATATTATATTGTTAAATTTATAATAGTCAATAAAGTAGAGTTACATTTATTTTTTGCCATAGTTAAGATAAACTTTTATTTATACCCAAAAAATGATAAATGGTTCAATTTGGCCATATAACTAACGAATTTGTTTAATTTTTAACTAAATTTCACCGAAAAAATATTAATTTCGTTAGAAAACTCCGCGTGCACCACACATGAGGCTTCAACTTGGGGGTTTTCGGCTGGTCAATCGACCAATTTTGACTATTTTGAGACAATGAATCCGCCACGTCATATCCCACTGATCGTTGTCATTTTTACCTAAATTTTAGTATCTTTATTTGTAGATTTTTAAATGTTTTTATTCGTATTTGTGTAACTTTGGTGGAGTTTTGTGTTAATTAGAAAAAGTGTGGTATGGATTGATAAAAGTGTGTGAACGAGCTTAAATGTGTATAAAATAGGTTAAAATGGAGAAAAACGAAGTCGGGAGCTAAAACAGATAAAGGAGAAAAGGGCATGCTCAGACACGCCCCGTGTAAGGAACACGGGTCTGTCCGAGGTGGTCGTATATTGACATAAAAAACACAACATGCCCAGAAAGGAGGCTGTGGTGTATGCTTTTCAGAAGTTTCGACCATACTTGGTTGGCACGTAAACTATTGTCTACACGGATCACACGATCATAAAATACCTAATGAGTAAGAAAGATGTTAAACCACGTTTAATCCGTTAGGTGTTACTTTTGCAGGAATTTGATGTGGTAAGCAAGGATAAAAAAGGTGCGGAGAATGTGATCGCGGATCATTTGTCTAGATTGGAAAATAGATGAGAGAATGAGAACATGAAGCAGATTAGGGATAAGTTCCCGGATGAGGAAATTCTTCAAGTTGAAGTTGAGCAATTGTGTACTCTCATGGTGAATGTACCGCATTGGTATGTCGATTATGTCTATTTTCTTATTTGTAGAATCAAGCCTACATTGCTAAATGAGTATAAGGTAAAAAGATTATATGTTGAAGTAAAGAAATACTTGTGGGATGAGCCATTTTATTTAAGATTTGCAATGATGGAGTAATAAGAAGGTGTGTGGCTAATGAGAAGTTGTGGGGATTCTTGAGTTATGTCACTCGTCTTTGTGTGGGCCACTTTGGTCATCAAAAGACGGGGGCTAAGATTTTACAATCGGGTTTCTATTGGCCTACATTGTTTAAAGATGCAAAGAAGTTTGTGGCTAAGTGTGATAGATGCCAAAGAGTAGGGGGAATAGGTAAGAAAGATGAGATGCCCATGAGTTTAAGAATTGATGTGGAGATTTTTAATGTATGGGGCATTGATTTCATTGGACCATTTCCTTCATCTCAAGGATATATGTACATCTTGCTAGCCGTGGATTATGTGTCGAAGTGGGTGGAGGCAATCCCCACTAAGACAAATGATGCCTTGATTGTTCAAAGGTTCTTGAAAAATAATATTTTTGCTAGGTTTGGAGTTTCACGTGCACTAGTGAGTGATGGCGGGTCTCATTTTGTAAATAAGTTGATGGAAGGATTTTTGAAAAGATATGGAGTGAAACATCGAGTGGTTACACCTTACCACCCTCAAGCGAATGGATTGGCAGGTCTTAAACAGTCAAATCAAGTTAGTTTTGGAGAAGACAACAATGGGAGGATGAAGGATTGGTCGAAAAAGCTTGACGATGCCTTATGGGCATATCGAACGGCTTTTAAAACCATCCTTGGTGTGTCATCATATCAATTGGTTTATGGAAAGGCTTGTCATCTTCCCGTAGAATTGGAGCACTGGGCATTGTGGGCTATTAAATGCCTTAATATGGATGAAGGGGAGAGTCGCAAAGCAAGATTGTTAAAATTAGTAGAGCTTGAGGAGTTTAGAGGAAGAGCATTTGATAATTCCCTCATTTACAAAGAGAATATGAAGAAATGGCATGATACTAAAGTGAAAGAAAAGACGTTTGCTCCCGGGGACAAGGTTCTTGTATTCAATTCAAGGCTTAAGTTGTTCTCCGTAAAGCTTAAGTTTAAATGGACGGGGCCATATGAAGTGCTTGAGGTGTTGAGTGAAAATACATTGAAGCTAAAGGGTCCCAATAATGAGTTTGTGGTGAAAGGTCATCAGGTGAAACATTACCTATCTTCTTCTTAAAAGGAGATAGAGCTTGAAACTCTTTGATTGTTTAGTAGAGTAGGTTTTATTTTATGTTTATTTTTAATTATTTTCTTATAAGTTTGGTATGTAGGTGGAAAAACTCATTGAGAAAAATGCATGTGAAGAAAGACAAGGGTGTTATGTTATGGCTATTATATCCCCCATGCCCATTGAGCCGGAAGCCCAACAAACCACGAGACAAGGGAATAAGCCCAAACTTAGAAGACACGTATCAGGAAATAGCCAAAGATAGGCTCAAAGGACGAGCCCATCATCGAGGCCCGGGGACCTGAAGGACCAAGGGATAGAAAGCCCAACAAAAGAATAGAAATCCAAAGCCCCTCGGCAGAGTACCTAAATCCGAAGATGAAGGGAGCATTCCAGGGTTCGGATAAGCAATGAGACCTCAGAGACACACCTGGCCGATGACCGGAAGGGTTACCAGGACTGCGGGGCAAAGTACAGATACGACTGCAGGGACAACCAGTGGTGACAGGCTAAAAGACAAGAATAACATTAAGGAGATATGTCTTGGGCAACAATCCCCATGCTAGATGACAACACACAATAGGCATGCCTTTCGAATCCACCAATAGAAAGCCAGCAAAGGGGAGAAAGACCTGCTACACTCTGGGAATCATCTGGCGGCACCCTGCACCAGCTGCTGAAAGTCGCCGATGTACCTGCAGCTCCCATTGATGGCTGCTTGTCTTCATCCAGGTGGCACCACGAGATTGGATGACATTAGGGTTTGGTTGGTAGTATAAATAGCTTCTCTCACAGGAGAGAAGTAGGTTATTCATTCTCACTTTAGACATTACACTTGTAATTTGAAAGGTTTATGAGTGTTGTTCTAAGGGAGAGTAATAAAAATCGATTAAGGCTTTTCGGTTAGAAATAGTTTTCTCATAGATATCTTGTGTTTATTATATTTAGTGGTGATCGTTCTTAGCCTAGTTAAGTATTTCATCCCCTCTTTAATCTCTTAATTAACTAGCTAAGATCACCCATCAACATGCTACAAGTTGGAATGAAGATGTATGTCACACCACTCTTGACAAACTTAAATTTTAACACTTGTGTTAATTTAAGTTTGGGGGAGGGGGCGCGTGGTGGTCATACTTGGATTTTGGAAGTGCACATAAGTCACTACAAGGTAATCTCGTGAGGATCATTGTTGGAAACTACAAGGGTAAGTCTCACCACTTTGTGCAAACTTAATTCTCAACTTGTTTTGATTTAAGTTTGGGGGGTGAGTGCGTGGTGTGACTCACCACTTGTATATGCTTGATGTATCATGTGTTGATTATTTTGTGTAAAATTGGTAAATTTTGAACTTTTTTCTCATGAGTTAGGTTCGTTTTGGTACTTTTGGTGGTGTTGAAGTGCATGATAGTCCATTAGTTGATCATAATTTGTGGAGCTGATGTGTGATGAGTTTTGAGCATGAATACATAGGGAGTATTGGAAGTGCAAAAACAGGGCAAAACGAGAATTGAAGTTAGAAATTGGAAGGAAAAGGAAAATAGCTATACGAGCCGTGTTCAGTACACGGCCCTATAAGGATTGGCCGTGTACGAGCATCATAATTCGCTACTCGCCCAGGACCAAGGACGAGTTCAGCGCACGGCCCATGTAGGAGGCTGAGACACGCCCTGTGTTCAGTACACGGTCCTGTACGTGATGGCCGTGTACTGGCATAAGAAAATGCTACACGTTCATGACTGAGGGCATGTACGGAACATGAGTCGTGCTCTATTCAAAACCATGTACAAATCCACTTATGCTTTTAAGGATGAGTCTATTTCGACTCCCACTTATGCTTTTAAGAATGGTACAAATCCAGAATAAAAATATGACAATGTCAATAATATTTAAGGAATAACAAATTCAACAACCTCAAGAATTAATGTCACTAAGTAAACCACTAGAGTAGAGAGAAAGACAATTCAGACAATTATGTGATTTTTCTCTTAAATAATGAGGATACTATGAAATTAATGGTAGAATATTTAAACAATGTTTATCAAGCCATGTAAGGTCCAAATACTCAAAAGTGGGTTAATTCTATAAGTTATGAGTTTAAATCAATACAAGATGATCAAATTCGCATATTGTTAAAGGATTATACTCAAAAGGGAAGGAATGCATTGTTTTAAGGAACTTTCTATCCGGTTATTGAGAAAGATTCATTTAAGATAATCGTGACATTTATTAGCATATTTAGATATTGAATTAAATTAGATGGATGTAAAGTAATTGTTCTTTGATGGTAACATTGAAGCTTTCTTGTAGAGGAATCACAACTATCATCATGATGTAATTGTCTTACTTAGTTTTGAGACAAATATAGATGATTATGTGATTCAGTGGGAGAAGATTAAAATTAAACTAGGGGAGACAAGTGCAGTCTCAATCAGATTCCCTAAAATTAAACTAAAGATTTAAGAAATGTAGAAATATTCTATATGTTTTGATTATTGGAAGTTGTTGTATGATGAGGTCAGCACAAGACCTAATTTGGCTTCTGTTGTTGGTATATTAAGTAGACATTTAAGTAACTCTAGCATGGATCTTTATAAGGTATTTACAGAGAACTAAGGATAACATGCTAGCACATAAGAGATCAGATTAGTAAGAGATCATAAAGTAGTCTGATTTTGAGTATGTTGGATGCCAATATAGTATAAGATCCACTTCAGGCTATTTCTTCTTTTGGTCTGAATAGCCATACAAGTAAAAGTATTAAGCAAACACTTTAGCTCATTAACTATGACAACATAATCAATATCACACTAAGGAGCATTCAAACATGAAATAAAAGTTGCGGAGTTTTATCACATAAAGTTTTTGTGATAGTTAGTTTGCAATAAAGTATTAACAAAAAGGGTACTATAAGTCAAGCATATTGACATAGAATTCTTGGTTGTTAAAGAAAGTGTTTTGTGTAGATAAAATTTAAGTAGAGCTTATTATGATAGACTCTAAATGAGGATTCGCCACTTATGTATTCAATACCTTGTATTTGAGCTAGCTACTGATTTGGATATTATAAGGTTTTAGAATACTTGGTTTAGTGGGAGTCTATATTTATTGTTCTTTAAAGTTTTTAAGACACTTTGATTTGGATAATTTGATTTTCTGCATAATATAGTTGATGGTTTTGAATTCATTGTGAATTCACTAAAGTTAATTTTCTATTTTGTAATATTTTACATTATGGATTGATCTCACTAAAGATTAAAGTTGGACCAGTTGAAAATAGACATGATGTTGATCATATTGCATGTAATTTCCATGCTACTCACCATATTTGTTCTATGTCATTAAGTATACTGATATGGTAACTGTCGGGGTTTAACCACGATTTGTAATGTAGTGAATATCGCGGTAGTTCCATATTAGTCTATGAGATGTATCAGATTGTTAAGTATAGACTAAAGAGGAATAGCTTAAAGTTGCGCAACTAATGACTCTTGATATAATTGCTTTGAGAAATATATAGCCCAAGTGGGAGATTGTTGAAAAATTTTAATTTTCATTATAATCTAATTGTGGGCAATATATTATTATGCAATTATATTAGCTATTTAATTATTTTATGGACTTAATTAAGTAATCCAATTAAGGTGAAAAGTCCATGGGCTATAATAATAAATAATATGGACCAATTGAGTAGATACTCAATACTACATAACTGAGGTGATTATGGGTGACCTAATTGTGTAGTATATAAAGGCTCACATGTTATGATCCCCGATACACTAAGCTGCACATGGTCTTCCATTCTTCCCATCGGGAGGGATTACTACGGTGCTTCCGTGTTACAGTTTAGATCCAATTTATCTTAATAGGATTAAAGTTTATGGTTTTATAAATTTATTTCCAACATAAAAGTGTTAAAACACGTGAATGTTTCGCATCGTAGTTAGGATTTAGGAGATTTGGGAATTTCACGTGTTTTAACACTTTTAATCCTATTTTTCTTTTTATTTTTTAATTCAATCTATAGTTTTAAATTAATATATTGATTTTTCTTTTTTATTTTATATTTCTGATTTAATAAAAATGTTAAAATGATGTGGAAAAAAACAAAAAATAGGTTGGATATGACGTGGTGGATTTATTAGTTCAAAATCAATCAAATTTGGCATGTCGGATTGACCAACCAAAACTCCCCCAAATTGAAGGCTCACGTGTGCCGCATGTGGGGTTTTCTGGTGAAATTAGTGCTTTCTGGTGAAAATTGGTTAAAATTTATGTGGATTTTTAAATTCAATTTGGGTGATTGCTTTTTATGATTTGGTGTAATGTAATTGTTGAGCTTACCGATCATAGGCTGAAAAAGAAATAAAAAGAATTTCCAAGTTAAAAGAATTAAAGCCTATGATTTAATTATTGTGGTTGGCCCATTATATCAACTTGATTGAGCCCCCATTAAGTTGAATAACATAATTGGGTTAATATAAGTTCACAGCTTCAGATTGAGGTGAGGAACGACAGGCGCCTTCCAGGCGTGATACCTCCAATAGTGTAAAGGGAAAATGGCTGCCAATAGTGAGAGTGGATTGGCGTGAGCCGTCCTACCGGCCCTGAGAAACAGGGGAGAGAAGGAGAAGTGTGCGTGAAACGATATCCGTTTTTGAATTCATTTCTTCACAGTTTCACTTCAGATTCGGAGAGAGAATTTGTGGAGACATCCTCTATATATTGATCTCTGAGAGGTGCAATGAGAATCAGGTGACATGTATTCTCTTTGTACTATTTGGTTATTCTCTTATTCTTTTGTTATTATCTTTTTAAAGTGTGATTCTCCTTATGACATTTCTCTAAATATTCCTTTATTACTTATAACAGAGGTATTGAACTATATATTTTTGTTGCATTAGTTGATTATTTCTTGGACGAGGTTGTTTTCCATGTTAAAATTGTTGAAATCAAGTGTTGATTCTATATATTTCTGCATATTTATTAATTTGGTTAATTTCTAAAAAATTCATCACTTTATTGGGAATTTTCAACTCTATCACGATTTTTTATTTTTGTCAATTCAATACACGATCTATTTAATAGTTTCAATTCTATCACAACCTTTTTTTTTTGTCAATTCAATACATGACCTATTTTATATTTTCAATTCTATCACAACTTTTATTTTTGCAATTTGATACACTACTTATTTTATATTTTCAATTCAATATTATTATTATTATTATTATTATTATATTAAAACTGTGCATTTATTAAATAATTGGATTAAAACAATTTTTTATTTTTTAAGCTCAAATTAATTACTAATTTCATTTTTTATAAAATCCTTATTTTCAATAAATAATTTTATTTATATAATATTTTTGTTACAATTTTAAATTTACTATAATAATAGTAATAAAGTCGAACATAATAAAAAAAAAAATTCATTACAGTAATACATAACATAAGGTTTATTTATTAAAATAATTTTCTTTCACAAGTTAATTACAACTATAAATTTAATATAATAACAACTATAAATTTACAAAAAATAACAAGGAAAAAAATATTATTTATCAGACATATCATGTTTTAATTTTTAAATAATTTTTAATAATAATAATAATAATTATTATTATTATTATTTAAATTGAAAATATGAAATAAGTGGTGTATTAATTTGCAAAAATAAAAGTTGTGATAGAATTGAAAATATAAAATAGATCGTGTATTAAATTAACAAAGATAAAAGTTCGTGATATAATTGAAACTATTAAAAATAGATTGTGTATTGAATTGACAAAAATAAAAAGTCGTGATAGATTTGAAAATCCCCGATAAAATGGTGAATTTTTTAGGAATTAACCCTTATTAATTTAGTTTAATTTTATATGAGTGGAAAATTTGGAACATTAATATGAATTTCGGCTATGACAAAAATATCTTTGTATATTATATATCCCTAGTTTTGGATATTGTCTCATTCCACAGGAGATAACAAAAATTTTTAATACATCAAATGACACATAATTGTTCATAAGTTTGGTCGAGATCTTCGGAATACATGAATGTATGTCCATATTTAGCTCCTACAACTCGCAATATTTTGGTTTTGGTATTCAATATCATGAATAAAAAAAAATTAAAAAGAGAGGACTCAAAATCAAATAATCGTATAAAGAACAACTATTGGTTCGAGGTTTATATAGAACACACAACAATGCATTTATAATAATAATAAATAATTAAAAAAAAACCATTATGACAAGAACATAAAAGGGTTAACATGACTTGCATGCTTTCAGCATCGTGCTCCAAAATTCCACTTTTTTTTCTTTTTTTTTTAAGATATACCTTTTAATATTAAATAAAAAATTTACAATTTTTATTTTATTTTATTAAAAATACGCTTGAAAGAGTACAAATAAATAAAATAAAATACACATTTTTAATATATTAATGGAAAGATTTATTTTGGTGATGTATCCTCTTCAAAATTATTTTTAATTTTATTATTTTTTTTTATCGGTAAATGTTACTCCCTCCATCCCAAAGAGAAATTCACAATTGCTGTAGATACAGAGTAGTAAGTTATGTGAGTTGTAAAGAAGTAACAATTTTGAAATTAAAGTGTGTTATAAGGTTATTGATTTATGTGTATTTCCTTATTTGGGGGTGTGAACTTATTTATGAAATTGATAAAAATAGAAATTGTGAATTTATTTATAGAACGAAAGAAATAGTTGTTAGTGGTTAGATCTTAAAAGTTAATTCCCAGTCTAATAATTAGGTGAGCTAACCCACCTAATTAATGTTATTTTAGTGTGCAATGCAGTGAGAGGTTGTCATATTTATTGTGTCGAAGTGTATGTAAAATCCGATGGTGACTTAGGATGATTTTCATTATTTTTTTATTTATTTTTTTGGTAAAGCTTTCGTGTTCTCAGGATACTGTGCTCTCAAATCTCACTCGATGAAAAATTATACTCTTATTTATTAGTAAAGTGTACTCCTTTCGTCCCATAAAAAGAGTTACGTTTACTGTTTGCACGGAGATTAAGAAATATAGTATTTTAATGTGTAGTGGGGTGAGAGATATAATAATTTAATGTATAGTGGGTAGTTGTATTAGTGTTATGTGTGGGGCCATAAAGATAAAGTGATTGATTTATGTGGGTCTCATATTCTAAAAAATAAAATGTTACTCTTGTAGTTGGACGCCCTAATAAATAAAATGTAACTCTTGTTGTGGGACGAAGGGAGCATACCCTTTAAACAAAATGTAATTTATACACCTTTTATACTCTGTGACACAAGAGACCCACTCTTATTATTATTTTATTATTAAGTGAACTTGGAGATAGACATATACTCCATATTTTGTTGGGTAAGTGTAAACCACACCGCCTGAAGGCAATTGTTGATCCAATATAAATTGGGCCAGATCTGGTTTACCTACAATTTCTTTTTGATCAAATGGGCTCCCAAATTATGGCTGCTACTTATCACAAACTAATGGGCCAATTTCTGTCATTTTCAAATCTATATTGATGCGACCCGACCTGTTGAACCAACTTATTTCGAATCCCAACCCGTTGGAAACTAATGGGCCAATTTCTTTTATTTCTTGCATTTTAAGTTGCAAATTTTATATATTTCATTAAATTAAAATTAATTTTAAGCAAACTTATATTAAATTCACCTGTTTGAAACAATAATTTTCAAATATATAACTCGTTCATAAAAAAAACATTACAAGATTGCTAATTAAAATTGAGTTTGACCCATCTTTTAACCAAACCAATTCCAACAAACTATTACTATAATTCTCTTTTAAACTTATAAAAATAATAGGTGGTGTATACGGTAGTGACGGTTCACCGCGAAACTATCCCCATATTTTTAGGGTTTAGTGCAATTTTTAAAATAATTGTAATTTTCCTCTTGTAATTCACGTAAAACAGTGAAATTGGTGTCCTCTTGGTCTCCACCCTTCTTAATTAATTCTTACTCTTTCATTAATGTTATTTTTTATTTTATTTTTAAATTTATTATATTTAAATGACTATTATACCCTAAACCTTAAACCTTAGGGATAAATTATACCCTAAACCACAAGGGTAAAATTACAATTATACCGAAAACCCTAAACCCTAGGGATAAATTATACCCTAAACCAAAAGGGTATTACAATTATACCCTAAATCCTAGGGATAAATTATATCCTAAAACACAAGGTAAAATTACAATTATACCCTAAACCCTAAACTCTAGGGATAAATTATACCCCAACCCACATGGGTAAAATTACAATTATATCCCTAAAATTAAATTTAAAAAAAAAATGAAAACACACACTGAACCCTAAACCCTAGGGATAAATTATACCCTAAACCAAAAGGTTAAAATTACAATTATACCATAAACCTTATGGATAAATTATATCCTAAAACACAAGGTAAAATTACAATTATACCCTAAATCCTAAACTTTAGGGTTAAATTATACCCTAACCCACAAAGGTAAAATTACAATTATACCCCTAAAATTAAATTTAAAAAAAAAGAAAAATAAACTAAAAAATTTAAAAAAAAAAAGAAAAAAAAAACACACACAGAAGATGAAGGAAAGAAGTTGTAAATTTCAAAATTGGTACTCCTTTCCCACCTTAGTCATTGTCTTCATGTTAAATGACACACTTAGAGAGTATTGATTCATTAAAATTAATAATTAAGCTAATAAAGCTTGAAAATATCACATACAAAGAATGAACATATAATATATTTTTTATATATAATATTAATGGATATTATAACTTATTTCCTTAGGTTGTGAATTGTGATCCACGGGGTCTTTTGCTTTTATCAAACGGATTTAGAAGGAAATCAAGTTTGTTTAAGTTCAATAATGAGTAAACTCCATTATTTAAACTTTTAATATTCATACAGTATTATTAACTCAATGTGAACCAATCACTCAGTGTATAATATTAATTATTAGGGTATACTTGGTCTTTTCAACTTTTAACTTATAGTAATATATATATATATATATATATATATATATATATATATAATCCGAACCGGTGAGACATAATATATACCAACTTTTTTTTAATTATTTGAATATTAAAATGGAGTATAAAATTATCTATTTATTAATTGAGTGATCTATCCATGACCAGGATGAAGTTGGAGTGAAACTAAGTGGAGGTCTGAACCAACTGATGTTGAAGAATCAACGGATGAGTTGTGGTTAGGCGTAAAATACCACTTGAACCCAGAGCTAGTTAATTCTCCTCGAAATGCGTTGAGATGTAGCAATTGACTGACTGCACCATAGTGTTTACACTGTGAATCCATTTTACACAAGTGTTTGCCTATTAGAAATAATTATTATATATTCTATGTATCCATTCTTAATTCTTAAAATTAGAAATGAATTCATCGATAATAGGAAACAATATATTTAGTCCGTGTTTTTATAATTACACTGAAGATTGAGCCGGTGGAGAAAACGATTTCAGGTTCAACTGAATTGAATTGATTCAATCAGAAAATTAAATTTTACATATTTTCAATAGATTTACCATTTATTAAAAATGTATAACCACTAAAATTATTTTACATAGTTATAAAATCAATTTAAATATATATTCATAATTCATACTTTTACATAGTTTATAACATATTCATTCAATACGATAATTTATAATTTAATCGAAAAATAAATATTATATTCTAAAATATATAGAAATAAAAGGAAAACATCATCAAAATAAAAAATAATTGAAAAACATTCGGAAAAAGAAATAAAAATAATTATAGATATCGGTTGAATTGGTTCAACTTGTTTTTTCGGTTTCGACCGGTTCAACCTATTTCAACTTCAAAATCCAATTTTTAGGCCTTTTGAACCAATTCAAATTCCTAGTTCAACCAGTTATCAGTTTCAATTTTTGACAACATTGTATTTAGTAGTAATAGTTACTGATATTAATATTATAAAAATGTTTGGTTTACACTGATCTTATATTATTCAATATACTAAAAATTATTAAGGCAAAAAATTTTGTGCACCCGAGCGTACGGACCACATTCCATGCACTTTTAGAATTTTGTGTTAAATTGTATACCCTTTAGTATACAAATGTGTACCCTTTATTTTCTAAAGAAAATTATTGTGTGTATCTGGGCGCATGAACAACACTCCATGTGCCTTTAGAATTTTATGTTAAATTGTATACCCTTTAGTATTAAAATGTGCACCCTTTATTTTTTTAAAGAAAAAAAATATTAATGAGAAGTGTATACCTTTAGAACAAAATGGTGTACCTTTTATTAATTAAAGTGTAAACCCTTTAGATCAAAGTAATGTACCCTTATCCATAATACTAAATTTTTAAAGGCGTAAGGAATATGTTCCCGTGTGCCCGGTCGCACGCAAACCTCACTCAATTATTAAATATAAGAAAAAATATACACTAATTGAGTTTATAAGAATTCATTCATTTTTTGAATTTATAAAAAGTAAATGGTTCAATGAAATGCAACCGGGGAGGTGGGTTTCAAATCCCTTGAAGCTAATATAATAAAAATTACTGAAAACTTTATGTTCATACTTTGTTATCACATGCACATGCTTTATTACCCTTATACGCCTTATGTTTCATAAAAATAAAATAAAAAAATGCACAATTTTTGTATTAGTTCGTCTTGCAATAATATCATCTCAAAAAATAGAAATATCACATTAATTTATAATTTCAATTACATCTTAATTTTAAATTTATTATTGTAATCTAACATAATTTATTAAAAAAATACATTACCTATATATAAAAGTTAAAAAAATTAATTTTAAAAATAACTTTCTTAAAACTCTTGACTTTTAGAATGGGAGTATTAATTAGAATGGGAGTATTAATTTTTGTTAACCAATTCACGTTATTATAAATAAAATGATGATAACGAATTGATCCGTCAACGTTAACTTTGACCAATGATGTTGACTTTACCAGCTCCCTAAATTCCTCCTCCATCATCTTCTAAGGTACATTTTAATATTTTTTCGTGCGCCTCAAATATGTTTATTTTTCATATTTAGTGAAGAATATATAATATAGCCCATCAGTTCTTCTATTTAATAAAAAAGTACATAATATGGTTAATAACTCAATTCTAATACAATTACTCATTTTACATATAATAATAATACTACTTAATACACGTGCAAAAAGCAAACGAACATCTTAGAACTAGACGAATGGAGTATTAAAATCCATTTTTATATTTTCTCCTGGTCAAATTCACAAGAAATTCCGCTAAATTAAAAATAAAAATGATAAAATAGTTAACAATTAAATTTAAATTATGGTGGAATCTAGAAATCTAGTGGAAATTTACCTACCACTGCGATAGAATTTGAACTTAAAATTAAATACTACTCCGTATTATAATATTTAAATAAAAGTAACAATAGTGTGATCATTATATTAATTTATTTCTTATTAAAAATAAATAATATTTTATTTGTATTTAAATTATTTATAAAATAATTAATTTAAATATTATCATTTTTTATTCAAAGAATATAACTGTTTTTTTAATCATAATTAAATTTGTAATGCTAAGCAAATTGATAGTCCGGTGTGAATAGGACGATAGAAATTATAAAGTCAAGAATTTAATCCGCTGCTCCAGGCATACGTGGCACTTCTACTGGTAGAATTAGATGGACTATTATTTTGATTTTTGAGAAAACTTTTACCGAGAGGATATTTACCTGAAGAGTTTTAAAGTATAATCTCGAAGTTTTTTTATATAAGAATTAACGTTTATATTTACTTTTTGCATATAAATTAAAAAATATAATATTTTAATGTGTAAGTAAATAAGAGAAATAATATTTAATATGAAGGAAGTAGTTGTATTAGTGTTATGTGTGACTCTGCATGGAATAATTAATTGCTTTGTGTGGGTTCAACATGTCAAAAAATGAAATGTAAACTTTTGGGACAACCTAAAATGAAAAACGTAAACCTTAACGCGGGATTGAGAGTATTATATAGAAATATACAGTATGTTTATTAATAATTAAAAAATAAGTTGAATAATGTGTTAAATTATGATTTTAGAGTATTATGGAATATGATTTAATATTATAAATATATTTTAATTATTTATAAACATACTTTACCTATATATTATCTCATTTTTCATTAAAAAATATATACGTTTATTTTTTGCACGTTGATTAAAGAAAATAATATTTTAATATATAGTGGTTAAAGTGTAGTACTGCATAATATGTTAACGTATAGTAAATAGTTGTATTAGTTTTATCTGTGATAATTGTTTAGTGTAGACTATCATTATACTTTGTTTTGGAACAAATCAAATAGCAAAATGCATACCTTATTTTAGAATAGTGCTTATTTGAGATGGTTCGTGAGATATGTTAAAGTGTAATTGCTATATAAGTAAAATATGTTTTTTTTAACAGAAAAAAAGTATATTATTAATAAAAATCGTAATGAAAAATACCCTAATACAAATCACTTCTATCATGGAGTAAAAAAAAATAAAAATCAAAACTCACCTAATCCCTATTAGTACTTCTTCAATACACTTTACAATCCACTTGCCAAAACAACTAGTAATAACACACACAATTTCACAACTCTAATGAATTAACTTTCTTTAAGTTAGCAACATCTCCTCGAAGTTACGCTTTTCCTGTTCTCCATTTCAATGGGATCTAAAATTAATGTTGATAGGGGAGGTATTTTTCTTTCTCCTTATCCAACTCCATATTCTACACTTTATATCTTCAAAAATTTTCATAACATCTCATTTTCCTCCTCCAAACATATCATTCCTCATTATCCATATTAACCAAATATCATACATCCAGATTAATAAGGCAATAGAATTACCAATTTTAGATTGAAACAGACCTCCAAACAAAAGAAAATTAAAGTAGTTTTTTTTTTAAATATATAATAAATAATACATTAAACTATAATTTTAGTGTGTTTTATTATGCTTAACTACTAACATAATATAATTACCAATAAATTTATTTTACTTATCCCATATATATCTTATATATATTAATTGCGAATACACTGATATAAATAATTTTTTAGAAGTATGAGGTGTCACGACGTGGTTAATTCTTGATTTTTTATTTATTTTAATATCATATCTTATATATACTAATTGCGAATACGCTGCTATAAATAACTTTTTAAAAGTATGAGGTGTTGCTATGTGGTTAATTGTAGTATTTTTTATTTTAATTTCAAATATATAATCTTTCTACTTTTATTTATTTATTATATTGTTCATGTATATCTATAAATTAAATACCTCTTTTAATTATATTTTTTTATTGTTTAGAAATAGATAATTAAATCATTAATCAATAAAAATAGGCTATTATAGTGTGCACCTCTTAGGGTGCACCCATATACAAATATAAACATAAACATATATAATTAAAAGCAAAAATGTATACAATTTAATTGTTAGATTTTTTAATGAAAAATTGAGTGTAAAAAAATATACAATTATTAAAAAATATGTATACACTATTGAATAAAAAATTATACACATATGATGCTAGTTTTTTTAATGAAAGACTTAATATGAAAAAAGTATACAATTATTACGAAACACGTATACAAAATAGAATAACATGTATACAAAATAGAATAAAAAGTTATACACATGTGGGTGCACCCAATATACACTCATAAAAATATATCCAACTTATTATTATTATTATTATTATTATTATTCATATATATCTTCAAATTAAATACCAGTTTTAAGTATTTTTATTTTTTATTTTAATATCACATATGATATTTCTATTTTTTATTATTATATTACAAATGTATATCTTTATATTTATAATTAAAAAGTAAACCTCCGCCTCCTCCACCTCCTCATTATTATTATTATTATTATTATTATTATTATTATTATTATTATTATTATTATTATTATTATTATTATTATTATTATTATTATTTATGTATATCTTTAAATCATATATATCTATAAATTAAATACTACTTTTAATTATATTATTTTAGTGGTTATGAATAGATAATCAATAAAATATATCCAATTTATTATTACTATTATATAGCCAAAAAAATATGCATGCGAAAGCATATGACACCAGTTTCTTGATATGTTTAAAAATAATAAAATAAAAAATCATCCAAGTTGCTTTTATTATAATTAAAACCCTGTTTTAATATATAGATGATTATATAATTCCGACGCATATATGAAGACGCCATTTTCTAATGTTTAAGTCATGAATAGACCAAATATAACTAATTAATCTTGGAGAATATAGTATTCCTATTATTTATGGACTGAAATTGAAAATTGGTCGACGTCCTACGTAATCATAAATAAAAATATTCTACATATATAATTTAACATAAAATTTTAAAGGCACACGAGGTGTGCCCTCCGCCCGAGCGCACGCAAATTTTTGCCTTAATAAAATTTTTCTTCAAAATTTAATTAAATTCTAAATATATGTGTATAATTTACTCGCAACCCAACTAAATTGGGCCGCAATTTGGGTATCCATATTTAGCTGTTCCCAAAATTGATTATTCAGTCAACAAAAATTTTAATTAGTTTTTGAAAAATTGAATAAATTATTAATTTAAAGCTTGAATTATTTTTTTATTGATTAGAGATCTGAATTATAAAAAATTATTAATTCAGGCCTCGAATTCAAGTCTGAATTTATAAAATATGAGAAAATACGTGTTTAGATCTTAAATTGATAATTTTGTATAATTGAAACCCTAATTAATAAAAAAAATAATTTAAATTCTAAATTAATACTTTATTTATTTTTCAAGTACATAAAACTCTATTAGTTAAATAATTGTACCTGTTAGGCTACATCCCTATGTGTGTTTTTTTTTAAGTGATTAGTCAGCAGATTTTACTTTTGATCATATCCATATAGTTGTCGTTGTCGTGTAACATCAAAGTAATTCGTTCCAATATTAAGTTTTAATTAGTACTATTTTTGTTTATTATAATTATTTTAATTAAAATATATGTTGTGATCACATAAATATGAATCAAATTTTGAGAAAGCCATCTAGATATGCCTCCCACTTTTAATCTAACACTTGTGTCACACCACTCGTGAAACTGGGCATTGGCACCCCTGAAAAATTAAAAATAAATACTATATATGTCGTAGTATTTTTTAAAATATAATCTTGTCCCAACGGTAGCACAATGCATGTGCATATCCAATTGGCATGAGTTTTGATTCCCGGCTTCAATTATCTCATTGTATTTTATTATAAATTTACTTATTCCTATTCTTTTGTATTTTTTTATTTTTGTTTTTCTAGTTCTTTTTCTCCTCTCTCTTTCCTTTTTGTTTTTCTAGTTCTTTTTTTTCTCTCTTCCCTCTTTGTTTTTTTTTTTTTTTCTTCTCTACTAGTTCCAATAATATTTATAGTGTTATATTTTAAATTTTATGTCATGTGTATTTTATTATAAATTTACTTATTCCTATTCTTTTATTAAATTATTAATTTTATTTTCAATAATGATTCTTGTAGTATTTTTCTTATTCAATATATTACTATATTTTAAAAGTATTACTTCCAAAAGATTTATATAACTAATTACATACACTTTAATTGTTTATATACCGTTATTCTTAAGATTTAATTTTTATTTTTAGAGTTTATAATATTTAAGTGTATAATTATTGCTAAAATTCACAAGTAAGGAGGGTTTACGCACACTGTATTTTTATGGAAGACAAACTTTATGACACATTAAAAAATCGGACCCCCTATTCAAAATTCCTGCTTCCGCCACTGACTTGGATTCATAAATATCACAAGTTATTTATGAAAAAATTATTTTTTAATTAATTTTATTTTATTAACTTTAAAAGTAATTTAATATTTTTAAATAATAAAAAAATATACAGTATATTATATATATATATATATATATATATATATATATATATATATATATATATATATATATATATATATATATATATATATATATATATATATATATATATATTCTATGTGCCTCAGGTTCGATTTAGTCTGGTACTGTGGTTTTTAGGTTCGATTTAGTGTGGTTTATAGGGTACAACTGTACCTAAATTGAAAATAAACCACTTAGTGTACATGATTTAAAAAAAAAATTACTACTAAGTACACAAAAAAATCATTAATTATTATGAAATATAAATATATAAAAATATTACTATTAACTACAAAATATATAATAATATTCCAATATTACCCCTACAATGTGCTGCACATAAATGTTGTGTGCAGGAAAAGTTCGTGTGCACTAAAGTGTGTGCAGTAACAAAAGTGTGTGCAGTAAAAAAAGTATGTGCAGCAAAAAAATATGGTGGTCCGGCAGAGCTCCGGCGGGGGTTCGGCAGTGCTCCGACGACCGGCCGGCGGAGCTCCGGCAAAACAGTTTTCCGGCTGCGGCGGTTTTCTGCGGCCGGCGACCGGTAGGTTTTCGACGGTCGGCCGGTGGGTGGGGGTTTAGGGTTTGAGGTTTAAAAGTGTATGAGTTTAGGGTTATATTTGATATTTTATTTTAATATTTTGTATGTGATAGTAATTATTTTAAATCAATGTATTTAATAGTAATTAGGGGTACAAAGTGTGTACCTATTAGTAATTAATTCTAAAAATAATAATAATAATAATATAAGAATAATAATAATTTTTTATTTATTTTAGTTATAATTATAAAATTAAATTAAAAAATAGTTACATTTGTTTTATTGATACACTTAATATATATATCATAAATATGTAATCCTTGAAAGCAATATTATATAATATTGTACACTACTTTCGTATTACAATACCACTATATATGTAAAGTTAAACCAACATTTAAATTCGTTACTGAACAAATATTATTTTTACTTTTAAATGTTTATTAAAAATAATTTAAAAATAACAAATTAGTAGTTTTTTTTCTAAAAAATTCAAACTCTCTTCATATATAGATTTTTTCATGTATATATATATGATAAGCTGAAACAATTACTTAGCTAGTATGTCTTATGTGTTTTTAATGGGAAAATATCTTATTCGGCTTGTAGTATGATTATATCCAACTTTAATAATTTTATTTGCTATTTTCAATTTTGATTTTTTTTTTCATCTTTTTTATTTAAATTTTGAATTAAAATTGAACAAATTTAAACTTAAATAATTAATTTTGAACAAAAAAGAGACTAGGTTTTTAAAAACGGACTAAAATATATTGGAAAGGAAAAAAAAAGAGACTAAATTGAAAAGAAAAATCAAAATAAAAAATTACAAATAAATAAAGATTAAGTTGAAATTGAACAGACGAATTATGACATTTTGTCTGTTTTAATACTCCCTCTATCTCATACTTATCTTCACACTTTCCGTTTTCGTCCGTCCCACACTTATATTCACCACCCAAAAAATGAAACTTTACATTAACCAGCAACCTCAAAAGTTATCATAATTTCAAAAATATCACTCTCACCTAACACACATAACATACTTTATAATTTTATTTATTACCTAAAAATACCACAATACCCCTCAAAAGTTAATAAAGTTGGTCAAAAAGCAATTTTTCTTAAATTCCGTATCTACAGTGTGGTGAACTTAACTCCGGGACGAAGGGAGTAATTACGTACCCAAAATTAATTATATTCTAGATCCTCTATTTTTTTTATAATATTGGGCAAAGTTGTTGAGGAGTCCAAAGGGATTCGAATTTGAGTAGCTCACTGTTAGAGTGTGCAACCTGATTAAGTATTAAACGACTCTCCTCTCTAACAGCTTAAACTTTTAGATAAGGTGGTCGTTTAACATGGTATCAGAGCCTATGGTTAACAAAGGTCCAGGGTTCAAACCTCACCGCCACCCATTTATGAGAAAATTTCACATGCTAGGCTTGAGGCAAAAATTTCCCGCCTGCATGTGAGGGGGTGTGTTAGAGTGTGCAAACTCTCCTCTCTAACAGCTTAAACTTTTAGATAAGGTGGTCGTTTAACAAGGTATCAGAGCCTATGGTTAACAAAGGTCCAGGGTTCAAACCTCACCGCCACCCTTTCCCCGCCTGCATGTGAGGGGGCGTGTTAGAGTGTGCAACCTGATTAAGTATTAAACGACTCTCCTCTCTAACAGCTTAAGCTTTTAGATAAGGTGGTCGTTTAACACTCACTTTATTGAGACCTTAGTGTTCTCAAAGTGGTTCGAACTTGGATCACTCACTTTAATGAGGAGTCTAATGGCCAAGTGAACTAGTCCACCTGCTTAGATCCTCTACTGTTCTATTAACAATACTTTCACATTATTGATATAGCCCATGGGAAAACAGCTGTTTTAAGTTAATTAATTTAATAGTAATTAGTTAGTAATTTGATGATATTCAAATTCTCAATCGTGTAATTTAATGAATTTCTTCTATTAAGAATTTATTGTTGTACGTTTTCATACCATATATATACACACGGTTTCAATTAGTTTTATGCACACATATTCTCTCACTTATAAAATTTAATTTTAAATGATAATCCATCATTTAAAATGCATGTAAAAACTATGGAAAAGATGTTTGACTTTCTCTCTCTAAAATTCTCTCTTCCCACTCTCTAGAAATGGATTCCCCAAATCTGATCCATGTCGATCCCAACAACTCTTCTTCCCACCCTTCTCCTCTGCCCAGCAAGAGTTTCAGGGATGCTGTCGGTAATTCCTCTCCGGCTCGTGACCAGCAATCGGTACGCCCATCTGTACCGCTATCAAACCCTAGAGTGGCGTCGCCTTCATCTCGGGGTAGCCCTTCAATCTCGGAGGACAACGATGCCCTAATATCTTTACAGCAATCGATTTGCGAAAAGGAGGATCCCTCTGAGATCTTTCCTTCAATCCGTTCAGGAAATGAAATTTCCATCCCTATTGATGCTGATTACCACCAATGTCGTGCCAAGGTCTGCTCGTCATTTCTGATTGTCAGAACCCTTTTCGAACAGGGACAACGTCCCCTTTCCCCGAATGAGTTGAATACAAAACTTCAACAAATTTGGAATCTCACGGCTACCCTGCTTATCCCTCTTGGAAGAGGGTACTTTAATCTTCTTATTGCTGATGAAGCACGCCGAAGGGAGATTCTCCAAGAGCGTTTAATCGATTTGCAACCAGGTAAGCTTAGGATCCAGAAATGGACTCCAGTTTTTAATCCCTATAAAAGGTGAAGTCCTCGGTTGTTCCCATTTGGATAAGAATCTATGAACTTCCGTACGAATTGTGGACGAAAAAAATTCTGAGGTCTATTGCTTCTGCTATTGGTTCGCCAATTCGAATTGATGAGAGGGCTATCAGTGAATCGCTGGGGCATTTTTCCCGTATTTTGGTGGATTTGGATGTCCAGGATACTCTTCCTGACCATGTTAACATTGATATCTCATCTACATCACTCCATATATCTATTGGTTACGAAAATGTTCCTGATTTTTGTGATTATTGTTGTAATTTGGGGCATACGGTAACGGATTGCAATAAAAAATAGAAGAAAAAACACCCTGCTGTATCTAAAGGCTTTAAGAGCAAAAACAAGGACTGAAGAGCCAGGCCTGTTGCCGAATCAAAATTCGATAAGCCTGCTTCAGCTCCTTCTCTTGAAACTGCTGATCAAAATCTCAGTTGTGTGAAGGAAAAAGGTAAGGGGTGGCCCTCGATGGTGGGACCCAATCGGTCTCGCTTGCTACAGAGGCTGCTCATACAGCGGTTTCTTCTTCTGTTCCCAATAGTTTTGAACTTCTTACTGATATGCATAAGGATACTGGTTTGGTTCATGATATTGTCTCTTCCCATAATCCTCCTGTGTCGATATCGAACATGTTTAATGTTTTGGGCGATGATATGATGATTTCTGATCCTGTTGCTTCTAAAAATTTTGTTGAGATGGCTGTTCAGGTGGAGCAGCAGTCCGCTCTGGACAATGTCCAGGATGCAGCTGCCACCGAGGACGCATTTATTAATGAGGATGCTTTTTTTAGGGTTGAAGACTCCAACTTGTTGGCTGATTTGGCAGCCTCTCCTTCTGTTATTGATGAGGCTGTGCGCACTATTCGTTTGGCACAAAATCAAAACGCCTCACCCAATTTAAGAAGACAATCTGCTGCTCAATCTCTTCTTGCTGAGGTTGAGACTCATGTGGAAGCCTCCCAGCCAAGGGAGGCAATTTCACAGGATATGATTGTAAACCAACCTACAGATGTCCATGCTAACTATGAATTTGTTGAACATACAGCGGACTACAATAACCTTGTTACTTTTGAGGAGTTTCCAACTCTGGAAAGTAGCAAGATTAAACAGAATAGGGGGCGTAACAAACAAATCAAGACCATGAAGCCAAATACGCGTCTTCAAGAGAGACTCAATTCAGGGATAGAACCGATTGATCAGATGCAACTTATTGCGGCCATGGAGTTAAAAAGAAGACAAAATGAAATTGGTTAATTTTATTTATAGGGCCACCTGTTTGGTTCTTTTAAAGTCATCTGTTTGGCTACGCTATTGATTTCTTCATTGCATAAACATCTTTAAGTTCTACCCTTTGTACTCTTTTCTTTTCAATAATAGCCTAAATTAATCACACATTAGTTAATATTTTCTTTAGTTCTTAAACATTATTGATCACCCTTTATATATTGATTTAACTTAAAGTGTTGTTACATGTTTCATGCTAAAACTCATATTCATAATTTTCAAATGTCACGTAAACCTCAAACAAAGATAGAACTTATTACATTGTTTTCTTGAAATTTAATTGTGTATTCAAAATTAAATGTTGTACAGGAGACTATATGTATAATTAGTAATTAAACAAATGTATTTTTAAGTATATTAAGGGATATATGAACATTTATTACTCTCTCATCCACTTAGCTAGTTTGTCACAAAATTAGTTTGGGCATGGGATTTAAGGAAAATTGTACATTTTTACATTATCATAATATGAATAGACATAGTTTAAAAAAAAGGAATTGCTTAGTAGAGAATTAAAAAAGAAAAAAAGAAAAAGCAGTACTATAAAGTTAATTTTAATGGACGTTAAAAACATTAATAACTAATTTTAATGGAGGTCAGATAAATTTAACCAAAATGGAAGCTTCCAATACAACTCCATTACAATGTCCAAATAATTACCACTCCATATCAATAAGAAAAATAAATCTAATAAATTTACCCAATTGATGTTAGTTATCTTAATTATTTTTTCCTCGATTAAAATAATAATAAAATGAAAGTGGTTTGTCTTTTTTGAACATATGTATACTAATACTAGTATAGTAAGAAATATGTGTGTAAAATATGTTACAAACCACTAGCTATATATCTGAACAGCCATTTCTTCGATCCACAAACTCAACTTGATTTCTCTCTATGAATTCCAACCAACATATCCCTTACATAATCTAAACAAGCTTTAAAAACATTAACTAAACCAGTTTTCAGACCACCGCCGTTGCCGGAACTTTTATTTTCCGACAAGCTTATATTTTGTATATATGCTACCTTTTGTTAAGTAGATTGTAATAATATTAATTCCCGATGCAAAGCCCAGAAGATAATAACCAACGCCGTCATTCCGACGCCGAGCTAATCGGCGCCGAAAGGACGCCGTTCAGCGGCCCGTTGAGCGGGCCGCTGAACAAGTGCGGCGGCAAAAAGAGCGCCCGGTTCACCCTTCCGGTCGACAACAGCGCTGGCGCTGGCGCTGCCGCCGATGACTACGTGGAGATCACCCTTGATGTCCGCGAAGATTCGGTGGCAGTGCACAGCGTGAAGGCGGCCGGAGGTGGCGCCGTCGACGACCCTGAGCTGACCATGCTGGCCAAAGGGCTGGAAAAGAAGGCTTCTTTTGGGTCATCGATAGCGAGAAACGCTTCATCGAGGTTCAGACACGTGTCGCAGGAGCTGAAGCGGTTGGCTTCTCTCACGCGCCGCTCACAGCCGGCGAGATTAGACCGGACGAAGTCGGCGGCGGCGCAGGCGCTGAAAGGACTCAAGTTTATTAGCCGGACAGACGGCGGCGCCGCCTGGGCCAGGGTGGATAAGCGGTTCGATGAGCTGACTGCCACCACAAATGGATTGTTGCCTCGTTCACTCTTTGGTGAATGCATTGGTAATTAAAATACCAAAATGATCAATTTAGTCTTAACTGCCAACACCTAATGATCAATTTCTTGTAATTTACTCTTCAAATCTAACATTTGATATGTACATATATAAATATATGTGTGTGTGTGTATAGGTATGAATAAGGAGAGCGATAAGGAGTTCGCCGGCGAGCTTTTCGACGCGCTTTCACGGCGGAGGAATATCTCCGGCGGGTCAATCTCAAAAGCACAGCTGAAAGATTTCTGGGATCAGATTGCTGATCAAAGTTTTGATTGTCGGCTTCAGACATTCTTTGACATGTGAGAATTCAAGAATTAATTAATCCTTAAAAATTACGAAGAGCACATTAATAATCTAAATCCAATATTGCAGGGTGGATAAAGATGCAGATGGCAGAATTACTGAAGATGAAGTCAGAGAGGTTTCTCTCTCTTTCTATTTAATTTTCTCTCTCCGAGTTTTGATTCTCTTTTTCTATATTTGAGTTCGGATTCTCTATTTCATTTTGATACATGTGTAATTTGGTACATGTGTTACACCGCTAGATAGATATTACGAAGGAGAGAGAGAAACTATACCCAATGGTTAAATTTCTTTCTTCTACGTCTCAATCATATAAATGTGTAAGACTGAAGATGATGTAAAAAATGACACAAAAAATACGATGGGCTACTCATCACCTCCCTCTCTCTCTCATGCAATTAATCAACTTTTTGTGCAGATTATAACCTTAAGTGCCTCAGCAAACAAGCTTACCAACATCAAGAATCAAGCAGATGA
Organism: Pogostemon cablin; assembly: GCA_023678885.1. Lineage (NCBI taxonomy): Eukaryota > Viridiplantae > Streptophyta > Magnoliopsida > Lamiales > Lamiaceae > Pogostemon > Pogostemon cablin. The sequence goes on along the minus strand of CM042965.1, from coordinate 33,092,546 downwards.
ATACGCAAGATTAATCATGGAAGAATTGGACCCCAACAATCTTGGCTACATCATGGTACATACAATCCAACCATCATCAAATCAAATTAAATCAAGTAAACATGATCGATCATACATTAATTCAGACATGAAGTGCAGATAGAGAATTTGGAGATGCTGTTACTACAAGGTCCAAACCAGCCAATCAGAGGTCGAGGGGAGAGCAGGAATCTGAGCAAAATGCTGAGTGAAAAACTGAAACCCACCCAAGAACACCCCCTAAAAAGATGGTACAAAGATTTACACTACTTCTTAATGGATAATTGGCAACGGGTTTGGGTCATGTGCCTGTGGATCGGAGTCATGGCCGGGCTATTTGTGTACAAATACGTGCAGTATAGACGTAGAGCTGCATTTGATGTGATGGGGCACTGCGTTTGCATGGCGAAGGGGGCGGCGGAGACGTTGAAGCTCAACATGGCCCTCATCTTGTTTCCGATGTGCCGGAATACCATTACATGGCTGAGGAATAAGACGAGATTGGGAGCTGCAGTTCCCTTCGATGACAACATTAATTTCCACAAAGTAAGTATGTATGCATGTTTTTTACTATAATTCCAACTACATTAATTTAGTAGTATTACTTTATGCATTTCGATACATTTTATAACTAATGGTGCTGACTATGAATTGTTTACCAATTCAACCTACCCTAATTTGATATAGTAAAGATTATCTAATTCATTATAGTTAAAGTAAAATAAAATTAACTCTCCGATAAAAAAGAAGAACATTCTCAGATGAGATGGTCCTAGAATTACTTCTCTACTTTACTATCAAACGTACTGTACTTACAAGTTGCATCAATAATATAATATTTTAAAAAAACAAAATAATAAAATAAAACAAAACATTCTCAGGTGGTATGGTCCTACAATTACCTAGCAAGTTGCATCTATAATTTTTTTGAAAGAAAAAAAGAGAATTTACTCTTCATCATATTTGAAGCTTATTAATGAGATGATCAAGAACTATAAATGTTTCGTTGAAGGTGATTGCGGTGGCAATTGCGATAGGAGTTGGAATACACGTTATAAGCCATTTAACATGCGACTTCCCTCGGCTTCTAAATGCAAGCGAAGAAAAATACGAGCCCATGGAGCAGTTCTTTGGTGATCAACCAACAAGTTATTGGTTCTTTGTGAAGGGATGGGAGGGTGTGACAGGAATAGTAATGGTGGTTCTAATGGCTATAGCATTCACACTTGCCTCTCCATGGTTTAGAAGGAACAAACTAAAAATACCTAAACCATTCAACAAATTAGCAGGCTTCAATGCTTTTTGGTACTCACACCACTTATTCATCATTGTGTATGCCCTCCTCATTGTTCATGGGATCAAGCTTTACTTGACTCATGAACCCCACAAGAAGACTGTAAGTATTTATTTGGATGGGGGGCATTTTTCATATAAAGTGAATTTAAATTCATTTTCCTTCCCATAACAATATAAACAATATAAAGTATTTTGCTTTCTATCAATTTTTTTTTTCAATTTAGTTCTATAACTAACTACATTGCTCAATTATGATCTCAAAAGCGCTGACCCCCCCCCCCACACACACACACACAATTAATTGAAGATTCAGGTGAAAATTCAATTTTCTGGCTAAAATGAGACTAAAATCAAAAATTTGAAGTAATTATGAGACTAGATTGAAAATAGTATCTTTTTTGGAATAGAAATCAAAATACCCAACAATGAATGAAAAATGAATTCTAACTCTATAAAGTTAATCAATAATTGTACAAATTATGATTTTGATTTAATACAATGGCAGACATGGATGTATTTGGTGGTTCCTCTCACACTTTATGCTGGAGAAAGATTGATCAGAGCATTCAGGTCCAGTATCAAGGCTGTCAAGATTCTAAAGGTAAATAAATATAACTAGATTTATTTTTATTTTATTTTTATTTTTGTATAAGTTTAATAAATATAAATGACAATTAATATTGAGTTATTTATAAATAAAGGTGGCTGTTTACCCGGGAAATGTGCTAGCACTTCACATGTCTAAACCCCAAGGATTTAAATATAAGAGTGGACAGTACATTTTTGTCAACTGCGCAGCTGTTTCTCCATTTGAATGGTAGGTGATTGTCATTTTATAATAACCATTTTTATATATTTTTCATATATATAAAATAATATAGTAATAAAAGAATTAGTGTTACAGATCAAATTCAGAATTTTTACTATGATTGATATTTTACATTATCCAAAAGTAACAACACAATCATGCATTGAAAAATGTTTCACAACTTGCAAATTTAGTATTGTCTTAATTAAGATAATTAATTAAGCTTAATTAAGTGGGCCAAATAATTGCAGGCATCCTTTTTCAATAACCTCAGCTCCTAGGGATGATTATCTGAGTGTCCACATAAGGACACTTGGTGATTGGACCAGACAACTTAAAACTGTTTTCTCAGAGGTAATCAAATATCATTAAACGTTTTTTTTTCCTTAATTCTTTAATATATATTATAATTAGTGCAGTAGTATTAAATTGCTAATGAGCAGGTATAACCCTTTTACTACCAAGGATTTAGAAGACCAATTACCACTCTTCTCGATAGAGTTATAATTTCTCATACACAAGAGTAATGTTATTATTATTACACAAGAGTTTTATGTGCATTTTTCCAACTAGTTCATTATTATGATCAAAGTCAAATGTGATCAAACAAAATTCAATAAAACAACTACTCGTACACACTAGAGTAATAATTTTTTATGTGATAATCATTAATCATGCTTTATTGCAATTTTAAATATCGCTCATTGCTAATCATTTTTGGGTTGTTAGGTTTGTCAGCCACCACCAACAGGAAAAAGTGGGCTCCTTAGAGATGACTTTTTGGAAGGAGAAAATAATCCAAAGTACGCATCATATCCCTATCATACTACACAATTAATTTATTTTTAAATAAAAAATAAAATCATAGTGCACACATAATAATTTTAATGAATTTAGTCAATTGACTACTCTTAAATCTACAAGTGTTACTAGGGTTGTATATACATTCTTATTTTGTATTTAGAGAAATTTATTGTGGATGTTTAATTGGAAATCTCATCGTCTATTAATTATTTCAAATTTCAAATATAATTTACTACCATTAAAACTAACCACGAATTGGGATGTCTATTACATTTTATGTATGTTAATCTGTAGCATATAAATAATGGTATTCATAATATCATTTTAATCACGTGGATTGTCACGCAGTTTCCCTAAAGTATTAATCGATGGTCCATATGGAGCACCAACACAAGACTACAAGGATTACGACGTAGTCCTACTAGTAGGGCTAGGCATCGGAGCAACTCCGATGATCAGCGTTGTGAAGGACATCGCTAACAACATAAAAGAGATGGAGGACGAAGAAAACGCTTTCGAAGAGGGAGGTGGGGATGGAGATGGCCCTCCGCCACCCTCCTCAATGCCTAAGCGAAAGATGAGCTCCGGGAGTGGGAGGCACGATGACTTTAAGACAAGGAGGGCGTACTTCTATTGGATGACTAGGGAACAAGGGTCATTTGAATGGTTCAAGGGTGTGATGAATGAGGTAGCTGAAATGGATCATAGAGGAGTGATAGAGATGCACAATTATTGCACAAGTGTGTATGAAGAAGGGGATGCAAGATCTGCCTTAATTGCCATGATTCAGACAATCAACCATGCTAAAAATGGAGTGGACATTGTCTCTGGAACTAGGGTTAAGTCACACTTTGCTAGGCCTAATTGGAGGGCAGTTTTCAAGAGGATTGCTCTCAATCATCCTAATTCAACAGTTGGTAAGTTCCTAACTCAACCTTCTAGAAAGTACAATATGCTTCATCATACATGCATAATTAAATGCACATTGGATCTCCTTTTACAATTTTTGTGTTACATTTTTTATATAACTTGTTGGATGAATGAAACTTACAAAAGAAAAAAAATCTGAGCATTTCTCATCAGGGCTTATGCTATTTCTCAAGAGTATAAGCTCTTTCTCTCTTATATATTATTCATCCAACAAATTGAAATAGAAAATGCAACCCTAATAATAACACGAGATCTTTATAACCGAATTAAATGGACTTTAATACCCCCTTAGGCTCCCCTTTATTGAAAAGAAATTAATATCTACATTGGAAAAATAATAATAATAATAATAACAACTTTTTCATCGAATTAAATGGACTTTAATACCCCTTTAGGCTCCCCTTTATTGAAAAGAAATTAATATCTACATTGGAAAAATAATAATAATAATAACAACTTTTTCATCGGCCCTCTACTTCATCCCTACTTCCACACATTCCTATACATGATAAAAGCCATTCAATAATACTTCATCGTTACAATTATGCAACATGACATCACTTTCTTTAAAATTCAACTTTTTTTAAAAATCATTTTATCAAAGTAAAAGTTGGTAGACACGTGTGCTCTTCTTTTCACTTAATTGACAAAGGGTAAGAAAAGGGGTGCTGTCAATGTTGTTTTCATAGCATCAAATTGAGTGCATATTATCAAATCTACTAACAAACATATCCAAAAATGACATGCCTTCAAACACGCAACGTAATATTTGACAGATCTAAAGTTCTACTAATTAAGAAAATGATTTAATGTTGACAATTAATTTTTTTTTTTACAGGGGTGTTCTATTGTGGTGCCCCACCACCGGTGAAAGAGCTAAGAGACCTATCATTGGATTTCACCCACAGAACCTCCACCAGATTTGAGTTTCACAAAGAAAATTTTTGACCTACCAATGGATTATGAGATCAATTTGTGATCTAATCTTGATGGACCACCAACCCACAATTAGAGGTGGAGATTAATTTCTCATTGTTGATTAAGTAAATATGGATAGAGGTGAGTATGCATGAGTGACCTCACAATGGATCATGCTTGAATCAGCAAAGGTAATTTGTGGGGTCAAATTGGATTATTATTTATCCTACTTTGAGGGAAAGATAAAGATAGAATGAGACAGAGATAATAAAATGATGTTGGTTTTAATGGTGTGGAAGAGTTCAATCATGTCCCACATCCATTATAATTGTGTATATGTATTTGTATCGTGACTTAATTTGCTACTCATGATGGATGAGTAATCTTTGCACATGTTTGGTTTTGGTATTGGTAAGATTTTTTATATGATCATGTGACCACATGTCCAAACTGTAAATTAACATTAATTTTATGAGGATTTGTTTTATACTATATTATAACTTAAATTAAGCTTTATTATTAAACTTTGTTGTGAGACATATATATGAGAGACATGTCATGAAACGGATCAATCCATTATTAAAGTTTGCTTATTATATAGATGAAGTATACTTATTGGTGGTTAAAGTAAATCTCTAGTGAATCATATTATAACCTAAAATTATACTTTAACTCATCATTCATCATTTAGAAAAATATACTTTAACAACTAATAAGCATATTTTACCTTTATAACAATCATATTTTTTATGAGACGAGCAATTGAAAAAAGATTTTGTCTATATAAATAATTTTAAATTAATTCGATTGCATGCTCACATAAACTGTACTACATAATAACTCACAAATGAATATTCTCGAGCTAAAAACCTACTCCTACTGAAGTTTATGAACAATTTAAATCCTCATGTGCTTAAAATTGATGCCAACCTTAATTTAAATATGTTTTCAAACTACAATGGACAAGTACATTTTGATTAACAAATAACACAAGAATAAAATGTCTAGCAATAAAATAAAATTCAAATAAATAAAAACTAAAATAAAAATAAAACTGTCTCACAAAAACATGCTCTCCAATCAAATTGTCAAAAATTTCAGATCTTTTATTGAATGGTTGCCAAAAATTTGACCAAAATCAAGTTGGAATTTTGGAAAGAGTTCAAAGTTCATCAGAAGGTTTACGCGTTAATAACAATTAATATGTTTGTTTTATTTTAAACTGGCGTCAATTAATGGACTTCAGGTAAAAATGCAATGTCTTGATCATATTATTGTCAACTTAGCTTTCCACCAATGGGCCTACACCCTACATCACCAACTTCCATTGCAATATGCATGCTTTCCAAATTACATAAAACGCGTTAATACCCTAGTGTGTTACAGCTTTACAAGAATTTGTGGAGTATGAATTGTGAAGATGAGAGAATAAGAAAACTTCCCACCTGTCTAATCCTGTCGTGTAACACTTATATGACACCGTCTAGACAATTTTACTTTTCCTCCATAAGTCATTACTTTTCAGTAAATGTGTTATCATTTTCCACTAAAGATATTATCACTTTTCAATTATATATACTAGAAAAATAAATCAAGATTTGGTAATAAATAAATAAATAGTCTTAACTACTGGTGATTCAAAAACGTGATGAACCGTTCAAGTTGTGGATGCATAATTTACCTACTACCTAGAAGGCCACACACTACACCACAAACTTTGAAAAGTAGTCCTAATAACTAATAATTGTCATTCTCACTAAGATTTTTAGTCATGGCATTAGTTAAAGAAAAGTATACTGTCAAGTGCAGCTCTTACAGTTGGGTAATTTTTATCTTTTATTGAAAATCAAACTTACGTAGTGGGTATTAATACGCAACCTATTTCGAATTATATGTAAACATGTAGTGACTGAGCAGTTTTATTGTAAATGAAGGAGAAATCACCTGCTATTTCTTCCTTTTTAGCCTCTGGAAGGTGGGCTTTATTGGTTGGCTTGGTATTGGGCCTTGATCTGGGCCGTCATTGGTCTTATACGGTATCAGAGGTTTCTTCACAGGCCCACACACATCAGCAGGAAAACTGCATGAGACTGAAGGTGAAACTGCTTTTCTTTTTAGCTGTTTAGGGACTTCCAATCTCTCCAGGATTCTTGAGGTTTTCTCATCCAGTTGCTTGGTAATTTGGGATGGTGATACGAGCAGTTGATCGACCCTTGCATTGGAAACACAAGCCGGGGAATGTACCTCTTCGAGTTTGGTGACAATGAGTTGTTCCCATTCTTCTGTAAGAGAAGGACCAGTTTTGTTTTCTCCTAGTTCAGTGTCGTATGGTGGTGGTTCATCTCCTAGGACAGTTTTGGCAGCAACTGAGGATGATGTTTGAACGTCAATCTCGGAATTATGCACGCCCGAATCTGACACTGTCTCTGAGATTCCTTCTTTGCTTTTAGGATGTATTGCCCTGCCATAGTTATGTTAAAGAATGCTGATAACGTTGAAAGATCCATGAAAAGATTAATTATCATACTACTTCCATCTATGTGGATTAAACCAAAACAAACAGAAAAATTGGATCAGAGGTTATGAATTAGAAATTTCTTAAGTTTCTGAAAGCAAAATTACTGTGAATTGTATTGTGATTTCAGTTCAGCTATGAAGTTTTCTCATCACCAAAATAATAGCATTCTCTATGCGGAAATCAGAAGATACAAAATGGATTTGAATGATAATGAAATCTTAATTGTGTGTGTGTGTGTAATTGCCAACTCTTAGTGAGTACTGAATTCATCACTTGGATTTATGGATACTTTAGCAACCACTGACTAGATAATATGATTATAAACATGATCACACAATCTCTTGCAAGTTTTCATATCAACATTATCAGCTATATTTTTTTCCGTTTAGACGTGCCTATAATGCGTCAATGCAATAAAAGGGGGATGGATTAAATCCCTCTATTTTGAGAAGCTAGTTGGAAATTAGAGGCTAGATACGTAATCATAAAACAGAGGCACTTTAATTAATTGATTGTGATGTGAGAAAAGATAAATACCTAAACTTCAGACTCTCTTTAACAAGAGTGTTCAGTTTTTTATGGAATCCTCTCTCATGCTGGACTGGATTGTAGTCACTTAACTCCACCTGGAAAAAATTATCTGAATATTATTATATCAATCAACAATTCAGATTTCACAACAAACTATCATGTCATGCCTGTAGGAGCAAGTGTATGGGACAAACAACTAATATTACTTCAGAAGAGGAGCAGTTTGATTTTATGTTTATTTACTTGTTGCATGAATACATGCAAAAATTAAGCAAGTATAGTCATCATCAGGTCGACTTTAAGTTAAGGTTTCTTGATCAATTCAAAACACCTTCGTGGTTTATCTTGTATAACCTTATTACAGACATATAGCTTCTGAATATGTTAAAAAGAGCAATCCAAGTGAATAAAGAAAATGAGCAGATTCAACCTTTAGCAAAGAGGCTTGAACCGCATCTTCGATCTCTTCAGCTGCAGCAGAGTTAACGACAGGGGTAGGCAAAAACTCCTCCGATGCAGAGAGCCTCTGAAAATTTACACAATTGGAAAATTTATTAATTGGCAGTAGATAAAAACTGAGAGGGAGATTCTGGTTCTAAATAGTTCCAGGGAGTTCAAAATTGAATTCAATTTAAAAATTTGAATTAGCCTTGTATACAATGGGTGAACGCATACATTCAACTGGAAATATTTTGAAAGATTTAAACTTGAAAAGACAATAAACCTTAAGGAGAATTGAGCAAAGCTTGAACTCCCAAAGGTAAACAAGTATAAAGGAACCGAAAGAGATATAAACTTGAAAACACATTAAAGTCCTAAAATTTAACATTAAAACCTAAGGGTAAAGTTTAAACCCTATAAAGTTAAATAGATGAAACACAAGGGAATAAATACACCTGGATGTAAAAACTTTGCCATAAAAAATTAGGCTTCCGAGTAGAAGAAGATAACAAAGAGTTCAGTTAAAAGCAGAGCTGTTAGTTAAGGTGGGAGAGGTCCACATTTTAAGACATTTAGAGAGGTTGCAGTTAGTAGTGGAGAAAGGTACAAAGTCATTACCCTGAGAAGCATCAGTTCACTGTCTGAAGGTAAAAGAATATAATAGCACGGAAATGAAGTCTCAGTTCCAGTCTCAACATTAAAAGTGGAAGAGCAAACCAGACCTTGATCGAGAGAATTTAAAACTCTGCATACCACTTGAAACACTGCAATCAAAATAAGATTGAGATATGAAATCAGTGGCAAGCTTATGAGGAAAAGTCGGAACAATCACTACAATAGTGAAGATTATAATACTGAGCCAAGATTGAAAGAACTGAACATACGTTTACAGTTTAGCTCCAACTTGTTGTTGACGTCAGAATTGTAAGTAGTTGGAGTAACAAAGTAGGTAGCACCCGTTATCAACCCTGTCAAAACCACATAAACAGAATTAGAACTGGAATATTTAAATATTGCATTATTTGTGGCTACTTTCCTAGGTTTAAAACATGCTAATTGAAATGGAAGTAATATGATAATAACCTGCGTGTTATTGGTATTTTAAGATTTAAAATGGTGGATCTAATCTTTAATTCTTGAAAAGAATCTGGGACTTTATAGCACAACATAAATTCCTTCACATTAAAGATGGACCTTCTATCAGAGATGTACCTTCACTCAGTGATGTTAAGTCTGTCCTCTGAATGACATTGAAGTCGATAGGAGATGAAACTTGCTTCAGCTTTGGGCTGCTCCAGAAAGAAGGCAAATATAGTATTGTTTGTTCACCGACCATGACAGAGTTCTCTATTATATCCATAGCTCCAAGATTCTCATCAGTTACTGGACAAGTAGAAGATCTTTTGATCTTATTCTCATTTAAGTGGTCCAGTGGAATTCCATGACATCCACATGTCTGTTTAAATAAAAGATAAATGATGCTGCTGATTTCATGTGGGCACAAAATATGATTTTTCATTCAATAGACAAATGTATCAATCATGGTACACAGAATTCATATCTCAAAAGATTAAATGAATTTACCAGTCTTCATGCATTACCAGTTTGAATTAACACCACATCAAGGATAAGTTCATTTTATTTTTATTTTTATCAGGGTGTCAAAAAAAGAAGATTAGAGATGCCCAAAATGCCAAATTTTTCAAAGCATTTTAAATTTAGGATTCCGAGATCAGCACTTTACGCCAAGTTTATTACTTCCAAAAGCAGATAATAGCTTTAAAAACATTACTTTGCAGAGTATGATTATAAGCGGTCCCAATATGACAATAACAGTAATAAACTTCAGCATATGAATTTTATAATTTTTAGAAACTGCAGCTGAAACAGCTGCTGAAGTCATAAAAGAATATTGTCATGACGAAATATAAATAAACCACAACATGTTTAGATAGCTTCATTTTTCAGCTTATATGTGGGCTCATAACTAATTAGCAATTAAGAATATGTATGCTATGTCAATGTACATGATATGAGGATCAACTATGGGAAATTGCCTAAAGTACTAGAAAGCTTGCATGCCACTGCCACATATTTTGTCTTGATGAGATGTGTTGCATACCTGACAAATATTGAACTTATCAACTATGGGAATGAAAGATGTGCACAAGTTGCAGGATATCTGGTTCATGGTGCTTGTTAAATTGATCTTGAAGACAAAAAGAGCTTGTAATGGTTCTTCTCTATCGTACATCAGTTCCTGAAACCATCTTTTGACGAGACCATGGAGTACCTGGCTATCTGAATTAAATTTAAATAAACACCAAATTAGATTATTAATATAACTGATTTCTTAGACTACCTTTTTTTTTTAGTTTTGAGACAATTAAAAGATGGCTCTTGCAAATAGCATTTGTCTCCTGTCAGTCACACACGCAGTATACTCTGCCTGAGCTGACTCAAAAATAACCAGACAAAATTCTTTTTTCTATGGCTAGTTGGTTATAGACTCACCATAAACACAAATCTCAGGATATTGGTGAAGATATGGCAGGTAAACTAGAAATTTGTTTCCTTCCTCATTTGAGAAAATAATTACTTTTCAAGCAATATGCAAATTTATGATGAGCAGAGGTACGTAGCAATTGAGGTAAAATTGACAGCAATAAAACTAATAACATTGTCACTGCATGAATAAAGATCTGGTGTAACAGCAATTTGATAACTATGGCAATCTTATTGCAGAAAACTTGATATATCAGAAATTTATATGCCTGAATTATAGTACTTTTAATCTGCAGTAATAGGAAACTAAAAACAAAATCTATCATTTATAACTTTGGTTATGACTTAGAACTGTTATACATAATAGCCATGCTCAACCTGGAACACATGTCTCCAATGAGCAGTAATTTAGGGAACCAATCTGCTCTACAAATTGGTTGACATTGTCAGTGATATCACCAAGCCAACTATCTTTTCGCTCCAACAAAATGAGTTCTACCAAAACAAATTTGCCAGCTGCATCCTGACAAGACATTCACCAGAATCGTTATACTCTGTACTAATGAAAAATGAAAAGTAGCATTGGTGTCTTGAGAGGCAGGTGAAGATAGTCTCACCGTCAATGCCTTCACTGTCACAGAATCCAAGAAACCAACAAGACAGGAACTTATCCAAATCACTTTCCTTGCTACATTTTTCTCGTGGCCTCCCCAAGTGTATATGGTATCATCACTCAGTACATCAGCCAACTTCATGTCTGAGGCATAAATGAGAGTAAAATTAATTGAATGATTACAACTAAAGTTAATTTAATCGCTTTTTCCAAACATGTAGTTCCTGTGCTTATTATCATAAGATGATTAAAAGAACTCAGGCAAGCAAACAAACAATGTTACCCTTGCACAGGGCCTCGGAATCATTGGATTCAGGAGAGAAAGCATCAGAAGGTATATAGTTCACAGCATGGTGAAGGTCATGTAGATCGAAGTTCCCATGGGGATATGCAATCTTCAGCTGATGACAAATTCCCATTTTGTAACTTCTCAGTCAATTATTTATTTGAACTCAAATTTAAGAAGTAACACAATTACAGATCATAGAAATAAAACATTTTAGTTATATCATGAATCAACACCATCCACATCCTAAAATGGAGTTTAGCACATACAAAAATCTTTATATAATCCAAAGGCTGACAACAAGACACTAGAAGACAATCATGAAGTTCAAAGATAGTGTGGAGCATCTCATCCAATCTCAATAATTCTCATTTAATTCAAGATAAAATCCTGTTTGATTCACCAACGATGCTTTGTCAAAGCATTCCTATGTTTCTAGGCCCGAATTGAATTTTTCATTCCTCAGATGGATGCACCCTACGTATCCACAACATGTCAACACTCAACCCAAATTATCTTTTAACTAAAATCTAAAGCACAAGAGAAAACAATACTTGCATTGAACAATTAAACACCAAAAGGTAAATGTTCATTCAGTTCAGGGAACAAAAAACACATCCTATACTTTAAAATAGGTTTATAAATGGGATTAACAAATTGTAGAGCAAACATGCCTCATCAGAACTGTCAATTCGATTTCGCTGAACATAGAAAAGCCCAATGCGATCGAGCAGAGGTCTCAAATTCGATTGAGTTCCATCAACACTACTATAAATCTTCGGACGTGAAACTGCATAGTAATTTGCAAGCTGCAATAATGACTGTCACAGTAGACAAAATTAAGAATAAGCCAAATGTAATTAATAATTTATTTTTAATTTCTTTAAATTTCCGATTGATCGGAATACACGATATAATAAAATAAAATAAAAAACATCGAGGGCATAAATTATTCAGAAGGCAATCTCAAAAATTGATTGATCTGCGTACGTAGATAAGGGGAGAGGGGTGTATAGTATACCTGCTTCACATCTCGAAGAACTGAAGGCGATAAAGTCCGCAAATCCAATACGAAGCAAAGCAATACCATACTTGGATTCAGTTTCTTCCTCTCTTCCGTTTCGATCTGTGAAATCTCTCCTATACGAAGAAAATGTATGAGTGAGCTTCTGCCAGTTTTCGAATTTAAATACTACTGGTCTCATGTTTTGGCGCCTAGGAAGTAATTCGTTTGGTTCTTCATTTGCCTTTTGTTTTAGGTTTATAAATTAACATTCTTCTTCTATTTTTTTTTTCTCTCCCTCTCTCACTTGTGTCAATTAAAATTTTCACAATAATACTCATTTATTACACATTAATATAAGAGTTGATTTATTGTGCGTGTACAAAAGGTTAGATTGGTATGGGTGAATGAAATAATAGAGGAATAGAATGAACTTGAAATGGTAATAGAAATGGAATGATTAAAAATTATTTTCATCATGATTGGTATCGTTCAAAAATAACTAAAGTACTCCCTTCGTCCCACCGAAATGTCACTATTTCAAGAATACTTTGATTATATAAATTATAAAAATTTTATAATGTATAATATATTTTAAAAACTAAAATAAATTTATTATTTTATTTAATAATTATTTAGAATTTAAATTTTAAATATAAAATATTTTAAAAACTACAATAAATTTATTATTTTATTTAATAATTATTTGGAATTTAAATTTTAAATATAAAATATAATGGATGCAATTTTAAAAAAAATAAAAAATCTGATAGTCTTTTTTAGCAAAATCTCAAATGTTGGGATTAAATCGCAATTTAAGTAAAGGTTGAGGTTTTTTCTGCAATAAACTCAAATCTGACGTAGCAAAGGTCAACACCACGTCGGACGTCGGGCAACCTTCTCCTGCCCGTTGGGTGCGTTTTGTACGAAACTTAAAGATCGATGTTTTTTTTTTGCAATTTCTCAAAAGTTGGGATTTATTTACAATAAAAGTAAAGGTTCGGTTTTTTTTTTACTATTAACCCTATTTAATTCTAGTAAGTTATGACATATTCTTTTGATATAATTATAATTTTATCCTTATAATTTATAATATATTCTTTTCGTTTAGAGTTAAATTTTATATTTTTTTCTTTTTACGCGTGACTATAATAGATTTTAATGTTGTTTATGATTGTAAAATTGGTGAGTTTGATGCTTGAGTTAAATACTGTGGGTAGGGTGTTGTTGATGGTCATTCTTGTTAGATGATAATTACAGGATGCATTTGGAGTAGCTAAGATGGTTGGATAAGAACAAAGAACATAAAAAACAAAATAGGTTGAATGTAAGATAGGAGTTCACTCTTTTTATTTTTTTTTATTCATTTGGATTTTATTTACACCATCGCCCTTACAATCCTCTATCACAAGTGTAAAAGATGAAGGAAAAATTAGGTTACAAATGTATAAAGATGACTATTGATATGTTCTTTATGCTCTTATACTTGGCACATGCATTACGCCAATGAGATAAGATCATGTCTTCTTGAGGAATCAAATCTGTCAATTATGGGGGACCAACTCTGTAAAAGGTTGTTATGTGAGTATTCCTCTAAGATAAAGAGAATTTTTATTGGTTGATGGTTCATTCATGTCTTTTGTATATATCCATTTGTCAGAGATTATGAGAGTGATGTGCTCATATTCATTCCAAATATGTTCATCAATGTTATGCTCTTGATGCACCAACTTCTAAAGAGTTAGCAGAATTTATTCTCAGCCTAGCTGAGTTTATTTAAGGTCGGCTCAATTGATGATAGTTATGCCGAGCTTAAATTAAGCCGGTCTTATAATCAAAAGAGACTGGACTTTATATTTATTGACTTTTAGACCTTTGTTGCCTGTCGATTTGGTGATGGACCTATCTTATCCTCGGTCATTATTAGAATGATTTGATTAAATGTGAAATGAATTTATTATACTACCAACTTAAGGTTTCAGATGGGATAATCATTTAACAATCCTTATATTTAGCAAGCTTGCTGAATTTATGACCTAAGGTGATCATTTAACAGTCCTTATGTGTAGCTGGCTGAATTATAACCTATGGACTCCCTTGTAACTTGTGTCGTCAATTGGGTCTTAGCCCATATTTTTAGCGGGATATAGCATCCATCATAGTTGTCAAAGTCATGAGGAATTTAATTCTTATTGTATTCCATTAAAGATTTATTGTGTACTTGTATATTTGTTTCATTATCATAATAAGGAATAGTTCGTTCCATATTATTAAATATAATTGATATACTTGTAACAATTTTAAATAAAAATCCATTTGGTGTTTGTTTGATTTTTGTTGCTGCAGTAGCAGATTTAAAGTGATTTGTTAGGGAAAACAATTTGAATATGCCAAAGGATTAAACAACATTTATAGGGATATGACGGAAAGTATCATTCTCTAATTTTATAATTTTTCTAATGGACATAATCTTGATCATTTTAAATGCTTGAACATATGATGGATAAATTTAATATTTTATTATGGTTTATAAATTTATATTGAACAAAGCGTCTACAAATGGCTCGCAATTCTATAAGAGTTCGTTTATATGCAATTTTTATTAGTCAAAATGAAAACTTTTAAGTTCTTTTTAATATAAACGAATAGAGTTTGAGCATTTGATAACTTTTTAATTTGTTAAAAGCTCGTGAATTGACTCGTTTATTGTTTCTTAGCGTGTTCATAAGCAAGCTCGTTAAGAGCTTGATTAATACAGTAATTTATTAATTTATTATTATTCATAATAAAATATGATAATAATTTAAGTAATTATTCAAATATTTATATTTATATCATTTTAAATTATATTACTATTTATTGTTGACTTTTTTTATTGTTTAATATTTATGAATAATATTATGTATTTACATACGTAAATATTTATATGTTTGTAAAAAAGTGTTCACGAACATTTTATCAAATGTGTTCGCAAACATAAATGAATCTTAACAAATAGTTTTTGTTAGAGCTTGAACTCGATAATTCTTTTATAACAAGCTTGAGCTCAGATGAGACATCAAAGAGCATGAATAAATAAGGAAAATAATAAGATAGTTTTTTTAGACGAATGAATAAGATATTATGTTCGATAATTAATAAAAGTAGTTATTAATTAATTATATCGAGTCAAATAGAAGAATTTTTATGCCGTTGGTTCTTGAAATATCTCGATCATATTCTATTTGGCAAAATATACTAAATAAGGAAAATAATAAGATAGTATGTTTTTTAGATGAATAAGATAGTATGTACGACCATTAATAGAAGTAGTTATTAATTAATTATATCGAGTCAAACAAAAGAATTTTTATGTTGTTGGTTCTTGAAATATCTCGATTATATTCTATTTGGCAAAAGGTACTTGAAAGTAATAAAGCTGTTGGTTATTTAAATTATTTGTTACGTTATTAATTTTATTTTTTTGATCGTTTTATTTATAGTAAATAAATAGTTTGAATGCTATTTGCCCACTATTATTAATCAACTATAAGAATATTTCGATCAGATTTCGCAAAAATATTTGATCAATCATAAAGCGTTATTTAAATTACTTGTTACTTTAACCCTAAGTCACGTTAAAATATTATATTTTTTAATTTATGTGTAAATATCAAATGTAAGCAATAAAGCGAAACGGAGGCCCATAGATATTGTTACATTTACAAAGATTAAATAATATAATTTTTAATGTGCAGTGAGATTGGAATATATAATATTTTAATGTATAGTAGTAGTTGCATACGTGTTGTTATATGAAATCCCATAAAAATATATTAATTATTTTGCATGAGTCTCAATTACCAAGTGGAACATGAAATCTATAATGGTACGGAAAGGGGTACTATTTTATTAAAAAAAATAATAGTTTATTTTTTAAAGAATAATAGTTTTATATTAATTAGAAATAATCAATAAATGGGGATTTACACGTGAATACTGTATTTGTCATTTTAAATGTGTACGATTTATCTGCTTTGGATTGGAATGGTTTCAAAAACTAAAAGCTTATTACGGATTCTATAACCCGCTCCGAAAAGATCACAATCCATCCACGAATCAAAGCCGGTCTAAATTTGAAATTCAACTTAGGGTTAAGCTCACTCTGCAATTCATCCCTGTAATCACAATTATCACACCTGATCAAATAATTTAACTTAGGGTTAAGTTCACTCTGCAATTCATCTCTGTAATAATCACAATTATCACACCTGATCACACTTCCCCGATTTCCACTCTTACCAAAATAACCGATCAAATAACGTCATAAAGCCGTTGGACGTTATTTAAATTACATTTTACCTAGGATCAAGAAATTATAAAACATATATAAAAAAAAAAAATTCTCGTAGCAACCTTCTCGCTTTCATTTCATTACCTTCTCGCGTTCGCTTTCATTTCATTACTTCCCGCTTTCGCTTTCATTTCATTACCTTCTCGCTTTCGCTTTCTTTTCATTCCATCCTAGCAAGTAGCAAGTAGCGTACATCACCCATCATGGCTCTTCTACTGCGATGGCCGCATCCATCCTACGATTACGCCGCCATAAACTGCGACGGCTCCTACCGTAAGTGGGACGGCATGGCAGGCTACGGCATGATCCTTAGAACCGCGGAAGGCGAATTGTTGGAGGCTGTGGCCAAGTGTTTCCGACTGAGTACCGATCACGTTCGGGAAGGAGAGCACGTGGACTACCCTACTGTGGTGATGTTGATTGAGATGTTGGCGATTCGAGACGGTTTGCGACTCGCCCGGAAGTTGGGGTTGACGCGTGTGCAGGTGCAATCAGACTCCAAGTGGGCTATCTCGTTTATTATAGAAGGAGGGTACAAAGGAGGATTCTGTACGATTGGATGCGAAGAGATATACAGGAGTATACTAGAGGAGTGTGGTTGGTTTCAGGATGTACAATTCACATTCGTGTACAGAGAGTGCAATCGTGCTGCGGATTTCTTGTCAAAGTTGATGAAGAAGGATGGGGAGGAGTGTCGTCTGGATCAATCATCACAATTGCCATATGAATTGTTGATGATTATGTTGGGAGATGTTTATGGGGTTGCAACTCCAAGAACCCAATCAAATTACTGGAATACATCTACTGCAACTTATGCTGCAAGGGCTGTTTCATAGATTAATGTATAGAATTTGTTTTATAGATTAATGCATAGAATCTTGATGTTTTGATTTGAATGTAATATATGTTTACATGTAATAACAATTGTTGTTGTTGTTGAAAGAATTCTTTAAAGAATTGACCACATTTCTTTTACTTTGATATTTCATTGTTTCTCCCTGGAGAGACTAGTTACTAAGTTAATTTGACCTGGGTAGTTGGTCAAACTTTTGAAACCAATGTAGTGAGTGAAGTTTGACAGTACTGTTTTCTGATCATGGTTTTGTAATTGAATGAGTCTGGATACAGATCTCAAGGCAATATGTTTTCAATCTGGTATAAGTTCCTTCCAAGGAGGATGTATATTACCAAATCTGTTTCACCATGCCAAGGAAAGATTATAGTCAAACATTTTAAGATCATATGATGAATATCTTTCCCATGGTGAGATCAATATATAGGAGTAAAGAACTATTAGATTCTGTGTGATGCTCTTTCTAAAGTACTTGTCCCATGCTGAGCTGAGAGAAATTATGTTCTAAAGTAAATTGAGACTCTATATAATAAATGAATATGAGAAACAACTGTACCTCAACTCTGTAGCCTTTAACGTATAATTTTTTGTAAAGCTCTGAAGGATCAGGCATGGGGCTCTCCTGCAAAAGCATGTTTAAATAAGTTGTGTGATTCAAACCAAAGTTCATAGTATTCCTGTTTAACGATATAAAAACATCATTTAGTATTGACATTTCGGACCTTAGCTTGATCAATAGCATCATCAACTTCTTTCTTAATATCCTGGAATGATAGAACAAAAACAGTTCATATATAAACATAGTGATAACAGCAATTTGGGGTAAACTTGACAACAATAAAACAAATACCATTGTTGCTGCATGAATAAAGATCTGGTGTAACAGCAATTTGATAACCATGGCAATCTGGTGCAAAAAACTTGCTTTATATGAAATTTATGTGCCTGAACTATACTACTTTTAATATGCTGTAATAGGAAAACTAAAAACAAAAATCTATCATTTATAACTTTGGTTAAGACTTAAAACTGTGATACATAATAGCCATGCTCAACCTGGAACACATGTCTCCAATGAGCAGTTATTTAGGGAACCAAACTGCTCTACAAATTGGCTGACATAGTCAGTGATAGAACCAAGGCAACTAGGTGTTCAATCCAAGAAATTTATTTCTACCAAAACACATTTGTCAGCTGCATCCTGACAAGAAGATTTTCACCAGAATTGTTATACTCTGGCATAATGAAAAATGAAAAGTGACATTGGTGTCTTGAGAGGCAGGTGAAGATAGTCTCACCGTCAATGCTTCACTGTCAAAAAATCCAAGCAACCAACGCGACAGGAACTTATCCAAATCACTTTCCTTGCTACATTTTTCTCGTGGCCTCCCCAAGTGTATATGGTATTATCACTCAGAACGTCAGCCAACTTCATGTCTGTGAGGCATAAACGAAAGTAAAGTTAATTGAATGATTACAACTAAAGTTAAAATTTAATTGCTTTTTCCAAAACATGTAGTTCCTGTGTTTATTATCATAAGATGATTAGCAGAACTCAGGCAAGCAATCAAACAATGTTACCCTTGCACAGGGCCTCGGAATCATTGGATTCAGGAGAGAGCATCAGAAGTTATATAGTTCACAGCATGGTGAAGGTCACGTAGATCGAAGTTCCCATGGGGATATGCAATCTTCAGCTGATGACAAGTTCCCATTTTGTAACTTCTCTGTCAATTATTTATTTGAACTCAAATTTAAGAAGTAACACAATTACAGATCATAGAAATAAAACATTTTAATTATATCATGAATCAACACCGTGCACATCCTAAAATGGAGTTTAGCACATACAAAAATCTTTATATAATCCAAAGGCTGACAACAAGACACAATAAGATAATCATAAAGTTCAAAGATAGTGTGGAGCATCTAATCCTATCTCAATAATTCCCATTTAGTTCAAGATAAAATCCTGTTTGATTCACCAACGGTGCTCTGTCAAAGCATTCCTATGTTTCTAGGCCCGAATTGAACTTTTCATTCCTCAGATGGATGCACCATACGTATCCACAACATGTCAACACTCAACCCAAATTATCTTTTAACTAAAATCTAAAGCACAAGAGAAAACAATACTTGCATTGAACAATCAAACACCAAAAGGTGAATGTTTCATTCAGTTCAG
Source organism: Pogostemon cablin (assembly GCA_023678885.1). Taxonomy (NCBI): domain Eukaryota; kingdom Viridiplantae; phylum Streptophyta; class Magnoliopsida; order Lamiales; family Lamiaceae; genus Pogostemon; species Pogostemon cablin. The sequence goes on along the minus strand of CM042965.1, from coordinate 33,072,504 downwards.
GGAACAAAAAACACATCCTATACTTTAAAATAGGTTTATAAATGGGATTAACAAATTGTAAAGCAAACATGCCTCATCAGAACTGTCAATTCAATTTCGCTGAACATAGAAAAGCCCAATGCGATCGAGCAGAGGTCTCAAATTCGATCGAGTTCCATCAACACTACTATAAATCTTCGGACGTGAAACTGCATAGTAATTTGCAAGCTGCAATAATGACTGCCACAGTAGAAAAAAATTCAGAATAAGCCAAATGTAATTAATGATTTATTTTTAATTTCTTTAAATTTCCGATTGATCAAGAATACCACGATTAAAAAAAAAAAAAAAACATCGAGAGCATAAATTATTCAGAAGGCAATCTAAAAAATTGATTGATCTGCGTACATAGATAACGATAGAGGGGTATATAGTATACCTGCTTCACATCACGAAGAACTGAAGGCATTAAAGTCCGCAAACCCAATACGAAGCAAAGCAACACCATACTTGGATTCAGTTTCTTCCTCTCTTCCGTTTCGCTCTGTGAAATCTCTCCTATACGAAGAAAATGTATGAGTGAGCTTCTGCCAATTTTCGAATTTAAATACCACTGGTCTAAAGTTTTGGCGCCTAGGAAGTAATTTCTTTTTTTTTTCGTTTGCCTTTTGTTTTAGGTTTATAAATGAGTTAATTGAAAAAAAAAATCATAAACTTTACTTCTATTGCAAATTAATCATTATTTTTAAAAATTACATAAAAAATAATAAACCATCATCTTTAAGTAATTTAGGTTTTTTTTCAACAATACTTAATGGTGGTTTTTTTTAATTAACCTTTTATAAGTTTAACAATATTCTTCTTCTATTTTTTTTCTCTCCTCTCTCACTCGTGTAAATTAAAAGTTTTACAATAATACTCATTTATTACACATTAATATAAGAGTTGGTTTATTATGCACACCATTTATTACAAATTAATATAAGATTCTATTGCAAATTAATTATTATTTTTAAGAAATTATATAAAAAAAATAATAAACCATCATCTTTAAGTAATTTAGGTTTTTTTTTTTCAACAATACTTAATGGTGGTTTTTTTTAATTAACCCTTTATAAATTTAACAATATTCTTCTTCTATTTTTTTTCTCTCCTCTCTCACTCGTGTAAATTAGAATTTTCACAATAATACTCATTTATTACACATTAATATAAGAGTTGGTTTATTGTGCACGCCATTTATTACAAATTAATATAAGAGTTGGTTTATTGTGCACGCAAAAAATGCTATTTATTACACATTAATATAAGAGTTGGTTTATTGTCCATGCGTTAAAGAGTATAACAGTTTGTTTAAAAATTACACTTTATTATTTATTTAATGAAAGAGCAAATTGAAATATAAATGATATTATTGTTTGAATAAAAAATTAAAAAATATTAAGTATAAATTTTTGGAATAATTATTATTAGATACACATTCTAAGATTATGTTACTAATAGATGTTAGGAGTATTTTAAATTAGCATTAGGTGCTAAAATTAAGGATGATTTTCCTAATATACCCATTACATTATTAATTAAATTTGAAATCTTAAATAATATCTTCCATAATTTTAGATAGCATTATCAATTAAATTTTAAATCATAAAGATATCTTCCATAATTTTAGATAATATCTTATTGTATATATAATTAATTTTTTTTAATAATTCTCTCTCCACCATTGGAGTCAATTCTGCTCCATTTTTTTGCCATCAACACTGCCATTGTTTCGTCTGAACGTCGAAATATGGATATAAATTGCGTTGTGCACAAGAATACATTAATTGTGCAACAACATAATAGATTGTGCAGTAATATAATATATTTTGCATACTTATTAACATGATTTGCTGCAATATAATAGATTGTATAATATTTTAAATTGTTGGATGGCAAACCAAGTTACGCATAAAATCATAAACTGAAATCTAAATAAAATTTATTTCGAGATAATAGATACATTTTTCAATAACAGTAATGTTGTTCAACCTTATACACAAATTGTGCAGACATATATCAAGTTGTGCAGCCTTATTCATAGATTGTACAGAATACAAAGTAGTTTTCATCGGCATAGTTTTCATCCTTGGGCAGAAGTTTTATCAGCTTCTCCTCCCTGCTTCATCAATGATCTCTCTAATGTGCTTTGGATGCACAGTGATAATGGAATGTCGGTCGTGCGGCAGGAGAGATAGACTCGTCGGTGGGTGTAGCCCTAATTCATGTAACTAAGATGGACTCTAACTGTGTGGTTGTGAGATGGGAGAGATGTGCTCCAATTTTGAAATGACGGAAGGATAAATGGAGAGGTGTCAGCGGCGGCGGTGGGTTGTGCGGTGGAGAGATTCTTACGGTGGAGAAATGGATTTCTCAATTAAAATGAATTCTTGTAATTGTGCCTCATAATATCGGGCCACAAAAGGGAATAAGATAGTATCTGTTGCAATTTTCATGGGTTGTGATAAGAATTATATTGAAAGGGTATATTTGGGATTGTGTAATGTAATTTGGTATCTAATAGTATTTATTTTAGTTGGACGTACCTAAAAGTAGTAATAGAATATAATTTGCACCTATAAATAAGTATCCCTAAATTTTTATACTAGAAAGTACGACATTTAATAGTAAAGGATACAATTTAATGAGATCGTTAAACGAACGGTATGTCTAGGGATATGCAAGTTTTATCTTTAATCTTAAAATAAAATTATTATATTATTTTTGAACAATTGCTTTTATACATTATAGACATACATTCATACTTTTATTTTTATTTTATTTTTGCTGTTAGAAAGGATTTATTATATTTATTTTTTTAAAAAAATATTTTATTTAAATTAATAGTATTTTATTCTAGTTAGTTATGACCACTACAAGAAACTGCCGTAATACCGATAGATTTATCGACGGAAAAAAATCGTCGGTAATTACTGACGGTTTATCGACGAATGTTTGACTATTTTTATAGCACTCACGAGCAAGAATACTCGATCGTTGTAGTAATATATCCCAAGAAAAATTATCAATCCAATAAGGAGTTATATTCGTACTAGCAAAATACGTGAGCTCATGTTCATTGTTATTTTTGTAAAGATGATCGGGGTTTTGAAATTGATTAACAACTAAAACAAGTAGCAAGTAAATAACACTATCAAATAAGTAGAATGACAAGTAAAGAAAATGGATGCTAAAGTTCAAATATGGAAAAACATGGGATTAGAAACATCCAAGCATATTCGATTCATATTATCATGCAAACGGAATTCAACTCAATTGATGTAGGCTAAGGGTGATCACGATTGTATCTTAAGCTCCCTTTCGGGTTACAAAGGTTGTTGATCCATTTTGGACTCCCAAAAGCACTTAAGATCAAAGCCCAACATTAACCCCTTCCATCTAGGTACTAGTTAGATTAAACTCTCCCTTTTTGTGTACTAAGGCCAACGAATGGATTGGTTCCCCTCATTGAATTCAAATATCCTTTCGGTCAACCCCAAACTCAATGTCTATTCATGCCTTCCTAATACTATAGATGGTCGTTTCCGTCTCACTCCAAGCAATACATACATGAACATCATGATAGCATTTAATTACCACAAATAATCCATTGATCAACAATCCATTAAACCAATAAACATTCATGAATAACAAACCATGCCATCATAACATCAAGACAATTAAACTCCATGAATAGAAATCAACATCAATTAAATCAAAAACCAATTTAATCCACATGATAATATAAATCTAATATGCTCTTCATGTTCCTAATCCCACTAGAGGGATTAGCCTATCATAGTAAAAGTAACAAAACAATTAAATGATTCATTACAATTACCCACAGTCTAAGATCTAAAGAAATACAAAATGAATGGATTATTCCCTATCAATTTCTTGAAGAGAATCTTCTATTCTTCTTGATCTCCACCTCTAGCTCTTGATTTTGAAGTCTTTAGCACAAAAAATGGAAGATATGATGGGTGGATGAAGATGGATGAAGATGGATGAAGATGATGGTGGAAAATGGAAGAAATGGTGTGTGAGGTGTGTGTAGATGATAAGATTTCGGATTTTTTTCGCCAATTGTTGAATAAAGGGGTATTTATACCCCTTTAGAGGCTTCTAGAAGGATCTGGAAATTTCTGCAGGAAAATACCCAACACGAGTCGTGCTCTGTAACACGGCCACGGGGTGGTCGTGTTGTGTCTTCTGATGCTGCCGCACGGCCTCGCCTTACAGGGTCGTGTTACGCAACACGGCTCGTGTGCTGCAACACGAGTCGTGTGTTGTAACACGGGCACAAGTGTGGTCGTGTTGGCTCTTCTGATGTCGCCACACGGCCACCTTCTTACAGGGCCGTGTTGGCGACACGGCTCGTGCTCCCGACTCGACTCGTGCAACTGGACACGACCTGAAGTTACCCGTGTTGAGTGACTAGATGTCGCCACACGGCCAACTCTTACAGGGCCGTGTTGGCTACACGGCTCGTGTGCTGGCTCCTGCATTTCTTTACTGTTTTGGCTCGTTCTCCCTCGTTTTAATAAAAATACAAAACACAATCAAATAACATATAAAATACGGATAAAATAATACGAAAATACATATAAAAAGACACTAAAATCTAGGTGAAAATAGCTCTAATCAACGAATTACTGATGATTTTATTAATTTAATAGGATTTATTTTTAAAAAAGCGTCAATAAAATTTTACGACGATTTTTGCGATGGAATTACCGACAGATTATTTTTTCGTCGGTAAATCCATCGTTATTTTGGAGGGAATAAATCCCGGATGATTACCGACGGATTAAATCCGTCGGTACATATATAAATTTTTATTTAAAGAAAATTAATTTTAGTAATATATTTACCGACGGATTTATCCGTCGGTAAATATATTAAATTTTATTTAAAAAAAAATAATTTTAGTATTTTATTTATTGACCGATTTTTTCCATCGGTAAATATATTAAATTTTATTTTTTAAAAAAATTAATTTTAGTCTTTAATATACCGACGAATTTATTCCGTCGGTAAATATATTAAATTTTTATTAAAAGAAAATTAATTTTAGTCTTTAAATTACCGATAGAATTAATCCGTCGGTAAATTTATCAAATTTTATTTAAAAAAAATTAACTTTAGTCTTTATTTTACCGACGAATTAAATCCGTCGGTAATATATCTTTATTTTTAAAAATAATATTTTAGTCTTTAAGTACCGACAGATTAAAATCCGTCGGTAAATATATGAAAACAAAAACAAAACACGTTTCTTGTTTTTTTAAAGTAAATCGTTGTTTGTCCCTGGATACACGTCATTCCCCAAATGAAGAACTCCAGAATGTGAGATCGAAGGCCATCGACGAAATTGAATAACCTGCCACCACTTTTCGCCACCGGCCGCACTCCCTATAGTCCCGCCTCATAGGGCTTCTTCTTCCAACTTGCCGCCGTCGATTTCAGTCTGCTCCGCTGGTGCGCGACCCTCTCTAGCCGTCGCCTTTCTGCGGCTTTTTAGTCGTCGTACCGCCTCAAGCCCTTGGGTTCCCAATTGAGCAACGATATCGCCATCGCTCCGCTCTCCTCCGCCACCATCGCGACGCGCTTACGGCCCACCCTCAAGTCGGAGGAGAATTTTCTCATTAGAAGCTGCGAGGATATAAAACCCTAACATCCTGATTTTGAGATTACCCAGGTAACATCCTAGCTGGTTTCCCTCCTAACAAATTCAAATGACTTCTGCAAATTTACTTGGCAAAGTTGTTACTGTATGATTTAAACTGAACAAAGCCCCAACAGAAGCTCCGTTTGGTACTTAATAATTCAGATATAGACTAGAGGTCTTAGAGTTGAAAACTATTACTGGTTTATGAATTTACTTTGATAAAAAAAATAAGGTCGACTATTAAAAGGATGCGCTAGTTGTACAATTAGACAAGTTAATTTTTTCCTTCAAGCTACTTATATTATAAATCAGTGGAATGTATCTTATAATTGAATAGCTCTTTCTGCTTTTGGAGATAAAACCTCCAAATAGCAGCCAATTGTTACAATTTGTAAAAGCACTAACAATTGGTGGAGGAATAATAAATTTTAACTATAATCCTTTTTTCATGTACAGTGACTTTCAATCAAGAGAGTCCTTTGGTGCTGCTAATATGTCAATATCAATTTGAGACAAGTAGCTAGAAAATCTCTGTTTTGATAAACTATGGCCCTTCTAAACTCATTTCATTTTGATGTTAACTTGCCTTTAAGTAGATTCATCGTATCAATGACAAATTTAGTTTTCTCCTAAGGCTGGTTCAATATTTGAGAGCTAAGTTGATCTGTATGTATGTCACTATGTCAGCATTTTCATGTAGTGCTCATAGCTTTACTTGAGAATTATATGTAAAATACACTGCTATCTGTTTATTTTTCATTGTATCCTTTTATCTTCATTAGACTACTACAAGTTTTGCTGTCCAAGGGTGTGCTTTGCGTACCTAATAATGAATGAAATAAGCTAGTGTTAAATGTTGAGTTAACTTGTGTAGTGTTAATCGTATGCGGAATTTGACTTTGCCAATAATTTAAAAAATATTGAAAAGACATATGACATATGAAATGGAATCCAAGTTCTTTCAGGTGTTTTTGCTGCTTTCACCCTACATCCAAAATGGATAAACCTTTCACCCCTAAAGTAAATCATATAAATTCAAGCTTGGTGTTTAAACTTTGGTAACTTCATACGAATTCAAGTATTTATAGTGTTTGAATTCAGGATTAAAAAATTCTTTCTGTAAGTTTTTTGAAAATTCTTGAATAAGTATCTTATAAAACTAAAGTTTTTTTTTTCGATCAAAGAACATTATTAAACAAAGTTACTTCTCACCTTATCCACCCTTAAATGCTCTAAAGGTGCTTTTTGTATTGCTACCTGCTCAGTGACATGTGACTAAATAATCTGTTTTAAGGAAATGCCATCATATGATGAACAGACGAAGCATATGCTTGTAAGATATTGTACTATAATATATTTCCGAAAGTGTTCACTATTTTGGTCTTGTGAAACGTTGTTTTTTGATGTTTTCTTACACATAAACCCAATATTAAAATCTTCAGAAAGAAATTTTAGAATAAATGACATGTTTTGAGTTAGATTATATATTTATGCTATGAGGAGAATTTTAACAAATATTTATTTTCAAAAATATGATTTTAGTGTATCAACATATTATAATAGATTTTAACAAAAAAAAAACTATCAAATTTTATTCTATGGTATAGACAAATGTTTCAGCTTATAAGTTGTAAGTTTTCTTAGAAGTGGGCTGCATGCTACATTTTGTTAATATTGCTTAATCAAGTGAATTTCTTACAAAAGTTGTTCTGTGTGGTATAGAAACTATCGTATGATATAATAGAAACTGAAGGTATTTTCTCCTTGAGTAAGGGTTGACAGTGGTCTCTTGCTGATGTGGCATTTTCTCCTTAAGAAACTTGTATTCTTCTCACTTCTTTGTTCCAATTTTCAAACATTAAGATATTAAATAGTTTAAACTTTAAATTGAAACTCAAATATATAATAAAATAGAAACTGAAGGTATTTTGTCTGTGGTTATGTTGATTTAATTATTTTAGTTGTTGTCTTCAGAAGGAAAAGCAGAGGACCAAAGTGAAAGAGAAAATTGAGAAGTGTTTTAAAGAAAAATTGCTGGACTTTTGTGATGTGCTTAATATTTCTGTGTCTAGAACTACATCAAAGAAGGTAATATCAGGCAGTTCTTTTTAATGAAAGAGTTGCACATTGATCTTATTGTTAACTATTTTTAGGAAGACCTTTCTGCAAAGTTATTGGAGTTCATAGAATCCCCTCATGCAACAACTGATTCCTTGCTTGCTGACAAGGAGAAGGTGAATTTATCTCTGTTTTGTTCTTGGTCTTTAGCCTTGCTGCATTTCATGTACATATCATTAACTCTTGTAGCTATGGACTAATAAATCCTTATACTGATTTTGAGGCTAGATAAAAGGTATCTAATGAACTTTAAGGCTTCATTTGTTTGATAGAATGCTGACATCCATTCCATTCTATGTTACTGAAATGCATTAAGCATTTGAAATTTCCACCTACCCGATTTTCTTGTTATATTTTTATGTGATATAATGATCATCAATCTCCAGTCAGAAATAGTCTTATAAGTTGTCCCTATTTTTGTTTAGGTTGTTGTCACTCTTTTATTTTTGTCTTGTAAGTTTTTGATTTCAATTTTCAGTTCAGTGGCTGTGTTAAGGCTAAAAACTGGAATTTGATAAATTTACAAAATCTATTTCAAAAATTAATAAAACTCAATATAAGTGGTGACTGATTGAGTGGCTTCCTGTAGCCGATCGCTGAACCATGAAATCGAATTGATGAACTTATAAAACCAATATCAAACCTGTGTAGGAGGATGAATACAATCAATATCAAAGCAGTGGATATCGATAGAACAAAAGGAGAACAAACATCTTCATTTCGATTGTGCAGTATCAATAATCTAGCAGGTGTACATGGTTGAAGGCAGTATGAACATGGATTTTAATGTATTTTTGAGATGATATGCGTACCTAATAATGAATGAAATAAGCTAGTGTTAAATGTTGAGTTAACTTGTGTAGTGTTAATCGTATGCGGAATTTGACTTTTGACACTAATTTAAAAAATGTTGAAAAGACATATGACATATGAAATGGAATCCAAGACATATGAGTTAAAGAGGGCTTGCTCTGTAATTTGTGTTTACTTGCGATTATTTGTTAGGGTTTATATTTGGAGATATTTTTTTGTGCTTTTTGGGGATACAATCGGATTGGGTACCCTTTTTTTCTTAGCATCTGTATCATGTATATCTCTTTTATTATATTCTAGTGCGTCCTCTTTTAATAATTGAATATACATTAATCTTTTACACAATGAAAATATTTATAATTACGATTATACAGACTAGATTTCACAATGAAGTCAACTCGTTTGTGGATGTACAATCGCATGAGAAATGGGGGATTGACTTGTGAATTTTTGAAAGGAGTTGATGAATTCATTGAATTTGCAACTAGTCAACATGAGTGGAAAGATGGTGAAAAAATTAAGTGTCCATGTGTTAAAAGAAAATGTCGAAACAAAGGCTTTTTACCTGTTGACGTAGTAAAAGGACATCTAGTCAAAAATGGATTCACTCCAGATTATTTTGAGTGGGTTTTCCATGGTGAGCAATGGTCGAGAAATGACATTGAAATAGATACTGGTAGATCAATTCCTTCGCTTAACCATGAAATGAATGAGGAAGAATATAGTCCATACCACGAAATGGTCATGGATGTGGCTGGACCAGCTTTTAATGCTGAAAACATTGATGAAGAGAATCCTAATCCAGAAGCTCAAAAATTCTTTGACATGCTTGAAGCAGCAGACCAGGACTTATGGCCCGGATGTAGTCATTCACAATTATCATTCATTTCTCGACTTATGAGCATGAAATCTGAGAATCACATGTCTGAGAAGTTGTTTAATGAGGTTGTCGGATTAGTAAAAGAGTTAGCACTTGAAGAAAACTCCGTTCCTGATGACTTCTACAAGTGCAAGAAATTGCTACGGGGAATGGGCTTACCAGTGCAAAAGATTGATTGTTGTCCTAAGAATTGCATGATTTATTGGCGAGCAGATGAGGAGTTGACTTGTTGCAAGTTCTGTAATGAACCTCGATATGATAAGAAAAATGTAGCCCGCAAGATTATGTATTACTTTCCTTTGGCTCCGCGTTTACAAAGATTATTTGCCTCTAAAGTTACGGCTAATGAGATGAGGTGGCATGCTAATCATGACAAGGATCAGGGCATGGAACATCCATCCGACTCGGCGGCATGGAAACAATTGAACAACAGGTATCCTGAGTTTGCAGCTGAAAGTAGGAATGTAAGATTAGGTCTTTGCACTGATGGTTTTCAGCCATTTGGTCAATTGGGGCAGCAATACTCATCTTGGTCAGTTATACTTACGCCTTATAATCTGCCTCCATCCATGTATATGAAGGAACAACACATGTTTCTTACTGTGTTGGTTCCCGGGCCACAGAATCCAAAGGAGAAATTGGATGTTTTTCTACAACCCCCTTATACATGAGTTGATACAATTATGGGAAGTTAGAGTGGAAACTTATGATGTCTCCAAGAAAAATAATTTCATGATGAGAGCTGCAATTTTATGGACAATAAGTGATTTTCCAGCTTATTCAATGTCGTGTGGATGGAGTACTGCAGGAAGATTAGCATGTCCTTATTGCATGCACCATTCAGAAGCCTTTACCCTTAAGTGTAGTGGGAAGCAATCATGGTTTGACAATCATAGAAAGTTTTTAGTGAATGATTACGCATGGCGGAGAAATAAAACTTGGTTTCTCAAGAATAGAACTGTTTACACCGAGGCTCCTCCAATTAGAACGGGACACGAGATCTTAGCTGAGATAGAATATCTGGGGTTTAAAAAGGTGACTGAACTAGGTGGTTGTGAAGTCAATGAATCGCTTAAAAATTTGGGTTGGAGAAGGAAGTGTATATTCTGTGATTTGCCATATTGGGTGATTTATTGATTCGACATAACTTGGACGTAATGCACATTGAAAAAAATATGTTCGACAATATATTCAATACTGTGGTGAATGTTCAAGGAAAGACAAAAGATACTCGTAAATCAAGAGATGAGTTGAATGATTATTGTCCACGTCCTGAGTTAAAGAAGAATGAAGAGACAGGAAAATTTCCAAAGGCATGTTATACTCTTAACAAAAAACAAAAGGAAGTTTTGTTTGAGTGGATCATAGAGCTGAGATTTCCTGATGGTTATGTCTCAAACATGAGTAGATGTGTGGACAAGAAAAAATTGAGAATGTTTGGTATGAAAAGCCATGATTGCCACATATTCATGCAGCGATTGATCCCAATGGCGTTTCAAGATCTACTCCCACGGGATGTTTGGAAAGCTATCACTGAATTAAGCTTGTTCTTCAAAGACTTAACTTCTACAACCATTAAGGAAGAAGACATGGAATGTTTGCATAAGGATATTCCAGTGATATTATGTAAGCTTGAACGTATCTTTCCACCAAGGTTTTTTTATTCAATGGAGCATCTACCAGTTCATTTGGCTTATGAGGCAAAGATAGCCGGTCCAGTTCAGTACAGATGGATGTAACCTTTTGAGAGATACCTTCGCAAGTTAAAGAAAAATGTAAGAAATAAAGCAAAGGTTGAAGGTTCGATTTGCAATGCTTATTTTGTAGAGGAAGCATCATCATTATGTTCTTATTATTTTGAGGATCATGTGATGACAAGACACAATAGGACTCCTAGAAATGATGATGGTTATGGAGATTTTATCATGTGTAACAGTGAATGTCTTTCTATATTTCAACTGCCCGGTCGTACATTTGGAAAGCCAAAGAAAAGATATCTAGATGATGCGGAGTTTCGAGCAGCACACTCATACGTAATACTAAATTGTGAAGAAGTCCAGCCTTATATAGAGTAAGTTTTATCACTTGTTAATACAAGTAATAACATTATTATTATGCTCAACTCTTAATACATTTCATTCTTAATGACCACACCTATTGTTTTTGAAGTGTTTACACGACTGAGTTGCAGCATAGTCAACCAATCATGTCAGTTGGTGAGATTGATTCAAGGATAGCAAGTGAATTTGCAACTTGGTTCAAATCTCATGTAAGAGTAAATTCTCTAAATTTATATGTTCTGCATATTGTAAAATTCTTGCAATGAATAATTTAAAAATCTCCTTACAACGACTTATATTATTAGGTGCTCAACAATCCATACATTCATAGTAAAATGATTAGAGATCTCTCAAATGGCCCATGTCGCAAAGTTAACATATATCATGGATATTATGTGAATGGCTATAAATTCCACACTGTTCGATATGGAGCTTCTAAATCAACATCAAATAGTGGGATCTGCATAAAAGGAACAAATTACTTTACAGATGAGAGTGACTATTATGGGATGTTGGATGAGGTAGTAGAATTAGATTATCCTGGTTTACCTATTAAAAAGGTTGTGTTGTTCAAGTGCGAGTGGTTTGACCCATCACCTTTGGGAACAAGAATTCATCCGGAATATAAACTTGTCGAGATTAATCACAAAAGGAGGTTCAGGCAATATGAGCCATTTGTATTGGCAATTCAAGCGGTCCAAGTGTATTATTGTACATATCCAACTGAGAAGAAAACAAAGAGTGATTGGTGGCCAGTTTGTAAAGTGAAGTCAAAGTTGCACATTGTAAAAATGTCCAAAAGTTGTGAAGATTCTATTCCTCCTCAATTTCAAGAGGATTTCATAGATGAGCCAAACAATGTGCAATCAGATGATGGTCCACCAGGTTTAAACAATGAGAGTGGTGCATTCATGGAAATCATTGATGAGGAAGATGATATCGATGAAGAGTTGCAGTCCGAAAATAGTTTTGAAAATTTGAATAATTCAGATTCAGAAAATAACTCTTGACATCGATTTTCGAGATGTATTTCACAAACTATATATGATATGTATAAAGGCTTTTGTGAGTTTCTTCTTCTTGTTCTTTTTATTTGTACTTTACAATATTTAATATAATTTATAGCTTGAAAAATTGAATATATTTAATATACTTTATAAGATCCAAAAGAGATAGCAAAGGCTGAACAAAATAAGAAAATCATCGAAGCGAGCCGGCAGGAGAGGGTACTGGTATTTCTTGCCACAAAGGAGGTTCAGTAGGAGCTTGTGAATTTGCTGAAAAGTTTGTGAGTTTCTATCTCTTATTCACTTATCTTTTATGAATATCTATTGTGTTAATTAATCTTTTTAATGATTGGGCTAAAATTGATGGCAAGAAATACCAGTATGAAATATATGTTTAATTTTTTGTAGATTGTGTTAGTATACAAATATGTTTAATTTATTTTCTTTGTTAATAAGGCCAAAAAGCATAAAAAGGAAGCCAATGAGTATGACATCTTTTTAAACTTCCACCCTCCGAATGAAAATGGAAAGTACGCCTATGCCGTAGCTGAAAATGTGGCTGTAAGTATAATATTTTGTGTTTTTAAAGTATTTATGAGTAAAATAAAATTTATAATATTTGATTAATAATTCTTTATTAACCATGTAAATTCACAGAATACAATCCAACAAAAGAAAGACGAACTGAGTCAAATGCCTGATGCTCCTGAGATTAATATGGGAGATATCTTCCGTCAAACCGTTGCACCAAAAAAGGTCGCATCTTCGGCATTGGTAATTCGGGAGAATGAAGTTCAAGTAGCCAATCCAGTGTTACTTAAGTTGTCTGTTCAAAATCAGAGTGCAAGAGACAGTTAGATGAAAAAATATTGGAGGTGCGTAATGAGATGCAAGCATAAATTCAAGAGCTTCAAGCCCAAGTGCAACAACTTATGGAAATGATGCGAGGTGGAAGTACAATGGCTTCTCCTTATGGTGGTGGATCTACATCTGGAGTCGCTCATAATGATGTTGATATTGATGTTGATGCTGATGACGAGGTTGATGCTGATTTGGGAGACTTATGATCATGTTTATTGTATTGGATGTTTTGTGTCAAAGATTGAGTAGAATTTGATATTTTGTGTCGAATTTGGATAATCTATTTCAAATTATGAAGATTGTTGAATTTAAATCTTACATTGGGTTGTGTTTTGAAGATTTAATTAATTAGAATTTTATATTAATTAATAGGTATTAATATTAATTTTAAAATATAAAAATCAAATATATACATAAATTTGCGATGGAAATTTTCGTCGGTAACTGAAATATGTAATTTGAAAAATAAATATTACCGACGGATAATTCCGTCGCAAAGTTTATGACAGATTACTTTCGTCGCTAATTACAGACGAATTCACCGATGGATTACCGTCAGTAAACTAATTTTCATATGATTTTGCTTTTTTAAATTTGCGACGGAAATTTTTGTCGGCAATTTGCCGATGGATATATCCGTCGCTAATTTGCAGCACCGACAAATTTTATTTGCATGACTACCGATGGAAAATTCTATTTACCGACGTCCAGAATCTGTCGGTAAATACCGATGGAATATAATTTCCGTCGGTAATAAATTACCTACCATGGTTTTAGCGACGGATTAAATTTCGTCGCTAATCCGTCGATAACCTCATTATCGATGGATTTTTTAAGTATTACCGACGGTAATTTCCGTCGCTAATCCGAGAGTTTTTTGTAGTGGACATATTATTTTGATATGATTATAATTTTATCCTTATAATTTATATCTAGAGTTAAATTTTATGTTTTTTTTTCTTTTTATACGTAGACTATAATAAACTTTAATATTGTTCATGATTGTAAAATTGGCGAGTTTGACGTTTGAGTTAAATATTATCGGTTAGGTGTTGTTGATGATCGTTTTTGTCGGATGATAATTACAGGTTGTGCTTGGAGTAGCTGAGATTGTTGGATAAGAACAAAGAACATCAAAAACAAAACAAATTGAATGTAAGATAAGAGTTTACTCTTTTTTTCATTTTTTTACTCGTCTAGACTTTGTTTACACCATCACCCTTACAACCCTCTATTACAAGTGTAAAAGATGAAGGAAAAGTTAAATTACAAATGTATAAGGATGATTATTTATATATTCTTTATTTGCCCTCACGCATGCTCTCATACTTTACACATGCATTAGGCCAATAAGATAAGATCATGTGTTCTTGAGGAATCAAATCTGTCAATCATGGGGGGCAACTCTGTAAAAGGATTTATGTGAGTGGTCCCTAAGCTAAAGAGAATTTCTATTGGTTAATGGTTCATTCATGTCTTTTGTATATGTCCCTGTAAATAATAATTAATATTATTTATTTAATAATATTTCACATTTGAAGTGTGGATAATACAGAGAGAGGGAGTTAAAAAGTTGGTTTTGAGATTTGAAAAGAAAAGAAAGGAAAAAAGAGAAGTGAGGAAGTTGATAATTTCTTCAATTACTTACACTTGATTAGTCACTATTACCCATATTTTTCCTACCCTACCAAAGAGCCTATCACTACATCTTAATTAAAGACATTTTTGATCACTAATGGAAACTTTGGTAGTTTGTGAATAGAGTCCACGAGCAAGCTTATAGCGAGTCGAGTCAATCGGTTGATGAGTGTTGATTTATCCCCATTCATAGAGAGTTGAGTGAAATTGATATCCGATGTGAGGTTTGGACCAAAACGAGACTATATTATACTTTATTCTCTTGTGATTGAACTTGTTAATATTTTTTTGCATGTTATCAGTTTAATGGTGTAGGATGACTTAGCATAGTTTGTAATTCTTATTACTATTGATATGTTATTGCTTATATTCGTTTAGTCTTTTCTAGGTGAAAATCTCTTCACTTGATTTATCATTTCGTTGTTCGGGGACACACAACACTTTAAGTTTGGAGGTGTGATTGGCGATATTTTTACCTAGATATAAGTGTTTTTTATATGTGTTTTCGTATTATTTTATCCGTATTTTATGTATTATTTGATTGTGTTATGTGTTTTCTTGGAAATGTGTGAGAATGGGCTTAAACATGTTAAAAATATGTGAAAATGAAGCAAAAATAAAAACAAGTAAGAAATGGGCTGAAAACAACCTTACTCGAGTTGCAAGACTCAACTCGACTTGCAACTTGATCGAGTTGGGGTCAGCATTTGTCCAGAATTATCCAGTGAGCTAACACGACTTGCAAGACCCAACTTGACTTGCAACTCGAGTCGTGTTGAGTCTGAGGCAGCCGAGTTGCATGCCATGTTGAGCAGAGAAGGTGTCCAGTGAGCCAACTCGAGTTGTTAACTCGTCACTTGACTTACAACTCGAGTCGAGTTGGGTTCCAAAGGCAGATAAGTTTCAGAGCCTCATAACATGACCGAATAGACAAGAGAACGAATTGACAATACGAGTCGAGCTAGGTTAGCTCGAGTTACACACAACACAACTTGACTCATGTTGAAACTCGAGTTGGGTAAGTCCAACTCGTGTTGCATGTTTTTGGGCTAAAAATCTGGATTTTCACCTTTCAGTGTATGTAAAAAAGCCCAGCTGATGTTAAATTTGTGGCCCAAGTTGGGAGAGGGTATAAATACCCTCAAGTTCAACATTTGAAGGGATATTCCTAAGGGTTTCACTTGGACACATAGATCACACACCATTTTCTCCAATTCTCATCATCATCTTCATCCATTCTTCATCCATCTCATCTACCTTCATCCTTCCATCAAATCTATCATCCAAGTAAGCAAAAGAAGCAAGGAAGAGAGGAGAATTGCAAATGGAAGAGGGAGATCACCATTGGAAGCATTCAGGGAGTCTTCATCTACACTTTGTATTAAAACCTTATTGTACATCATGTTTTGTAAGGATTTTAATGTCTATGTTGATTTTCTTTTAAATATGGTAGGTTAATCTCCCTTGTGAGATTAGCAACATGAAAGTTGTTGGATAATTTTAGGATTAATGTATTTAAATTCATATGTTGATTGAGTTAATTGATTTTCTATCATTGATGCTTTAGATCTTGATGTTTATGATGATTTGTGTGGTTTGTTGTTTTAAACATGTGATTAGATTGAGAAGTCAATTGCATATTTAAGATAATTAATTGAATCATTTTGTCATACACATCATGTGCATTATAGATTGCAAATAGATTGAGAAATCCTTTAGGATTTAGAACCTTTGGTAGGACATCCGATTGGTTTGATCGAGAGGTTGATTAATCGCGTGAAGGGGCTCTCATTTTAAGCTTAGTACTTAGTTGGAATTTTTTGAGTAAGAACCAATCCATTGAATTTTATTCCATATCCTATTCATTCCGAGAGAGAGTTTAGGTAAATTTAGTGTTGGCCTAGTCTATACCTATGATTCGTATGAATTGGATGCATGTATCCTAGGATTTCCACTTCTTAATTGTTGTTAATCTCACTTTTACTCAATTTGGAAAACCACTTTTCATCAATTTATCTTGTTTGTTAATCATTGCTTGCATTGATTGATTTTAATTTCTTATTTGATCAACCAACCTTTGATGAATCGTCTCTATAAAATTACGAGAAACGTGATATCGCTTAAGTACTAGTGTCTTCCTCCATGTGATTTGATAAATTCTTGAATTGGTCAACCCGACTACAAGTTATGGCTAATCAATGGGTCATTTATGTGGGTATGAGGAAGATTATATTTTTCCCAGTGGCTATGTATATATGACGTTTTATTCACCATTAGTTCTTAAAGAGCGTTAATTTTCATCATTTTTTTGTGCAAGTAAAAACATGTTTTTATTATACTACTAGAAAGGCCTTGTCCAGAGGAGTCCGTCAGTATTTTTTGTGCATTTTTTGGCCTTCTAAAACTCAAGTTATGAATTTTTAAAGTTTTTTCGTGCTTGGTGCCAAAACTGCAAAGTTTCAGAGACATTTCAGGGGTATGTTTTTGAAAATTAGAGAAAGTTCAGGGACCTTTTCGTAATTAAAACATAGTTTTCTTTGACTTGGGTTGAACCGGGTCAGACCGAATCGAACCAAACTGACATGGACCAGACCGGACTGGAGTCGAACTGGACCGATCAGGAGCCATCGGAGGACGGATGACCGATGCTATCACGTGAAGGTCACGCTCCGGTAGACAGTGGCTCTAGCGGTAGTGCATGACGCCCACGCTCTGGTGGCCAACGACTCTGGTGTTGGCGCGTGAGGTTCACGCGCAGACTGACACTTTCTCCGGCGGTGGCGCATGTGGTACATGCATACGTGGGTGGCGTGTGGCGGCTCCTTGCAGTGCGTGGAGGCACATCACGGCATTTTTCGGCGACTTTCTGACGTGTTTCGATGTGTAGAGTCCAATAATGACATTTTTGAGAGCATTTAACGTCATCTTTAGTGTGTATGTGTGATTTTACTTCATTTTATGACATATTTTGTGAATGCAAACCTATGTGGTGGCTATTTGGTTACATTTTCTGTTGATTATGCACCTTAATATGTCATTTAATTATAAATTCATTGTGATGTTGAATTGTTCAAACTCTTGTAGCCTATGAAAGTAGGAGCCAAAGAGAGTTGAACTCATTCACTTGTGAATATGCCTGAGAGGAAATTCATGTGATATAGTTTGACTAACACTAGTATGTTGTATTTTGGTTGCTCATTTTCTCATAGGTATGGTTTCAAGGAGGAGAACAATTTCAACAAAGGACATCAGGACCAAAGATGAAGTCCTCCATGAATTTCTGAACTATAAAATGAAGCATACACACAATATTAGGGACCACGCATTGGAACTGTTTGAACTTTACAACCAATTGTTGTTCTTGATCAAAAATAAAATTTTCCCAACTAGTTTGTATGTTCAGATTTCTAGTTTTAAGACCTGGGCTAACACTTTGCCTCCCTAATTACAAAAGGAGTTTTGGGCTCATAGGGAGACTTACAGAGTGGAAACCAATGATCGTCTTATAATGCATGATTTGATGATTGCTTCTTTAGAAAAAGATAGAATACATGCACTAAGATCAGCTTGCTTAAGTATGGGTAGGATTCGACGATTTGATTTTTTAAGACTGAGTGGTCATGGAAAGCGTCAGATGAAGAATCCTCTTATAGATCCTTTAGCACGAGCTATCTGTAGTGTGGGGACTAGAGATTTTGATTATGATCATTATTTGGAATCAAGTGACAAATTTAGAGGTTCTATTCGTAGATTTCCTTAATTGTATTTTCTAATTGGAAACTCGAGGAGTTCATTAGAATTTATGTGTTTATGTTTTGTTAGACTTGATTTATTTTACCATTATGGATGGTTGTTGATGTTCTATTTAAAAATGACAGTTCAATGTTATTGTTAATTACTTGAACCTTAAATGTGTTTAACGTTTTTGAAACAAGAATCTAGTATTATGACACTTGATGAGATTGATGATTAGTAGTCTCTGAGCTACTTTTCGAGATTAAGTCTTGTGTTATTGATTGAGATATCTCTGTTTAGCTTAACGTAAAATTTGATAAAACATTATTAACATACTGAATCACTTTAATCTCTAATAAAGATCATGGCATCGAAATCTATTGTCGATGAGTTGAACAAAGGTGAGAAACTCAATGGTAATAATTATGAAACATGGCATCATAAAATTTTATATGTGTTGGATGAACAAGATGTATTGGATGTTATAAATCAAGTCATGGCCGATCCAGGTGTGGGAAAAATTAGAAGTCAAGGGAGGCGTGACCAAGATGCATACCAGACATAGAAAAAGAAAAATTATATTGCACGTGGTATCCTTGTAAGCTCAGTTTTTGATCCGATGATTGATGAGTGATATTTTTAATTAGATTTTAGTATCTTTTTATGTCTATTTTCTATTATTTTATCCGTATTTATATGTATTTTAATTGTGTTTTGTGTTTTTATGGAGATGTGTGTGAATGAGCTTAAATGTATGATATTCAGGCAAAAATAGATCCTAGACATGAAAAGGAAGACGTAGGAAAAAACGGATCTCAATTCGGAGTTGAAACGAGGGAGAACGAGCCAAAACAAAAAGAAGAAAAACAAGGGCTGCACCAACATGGCCGGCCATGTTCCAAACACGGCCCTGTAAGGGGTGGCCGTGTTCGGGTACCTGAAACACCTACACGCCCTATGGCCATGTTGCAGCACACGAGCCGTGTTGGTGCAAAATCAGAAAAAATCAAAAAATCTTCTAGAAGCTTTCCAAGGAGTATAAATACCCAACACTTCAATATTTGATCAGATTGGTCGAGGGTTTTTACCCCTGCACCTACCTCACACACCATTTCCTCCATTTTACACCATCATCTTCATCCATTCACCATACATACCATCTATCATCATCCCACCATCAAATCCTTCATCCATTTAACTAGAGAAGCAAGGGGGAAAGGAAAATTGCAAAGGAAAGAAGAAGATTACCATTGGAGACATCCAAGGGAGTTTTCATCCAACTTTTGTATTGAAACCTTATTGATTACCATTGAAGCTAATCTCCTTTGTGAGATTAGCAATATGAATTGTGTAGGATAATTTTGGATATTTTGCAATTGAATTCATATGTTGATTGGATTTGTTAATTTTCTATCATTGATTGTTAATTGCTTGATTTGTATCGTTGATTTGTGTGATTAATTATCGTGGGCATGTGATTAGATTGAGAAATCAATTATATGTTTAGGATAGTTCGTTGAATCATTTCATCATACACTTCATGTGCATTATAAGTTTTAGAGAGATTGAGAAATCCTTTGGAATTTAGAACCCTTTAATAGAACATGTGATTTGTTAGATCGAGAGGTCAATTGATCGTGTGAAAAGACTCTATAATTGAACTTAGTACATAGTTGGAATTGTTTGATTGAGAACCAACCTTATAGCCTTTTTGAGATCTTGTAAAGGATCTACATCATATCCATCTCGAGAGGGAGTTTAGGTAAAATTCGCGTTGGCCCTTAGTTATTAATCCATGATATATGTGAATTCGTTGCATGATCCCTAGATTTTTCATGCTTTAAGTATTGCTAGTCTTATTCTCTGTCTACTTGGCTTATTAATCCATCTTCCATTCATCTATCCCATTTGTTTAATTGTCATTTCTTGATTAATCTTATCCCTTTATGATCATCTCTATAAAACTATGACAACACGAAATCGCTTAAACCCTAGTACTTCCTCTCTGTGGTTCGATAAATTCTTTAATTAGTCATCCCGACTACAAATGACTAATCAATGATCCATGAATGTGAGCAACATCCCACCATACATGATATCTCGGTGTATCTGCATGAGAAGTATGTTGGTACATTAGTTACAAGGCTTAGGCAGTTGACTATTAAGTTCGACACCTATAAAAAAATCTGATCATAACATTAGACAACATCTCAGGAAGATGTCGAATATGATAATCGAACTTAAGACTGCTAGTCACATTCTTTCTGATGAGCAATAAATCCAAGCACTGATCTGCTCTTTACCTGATCATTGGGAACATCTGAAAGTCAACTTGACTCATAATGAAAATATTAAAAATTTTAACGATGCTTCTCATCATATTGAGCTGGAAGATGAGAGACTCGAAGCCTCAAAGCCTACTTCTGGTGCCTTCTATGCCGGTTCTACTTCCAAAGGAGCTTCGGGCTTCAAAAGAAAAAGAATTTGGAAGAAGGAAAAATAATATGATGGTGAAAAGCCTGACAACAACCCATCAAACAAAACTAATGAACAGAAGGAGAAATAGAAGCATAACAAAAAGAATAAGAAGGATAAGAGTAAAATGCCATGTTACAAATGTGGTAAGCTTAGTCACTTTGCGTGTGAATGACCTGAGCCCAGGAGGGACAAGTTTGATTCATCTTATTCTGTTTCATGTGAAATTAATGTCTCAAGTACTGTCTTGCTAACTGATTCTTTTTCTTTGTGGATGCAACGGACCACGTGATGAGAGACAGGAAAGCTTTTGTAGATTTCTATTGTGTTCCAAAGGGGACTAGGTGGATATATGTGGGAAACAATGCTCGAGTCAAAGTCAAAAGACATAGGACTTGCAAACTAGACCTTGACAATGGTTGGGCCTTTATTCTACATGATGTTCTCTATGCTCCAGAAATCACGCGAAATTTAATCTCTGTTTCAGTTTTACTTAATTTGGGTTATGATGTATTATTTACTAGAAATACTCTGGTAATTAGCATTGATGATACTTGTTATGCATCTGGACATATGAATGATGGTTTTATGGTTTTAGATTGTAATAGAATGAATTTAGTTATTATGATGATTATTCAGATTTACTAAATGCTTGTTCTTCTAATAATGCAAATGTGAATGATAATGTTTGACATGCTAGATTGGGTCATATTGGGCAAGACAGGATGAATAGACTTATAAAAGAAGGATTGTTGAGTCTTTCTTCAAAAGTTGAATTATCCCAATGCGAACATTATCTTGCTGGAAAAATGACTAGAAAACCTTTTAGTAAAGCCATTAGAGCTGAATCTCCATTAAAAATAATCCATTCCGATATATGTGGTCCTGTAAATGTGAGAGCACGATATGGAGCTCACTATTTCATTACATTCATTGATGATTATTCACGTTTTGGATATGTCTATTTGATATCTCATAAGTTTGAAGCATTAGATTGTTTTAGAAGATTCTTGAGTGAAGTTGAAAATCAAAAGGACAAATCTATTAAAGTTTTAAGAACTAATAGAGGACATGAATATCTATCAGAATAATTCAAGGAGTTTTATAATGAAAAGGGTATAATCCGAAAATTAACTATTCCTTATACGCCTCAACAAAATGGTGTTGCTAAAAGAAGGAATAGAACTTTGTTAGAGATGGTGAGATCCATGATGGCACAAGCTAATCTACCGATCTCTTTTTGGAGAGATGCGTTGCTTACGACATCTTATGTGCTTAATTGTGTGCCTTCCAAATCAGTTGTTTCGACTCCATATGAACTATGGATGGGTAGAAAACCTGACTTAAGTAACCTTAGAGCTTGGGGATCAACAACTTATGCACATGATTCATCGAGTCAGTATGGAAAGTTGGGTCCCAGAGGAAAAAAATGTATTTTCATAAGATACTGTAAATATTCTAAGGGTTACGTGTTCATAGGAGATCAGGATGAGAGCTTAACTGAGGCAGAATCACGTAATGCTCACTTTCTGAAAATTGAATTTCCTAGTAGATGGGGCATCAGGGATGCCGAACCTATTTTCGAGGTAATAGAAAACCAATACCTACAAGATCCAAGTGAGAGTAGTAGTTTAGCTGATGGTGTGGATCTTGATAGATATATTGCTGATTGAGGATCAGACGATTCCCAATGAGAGCATTTTGTCTATAGAAAATCATCAACAACTATCTTGAAAAAGTTCTAGGAGACATGTGCCCACAAGGCATTATGATATTGAAGGACATGCTTTCTTTGTTTCACCAGAAAATGGAGATGTTTCTCATGTTGATGAGAAAAAGTCCAGAAATGTTAAAGAAGCTCTGACTTGTCCGGCAAAGGAGAAATGGATGAAAGCAATTAAAGAGGAGATGGAGTCTATGAAGTCAAATCAAGTTTTGGAACTTGTAGATCTTTCGAAGGGACAAAAGGCAATTGGGAATAAATGGATTCTCAAAATCAAAAGAAAGTCTGATGGCTCAATAGAGAGGTATAAAGCTCGCTTGGTGGCAAAAGGTTATACTCAACAAGAGGGTATAGACTACGAAGAAACCTTTTCACCTGTGGTATGGTTTGCCTCGATTCATTTACTGTTGGTTATAGTGGCTAATATGGATTTAGAATTACACCAAATAGATGTTAAGACCGCATTTCTCAATGGAGAATTAGAAGAAAAAATCTACATGCAACAGCTTGTAGGATTTATTCTTCGAGGTCAAGAGGATAAAGTTTGTAGATTAAAGAAGTTGATCTACGGACACAAACAATCCTCTAGACAGTGGTATTTGAGGTTTCACACTACGATCGTCTCATATAACTTCGTTATGATAAACGAAGACCACTGTGTTTATATTAAATAGGCCAATGGTTGTTTTGTAATTCTATCCTTGTATGTGGATGATATACTACTAACAGTTATTAGCAAAGAATATCTTAAAACCATAAAAAGATGGTTATCTTCAAATTTCAAAATGAAAGATATGGGTGAGGCAGAATACATACTTAGTGTGAAGATCCATAGGGATCGTTCAAAGAAATTAATGGGTTTGTCTCAAGAGACTTACATCAAGAAACTTTTAGAACGGTTCAAGATGGAAACTTGCAAGCCCATAGATACTCCCATTGTGAAAGGCGAATCATTGAGTCAACAAATGTGTCCCAAGACTCAAGATGAAAAGAATGAAATGTCAAAAGTACCATATGCTAATGCGATTGGAAGTCTTATGTACGCAATGCTGTGTACAAGACCAGACATTTGCTATGTCGTTAGTCTGGTAAGCATGTATCAATCCAATCCGGGGAAAAAGCATTGGATGGTTGTTAAAAGAATTTTCAGATATCTAAATGGGACTGCAAATTATTATCTTTGTTACCAAGGGAATAACAGTACACTGAATGAGTATTCAAACGCTGACTGGAGTGGAGATTTAGATGAACGTAAATCAAATTCTGGTAATGTCTTCTTGCTCAACAATGGAGCAATCTCATGGTATAGCAAGAAACAGACTTGCTTAGCATTGTCTACTATGGAAGTCGAGTTTGTGGCATGTGCGTCTGCAGTTCAAGAGACTATTTGATTGAGAAGATTCATGAAATACTTGGAGGTCTTAAACACTAAAGTGGGAGCTGTTTTAATCAATTGTGATAATCAAGCAGCCGACATTGCTTACACAAAAGACCCCAAATATCATGGAAAAACTAAACACATTGATACAAAGTTCAACTTTATTAGAGATATTGTAGACAAGAAGAAATTGATTCTTAGATACATTTCTACTCGTTTGATGTTAGCAGATCCCTTTATCAAACCGATTCCCAGAGATGTACTCATAGGACATGTAAAAGGATTAAGTTTGCGAAGGATTTAAAATGATGTATTGAATATGTTTATGTATGTTAATGGAATGGTTAATGGCTTAACTATACGTGTATGTTTTATAAATTATATATGATGGTTCATATATAATAGTATGTCGGCAAGTTATGATTGGCTCTCTCATATGAGCAATCGTCTCTGGCTAAGTGGGAGCGCTGAGATGAGATTGTAATAATTAATGTAATCGGGATAGATTTCGCCACAAATCTAATCCAACTTGTTGTAAAGCTAAATCGACGGAGATCTTATACGTTGGAGAGAGTATATCCAGGTTAAGTGTTTGGGACATACTTGAACTCTGATTTACACGATATCTAAGTTAAATGAAATACGACATACGATTTCATGGAAGAAAGTTAAAGATATTGTGACAAGTGTTTTAGAAAAAAATGACTTGTGCTAAGTTGACCCCAACAGGATTGAAAAAATTATCTCCATTTTCTCAAAAGTATGAGTCCTTATCTATTTGTTACCCTTATGACTTTCTACTATATCCTAAGTCTTCACTTTAGTGTTGCCAAAAGAGTTATGGTTAATAACGGCAATGCGGTGCATGTCTAGGAAAGCAGTTACAGTGGGAGACTTTAGATACTTTGTGAGATGGGAAGAATGTCTTAATTTAACATAAAATATTATGATTCATTGATTAGTCAATCAAGCAAGGTCTTGATTATGAATACATAGTTTTGCAAAAAGGTTGAATATGCTCTTACAAATTAAGGGATTGAAAAGAGATATGTCAACTTATGTTAAATGTTCAAGAGTTCTAGGGTATAACGAGCTTGTTGAGTATCTTTGATAAACTGGTTGAGTTACTATTTATCTCTAACAAGTGTATAGCGATTACAACTCATATCTCGTGGGTCATATGATGTATTAATTTATACGAGAATACAATTCATGAAGAAAATAAGTCAGGCGACTTTTGACTTTATATGTGAGTGGGAGATGTAAATAATAATTAATATTATTTATTTAATAATATTCCACATTTAAAGTGTGGATAATACAGAGAGAGGGAGTTAAAAAGTTGGTTTTTTAGCTCCTCCTTTTGGGGAATATAATATACTGCATGAAGCAGTTTTCAAAACGTGTTATAGATTTGCAGAACGTAGAATTCAAAATTTCTCTTTCTGTGTATTTTCTCTCCCGTATTCACAACTCAAAATACACTTCTTCATATTCATTCAGTTTAATACAAATTTGTGAAAAATAATCTTCAACCCCGTGTTGAAGATTTGATCCCGAAATACTAACGTGAGTATCAATTGGTTCGTTCATATTCTTCCGCTGATACATAATCCTATGGTGAGAGGTATGAGATTTCTCTCTATGCATAATTAGGGTATGTGCTATTAAGAACGTGAGTTTTCCAACAATCCCTTTGTCAGAGATTATGAGAGTGATGTGCTCATATTCATTCCAAAGGTGTTCATCAATGTTACGCTCTTGATGCACTAACTTCAGAGAGTTAGTAGAATTTATTCTCAGCCTAACTGAGTCTATTTAAGGTCGGCTCAATTGATGATAGTTATGCCGATCTTACATTAAGCCGGTCTTATGGTTATCTAACCAAAAGAGATTGGACTTTATATTTATTGACTTTTAGACCTTTGTTGCCCATCAATTTGGTGATGGACGTATCTTATCCTCGGTCATTATTATAGTGATTTGATTAAATATGAAATGATTTACTTCTCTACGAGCTTATAACAATTTCACAATTTTATATTTAGCAAGTTAACTGAATTTATGACCTTTTTTTCCAGGAAAATAAATTTTCATTCCAAAAGGGTATGAGAAATACCATTAATTACAAATAAAATAAAGGCAAAAAGCCAAATCCAATATATCACAACAACCTAAACTATTTCTGACTTCCAAGAAACTCAAAATCAGAGTTACACAAGAAAACTAAGAGGGTAAATTGACCGATCTCTGTAATTTGATTCGTGACTGACCTTCTTTAACTTCCAAGCGTACCAAGATCATAATTGAGCTTTTGCTTCATGTATTGAATTTATGACCTGCAGTAATCATTTAACAATCCTTATATTTAGCTTGCCGAATTTATAACCCGTGGCTCCCTCGTAACTTGTGTCGTCAATTGGGCCTTAGCCCATATTATAGTGGGATATGACACCCATCATAAGTGTCACAGTAATGAGGAATTTAATTCTTATTTTATTTGGTTAAAGATTTATTGTGTACCTATATATTTGTTTTGTTATCATCATAAGGAATAGTTTGTTCCATATTATTAATGATAATTGATATGCTTGTAACAATTTTAAATGAAAATCCAATTAGTGTTTGTTTGATTTTTGTTGCAGCAGTAGCAGATTTAAAGTGTTTTGTTAGGGAAAACAATTTGAATATGTGAAAGGATTAAATAACATTTATAGGAATACAACGGAAAGTATCATTCTCTAATTTTATTATTTTTCTAATGTTTAGTATTTTATATTAAAGAATTGTAGAATATAGTCTTGAGCATTTTAAATACTTCAATATATGATGGATAAATTTAGTATTTTATTATGGTTTATAAAATTATATTGTACAGAGCGTCGACGAACAGCTCGCAACTCTATAAAGAGTTAGTTTATATGCAATTTTTATTAGTCAAATGAACACTTTTAAGTTAATATAAACGAATAGAAGTTGAGCATTGGATAACTTGTTAATTTGTTAAAAACTCTTGAATAGACTCGTTTATTATTAGTTAGCGTGTTCATAAGCAAGCTCATTAAGAGCTTTATTAATACAGTATTTTATTAATTTATTATTATTTATAATAAAATATGATATTAATTTAAGTGATTATTTAAATATTTATATATATCATTTTAAATTTTATTACTATTTATATATTATTAACTTTTTTTACTATTTAATATTTATAATAATATTATGTATTTACGTACGTAAATATTTATATGTAGAGAAGTGTTCACGAATATTTTATCAAATGTGTTTGCGAGTCTTAAAAACCAGTTTTCGTTAGAGCTTGAACTCGATATTTTTTATAACAAGCTCGAGCTTAAGCTTTTATATATATATATATATATATATATATATATATATATATATATATATATATATATATATATATATATATATAAGACATCAAAAACAAGAATAAATAAAGAAAATAACAAGATAGTATGTTCGAGAATTAATAAAAGTAGTTATTAATTAATTATATCGAGTCAAGCAGAAGAATTTTTATGCCATCGGTTCTTGATATATCTCGATATTCTATTTGACAAAATATACTTGATATGGATATTCTATTTCGCAAAATATATTATTTCATAAAGCCATTGGTTATTTAAATTCGTTATTAATTTTATTTTCTTTATCATTTCATTTATGGTGAATAAATAATTTAAAAGCTATTCAATGATTGCCATCTATTATTAATACGCTACAAGAATATTTCGATCAGATTCTATTTTGGCAAAAGATATTTGATAGGCCATAAAGCCATTGATTATTCAAATTATTTGTTATCTTATTATTTATGGTAAATAAATATTTTGAAAGCTACTCAATGATTGTCAACTGTTATTAACCAGCTACAAGAATTATCTCCTTGGATTTTATAACATAAGATAAAGAAATTATACGCTTGGATTTTATACTAAGATCAAGAAATTATATCTAGAAATTACAAGAAATTATATCAAGAAATTATAATTTTTTACCTTATTAATTTTATTTTCTTGATCTTTTTATTTGTGGTAAATAAATTGTTTGAAAGCTACTCAATGATTGCCAATGGTTATTAATCAGCTACAAGAATTATCCGCTTGGATTTTATAATCTAAGATCAAGAAATTATATACTTGGATTTTATAACCTAAGATCAAGAAATTATATCACGAAATTATAAAAGCAACCCATGATTACATATTTCCATTACGATATAAATAAATATATAAAAAAACTTTTCTTATTATTAGAGTGAATTGATTAAATATAAAATGATTTACCTCTCTACCAGCTTATAATCATTTAACAATTTTATATTTAGCAAGCTTGCTGAATTTATGACCGTTTTATTCCCAGGAAAATGAACTTTCATTTCAAAAGGATATGAGAAGTACCCTAAATTACAAATAAAATACACGCAAAAGGCCAAATTCAATATATCACAACAACCTAAATTATTTGACTTCCAAAAAACTCAAAATCAATCTGAGTTACACAAGAAAACTAAGAGGGTAAATTGACCAATCTCTGTAATTTGATTCGTGACTGACCTTCTTTAACTTCCAAGTGTACTAAGACCATAATTGAGATTTTGCTTCATGTATTGAATTTATGACCTGAGTTGATCATAAAACAATCCTCATATTTATCTTACTGAATTTATAACCCGTGGCTCCCTCGTAACTTGTGTCGTCAATTGGGCCTTAGCCCATATTTATAGCGGGATATGACACCCATCATAGGTGTCACAGTAATGATGAATTTAATTCTTATTGTATTTGGTTAAAGATTTATTGTGTACCTGTATATTTGTTTTGTTATCATCAAAAGGAATAATTTGTTCCAAATTATTAATAATAATTGATATGCTTGTAACAATTTTAAATGAAAATCCATTTGGTGTTTCTTTGATTTTTGTTGCAGCAGTAGCAAATTTAAAGTGTTTTGTTAGAGAAAACAATTTGAATATGTGAAAGGATTAAACAACATTTATAGGAATACAACGGAAAGTATCATTCTCTAATTTTATTATTTTTCTAATGTTTAGTATTTTATATTAAAGAATTGTAGAATATAGTTTTGAGCATTTTAAATACTTGAATACATGAAGGATAAATTTAGTATTTTATTATGGTTCATAAAATTATATTGAATAGAGCATCGACGAACAACTAGCAACTCTATAAAGAGTTCATTTATATGCAATTTTTATTAGTCAAATGAACACTTTTAAGTTCTTTTTAATATAAACGAACAGAAGTTGAGCATTTGATAACTTGTTAATTTGTTAAAAACTCGTGAATAGACTCGTTTATTATTCGTTAGCGTGTTTATAAGCAAGCTCGTTAAGAGCTTGATTAATACAGTATTTTATTAATTTATTATAATTTATAATAAAATATTATAATAATTTAAGTGATTATTTAAATATTTGTATATATCATTTTAAATTTTATTACTATTTATATATTGTTGACTTTTTTTATTGTTTAATATTTATAAATAATATTATGTGTTTACGTACGTAAATATTTATATGTTTGTAGAGAAGTGTTCACGAATATTTTATCAAATGTGTTTGCAAGTCTTAAAAAATAGTTTTCATTAGAGCTTGAACTCGATATTTTTTTTATAACGAGCTCGAGCTCATATATATATATATATATATATATATATATATATATATATATATATATATATATATATATATATATATATATATATATATATATATATATATATATATATAAGTTATCAAAGAATAAGAATAAATAAGAAAAATAATAAGATAGTATGTTTGACAATTAATAAAAGTAGTTATTAATTAATTATATCCAGTCAAGCGGAAGAATTTTTATGTCATTGGTTCTTGAAATATCTCGATATTCTATTTGACAAAATATACTTGATATGGATATTCTATTTCGCAAAATATACTATTTCATAAAGCCATTGGTTATTTAAATTCGTTATTAATTTTATTTTCTTGATCGTTTTATTTATGGTGAATAAATAATTTGAAAGCTATTCAATGATTGCCAACTATTATTAATCTGCTACAAGAATATTTCGATCAGATTCTATTTTGGCAAAAGATATTTGATAGGCCATAAAGCCGTTGGTTATTCAAATTATTTGTTACCTTATTATTTATGGTAAATAAATATTTTGAAAGCTACTCAATAATTGCCAACTGTTATTAACCAGTTACAAGAATCATCCCCTTGAACTTTATAACCTAAGATCAAGAAATTATATTAAGAAATTATACGCTTTGATTTTATACTAAGATCAAGAAATTATATCAAGAAATTACAAGAAATTATATCAAGAAATTATAATTTGTTACCTTATTAATTTTATTTTCTTGATCTTTTTATTTATTGTAAATAAATAGTTTGAAAGCTACTCAATGATTGCAAACGCTTATTAATCAGCTACAAGAATTATCCGCTTGGATTTTATAATCTAAGATCAAGAAATTATATGCTTGGATTTTATAACCTAAGATCAAGAAATTATATCAAGAAATTATAAAAGCAACGCATGATTACATATTTCCATTACGATATAAATAAATATATAAAAAAAAACTTTTCTCATTATTAGAGTGATTTGATTAAATATGAAATGATTTACTTCTCTACTAGCTTATAATCATTTAACAATTTTATATTTAGCAAGCTTGCTGAATTTATGACCCTTTTTTTCCAGAAAAATGAACTTTCATTCCAAAAGGGTATGAGAAGTACCCTAAATTACAAATAAAATGCACGCAAAAAGCCAAATCCAATATATCACAACCTAAATTATTTCTGACTTCCAAAAAACTCAAAATCAGTTACACAAGAAAACTAAGAGGGTAAATTGACCAGTCTCTGTAATTTGATTCGTGACTGACCTTTTTTAACTTCCAAGCGTACCAAGACCATAATTGAGTTTTTGCTTCATGTATTGAATTTATGACCTGAGGTGTTCATTTAACAATCTTTATATTTAGCTTGCTGAATTTATAACCCATGGCTCCATCGTAACTTGTGTCGTCAATTGGGCCTTAGCCCATATTTATAGCGGGATATGACACCCATCATAGGTGTCACAGTAATAAGGAATTTAATTCTTATTGTATTTGGTTGAAGATTTATTGTGTACATGTATATTTATTTTGTTATCATCATAAGGAATAGTTCGTTCCCTATTATTAATAATAATTGATATTCTTGTAACAATTTTAAATGAAAATTCATTTGGTGTTTGTTTGATTTTTGTTGCAGCAGTAGCAGATTTAAAGCGTTTTGTTAGGGAAAACAATTTGAATATGTGAAAGGATTAAACAACACTTCTAGGAATATAACGGAAAGTATCATTCTCTAATTTTATTATTTTTCTAATGTTTAGTATTTTATATTAAAGAATTGTAGAATATAGTCTTGAGCATTTTAAATACTTGAATATATGATGGATAAATTTAGTATTTATTATGGTTTATAAAATTATATTGAACATAACGTCGACGAACAGCTCGCAACTCTATAAAGAGTTCGTTTATATGCAATTTTTATTAGTCAAATGAACATTTTTAAGTTCTTTTTAATATAAATGAACAGAAGTTGAGCATTGGATAACTTGTTAATTTGTTAAAACTCGTGAATAGACTCGTTTATTATTCGTTAGCGTGTTCATAAGCAAGCTCGTTAAGAGCTTGATTAATATTGTATATTATTAATTTATCATTATTTATAATAAAATATGATAATAATTTAAGTGATTATTTAAATATTTATATATATCATTTTAAATTTTGTTACTATTTATATATTGTTGACTTTTTTTATTGTTTAATATTTATGAATAATATTATGTGTTTACGTACGTAAATATTTATATGTTTGTAGAGAAGTGTTCACGAACATTTTATCTAATGTGTTTGCGATTCTTAACAAACAGTTTTTGTTAGAGCATGAACTCGATAATTTTTTTATAACGAACTCGAGCTCATATATATATATATATATATATATATATATATATATATATATATAAGACATCAAAGTACAAGAATAAATAAGGAAAATAATAAGATAGTATGTTAGACTATTAATATAAGTAGTTATTAATTAATTATATCGAGTCATGCAAAAAAAAATATGCCATTGTTTCTTAAAATATCTCGATATTATATTTGACAAAATATACTTGATATGGATATTCTATTTCGTAAAATATACTATTTCATAAAGCCATTGGTTATTCAAATTAGTTATTAATTTTATTTTCTTTATCGTTTTATTTATGGTGAATAAATAGTTTGAAAGTTATTCAATGATTGCCAACTATTATTAATCAGCTACAAGAATATTTCGATCAGATTCTATTTTGGCAAAAGATATTTGATAGGCCATAAAGCTGTTGGTTATTCAAATTATTTGTTACCTTATTAATTTTATTTTCTTGATATTTTTATTTACAGTAAATAAATAGTTTGACAGCAACTCAATGATTGTGAACTGTTATTAGCCAGCTACAAGAATTATCCGCTTGATTTTTATAACCTAAGATCAAGAAATTATATTAAGAAATTATACGCTTGGATTTTATACTAAGATCAAGAAATTATATCAAGAAATTACAATAAATTATAATTTGTTACCTTATTAATTTTATTTTCTTGATCTTTTTTATTTATGGTAAATAAATAGTTTGAAAGCTACTCAAAGATTGCCAACTGTTATTAATCAACTACAAGAATTATTCGCTTGGATTTTATAATCTAAGATCAAGAAATTAAAGATCAAGAAATTATATCAAGAAATTTTAAGAAATTATATTAAGAAATTATAAAAGTAATGCGTAATTACATATTTCCATTACATATCTCGTTTATTGTAGAAGGAGAGTACAAGGGAGGATTCTATACAATTGGATGCAAAGAGATATATGGGAGTATATTAGAGTGTGGTTGGTTTGAGGATGCACAGTTCAGATTCGTGTACAGAGAGTCCAATCATGTTGCGGATTACTTGTCAAAGTTGATGAAGAAGGATGGGGAGGAGTGTCGTCTGGATCAATCATCACAATTGCCACATCAATTGTTGATGATTATGTTAGGAGATGTTTATTGGGTTGCAACTCCAAGAACCCAATCAAATTATTGGAATACATCTACTACAACTTATAATGCAGAGACTGTTTCATAGATTAATGTATAGAATTTGTTTCATAGATTAATGCATAGGATCTTGATGTTTTTGATTTGAATGTAATGTGTTTACATGTAATAACAATTGTTGTTGTTGTTGAAATAATTCTTTAAAGAATTGACCACATTTCTTTTACTTTGATATTTCATTGTTTCTCCCAGGAGAGACTAGGTACTAAGTTGTAAATAATTATTAACATTATTTATTTAAATTAATTTCACATATGAAATTGTGGATAAGAGAGAGGAGGGAGTTAAGAGTTGGTTTTAACTCCTATATTTGTGCGATTTTAAATATTGTGTTAAGCAATTATCGTGAGGGGTTACAGAATACGCTAGACAAGCGTATTCAGGAGATATAACTCAGGACATAGAACGCAAGAGCGTGTTTCTCTCTCAGAGTTTTCTCTCCCGAATTCATAACGTAAATTCAGTCATCTATTCCACAATTAATATAATATCATAGAAATATAATCTACAACCTCTTTTGTGAGATTTGATCCAAAGATCACGGTTTAACGTGAGTACCAATCACTTCATAAGATTCTTCCGCTGCAACGAAAATCCTATGGAGAAAGATATTATTTCTCTCTATGTATGAATAGGGTTCGTGCATTTATGAACGTGAGTTTTTCAATATTAGTATCAGAGCCAATTGGTTGGTACTCTATTTTTTTTTCTCTGAAATTTCATGTTTTAAGTTTTTTGCCTTTATGATTTAAGTGCATATACATGATCCTAGTTTTGATATTATATGATTGTTGTATTGTGTGACATTGATGGGTCATTAATGTATGTTTGAGGCAGATTATATTTTTACAGTAGCTATGTGCTTATGACAATTTTTCTTCACCGTTAATTGTTAAAGGGTGTTATTTTTTGTCATTTTTTGTGCAAGTAAAATCATGTTTTGATTATACCACTGGATAGGCCTCGTCGAGAAGAGTCCGTCAGTATTTTTTGCGCATTTTTGGCCTTCTAAAACTCAAGTTATGATTTTTTGAAGTCTTTTTCGAGTTTGGGCCAAAACTGCAAAGTTTCAGAGACTTTAGGGGTATGTTTTTGAAAATTAGAGAAAGTTCAGGGACCTTCCGTAATTAAAACACAGTTGTCTTTGAATTGGGTTGGACTAGGCCAGACCAGGTTGAACCAGGAGTGAACCAGACTGGGACTAGAACCCACCGGAGGGAGGCAACCGGAGGAGACGGGTGAATACCACGCACCAGATGATGGCACTTTGGCGGTGGCGCGTGAATACCACGCGCCGGTGGCCGATAACTCCGGTGGTGGCGCATGAGATTCACAAGCCGGTAGTAGCCACCCAGTAGACGGCACATGGGATGCTTCTGGCGGCACATACGGGCGTATGACAGCATTTTTCGGTAAGTGTCTGGCGTATTCCGACATATTTCGGCGCGTGGAGTCCAATGGTGATGTATTTAAGATCGTTTTGACGTCATCTGTAGCGTGTATGTTTAGTTTTACTTTATTTTGTGACATATTTGTTGAATATAAACCTATGTGGTAGCTATTTGGTTGTATTTTTGCTGCTTATGCACCTTAATATGTCATTTAATTCTAAATTCATGGTGTTGAGTGATGTTAGAATTGTTCAAACTTGTAATGACCAAATATTTTTAATAATAAATATATATACTTTTTGTTTATAAATATTTTCAAAATCATGTTTTATAGTAGTAATTTCATTATTAAGGTATATAAAAAAATATTTGTTTTACTTTTTACAAAACGTATTTTATATTAGTTAATCTATACTTTATTAAATATCGATATTTATAAAATAATTAAAAGTATTTTCATGTTACGGACATGCTTTGTTATAAAAATATCTTCTTTTAATTATGTTTATATAATATCACCTATTCCGTATTTTTTTCCATATTTTGACATTATCGATTTATATATATATATATATATATATATATATATAATATATATATATATATTGACATTATTGATTTATAATTTGTTAAAATCTAAATTTGAGAAAAGATATATATAATTTCCAAATATTCTATTTAAGAATGTTATCTATTTACTCCCATTATTTTAATAAGAGTATTATTATTAATATTGTTAGATTTCAAAATACATTCTCACGATTAAAATCGTACATATATAATAATTTCATATCTTATATACTATTTTTTATATAATTCATAAATTAATTACATTTATTATATATTTATTTATTTAATAATTTGGATTTTGATATATCCTTCCCATTATTTCTCAACTGCATATCCCTTTATCTCTTAAAGTAGGAATTAGTTTCCTATGTGAATTGGCTAAGTCTCATCTATTTAATAAAATGAGTCTTCCCTTTTCTTATCGTATACACTCATAGAATCTCTACCCTACCGAAATTCAACCTTCCCCTCCCCTTAAAGAGTAGTAGAGTAAACCAAGTCACCAAATTCCTATTTGTATAACCATTAACTTGGTGAGGAGTTAATAATTCAGAGGTTCAACTACATTTTGATCACGGCCTAAATCAAGTTTATTTTCGATGTGAGGGAATTCATACTTGATTCTATTAACTGCTATTATGTGATATCTTTGAGTTCATGCATGTACATATATGTCTCCTGACCTTTATAAATGAGGCATTTACTACTTGAATAATTGAGAAATCTTATTCAGTACATTTACATTTACACCTACAATTTATGTTACTTATTTGATATTTACATGTGGTATTTAATTCTGGCAAGTATGTTTCTCCACTGAGCTTGTGGTTTTGCTCATCCCAATCATCTTAACATTTTTCAGAATAGCGCAGCTAGCGTGGTGGGCAGGATGATGTATAGCACATTTAATTTGAGACTTTAAAATATTGTTTAAATTACAAAATATATGAATTAATTTTTATGCATTTATTTCTGTAGTGTTATTATCATTAATTTTTGTCTTAATTATTTATTTACTTAAAGCTTCTGTTCAAAATATTTTTAAAATATTTTTATTAAAATGAGTTTTAAATAAGTAAAAATTTTAGGATGTGAAAAAATTCCTGTAGCCTATGAAAGTGGGAGCCAAAGTGAGTTGGACTTTTTCACTTGTGAATGTGCTTATTGCATCTTGGAAAGTTATTTCCATATGCATTGAATGTAGAGGAAATTCAAGTGATATAGTTTGATTAACACTGGTGTATTTGATATTTGGTTGCTCGTTTTCTCAGAGGCATGTCAGGATCGGGAACAATTACAGATGAAGAAATTAGGACTAAGGATGAAGTCCTCCATGAATTTTTGAATTATAAAATGAAGCCAACACACAACATAAGGGACCACGCATTGGTTTTGATTGAACTCTACAACCAGATGATGCATTTTATTTATAGCAAAACAATTCCAAGTGATGCGTATTTTCAAATTACTAGTCCTCAAACCTGGGCGAAAACTGTGCCTCCCTACCTTAAAAAGGTTTTTTTGGGCTAAGTGGGAGACTTACCAAGTGAAACCTAATAGTTATTTCATTATGCTTGATTTGGTTGATGCTTCTGTAGCAGAAGATAGGACACAGGCACTAAGATCAGCCTGCTTGAGGATGGGAAGGATTCAATGTTTTGATATTTTTAGATTGAGAGGTCGAGACAAACGTTAGATAAAGAATCCTCATATAGATCCTCTAGGGCGAGCTTTCTTTAGTGTGGGGACTAAAGAATTTGATTGAGAATGTTATTAGAAATCTAGTGATAAATTAGGAGAAAAAATCAGTATTTATCGCTAGTTTATTTCCATTGTATTTCTAATTGGAAAC
Source organism: Pogostemon cablin (assembly GCA_023678885.1). Lineage (NCBI taxonomy): Eukaryota > Viridiplantae > Streptophyta > Magnoliopsida > Lamiales > Lamiaceae > Pogostemon > Pogostemon cablin. The sequence continues at coordinate 33,035,112 of CM042965.1, read as the reverse complement.
TCAGGGAGTTCATTAGAATTTTATATTCATGACTTGTCAGACTTAGTGTTTTTGGTATTGTGAATGATTGTTTAAGTTCTGTCTATAAGTGGATGTTCAATGTTATTTGATTAATTACTTGAACAATGTATTTTTACATTTTGAAGCAAGAATCCAGTATTATAACACATGATTAGATTGATGATTAGTAGTCTCCGAGCTATTTTTCGAGATTAAGCCTTGTTTTATTATTGAGATGTCTCTGTTTGACTTAACATAAACTTAATAAAATATTATTAACATATTGAATCACTTTAATCTCTATCAAAGATCATGGCATCAAAATCTATTTTCGCTGAGTTGAACGAAGGTGAGAAACTCAATGGTGGCAATTATAACACATGGCGTCATAAAATATGGTACCTTTTGGATGAACAAGATGCATTGGATGCTATAAACCAAGTGATGGCCGATCCAGGTGCGGGAATTGGAAATCAAGAGAGGCGTGACCAAGAAGTGTACCAGGCATGGAAAAAGAAAAATGCCATTGCACGTGGTATCCTTGTAAGCTCAGTAATCGATCTGATGATCCATGAATGTGAGCAACATCCCACCGCACATGATATCTGGGTGTATCTGCATGAGAAGTATGGTGATATATCGGTTACAAGGCATAGGCAGTTGACTATTAAGTTTAACACCTACAAAAAGAAACCTGATCATAACATTAGACAACATCACAGGGAGATGTCTAATATGATTATTGAACTTAAGACTGCCGATCATATACTCTCTAATGAACAGTAAATCTAAGCCCTAATCTATTCTTTACATAGAACGCAAGAGCGCATTTTCTCTCTCAGAGTTTTCTCTCCTGAATTCACAATGTAAATACAATCATCATATTCCACAATTAATACAATATCGTGAAAATATAATCTACAATCTCATGTTGTGAGATTTGATCAAGAGATCACGGTTTAACAACATGAGTACCAATCGGTTCATAAGATTCTTCCGCTGCAACGAAAACCCTACGGAGAAAGGTATGATTTCTCTCTATGTACGAATAGGGTTCATGCGTTTATAAACTTGAGTTTTCCAGCATAAGTTAATTTGATCTCATGGTATAGTTGGTTAAACTTTTGAAACCAATGTAGTGAGTAAAGTTTGATAGTTGGTTTTGTATTTGAATGAGTCTAGATCTAGATCTTAAGGCAATATGTTTTTCATCAGGTGTAAGTTCCTTCCAAAGAGGATGTATATTACCCGATCTTGTTCACCATGTCAAGTAAAGATCTCATGGTGAGATCAATCGGAGTAAAGATGATTAGATTCTGTGTGATGCTCTTTCTAAAGTACATGTCCCATGCTAAGCTGAGAGAAATTATGTTCTACGGTAAATAGAGACTCCCTAAAATATAATAAATGAAAATGAGAAACAACTGTACCACAACTCTGTAGCCTTGTATATTTTTTTTAAAAGCTCTGAAGGATCAAGCATGGGACTTTCCTGCAAAAGGCAAGGATATATATTCACTACATTGATTATTTGATTGAGAGTAAATTTAAAGTTGTATACCTTCAGTTCTTTTTCATTACTATATCATAGCTAGGATAAGTTTTTTTTTACTCTTTCAATCTGATCACGCTCTTTTGAAAAATTGAAAGAATGAGGCTTTAAGTATCCACCTGTCTAACACCAGTAATCTGAACAGACATCCATGATATTTGTAAGTATCCATTTCGAGGATCTGAACAGATTCAATAATAAAGAGTTCTATTACATTGTGGACTGATCCAAAATAGATTTTCTGGTGCAAGTATCATATATAGAGATAGCATGGAAGGCTATTGAATGCATGGATTAAAGGAGTGTTACTACCGCCAAAGTTACCAGATTAGAGGATGTTCATGATTTCATCAGCAAGGTAATCTCACTTCTCAATCTAAAATAACAATTCAAAGGTATTTCCTTCAAAATGGGCTATTAAAAGTGATCATAACCAGCCTACTTTTATTTTATCTTTGATTTAAAACTAGAAATTACCACAAATTCTGTGAATTATGATGCATGTAACCCTTTCTTTGATCATGTTGCATGGAGTGGAGCTATTGTAACTTGTATGGATATTACTAAGCTCATAAATGGGTGCAGATGGTTGGATTAAGTTTAGTAACTTGTATGGACATTACTAAGCTCATAAATGGGTGCAGATGGTTGGATTAAGTTTGGTAGCGCACACATAAATGAACAAGCTGGAGGTTGAAACTGGTGTTAGTTAAGCAAGAGGTGATGTGGACAGATTTTATGGGCTAAAGAGTGGTTACTCTATAGGATTCTTAGCTGGATTATACTTCCAAGGTTTAGGCTTGCCATTGGTCAGTTAATCAGTTACAGTAAGGAGTTATACAAGCTGGAGGGAGCCTATAAAAACTGCTGCTCACATTAGTCTATAAGTTTGGCTTCCATCTTTGTTTATCATTTAAGTGTGAGTTGGTTCTTATATTTTAGCGAGCAGTTGGTGTGCAAAGCTCTGCTTTTTGTTGATTAACAAGAGCTCCTGTCATCCGTGGATGTAGATCTTACGATCGAACCACGTAAATTGAGTATTCTTAGTTCCACTTACAATACACAATCACACTTTACACAAAATACAAATCGTAATCATTCAATTCTTATTTTCTTGATTCGTGGTTTAAGTTGCGATTTCAACAAATTCAATATTCAAATATCCATACTTACAAAGACTCCTTATTTTCCCAAATATGCAAAAATTAGTGATAATATAAATATGGTCTTCATATCTTCTAGCTTCAATATAGGGTTCCAATATGGATCATTAACTAAACATTTATGAATAGAAAAATATTAAAATGAAGAGACACATGAGGCCTACAGAATGAAACAGCTTATTCAGGAATATAAGGGCCAAAATTGGCGAGAAAACTTAATTATAAACTCACAATAGGTCCATTCTGAAGGACACATTCCTTTGCAAACTTACATGCTTGTTTAACGGCAAGGGCATTCACACCATCCACCTATGACATATCACAATGGAAAAGCATGATTTTGTTCATTTTTTGGGTGGAGAAAGAAAGTTTCACAAGGGTTCAGAGAATATAACAAGATTATAGATGAATGGAGAATAGATTAGGAGATTAAAGGTTATATGGAATTATATATGATGGAATTGGAGTGTACCATGGAAGACGGAGATTTAGCTCGCCTTTTACGATGATATATTAGCTCAGAGCTCTCTGTTTTGTGTTCGTGTGTGAATATACACACATTTTGGTGTGTAGATTATAGTGGTTGCGTAAATTAGAAGTAGATTTTGTTTTTCTATTTTTCCTCATTATAATGCTTTAAACTTTAATATCTATCACTGATATAATTAATCCCAATACACCTATTTTTATTTCTCCTCAATTAATACGGATTATTTTTTCTTTAAATATACTCTCCCATCAATTAATATATTTTTATACGTATTATTTCACATTAATTATATGTACATAAAATTAAAATCGGCAAAAAATTCAAGACAAACCTATACTATAATTATTGGTTTTCAAAATCCTATTAGAAATAATTTACTGTATTTTATTACTTACCTTTTTTTATTCCTATTTTATCCTGCATTGGTGTTGATTTTAGGCGTGGGCATAAAAATTTTAAAACCGCAAAAACAGTTCGAGTTGCACCGCATTATACCGCACTTAGTGATTTTTTTATTTAAACCGTGGTTAATTTTATCGGGAAAAATCGTACCACTTAATTGATGCAATTTCGATTTTCATGTAAAATTACACCGCATCGTATTCTATTATATCATATTTATTATATATATATATATATATATATATTATATGTATATGTATTATTGAAAAGATATGTTTACTACTCCATATATAAAGAAGATTTAGCCGGTAAATCGTCTGGTAATTGTACGGTTGCCAGTTTTTTACCCTTTTGATTTTTGCCCACGTGTCCCTCTTCTTAAAATACGTTGTTCTCCCTCAGAAAACCGCTTCTCATCTCTCTTACGTCTACTATCTTTACATCTCAAATCAAACCGCTTTTTCTCTATCTTACATCTCAAATCTAAAGTTCAACAGCCCCTAATTTCTTACAATGAGCTCTTGCGTTTCCGGCGCTGTTTCTTCGCATCGTAAGTGTTTTTTATGCCTGCCTTTCGATTTTATTGTTCTCGTTGTGTTAATTTCAATAGCTTTTCGACAATTCATTTATTCTGCGTATCAGGTTGTAACCCATTCATAATTAGTTGGCTTTGGGATTGATTTAATCGCGATTATGCTTTCTCTTTCACTCTGCATCAATTCTCATTGCTCTATTTTGGGCGTACCCCAGTACAACTTGATAATTTTTTATGCAGTTCCAATTCCTTATTCATTGTTTTCTATGAAAAATATTATGTTACTCATGTTTAAAATAGGTGAATGCTATTAAATAATAAGCCGCATGATTTGGTTTTGGGTGTTTGTGTCTTTCTCTAATTGTCACTTTTGAGGGAACTCTAAGACAAAGTATATCCATTTCAAAAAGTTAATGTCACACGTTACCAGTTTATCAGCAGCTTGCAACTGTCTTACTTGAATGAACAAAAATATAACCTGAAGCCTTGCCTTAGCGAGTAAACCACCTTTAATGAATAGTATAACACTATGGTAAACTTTTTATTGAGAATACCTAAGCTACGTTGCAGCAATTCAAATTAATGAATTCAACCTTGATGTAGCATATTCCATTCATCTTAACACTACGATCATATAGTGTCACTCTGGTGTATCTTGTGAATAATTTGACTTTTATAGTTTTTAGTGTACATTTTAGTTTATAGGCAAATGTTTGTCGCCCTGCTAAATTTTGAACTTGAGCTAAAAGCTCACCATTATTTAAGAATAGTATTTCGCTTAACTGCTATTACAGTGGTGTACTGTTATCACTCTTGTTGTTTTGATTGGCTTCAACCATCTTTTATACTAAACCTATCATATTTCTTGGATAGAGCCTAACTCCATTTAGATATGCTAAACCTTCTCAAGGAAAATAATTTAATCTTTCTTGGCAGATTTACTTTTACATAACGTAGAAATATGCATATTATAAACCTGCTCTTATTTGTTACCTGTCCATTGTAAAAATCCTCATGCCTGATACTTTATTTTCACTATTTCTGTCATGCCTTAATTTTTTTTTTTTAAGTTGCTGCAGTTATCACTAAAATACAAAGCTTATACACATAAAAAAAGGTACGTATTTCATTTGTAATTACTAATAATTTAGTTCCTTTGTTTTTACTCACTTTTATGATTTCTCTGCTTTATAATCATTTCTTGCAGTTATTTTTTTACCTTTTGTATTTGCTAAGCTCCTTTTATTAATAATAACGCCAAGAAAAGAAAAACTATCTAACACTTGCAAAAGAAAATATGCTATGCTGGTGTTATGTTAACAGCAAGTTCTAACTGTAGCTAGCAGAATTTCCTTGTTCATTCCATACTCAAAACAAAAATGCCTTAAGAATAAATTGCAAAACACAAAACTGCTTTTATTGAAACACCAGAGATGAATCTCTTTTTAGTTTATCTGTTGTTGATGTGTTATTATCATGCAAAAAAGTATTTTTATTCATCATCCTGGTATTATGGGATGGAAGGAAGGGCTTTAATACTGCATTGCACTTTTGTTCTCTTCCCTTTTGTACTCGTGCCCGTTATTGAGTTGTTTACATTATTATCATTTACTCTCCACTGCCCATTTCTACTCTTTGTTGGTCTAATTCTGGCCTCCTCAATTTCAGAGCACACCTACAGCTACGTTTCCACCATCTACTTCAAATCAAAAAGGTACTGCTACCTCTGCAACTCTACTAATACTAAAGTACAAAAAAATCTTTAGCATCCAACTTTCCATGTGATTTGTCTATATAAAGTTGATATTGGTGTGTGCTTAAAATTACCCATTCATGAATTTTCATTAATTGCTATCTGGTACAATAGCTTATGGGGGCATCAAGTCTGCCTCGATTCTGAGAAATAGAAATATAGATGCTAATTGAAGAATGAAAATTAACCGAGGCTCAAATGCTTACTCTCTTCAGGAAATCTAAAACATTTTCTACTATTTGAACTTGTAAGCATCAGTTCTTTCTCAATTTTCCCATTTGGAGGAAGCCATATGTTATTCAATCTTGTTTTGTTCTACTTCTCTAAGATTCAAGACCTGTAGCAATTGAGTTTGGCTTGATCTTCGCTGCTCTACAGTTTGGTAACTACTGAGCGAGTCTACCTACATTACCTGTAAATTACTACCGAGCATTGGTTTCTACATCTGAAGAATTGTTCTTTTTCAACTTGCCACTTCGTGAAATGTTGGAAAGCACTACTGGCATAATTTTTTTTAATTATTATTCACAATATTTTCAATAATATTGATTTATTTGTACTGCATTTTGTAACTATTAGCTACTCTTATTTCCCAATATGCATTTTACTTGCAAATTTTAAAGCATCTTTATGCTTTTATTCCTCTTGTGAAAATTGTTGTGTGAACTTGCAACTCATTAATTTTTCTTTTACTCTTGAAATTGAACAATGCTACTTAGTATATGGACAAAGTCTCTTGTGAGACGTTATTTACATGAGACTGTTTGTGAGACGTGTTAAAGTATGTCTATTATTTAGATAAAGTATGTTTAATGATTGTTAAAGTATATTTTCTAAAGTATGTTAGATTATGCATTAATGTATGATTCTAGCATGTTATAATATGATTCATTATTAAAATACTTTAACTATAAATAAGCGTACTTTATCTTTACAATAAACATACTTTAGTGGTGGGTCGACTCGTCTCACGCTCGTCTCATAAATAACATGTCTCACAAGAGAGTTTATCTAGTATATGGAGTAAACACACCAGGTAAATAACGGGTAAGCACCTCACACCACACGAAGCGAGGTGCCATCTTACCTAGTATATATATATATATATATATATATATATATATATATATATATATATATATATATATATATATATATATATATATATATATGCCTCAAAGGTTGGGTCATTCCCGGACCTAGCAGACGTTGTATATTATATGTATATATGTATTATTGAAATGATAAAAAGATTTACATAAGATTAAATACTTTGGATCATAAAATTATTTTAATATAAATTGCTTTATGTTATGAATGTTTATTTCTATTGTTTATGAAGTTCTAATTATAATTCATATATTTAAGATCAAATGTTACAATATTTTATGAGTTGATATTAGGTGCACCTGGTGCAAGGGTGCACCCATATGTGCATAACTTTTTATTCTATTTTGTATACATTTTATTTTATTTTGTATACGTGTTTTTTAATAATTGTATTTTTTTTCACATTAAGTTTTTCATTAAAAAAAACATTCATATGTGTATAACTTTTTATTCAATAGTGTATACATGTTTTTTTAATAATTATAGTATATTTTTACACTCAATTTTTCATTAAAAAAATAAAAAATTAAATTTTATACATTTTTGTTCATAATTGTATATGTTTTTGTTTATATTTGTATACGTTTTTTAAAGTGGGTGCACCCTATTTTAGGGTGCACGCGGGTGCACAATATAATTAGTCATATTTTATTTTTAAGGGTGAAGAAACATTTTAAATTATGCATATTTATTTTTTAAACCGTACAGCCAAACCGTATCAAAACCGCCTAGAATCGCATAATAAAATTTACTAGACAAATCAAATTTAAAATTCTTTTTCAAATCAAACAGTATATAACAATGCAATTTAAATTTTAACGAAATAATTGCAAAACCACATCGTTAACACCCATTGCATGATTTGTGATTAATGTTTATTGCTGGCTTAAAATTAAAAAAAAAATGTCTTCCAACCTAACATATACCAAGAGGCAAAAAGGATACAAAATCAAATTTCCACATCTACAAATGCACATAATTAAGCCATACACACACCCACTTAGAAGGGAAACCCCTACTCTACTCTCCAAACAAATGTAAACTACTAACTCCATCCAAATCCATTTCAGACAAAGATTTCAGTTTCTCCATCATAATCATCAGCCCATCTTGTCCACTCCCAAACATAGCCCCAGAAATGGAAGCAAAACCTGGATTCTGATTATTCAGCACAGAAAATATGGTAGCTTCTTCAAAACCAGCATTAAAGCAGAAATGGAGAAGTCCCCTGGGAAACACAAACACATCCCCTTCTTTCAACCGTTTCTGGAACACCAAATTGCCAGAGTCCACGAATCCCGCTGCCACCACGCCCCGCCTCACGAACATCATCTCCGACGCCCTCGGGTGCGCGTGGGGGGCCACCACCCCGTCCACGTCTATGTCCGTCCGGGCCGCCGAGATTCCAAGGGCGTTCAGCCCCGGAAACTCGGCGGCCGTGGCCATGGACGTGGACGAGCGGTAGAAGTTGTCGGTGTCTCCGGCTCGACTCAACAATGTTGACTTGAAGTCGGAGGCGTTGATGTTGGACCGGGGCTTGCAAGGGTAGCCGTTGAAGAAGATTGATTCGCGCGTGGCGGTGTCCGTCGGACAGAGGTCGAAGAGGCTGTCGGCGTCCCCGGCGAGACAGAGGTGGGTCAGAGTTAAGACACTTGTGAGAATGGGTAAGTGGGATTTGGATTTTTTCATTTTTGATGGAGTGTGGTTTGATTAGTGTGTGTTGATGATAGTACAAGGTGAGATGTTATATATTGGAGGGGTAGCTAGTGTTTAAGGTTTGCAAAATGTGGAAGTAAAATGTTGTTGAGCTTGGAGTTCACTTCAATGGCTTTTTGAGAGGTTGCTTCGTTGAGATACTCATCTTTGAGGTCGGGTGTCCTTGTGGAGTTGCCACTTGCATGTGTTTGTATTATTTAATTGTTTATCCTACAAACAAATACATTTAAATTGTTACCCGCTAAACTTTTTACTCTTATCTCGTTATACTAGATCTCTACTTAAAAAAAATATGGTAAAAGTTTTAAAATAAATAATTACTCAATGAATCATATTTTAAAAAATATTATTATCACGGAGTATTACACATAACTTGAGTTTAAAATATAAACTGTCATAGGACATTGATGGGTTAAATTCATTTTTTGCCATGTAATTAAGCAAAACTTCGATTTTTGCCCTAAAAAAGATAAGTGGTTCAATTTTGCCTTACAACTAACAAATTGTTTCAATGTTTGCTCATTTATGCCGGAAAATGCGAATTTTACCGGAATCCGCCATGTCATGCTTCAATTACGATTGGTCAATCCGACGTGGCAATTTTGACTTTTTTTGAGTCAATGAATCCGCCACGTCATATTCCAACTATTTATTTTATTTCCAAATAAACAAAATCTGTTCTCTCTCTCCAGAACAGACACCCACAGTATCCCTCTCCGTCGTTTCTTTCTTCAATCCTTCGGAATTCACGCTATAAACCCTCTCCTTCGCATGTAGCTCTCCCCCACTCTTCGATTCGCTCAAAATGGGTGGCCACGCCGCTTCAATTGGTGCTCTCGTGCCTATGGTGAAGTCCGAGCAGGAAGGCTGCACCGCCCCCGTTCCTTCATCGTCGTCGTCGGACTCTGATAAAGATGTCCTCAGCTAGTCTTTATTTGATCATTTTGTTTGAAGTTGAGGCTTAGGGAATTCATTGGATGCTGCATTTTTGTTGTTTATGTTTGATTGAAAATAATTGTACAGTTCGCGTGTGTTTTATATTGCTCCATCGTCAAGAGAAATGATGCAGTGCTGAGAAGTTAAGTGTTTATTGGTGATTTTATCATTTTATGTATAAATTTTGGCTTAAAGCATTCCACGTTCTTTCATTGATCAAGAAAGGATCGCGCGATTCAGCAGCGGCCTTCGGCGGCTCCGGCAGTGACTGGTGTTGCTTTTTCGGCGACACTAAATTCGGCTGTAGTGGTGGCTCATGTGGCGGAGTCGATGTGGTTGACGGGCTGCGGAGGTGACGTACAGCAATAGCTACGGAATATGAAAAAAAATATGTGGAATATGATGTAGCAGATTCATTGGCTCAAAAAAAGTCAAAATTACCACGTAGGATTGACCAATCGGAATTGAAGCATGACATGGCGAATTCCGGCTAAATTTGCATTTTCCAGAGAAAATGGACAAAAATTGAAATAATTCGTTAATTATTAGGTAAAATTGAACCACTTATCTTTTTTAGGGAAAAAATCGAAGTTTTACTTAGTTATAGGGTAAAAAATAAATTTAACTCGACATTCATTTACTTTCTAAATCTTTCAATTTTGCTCATTCACGTCTACTTCCTATATCTTTCAATTTTGCTCAAATTTAATTTCAATAGTAAATAATATACATATTTTTATTTAATTTCATCTCATAATTTTAAAAAGTACCAATTCAGTCACAACCCATAAAATTCAGTCGCATCCCATAAAACTAGAAAAATTAGATATTTCTAAATAAAAATGATCATTTTGGTAAGAATTTAATAACTATAAAACTATTTGAGAAATTATATTTTTGGGACTATTATGAGAATATTTTAATTTTTAACTGTACATAACTTATTTCATCATTTATTTATTAAGTAAAAATATAATTTAATCCTCAACAACTAATAAAGTTGGTAAAATTTAAACTCTATATCTACAATAGAGGTTGCTGGAGGCAGTATCAATATGCAATACTTAAAATATCTTTTTACTAATTTTATTAATTTTTGAGGTAATAAATATATTTATACAATAGTAAAGTTCATTAATCCCTCCCTCCCTGTAATTAGTGTATGTATTTTTATGCATGGAGATTAAAAAAAATTATGTACAAAGATGGGTAAAGCTATTGTGATGTATGTAAAAAATAAGTATTTTAGATAATTTAATGAAAAATGTGTGTAAAATTATTGGGATGTTGGTGAAAAATGAATATTATTGACATATATCATTTTTTTTTCATTTTAAAAAATATGCATAAGCGTCAGATGAATAAAAAAGAAAAGTATAAAAGTAATTAGTGGGAAGAAGGAAGTGTAGGCAATTAAATTTTATTGCCTAAATAAATAAAATGTAAAGGAAAATATATTAAATATTAATTAAATATCTATTTATTAGGGAATTTAAATAAATTAATTCCTAAAATAAATAATTATTGAGCCCAAAACAAAATCAAATTGGCTCAATCCAAGTCAAGTAGGCCTGACTCAAATAACAAGCCCAGGAAATCAAATCTAGCAGGTCTAATTAAATTAAATAGATCCAAGTCAGATCCAGCAGACTTAATTAAATTAAATATGCATGTATCCAATCCGTCAGACTTAATTAAAGGAGAAAAGCCCAACATATCTTTTCGAGGAGAGAATATCTCACAAGTGGTTATTTTCTCCACCTATAAATAAGGCATTCAGTCTTCATTCCAAACACTCTTGAAAATCCGAAAAATCCAGAGAGCTCTGAAGAAGTTTGGAATCTCTACGAGGATCAAGTTATTCTTCAAAGATCAGATCAAGAGAAGGTGCGGAGCCCTCAGATGTTTCTTCAAATCAATTTCATCAAGTTCATCCAGCAATATTCGTGATGTTAACGGTATTCTACCAAATTGAACGGCATTCTTCGAGATAAATCTTTAAGTCAACATTTGATCCGAACAAAGGCTCGACGCCTCCGGACAAACGTTCTTCAAGTCAAACTCGAGCACGGACAAGCTTCATCCGAAGATCCGACTCCAAAAGTTGATAAAGTCAAGAAGTCAACTCAAGAGAGGAATCAGAGGATAATTAGAAACTATTTACTCAATTTTCAAGTTCAATCGACATCGAATTATCATCGTAATTCTTTTGTGTTTATTATTATTTTAACAAATACAAATTTTGTTGTTACAGAAAGTATTGGCAAAATTTTGAGGATGGAAGAAGTGTTTATTTGTAAAATATAGTATATTTTTTTACATAAAATTAGAATCATAGAGCATGGATATTGGATTGTACTGTGTATACTCTAAAATGTGGCGAAGCTAATAGAATATAAGTCATTGATCTTAATATTTTACTATATTACAACATTTTAGTGGAGTTAAACATTTTTCAAATCCGCCAAGATGTAATCATGTAAAGCTGCACCACACGTAGTGATATTTTAATAAAATCTGCAGTTTATTCTAGAATAACATAATATCTTTTGAAAGGTGAAATTTTTATTTTCATCTAAAATTATATCGTATCACACCGCCTTCTTCTATAATATAATATATCTAAGGATGCGGCTATTCGTATTCTCGAAACTTCCTTACACACCTCAAATTATATTTATTAAATTATTTTGATATTAAAAGACAAATATACCCTTATCCAATCAATTTTATATTTTTTCTTTGATCTTTGTACTCAAAGATTTGTCATTCCAGTGATTTGCGAACAACCAAATCAAAGGATCCAAATCATTCAAGGCATTAAGAAGAAAGAGAAAATCAAATATTCTTCAAATCATGAAATTTTCGAAACCATTAAACACATGATGAAATTATAAAGGATACAACTTCCAGTTCTTCAATCTCACCACCACATGATAGTACAATCCTTGTTATCTTTTATCTTCTTCCCTATTAATTTTACTAGTTCGTTTCTCTTCAAACTCTTAAAAGAAACATGATCCCTAAATTCTCAATTTGAATTGATCCCCTAATTTCTCTTCTAGGTAGATCATCGTATTTTTTTCAGGGCAAGAATTACAGTTTAGTATTAGTTCATATATTCGCGTGGTATATTTGATTCATACAGAAGAGTGTATAATCTTAGTAAGTAGTAACAACAATGTCTGTGTAAGAAATGATTGAAATACTTAGATTGTTTATACAGTTTGAAAGATTGTGTGATATTTTAAAATTCATTTAGTTTAATATGTAGGAAATAAATTAATAAATCCTAATACATTAAACCCTATAATGATTAACGAGATCAAAATTATAATGCGGAAGCGTACCTGATCCAATGAGTCTAAGCCCTTCTAATTCCTTTATGGGGACCGTAGTAATCCCTCCCGATGGGGAGAAGGGAAGACCATGTGCGGCTTAGTATATTGGGGACCATAACCGGGTAACCTTTATATACTACTTGACTAGACCACCCATAATCACCTAATCACGTAGTATTGGGTATCTACTCAATAAGCCCATATTAATTATTATTATAGCCCATGGACCTTTAACCTTAATTGGATCACTTAATTAAGTCCATAAAATAATTGAATAGCTAATATAATTGCATAATAATATATTGCCCACAATTAGATTATATTGGAAATTATAAAATTTCCAACAATCTCCCACTTGGGCTATATATTTTCCGTTAGCAATTATATCAAGAGTCCTTAGTTGCGCAACTTTATGCTATTCCTCTTCAGGCTATACTTAACAATCTGGTCCATCTCATATACTAATATGGAACTACCGCGGCATTCACCACATTACAAATCGTGATTAAACCCCGACAATCACCATATCAATATACTCAATGACATAGATCAAATATGGTGAGTAGCATGAAAATTACATGCAACGTGATCAATATCATGTCTATTCCCAACTGGTCCAACTTTAAACTTTAGTGAGATCAATCCATAATATAAAATATTACAAAATGAAATTACTTAAGTGAATTCACAATGAATTTAAAGCCATGAACTTTATTCTGCAGAAAACTGAATTATCCAAATCAAAGTGTCTTGAAACTTTAAAGAGCAATAAATATAGACTCCCACTAAACCAATGTATTCTAAAACCATATAACATCCATATGAGTAGCTAGCTCATAAAATTACAGGGCGTTGAATACATAAATAGCGGATCCGAATTTAGGGTCTATCTCAATATGCTTTACTGAAATTTTATCCACACAAAATACTTTCTTTAACAACCATGAATTCTATGTCAATATGCTTGACTTATAAGAACTCTTGTTGCTAATACTTTACTACGAACTAACTGTCATAATGAACTTTATGTGACAAATCTTCGCAACCTTTATTTCATGTTTGAATGCCCTTTAGTATGCTACTATTTCTGTTGTCATGCTTAATGAGCTACAATTGTTTGCTTAACACTTTTACTTATATAGCTTTCAAAACCAATAAAAGATGTAGTCTGAAATGGATCTTATACTATATTGGCATCCAACAAACTCAGAATCAGAATTCCTCATGATCTCTAACAAATCTGATCCCTGATGTACATGCATATTATTCTTAGTTCTCTATACATACTTTATAAAGATCCATACTAGAGTTACTTAAATGTCTACTTAATATACCAACAACATAAGCCAAATTCGGTCTTGTAGAGACCTCATCATACAACAACTTCCAACAACCAATGAATATGGAATGTTTCTACATTTCTTAAATCTTTAGTTTAACTTTAGGGCACCTGATTGAGACTGCACTTGTCTCCCTTAGTTTAACTTAAACATTCTCCCACTGAATCACATAATCATCTACACTTATCTCAAAACCAAATGAGACAACTACCTTATGATGATACTTGTGATTCCTATATGTGAAAGATAAACTTGAATTGATATATGGATTTCCTTTTAGTTCTTAGACCGTTGAGATAATTTAATCAACGTTACTCTTAAGAAACATTATCTTTATATCCATTTAATCCAATTCAAGATTAAAATATGCTATTAATGTTATGATTTAAAATAATTTTTCTAAATAACCGGATAGAAAGTTCCATAAAACAATGTCTTCCTTTCCTTTTGAGTATAATCCTTTACCAAGATGCGGACCTAATCATCTTGTATTGATTTAAACTCATAACTTATAGCATTAACACATTTTGGAGTAATTGGACCTTTCATGGTTTGATAAACATTGTTTGAATATTCTACCATTAATTCTATAGTGTCCTCATTATTTAAGAGAAAAACTACATAATCATTCGAATTGTCTTTCACCCAACTCTAGTGGTTTTCTTAGTGATATTAATTCTTGAGGTTGTTGAATTTGTTATTCCTTAAATATTATTGACATTGTCATATCGTTATTCTGAATTTGCACCAATTCTTTAAAGCATAAGTGGGGATCGAATCGACTCCCCCTTAAGGACAATGTCTCTAATATTATTCTTCCCCCAAAATCAACATCCTCACATAATACCGTATTATCCGTCTCAAATATGATCCGATCAATTGGATCATAAACTTATTATCTTTATTTAATACCAATAAAGTAGTTTGTATCTATTTGAATCCAATTTTCTTTAGTAGATCCTAATGATCTAACCTTAGTTGGATATCACCATATGTGAAACTCAAAGAGTTCTCACAACTACTTTGGTTGGAACTTTATTGAGACCATAAGCTGCAATCTTTAGTGTTTCTCCAATTAGTAACCATATATTGTGGAGTACTATTTTTGTCTTTTAACTACACCACAACACCATTCATACTAAGTAATCTTAATGTGGTATATTATAAAATAATTCCACAAGCCTTTAGGAGAAAACGAAAGGTTATACTTTAGTTTCTTTTTAACAGCTTTCCAAACGGGTTTTTCTTTGTTGCCCTTATACTTTATTGAGACAGAGTTTGTTAGAAACATATTAGTTCATCCTTATTGTTGAAGTTCTCATCATGTATAATTTTGTTGTTGACATAGGTTAAACTTAATTAACAGACTTCTTAATTGTACAGAGAATTAATCAAAAAATGATTATCATGCTTGCACTAAACTTTATAATCTTTCAAATTTTAAATAGTTTAGAATCATCTCAAGGAATCTATCACATCATTAGTATCAATACCAACTTGTAAGTGACACTCTCTACGTAGTAGTCAAATACTGACAATAAAACTGTCAAGCAATAGCCTTCCTTTGGGCCGACTTATTACTCACATGTCAAACAAATAATTATCACGTATTTACCACCACATGTGCTTGTGTATTTCTGCCAAATATAATCTACCTATGGGCCGATCAATACCTGCATGAAGATACACTTCACAACATTATTAATTAGGGACCCATCATAAGACACCTTGTGCAACATTAACCTCGTCTATGGACAAAAATTAACTGCAGAGGTAATCTTGGTGTAACAATCAAATATTGACAATAAGTTCTGTCAAACAAGAGTCTATCTGTGGACCGACTCATGTTCACATGAATAATCCAAATAATTATCACATGTCTGTTATTATTCTGTCAAACTGTGCCTACCTGTGGGCCAAACATAGAATACATAAATAATACCACACCCATCTATGTAATTTCAATAAAGCTTTTCTCCACACACGATATTGCTGTGACAACATGGTGCTTCGATTAACTAGATTGAAGGTTTACTAGACTAATTAAATAAATATTAAAATATTTAATTTAATTAAACGATATTTAATTGTCTCCCAATTTAATTTAATTTTATTCCTCTAACCAAATAGGAATATTAGATGATTCATTACCCTATAATGATGAAAGATCTCCTTTACTTAATTAGGGATTCCAAAATCCCAATTTAATATAAACTAAATTTGATTAATCCTTTATTAAGGCCACGTGATTAATAATTCAAATTAATAAATTGTCATATCTGAATTTATTAAACTTAATTAGGGATTTCAAATCCCAATACAAGATATGTTAAATAAGGCAAACATACATTATCATATCATTAAAGAATATGCTTGGAATTATTAATTCACCGAAAGAATTAGTCGAGAATTTATTATTCTCATTACAAATCCAATTTACCATTTGATTACAGAAGTTGATTTAATACACTTCAATTTAAATCAACAAATCAACCCACCCTAAGTGTAATTAACAATACAGAAGGTTCATTTTATCGTAGAGCACTCCTTAATCAATAGAGAAATTCATAATTCATACTAAAACCATGACAAATTGCATAGTGGCTACACATTTCAAGATGAATTTACATGCGGTAATATTAATGACAAGTTGACCAACAGGATTACATCAATGCGTGTTCCAATTGCATATGAACATCAACATGATTTCGTGTAAACATCAATATAAATCCTCAGAATTGGCCCACATTAACAATTATGGAAATCAATTGTTAATAAAATGGATTCAATAAAAAACCTTATTAAATTAATAAATAATCCAAATAGATCATTAATATTTGGAATTCAAAAACCATCTTGAATGTGGCTTAACCGCAAGAATAGACTAAATTCTTGAAATATAGTATAAAATAAGCGCTCTTAATCAGAAAAATTGCTAAACTATTCGTCCGATCTAAACTTATCATTTTTCCCCAATGATTCAAATATAAATATTTGGATCTAACACATGATTTCAAATCTCAAGAATCATAAATAGGGTGGCTCTGATACCAATTGTAGGAAATAAATTAATAAATCCTAATACCTTAAACCCTATAATGATTAACGAGATCAAAATTATAATGCGAAAGCGTACCTGATCCAATGAGTCTCTAGGCGGAGCACGAACTCAGGATCAGTGGTTATATGACCTTCCTCAACTAAGCCCTTCTAATTCCTTTATGGGGACCGTAGTAATCCCTCCCGATGGGGAGAAGGGAAGACCATGTGCGGCTTAGTATATTGGGGACCATAACCGGGTAACCTTTATATACTACTTGACTAGACCACCCATAATCACCTAATCACGTAGTATTGGGTATCTACTCAATAAACCCATATTAATTATTATTATAGCCCATGGACCTTTAACCTTAATTGGATCACTTAATTAACTCCATAAAATAATTGAAAAGCTAATATAATTGCATAATAATATATTGCCCACAATTAGATTATATTGAAAATTATAAAATTTCCAACATAATAATCTTTTACAATGTGAAATTGAAATTAGGATAGAATAAAAAAAAGTGTAAAGTTAAATTTGTTGGAAGGGAGGAAATAATATATATAAACAACATTATTATATAATGTGAAATTTGATTTATTATAATTATTTTTTTTCTTTTAACTAAATAAAAAATTAAATATTATTAATAACCAATTTAATGTGTTTTAATTTTTTTATGACACTTATATCCCTGAATTTAAATAACTTTTAAAAAAAGGGAAAATTGATCCCTGAATTTAAATAACTTTAAAAAAAAAGGGAAAACTGATCATCTATTTGAGTAGTGTTTTGATTTTGGTAATTCTTAATTTCTTATTGAGAAAATATTAGAATGCAAGATTCAATTTAGTACATAATATTATTATATAGTAATATCCAAATTTCATAGTTTTCTAAACTTAAGTTTAAAATTTGGATATAAATTGTGTGCATCGTATGCCCAAATTCCATAAGCTTAAAAAGTTATAATTTTTTTTATATATAATATCATACCGTTAATATTTATATCCTTCATCTTAAAAAAAAATAAAAATTTCTAACTATATTTGAATAGTATCATTTATATTTTAACTACACTTTCACTAAATAAGTAATACATGTATAAATTAATTGTTTATCTTTGAAACAAAATATTACTATATATTTGAAAGACTTGCTACTAACTCATCAAATTTAAGGTCATAAAAGAATTGAATCGATGTATTCATTCTATACCAATTGACCACCAATCCGCGATCAGTGGACCAATTTTTTAGGAAATCTTTTAACACGCAATTTAATTTGTGTGCGACCTTAATATCCAATTCACAATCTCCCATATCCCTATTTAGTTTAAGGTATCAAATCTATTCTATCCCCCAATTGCATCGTGTGATCATACTCTACAATTTCCCCAATTGCACCGTGAGATCATACTCTACTTTTTTCAGAAGTTTTGGTTTTTAGTATGTGACAATAGTAGAAATAACCCATTAGAATTATTAAAAATTATTGTCCTCTAACAACTTAAATTTCTATCATATTTACTCAAATGACCATTTTTAAACTAAAATGGCTCCAAATATTTTTTTTTAATAATTTAATTATTCTGTATTGGACGGTTTAAGTGTTGGAGCCCTAACATAAGAGACTGATATCATGTCCAACATCATCATTATAGTACTGAATGTCAGATTCGATATCGAAGTTCTGACATATGATAATGACACCGTATGTCAGGATTCCGACAACTTGACCGACATCAAATCTGATATCTGATGTTGTTGATTTTCTGTGTTGGGTTTCGATACGATTACTGATACTGAATAATAAAACAATACAGAAATAAAGAGTTGGGGTATTTTAATCCAAAATTGATTATTTTGATATAAATATATAAAATTAATTTGTTGAATGTCAATAATTTTTAACTTCAAATTTGGGATATTTTGATCATTCTCCCCTTTTAGTATTAAATGTCACAAAAATACATTTTATATAAACTTTTATACTCTTAACTTTTATGATTTTTTAAAAATAAAATATTAATATTATTTATATTCAACGGACTCTTTAATTAAAAAAAAACTCACATGAATTAATGAATAGAATAAAATATTATACCCTTAAACATCTTGTGCATTTGAGTATACTAGAGACCAAGTAGTGACAAATTTAAATGATTATCATAAAATTATCCTAAATTGATAATACTATATATTTCACATTGATAAAAAAAGGAAGAAATTTAGGCATGTTAAGTTTTTTTAACATGCTCGAGCTTGTTATTAAACTCGTTTTCTTATCGAGCCGAGCTCGAACTCGAGCTCGACTTGATAACTATTTAAGTTGAGTTCTTTTCAGACTTGCTTGATTCAAATAATAACTTTATACTCTCTCCCTAATTTAAAAGAGTCACTTGTTTTTTTCACATAAATTAAAGAATATATTTAATGTGTAACATAAATTAAAGAATATATTTAATGTGTAATGAGTAATTGTATTAATGAGCGTTTCAGACTTGTTTGATTCAAATAATAACTTTATACTCTCTTCCTGATTTCAAAGAGTCACTTATTTTTTTCACATAAATTAAAAAATGTATTTTAATATGTAATGAGTAGTTGTATTAATGAGCGTAGTCGATCCGTCCACTCTAAAAAAAAAAAAGCTCTTTATATAATGTTGATCATTAGGAGTAAAAAGTATTTTGCCATTTAAGTTGATGAAATCTACCATCCACTAAGTACCTTTTCATATAAAGGGAGGTATAAATTGGTAAAATATACGGCCAAGATCATTTCCCCAAACAGGTCTTTAGCACACAGGAAGTAAGAATCTGAGGTGGCAAATTTAACAACCATTGCCACGTGTCGAATTGTCACTGGATATTATTTCCAACGTGGCGGCTCACACTCGTCACCGCAAGTAAATTTCCTGTCGTTATCTGTCACGTATTAATTACTTCCATCATCATACGGCAATAGCATCCAAGAAAATAAATAAATATTCAAATAAAAATTATATATTTGGGAATAAATTCAATTTTTGGCAAGTTTTGAAAAGAATAAAATCTCACGCTTTCATGGCATTTTCAGTAATTTTAATAAAAAACAAGGTGACTGTTAGATTTCAACCCGCTGCTCCTAGTAGCTATAAGTATACAATCTTTGTATGGACTTTGATATTTATGCTTAGTCCGATCCGCCGTCCTGCGACTTTCTTTCTCTAACTACTCTCTCTCTCTTCTCTCTCTCTTATTTTTCGCTCCAAATTAAAAGAGGAAAAGAAAAAAAAAAGAAAAAAAGAGAGGCGAATTTCATTGAATTTTGATTTGCTATACTCTGGAGTTAATTGGTTCGGATTTGATGAATCCAGTATAATTGAAACAGAAATCGGATCGAATTCATCTTCTATCTATCTACCTCGAATAAATCGGAGTTCTTTTTGGTGATTTTGTAGGTATATTTTCCAGATCTCGATTTTTTGGAGCTGCTTTTATTAATGCATGCGTTTCTGTTGGATTTGTTTAGCTTTTTTTAATCGCTTGTGCGTTTCTGCGTGAGATCGTGCTGATCGTTGTTGTGTGAATTGCAGATCTCTCTCGCTTTGATGTTAGTTTGTGTGCATACGTGTTTGTATCAATTGCATGTGTTTATGTTGCTATTGTATTTTGTGTGGTGCGTGTGTGTGTGTGCCGGAGGATATACATTCTGCATCAGGATGAAGAGAAGTTAATTATTACCTGCATTGAGTTTTTTTTTTTTTGTTAAATCTGGGATTTATGTATCAAACTTTATCTTTCGTGTGCTTTACCGGAGGACTTGATCTACATATTGAATTGCTCCGGTATGGATTGCCGTGTTTTTTTTAATTAAGGATCTGTTAATTTCTGCTATCCGAATTGTGTCTCTCGTTGGAGATTGATCTCAAGATTTAATTTTTAACAAAATAACTGATTATGGACATGAGTGCTTGTGATATGAAGCAATACAACATTTTCAGACTGTTTCTCTATTTTCCATCAAAAATAAAATTCTAACTAAACATTTGATTTTTTTTCCCATGTCTATGATAGTCAAGTAAAACCTAATTGTTAGTATGCAAGATTCTTTAGTATATAAAGTGGCTGAAATTATGTGATGAAATGTGTTTGCGTTTCTTTTCTCTCTCTCCTTATATTCGTGTGTTTTCATGCATGTAGATGTGGTTTATCATAAGGGGAGAAGTTAGATTATTGTATGTTGGTGTGATTTTTATTGTTAATCTTTGGTTAAACCTTGTGCTTTTGCAGATTTTGCTGTTGAAATGGCATCAACAGCTGGAGCCACAGGTTGGTTGAGGGGAATAGTGAAAGCTGTTCCCTCTGGTGACAGCTTGGTGATTATGGGGAACACCAAGGCTGATATTCCCCCAGAGAAGACTATCACTTTATCTTCTCTTATGGCTCCCAAGTTGGTATGCTTATTTTATTCAGAAATATTGGTTTGGCAAAACATGACTTTTGCTTTCTTGACTGCATTGAATTTTTCTATTTGTTATTTTTTCTTGAGGAATGTCTATGGTCTTGCCTCTCTACAATGTTTTAGGGAATTAGATATTGAACTTTTGATTTTATGCTTGACGTTATTTGAATTTAACATAATTTTCTGTATGCTTTCTTCTCCGTCCTTTAAGTGATATACATTGAGTGGACTGACTGCGTGTCTAATTTATTTTATGACTTCTTATCTTTTGATCAAACTCTTCTTAGCCATGGATTTTTTTTTCTTTTCTTGACTGTCCTCGTAAGAATGTTTGAGATAAAAAAAAGTGAGCCTCTTTACTTATTCTTGTCTTAGTGTTGCTCTTATCTTTTCTTTTTCATTACAGGCTCCCCGCAGAGGTGGTCTTGATGAACCATTTGCATGGGAGAGCAGAGAATTTTTAAGGAAGCTCTGCATTGGAAAGGTTTGAATCTTTCGACATTATTTGTACCTAAAGCTTTCACTCTCTTAGTAATTTATAAATGGCTATCTTAAAAATATAAACTTTCAATTGCTCCAATTTGCACTTTAGGAAGTCACTTTCAGAGTGGATTATACTGTACCATCCATTAACCGGGAGTTTGGCTCAGTTTTCCTTGGGGATAAGAATGTTGCTTTGCTTGTGGTTGCTGCAGGCTGGGCAAAGGTTTCAATCTAGTTATATCTCATTAAATACGGCACTATTTTCATTGATTTATACTTTGCCTCTCATATGTTTTCTATTTTCCTAATGCAGGTTAGAGAACAAGGTCAACAGAAAGGAGAAGCTAGCCCTTTCTTAGCAGAGTTACTGCGTCTTGAAGAACAAGCCAAACAGCAAGGTGTTGGTCGTTGGAGCAGGGTCAGTATACATTTCAGTCTTTAAGTAATTTTGCCACTGAAGTAGACATACTCAAAAACCAAAATAGCCAAACCAGAGCTGATAAACCAGCAGTTAAACTGGAACCAGAAATTTGTAAAACCGGTTTAAATATAAACTGTAATTGAAACTGTATATTACATGAATAAGTTCAAGTTAGAGATACTTCCCAACCATATACTTTTTTTAATTTTTTAAAAAAATGAAATCAACAGGTGAGATTCAATTACAATAACCTGCAATCTGGTGTTTTAACCCTAACCGGTCTTTGCAGCGAGTTTAGAGCAGATTTGTACCTGTGAGCATGTCACATGCCTACGCTAAACTTTCTATTTGTGCTTTGGAAGAAATAATTCTTGTCTGTCTTTGTAATATGTCTGTTTGTTTTAATGTACTTTCTGGTTTAGAAAAATGAATTTATATATTTGTCATGTCATTCTGTTTCAGGTACCAGGTGCTTCCGAGGCAGCCATTAGGAACCTGCCTCCTTCAGCTGTTAGTGATTCTAATAATTTCGATGCAATGGCTCTATTGGCTGCCAAAAAGGGTAGTCCTTTGGAGGCTATTGTGGACCAGGTTCGTGATGGAAGCACTATTCGTGTTTATTTGCTTCCAGACTTTCAGCATGTCCAAGTGTTTGTTGCTGGGATTCAGGTATATATTAATCCTCATGGACAAACTTTACTACAGTTTTTGTTTTATTTCTAAATTCTGAGAATATTTACTACCTATTTTCAACCAGGCTCCGTCCCCTGGTAGAAGGGCAGCAGCCGAAGCTATTGTTGCGAGTGAGGTGACCTCCAATGAACAAAATGGAGCATCTGCACCTGAAGCTCGTGCTCCCTTAACATCTGCACAGAGACTTGCTGCATCTTCTGCATCTGGGGTTGAAGCTCCTGCTGATCCATTTGGGAAAGAAGCCAAACATTTCACTGAAATTCGTGTTTTGCACAGAGATGTGAGTACATTTTGTTTTAACCTGAATTTATCCTTCTGGCTACCACCACCCAATAAATCTGCTTTGTCCGTAAGATGTATTTAGCAATGATGTTGGGTACAGGTTAGGATTGTTTTGGAAGGTGTCGACAAGTTCAGTAATTTAACTGGTTCAGTATACTATCCTGATGGTGAATCAGCAAAAGATTTGGCATTGGAGCTTGTTGAAAATGTAAGCAATTTCCTGATGTTAGTATGGATGTACATAACCTCTGTGTTAGCTTTTAATTTTTAAAATATGCTTTTTTCCCCTTTTCATTTGGCCTTTAATTTTCTGATGTCCTGAGGCAATGTTCGATTTAGGTTTTTTATTCCAGATTTAGATTTATTAAATCTCCTTAAATCCCCCCTATATACCCATGCTAACCCTATTAACACTTACCCACCCCCTATCATACATTATCTCTCCTCAATTAATGTTTTTTCTTTCTTTCTTTCTCTCTTTAACTTTTATCCTTTCTCTCACCTCAATTAATACTTGATTTGTCATAAAGTTTAAACTTACCCTACTTAAACATAAAACAAACATAGTTCATTGGTTTATTAAATCAACTTAAACCCAAAACAAACATCCCCTTAGAGCCATGAGTTTTTAACTTAACTCTTCCCTCTGTGTAAAACATATACATATAATAAACTAGATGAGACTTATAATATGATTAATTGTTAATTTTCTTCAAACTGTGTGTTGGTCATTGTTACTCTTATTATTTTTATGCCAGACAGTGATTTTAACTATATTCTTTGATGTCTTATCATCCTAGGGATTAGCTAAATATGTAGAGTGGAGTGCAAGTTTATTGGAAGAAGATGTTAGGCGGAAGTTAAAGAATGCTGAACTTCAAGCAAAGAAGTCACGTTTGAAAATCTGGACTAATTATGTTCCACCTGCAACAAATTCAAAGGCAATTCATGACCAGAACTTTACAGGAAAAGTATGATACTTGTTATGCTATAAGTCTTCAGCAGTCTTCTGATTATTCTGTTTCTTTCATCTAATTACAAAATACTATTTTTATGCAGGTCATTGAAGTTGTAAGTGCAGATTGTATTATTGTTGCTGATGACTCCTTGCCGTTTGGAGATCCATCTGTGGAACGACGTGTCAATCTCTCAAGTATCCGGGGCCCTAAAATGGGAAATCCTCGTAGAGATCAAAAACCTGATCCCTATGCGCGTGATGCCAAGGAATTTTTGAGGACACGTTTGCTTGGCCGTCAAGTGTGTATTTGATCTTTAAAATTTTGTTCAATACTTCATTTAATATGAATGCGCATTGATGATGTTTCCTCCGTCTTTTCAGGTGAATGTTTCTATGGAGTATTCCAGGAAAGTTGGCTTGACAGATGGTGCAGCAGCTCCATCTGTGTCTGCAGATACTAGGATTATGGATTTTGGATCAGTTTTCCTTGTTAATCCACCTAAGGAAGGAGATGCTGCTGCTGGCACAGGCAGCCAAACTGGAGTTAATATTGCAGAGCTGTTAGTTGCTCGAGGGTATGCCACTGTTGTTAGGCACCGTGATTTTGAAGAGAGATCTAATTACTACGATGCCCTCCTATCTGCTGAATCACGTGCTATTTCTGGGAAGAAGGGTATGCATTCTGCTAAGGACCCCCCCGTGAGGCATGTGACAGACCTGCTAACGGTTAGTTCTACTCCTTGTTGAATTGATGTACATTTTCCGTTGAGTATTACTGTTGGAAGTGATATGGAAATTTAGATGACTGACATATGTTTCATTGGTTGCGCAAATAAACATATGCAAGGCTAATGCAAAGAAAGCGAGAGACTTCTTGCCTTTCTTGCAGCGCAATAGAAGAATGTCTGCTGTTGTTGAATATGTGCTTAGTGGACATCGATTTAAAATCGATATTCCCAAGGCAACATGCAGTATTGCTTTCTCATTATCTGGGGTTAGATGTCCAGGCCGTGAAGAGCCTTATTCTGATGAGGCCATTGCATTTATGAGGCGGAAGATAATGCAGAGGGATGTCGAGGTAGTGTTTATTCCTTTTTGGCTCATAGTTTTCAGTGAATATATATGTGCATTTGTATCTCACTGCAAGTATGTCTCTTATATGCACAGATTGAAGTAGAAACAGTTGATAGAACAGGAACTTTCCTTGGAACCTTATGGGAGTCCAGAATTAATGTAGCCATACCACTTCTAGAAGCTGGCTTGGCAAAGCTTCAGACATCCTTTGGTACTGATAGGATCCCAGATTTTCATCTTTTGGCTCAAGCTGAGCAATCAGCTAAGCAAAAGAAGCTGAAGGTGAATTATCCTGCAATATGTGTTCCTTTATTTCTGTATCTGTTTCTCTTTTACTAATAGATAGTTTCTGTCGCAGATATGGGAGAGTTATGTTGAGGGAGAGGAAGTTTCTAATGGTGCAGCTGTTGAAAGAAGACAGAAAGAGGAGTTCAAGGTATTTTCATCATACATGTGTTTTTTCCTTCTCTGTATGTTTTCATCCATCCTGTAGGACAATCATTGATAACAATGCTCTCTTTCCTCAGGTTGTGGTTACTGAAGTCTTGGAAGGTGGCAAATTTTATGTTCAAGCAGTTGCTGATCAGAAAGTGGCCTCCATACAGAAGCAACTTTCTTCTTTAAGCCTTCAAGAAGCTCCTGTAATAGGTTCCTTCAACCCTAAGAAGGGGGATATTGTCCTTGCTCAATTTAGTGCGGATAAATCTTGGAACCGTGCAATGGTAAGATGACATGCAGTAATATTCTCTTAAAATTCCTTGAAAATGTTACTGCAACATGCGATATGAGTTAGATGTTACAAACTTTAATTCAAATTGATGGGGACCTCTTGTAATTCGAGTAAAACTGCATGCTGACTTAGATTTATGTGAGAGTTATAAGGTTCTCTGATGGCCTTTTTTATCGGTGGTAATGTTTTTTGCCTATGTTAACATACTATAGTGGTGTGATCCTAACTAGAAATTGCCTACTGTTATAAACTATGTTGTCCCTTTCTTGTAGGGTTTGTTCCTTTTCATACGGTTTATCTGAGAAAAAAGTCAGTTGATTTTTATGTCCGTTTGATAATTGCTTATCTAATATGTTATGCTAAAAGTGTTATTTTGGCCATATGAAATTGATTTAGTTAAACTCAACAATACCTATAAATAATGTCTGTCCACAATAGTTAATGAGCTTACTTGAATGACAATTAAGAGTCCTGTTATCAGTTCAATACCTCTGGTACATAATATTTCTCTAATTTGGTCTGATTTAAAATTAAAGGTCGTGAATGCTCCACGTGGTGCTGTGGAATCTCCAAACGATGCTTTTGAGGTTTTCTACATTGATTATGGAAATCAAGAAAGCGTCACCTACAGTCAATTGCGTCCTCTTGACCCATCAGTGTCCGGCGCGCCTGGCCTTGCTCAGCTTTGTAGTCTGGCATTTGTCAAGGTTCCTGGGTTGGCTGATGATTATGGTCAGGAAGCAGCTGTTCGTTTGAGCGAACATCTATTGAGTTCTCCGAAAGAATTCAAGGCTGTTATAGAAGAAAAGGACACATCAGCTGGGAAAGTGAAAGGACAAGGAACCGGCACTGTATTTTTGGTAACTTTGATTGATCCTGAGGCTGAGAGGAGCATAAATGCAATGATGCTGCAGGTACACTGGACTATCCCCTCTTTATTACATTCAAGTATTTGCCATTTGGTTGGCAGAATCATAAGCTTATGATTTAACATTAAACCATACGTATTGTTTATAATATGGCCTTTGTTAAAAAATTTAATAATTGCTTATATTTGGCAGAATTATAAGCTTATGATTTAGCATTAAACCATACGTATTGTTTATAATATGGCCTTTCATAAAAAATTTAATAATTGCTTATATTTCCCCTATACTTGAATATTAGCACTTTTCACTGGAGATATGTTATATAAAAATATGCATGTCCAGTTTCGGCCATCCCACGTCCAACATGTTGTGCAATGAATCTTGTTTCAGGATGGACTTGCTCGGCTGGAGAAAAGGCGAAGATGGGAGCCTAAGGATAGGCAAGTCGCACTGGATGAACTAGAAAAGTTCCAGAAGGAAGCCCGTGAGAAGAGACTCGCGATGTGGGAGTACGGAGACATTGCCTCTGATGATGAGGAAACAGTACCTATACCAAAGAAAGGTGCTGGTAAGCGGTGAACACTTGCATTTCCGCGGATCTACAGTGGTCTTATTACCATTCCGTTCGAAAGCAACTACAGTTTTATGATGTTTTTTTCTGATAGAGGAACGTAAAAGGAAATGAAGGCCAGTGTTTTTCCAACTTTTACATGCAACTTATGAAACTCGGACACGGTTACTGTTAGATGAGCAAACAATTTTGTTTGATTTTTTTTTTTTTAAATTAAACTCGATATGTTATAGAACCTTAATAAAGTGACTTTAGACTGTCTACATCTCTGTTTCTCTCAGGAACGATTTTGTTTAATTCGAATGGTGATACTTTTTTAGTTGTCTGTCCACATGAGTAGGTGTGCTGATTCTATGGATGCAAATTGTCTTTGTACATCTCTACCATAATATACCCTATTTGATTCATTTTGTAATTTGATATTAATTAGTATACATATGCAATAATAATGATCCGATAATAACGGAGGCTATAATTTGTTTAGTAATTATCAAGGTAAAGACTTGTGATGTTTTAATGAATAAGAAGTGATAACATTTACAAGAAAATTTATAGTGAAAAGTGATAGTTCGGTTTCGGTTCCTCATTTTGTGAAATCGGAACCTTCGGTTTCAAACCGGCTGTTTTTCTAAATTTTTTTAAGTTTAAAGGCTAAAAGTAAAAAAAAAAAAGTGAGAACTGGAATCGAAACCGGCCCACCCTCGGTTCGATTCCGATTCTATATTTTCTAAAACCAGAATCGACGGTTCAGAATTGGAACCGGCAGTTCCGAACCGCCGTGTATTTTTATGTGAGGGCATATTTAACATAAAGTGTTATCACATTAGATTTGAAAAGTGATATTGTAATATTTTAAAATAAATGTGATGACATATATATTTAACAAAAAGTAATAACTAATTGTTAAAGTGTAAAATGGTTAAAAACGTAGAATTGATAACTGTACTAATTCGGTTTTCTAGTAGAAATGATCCTTGTATGGATGATTTTGTGTGAAAATAGGGGTCACTACTTGCGTCATATGAATCCTTTGTTAATTACTAAAATAATACTCATGGATGGAGGGAGTAATTACTAAAATAATTGCAGAATAAGCGTAGTATTTTTTAAATGTAATGCATGGAGAGATTATTTATTTTAAATAATTTACTATTTTTTGAAAATAAAAAGTGTAATAGGTAAATAAATAAATAAGGAAATGATAAAAAATGATAGAGTATAGGAATATATTCCTAACTCCACATTTTATCCTCCAAACTAAAAATTGATTGTCATTTCATGAAAATTTTTATTTTTTAATCCATATATATTTTGGGTTGTATATTATCCTCCATTTCATAAAAAATTTTCATCATTTTTATTTTGTTTCCTAAAAAAGGTTTTCACCTTCCATAAATAGTTATAAAATCAATACAATTATCTCATTTTATACATTTTATTTATAAAAATATCATTTTGCCTGACACATTTTATTATTTATTTATTACATAAAAATATTAAATTATTCCAAAATTAAACTTTTCTTAATTTATAAGCAAATGCAAAGGTGAAAACTGTAAGAAGACAGAAAATAAATCTTAACATTGATAAATAATAGTAAAACATTACGGTTTTATAAAAGGTTGTATAAATTGTCCTCCCTCCATTCCACTCTAACGTTTACGTTTGCTTTATACACGGAAATTAAAATATACTCCCTTCGTCCCGGCCAAAGGGTTGTTTTTGCTTTTTTACACGTGGATTAAGGAGTATTAATATTATTTAATGTATGGTGGGTAGTTGTATTAGTGGGAGTGTGGGCCCCATATTTTAATTGTATTAGTGAGTGTGTGTAGGTCTCATGTGTGTAAAAAAAGAAAAGATGACTCTTTGGATGAGACGCCTAAAATAGAAAAAATTGACTCTTTAGATGGGACGAAAGGAGTATAGAATGTGTAGTATGTGGATTTTAATTGCAATTTTACTTTTTTTTCTCCAACTTTATTTTAATTAATGGTAAATTGTAAAATTTTTAAGAGTATTAATTTTTAATTGTAGGATCTACATTTACTAAAAAGGAAAATATAAACATATAAGTAAAATGTTCAAATGTTAATTTGTGAACCTTTGAGTTGGTACGGAGGAAAAGGTTGCTTAAAAGAGTAATAATATTTCGTTTGTGTATGGTAGAATATGGCATTTTAGAAAAGAGTAGCCCTTCACATTCTAAATAAATAGTATTAGGCATGCTACTATTCTTGATTGCCGGTTCGGATCTTCTGTTACATTTGGTGTTACATCTCCTGTTACGAACCGTTGGATAATTGACAC
This sequence comes from Pogostemon cablin, assembly GCA_023678885.1. NCBI lineage: Eukaryota > Viridiplantae > Streptophyta > Magnoliopsida > Lamiales > Lamiaceae > Pogostemon > Pogostemon cablin. Next base: position 33,004,886 of record CM042965.1, on the reverse strand, counting down.
GTATGATAGACTAATCTATACCCTAACAATCAACCCTAAGGGGGAAGGTTGAGATTTTTCTCTCTGCACACGTGTCACTCATCTAACACGTGTAACAGGAGATGTAGCACCAAAATGTAACAGGACATCCAACGCCCTTGATTGCATTAATCCAAGATAGAGGGAGTGATATTAATTGGGTGCAACTGGAATACAGTTGTACCTATAAAACTAAACTATTAAAAATTGTAATTACTACTATTTTACTCTCAACTCACCTTTCTATAAATTTTAAGACGTATTGATTTACAAGTTTCATCTTAAAATTACGCTAAATTTTGTTACTTTATCTCTACCATGGAGAAAGTCTCGTGTGATGCTATTTCATGATGAGACTGTTTATGATTATAATTTTTTTTATCAATTAGACATTACTTTTTAACGTTAATGGCTACTTATCATCAATCAGTTCATTTATTATAAAAATATTACTCTCTCAATTTCTCATTTATTATAAAAATAGTACTCTCTCAATTTCTCAATAGTTTTCATCATTTTCATTTTAGATCTTTTGACAAAAGTTTTCACCTCTCTGAAAAAGTAAAAGTAAAAGTTAAAACAATCATCCTTCTCGGTACAATTTATTTACAAATAAATCATCTCTATCTAACATACTTAACATAATTTATCATTTATTAATTATAAAAATATCAAAATACCCCTAAAAATTATCAATTTCTTTAAACTCCGTGCCAAGGGAGGGTTGCAAACTATTGAGTGACGGAGGAAGTATTATATTTGAGCAAAAACTTGTGTGAGACCGTATTACGTAAAGTCGAGACGGATAAAAAGTAATAATATCTATAATAAAAAGTGATAATACTATTTTATAAATAATTTATATTATACATGAAAAGTGATAATATTTTATAACAAATTAATTTAAAAATGTAAAATAGACTCACATTAGACGTTTATGTCAGACTTACCATTGTCTGTCTCGTGAGATGGTCAGACCACCTCATGCAAAGGTGATCTTAACCAAAATTTTATCTTTCTTGCTTTTAAAATAGGCTTTATACTCATACGTTAAATGAATTTAATATTCGACGTTCTAAAATTGATTGTTAAACTATATATATTGCCCAACTTTTGTCATTAGAAATTAAAAACTATGTTGCAAAACATAAAATGAATTATGTGCAACAAGGGATAAACTGCATGTGAGACCCACAACTAACTAAAGTTTTGTTATAGGCGGTTGACATTCCTCCTTTTTTTGGAAAGGTTAATAAACATTAGAAATACCTTCTCTAATAACTGTTGAAATGTTTTTTTTTTGTTATCATCATTCAAAGCTATAAACAACTAATAAGGGTGTCCACGAATCAAAAAGATAATCGATCTTCCCGATATAGAGTTGATTCCTTTGTGAAATGTTGGGATGCATTTGACATCAGACAGGAATAGCAACATCTCATCCTTATTTGATTCTAATTTTATGCAATTTTAGTTAAAAAATTTAGAAGAACACAAGCTTATGTCGAAAAATCAAGAATTACAAAAATTTCCCCGTAAGATACCACCATATAATTGTCTAGTAAACAGTCATACAAAACCTAATTCAGGAAGAAAGGAAAACTGCCAATCTTTTCAACATTGTAAAACAACTCCCAAAAAACTAGAATTTCCCAGCAGTGCATTGCTAGGGCAAATCATTTTCTTCACTCATTCCTAAGTTTCGTGGATTACAAAAGACAAGGTCACCTCTCTATCCTTGTTCTGACTTAGTCGTCACGCCTCGTGTTCCTCCGACGAGGAGGTTGGGCACCGTCCTCGTTCTTCTCTTCCTTGGCCTCCGAGCTTGAACTCTCAGCAACTTCTGGTTTCTTGCTTTCTGGTTTAACATTGGCCTGAATCATATGATAATTGAGTTAGCAACCAACTACAGAACTATACATACGAAAAAGAATCTGTATGTATATACTTACAGGTTTCTTTCCACCAAAGATCAGCTTAAAGAAAATTGACAAGAAAATGACAACTATGGCAACAAGGATTCCAATTGTGAGGTTTGCTTGTTGCTCAGCCTTCTCAAGCAAGTCCTACAAAAAGTAAATGAGGATGTAAGGAAAAGCCACGTTAATCAACAACTAACTAATCTCCACAAGCAAATTACTTACCAGGACTTTGGGTTTGTGCTCACCCAAGAAAGGGAGGTCAGCAATCTTGTATAGGTAGTTGAACACCACTTTCTGATAGGATTAACCACAAAATGTTTCATTTTAGAATATATAATAATGAAGAATTAAAATGGAAGGAAATGTCTGAATATGTAATTAACTACCTGGAATCCCTTAAGACCATCAGAGTCAACAGATTCTTCCTCCTTTTGTTTCTCCTTCTCAACAGTGAATTTTGGCTTCCATGTAGTCTCACGGTATGATTCTGCAACATTTTCACTGGAGGCAATCAAAATGTTATCGAACAGGATACCATCCTGCATCGTCCAAATTTCAATGCCAATAGCAGCAATGGGTTCAAAGTTTGGTCTTTCAAGCTCAAAGAAATCTGGGTTGTCGATCTCCCTTGGCTTCCAAATACCCTTGTAATTGGGGTTGCTGATGAGAGGGGCGTGCCATTTTCCTTTGTAAGCAGGGTTCCTCTTCATTGGTCTCTTCCATTCACCACATCCAGGAGCTTCAGCGCATTTGGGGTTATCAACTTTCGGTGCCTCCCATTCACCATCCTCCTCATCATCCCAGTCCTCTGGTTTTGTTGCCTCAGGATCATCAACCTCCTCCGGCTCATCATCCAACCAACCTACAGGTTTCTCGGCTTCTTCATCTTCAATTTCCATTGGAGCGGCCTCATCCCAATCATCTGGTTTTGAGGCTTCTGGGTCTGGTATTTGTGCCCTCTCATCCCAATCCTCAGGCTTCTTGTCTTCTGGATCGGGGATGGTCTTGGAAGGGATAAGTGGAGGCTCGAAGTCATCAGCTGAGAGGAAGTTACCCTTCTTTTTCTCTTCCCCATCGACCAAGATACTTACATCATTGTTTGGTTTCAAAATGGCAGTGTATACATGGGTTAATTTGTCAGATGGAACTGATGGTGGGAACTTGAGATGATGTTCAACAAACTGTCCACTCTTGGGGTTTTGGTGCTTCAAGATGAAATGAACCTTGTTTGTGGCTCCACATCTATCAGGACCAAACATAATTGTATAAGGAGAATCGTTATCGAATTCCTTAGGAATCCATCCAGCATCTTGAGGACGAAGATACTTGATATAAGCACCACCACATTCAAGACCATTTTGCAGACGAACCTCATACTGAAGGACAACAGTTCCATCCTTTAGATCAACATGCTCATCAAGTTCTTTCACAATGGCATGTTTCCTAGCTTTCTCACTCACAAGAAGTCCATAATCATCATGTCCCTCACTCTTCGAGTGTTTCCAAACACCTGTAATTATAAGTAACAGAAAAGGCACTAAGCTATTGTATATAAATTCAAATACATCAACATATTGGCAAGTCCATCAAAACCCTGAGAAGACCAGATAATCACACTCCAAACTCTACATAAAATAAATGCTTTCAATCATATCTGGGACAATGCGAAAGGCTAACTAGAATACTCAAGACAGTTTATCTGCACCATGCATATCAGCACAATGTTTTGAGTTGACAGACAATTTAGGTCATTCCCATATTTGGAAGATTAATCAACTTTGTAATTCAGTCCTAAAGTCATATATACATTTATGTGTAAAAAAAAACATTTATATCCTAGTTAATAAAAAATTCAGCACACAGCAACCCTATCACTCACTATCAATATTCAGTTTGAGAAGAAACCGTCTCAGAATTTCACAGAAAAACAAATACCTAAGAATTTAAGAACATACAACCAACATAATCCTTACATAATCAAGTAATATGAAACTATTGATAATCGTAATTAAACTCATCGCAGATGCAACAGAATCTAACCTGTATAATCCGACTTCTCAGACACAGTCCATCTCCCTTCAAAATCCTCGTCAAACGAATCGTAGAATTTCTATAAATGAAAAAGCATAAAGATTAGCATCTAACATACCAAAACAGATCTAAAAGAACACAATCACTGTAATCAGTAAGAAAAAAAAACAAACAAATTAAGGATTTAAGCATCATCCTACCACATCGTCTGAAGCATAGAGCTGAGAAACAAAGCTAGCGACTGAAATCAGCAGCAAATACTGCGCTATCCAAATCCTCCGATTCGGATACTCCATTTATAACACGACAACTCCAAGAATCACAGAAAACTAATCACAAAATTGGATAAAATGTTCTCCAAAATCGGATATTGGATCTGAGTGATGAACCCTCCAGAGAAAGAGAGTGTTAGATAGTTTTCAGTATAGAAGAGCGTGTCAATGGGGTTGTATATATAGATCTGAGGGGATCAATTGGAGTTAAGCTGCTTCGACCAATGATATTTAACGCCACGTGAACTGGACCAATGAGAGTACGCCGCGTGGCAACTAGTGACGAGCTCGTGGAAAAAGATCCGTCTTGGGCCTTTCGTCTGCGATAAGTGCCAATGGGCCTGTTCTCGGGTCGACCCGTCTGTATAATTGACCTATAGTTATGCTATTTTCTTTCTTTATTTTATTTTATTTCATTTCATTAGAATTTATATATATTCATACATAGTGTTACCAAACGCTAATTTAATAATGTTATTAGTCTATATGGTTGGTGTTTGTTTAATTTTATTGAGAGTTCGAACACTTCAAAATAAATATATAAAACCTAAATAGTTATGTGAGCATTGAATTAACGAAATAATTTTTTTAAAAATTATAGTTGTAGATTTAGAAAATTAGATTGGGACAAACTATTTACACCCCGATATTGCTGAACACACCTCATAAATAAATTAAATTTAACTATTTTTAATTGATATGACCTAAATATCCTTATAAAATATGTTTTACTAAACATACACCTAAATTACTAAGCATACCCCTAAATCAATTACATGACTTTGAACTCGGCATTCGGCAAAGCAAGGTATTCTAGGGTTTGATAAAATACAAAAATCTAATCTTAATCTTCTTCATCTTTAATCAGCTCTAGTTGACGGATACTTTGAGCAGCAATAGAGCAGTAAACATAGACAATATTTTTATCACCATTTTATTCTCTCTCTTACTTTCCCTCTCTCTGCAAACTTTGTGTTTCGAGTCTGCTATGTGACAAATAATACATAAATCCATTTGTAATTATCTTAATCATCTTAATTAGCAGTACATGAAAATTAAAACAGTGGAAATGGCAAAAAGTGGCCAATATTGGTTAAGTGTAATTTTAAGTGGCCACATATGTTATACACAATTTTTTCTAGCCACTTTTAAAAGAATGGGCCAAAATGCCCTTGGGGGGGACCCACTTTTCACAATGTCTACAGAATGAGATTCCACACTTTTTGACTAAAAGTACCAAACGTACAGTAAAGGAATCGGATCCTCTTTATTTCTGAATAAAGTGTGGAAGTACAACTACCACTACCTAGTACTCCTATGTAGGCATGTGATCCCTCATATCCATACAAAAAAAATGAGGTAATATATAGTGAAAAAATTGGGGTGGTCGTCCAACATTTATAAAACAATTTTGTACTAATTATTTTAGAGGTTGAGCATTTGGGAGACCATTCGGGAGCAAATTTCTAGTATTTTTAGAGAGGTGTGAGATTTTGGGGAGCAGCTGTACAAGGTATGTTTAAACTTGTTTTAACAGTTAGGAATGCCTTAATTTTATAGTTATGAATGCCCTAATTTTATAATTTTGACATGCCTCATGAGTGTATTCTAATTATTCAACGTTTTTATAATAGAATAGAAAAAATTGTGGGCCGAGTATAATAATTTTTAACATCCAAAATTTTTTCTCTCTTAAATCTTCACCAGTCATGTTAGATCGTATTTTTTAAGTAATCTTCTCAAAAATTTGTTAAACACTGGTGAGTAGGCCGAACAGGGTGAAGAGCAGTAGGCCGAATAGAACAACTATGTGGGCCGAATAGAACAACCGCTGGCCGAGTAGCCCAAAAATTCTCTTAATTTCAGAAACTTAGTAGGCCGAATAGAACAACATTTGTAGGCCGAATAGACAAACTCAGTGGGCCGAATAGAACAACTAGGTGGGCCGAATAGAACAACCGCTGGCCGAATAGCGCAAAAATTCTCTTAATTTCAGAAACTTAGTAGGCCGAATAGAACAACATTTGTAGGCCGAATAGACAAACTCTGTGGGCCGAATAGAAAGACGTAGGCCGAATAGAAGAAATAAATTTTCCACGAATTTTTCAAATTTAAAAAATATGTAGGCCGAATAGAACAATTTTAGTAGGCCGAATAGAAGAACCTTTTGGGCCGAATAGAGGAAACATTGGCCGAATAAAAGAAAAAAATACAGAGACTTTTTAAGGTGTGTCAAGGTAGGCCCAATTTTGAAAACAGTGTAGGGCTGGATACATTAATTTGTTGACCGAATAGAATACAATATGAGTACAAATTTTTTAATGTAATAATATTGCAACTAATTTTCTAATGTTTTAATGTTGATGTCATTAAACTATTCTTGAAAAAATGTGCAGATGAGTTATAAAAAAGCTGGGATGTCTTGGGGTGGAGCTTGGGAAGGGTTGCAATACACAGGTAGAGTGGTGAACTGGTTATTCTTGCCAGAGGATAGTCTGTGTTATAGTAGTTTGCTAAAAGAAATTCATGACATAGTACAAGCTGATTTGGGGCACTGGGGTTATGTAGTTCATTCTCTAGTTGATTACGATGGCCGTTTGTCTAAATATAAGATAAAGAATGATGCACGTGTTGCAGAAGTGTTCAACTGTGTTGATGTAGGAATGGTGTATGTGACACTTCGTCCTATCGCGGGTGCAGGGAGTAGTATGGTTTCAGGGATAGGTTATGATGACCGAAGTGGTGGTACGAGCAATGACCCACGTACGAGGGCACATTCTAGTGGGAGGCCTGATTTTGATTTGAATGTGGAGTATAGTTCGGCCTCAGAGATGCAGTGTTCTGGTTTTAGAGAATGTCTAGATGTTGAAGCCGATGCTGTCGTTCGTGAGGGTGAGGATGATGTAGATGGTTGTAATGATGATGATGACCCAGGGAATAGGACTGTCGAAGAAGGGGATCACATACAGCAGGATACTATTCAGTCTTCTAGCGAAAGCGATGATGGTGCTGAGGAGAGAAGAAGCCAATTGTATGAAGAAATCTGTGATTACATACGTCAGAGAGGCGGCCCTAGCTTTCTTGAACCGATTAATAATGACTTGCCCCGTCCTGAAATGCAGCCAGAAGAGCTGCGTAGTACACGGCCCAACACCCGTCCTTGGCTGATTCCAGGTATGGACACTATGTTTATTTATAATAGAAATAGAACTAAAGTATATTTTTATGTGAAACTAATGCACCTGCCACGTTCATAGGCATTCCGGATGAATCAGACAGAGTAGATCAGTTGACTGGCCCTGAGTTTGATGCGTCTGGTGTTCTTCAAAAGAATAGTGTATTTGCTACAAAAGAGAAGTTGCAGATAGCCGTCGGAATGTATAACTTGCGGCACGGAGTGGAGACCCATGTCCAAAGATCTAGCACGACCAGGTATAACGTTGAATGTAACCTGAAGGGTCAAACAGGTTGTCCATTTAAGATGCACGCAAGAATGAGCTATGGGTTGTGGGCAGTGGTTAAATTCGTCGAACATCATGGTTGTTTAAATGATCCAGACACGTCTACTACTACACAAGTGCCATCCAAAGTAATCGGTCAATATTTTGCTGCTAGGCAGTTTGATAAGGTTACTGGCCTCCGACCCCAGGCGATGAGAGACGAGATCAAGACTGATTTTGGGTTCAACATCAGCTACAATATAGCGTTAAAGGCGAAACACTATGCTGTTGGACACACGTACAGGGATCACGACAGATCTTATGAAATGCTCCTTGCGTATATGTATCAGTTGGAATACGCAAATCCCGGTACGCACACCTGAATCTCTGTTGATGAAGATGACCGGTTAAGGTTTACATTTTATGCAATTGGAGCATCGAGACGGGGGTTTCAAGAGTCTGGTCGTCCAGTCATTGTCATAGACGGCACTCATACGAAGGGGAGGCACCGAGAAATTGTGTTTGTCGCAGTAACGCATGATCCAAACCATCAGATATTTCCACTCGCCTTAGGCACTGGCGATATTGAGAGCAACATTTTGTGGACGTGGTTTCTAGAGAGGTTACGAGAGGCATACGGATGTCCACGAGATCTATTGATAGTTTCTGACGGTCATTCCAGTATTGCACGCGCTATTTCTATTGTATATCCTGATGCCCATCACGGTCTATGCGGCTACCATTTAAAGCACAGATTGACCGGCTTTGGAAAGAACGTTTTGTATACATTTCAGCGTGCGATGGATGCATACCTATCGACAGATTTTGATAAGTTAGTCTGCCAACATCTACAACTTTTGTAATATTACATTCAACAACGAGCCAGTACAATTATTTTGTATTAATGGTCCCCATTCCTAACTTGTTATTTGCAGGTGCATCAGCTTATTGCAATGTGGTACCCGGTCGCAGGAGTTAATGGAATTAGTTTGGTCGTGGGGATATGAGAAATGATCAAGGGTGCATTGTCCTGTCAGTAGGTACGAGTTTATGAACTCAAATGCAGCTGAGTCGTACAACACCGCCATCCTTTGGGTGCGACAGCTACCTATATGCACAATGCTAGAGATTTGTCGCACAATCACTGAAAGGTGGTTTTACGAACATCGAACTGAAGCTGAGCAATGGATTACCATCCTATGCCAGCGTCTCCATGACGAATTAGTGGAATTTTCTCATGCAGCCCAAAAGCTTAATATTTCCATGCTCATTGGAAATAAGTTTGCAATCAAGGACGGTGATAAGATATTCACTGTTGACTTGAACGACAGTACCTGCACATGTGAGAAGTTCCAGAAGGACCTTGTTCCGTGTATTCATGCGATGAAGGCAATCGAGTACGCATACACTAAACATACTTACTTGCATTGATCTCCTGATTATGTGTTTCTTATATTATACGTTCTACAGCGCTTGTAGGTTGCCAGCCAGTACCTACGTATCTCCAGTTTACCATCGCACCAGTGTAGTTAATCCAAATTAATAACGGGTCAACTTCTTGTTGTAACCTACTCTTGTTCTTCCTGAAGAAAATAAGTTGCACCCGATTCTTGCAAACAACCCCTTAGGCCAGGGAACTGTCCGTGAATTGAGACTTATCTGACACCTCGGAAAGGAGCTACTTGAGTAGCCTTTAGGTCAGGCTTTTCACTGCTTTCGCGAGAAAGCTCTAGAGACCTATTTACTTTCCCGAGTAAGACTCCTAACCTGGAAAGCGTGGTCCAGTATTGCCTGTTCCCCACTACACTCAGTGGGACACACCTGAAGGAGTCCTGTCACAGCGTGTGAAATCCCCTCTGCCACGCAGACAGGCTGGTCGACCATGAATGTCTCGCATAAGGTCAGGGATCAAGTTGTCCAGGAGACGTCACAGAGAACATGTGTGCTCCAGATGTCGACAGCCAGGTCACAATCGACTAAATTGTACTGGAGCTTCATCGTCGCATGACGATCCATCTCCTCCTGCGACGGATGCCCCTAATCCCCGTATACGTAGGCCAAAAAAATGTGGAAAATGTGGTGAAATTAGGCATACTCGTCTACGTTGTCCTTCTTAAATCTAGTGTATACATTATAATTACAAATTCGAAATTTAGAGCTGTGAAAACATTGCCACTTCCATTTCAACTCGAAATTACAAAGTCATACTTGGTTCATTTAAATAAATTTATACACAAAAATGAATGTCTATAAGAATTTCATCACGTTTGATTAGTTCTAAACTAAGTATAAGTTCATGCTCTGGCAATAATGGTACCAGCCTGAAAGATTAGGAAAGCAACTTGCTTACGGAAACGCAATAGGTGATCGGGGGTGTTCCAGTTAAAGTCCCTCGCTAATATTCCCTCTACGGTCCTGAGACAGGCCGGTCCTCAACTGGCATCGTCATCTTGTCTGAAACAAAAGTCTCTGCGAGCTGGTGTCAACTGAAAAGTGTACGGAACCCCTTCGGACTCAATCTCGCGCATCAGAGCTGGCATGACATGTCTGAAAGGTAGAGTCTCCATCATCCGGTGCTCCCTTATGTCGGTCTCGTCATCCCATCTATGCCGGAATGAGTCAAAACAGTAGAAGGACATAGTCTTTGTAAGCAGTGCACACGGGTAGTAGTGCGCTGTCGTGTGGACTATGAACAATATCTGCTAAAAGTAAGTTAAAAGGAATGCATATATTAGATGTATACCACTAGGTCAAAGTAGGAGTTAGTATTTTGTAAATACATCAAGGGTTAGTATAAAATACCACGTCACAATCTAACCATGGCCTCGACCCCCTCCATACTGGCAATCGCCCTTGGGCGTACGCACGAAGATCTGTCAACAAGTCATCACTTATGCTGGCAAATGTCGTTTTGTCATCTTTGAACCGGCTCGTGTGCTCATTCCAAACTGATTGAACTCGGACCTTACACGATAATTCTATAATATTAGTCTCAAAAAATTAAGTACTAAATTCTATTCAATCCATTGTAATATGCTCATTTACTTACAGAGAATTGCATGTCCATAATGCAGTAGGTGCCAACATCCTGATGAACGTGTACGCCGATGTCAGATGGTCGCTCTGATAATAATCGGAGGTATGCATCCAGGTGCTGAAACATATAGAAATATATTAATAAAAATGTGAAATAATGAATCATCCATAGTTATTAGGTATACACATGCGTGCTATATGATATTACCTGGTCGGAAAACCAAGCACTGGGGTCCTCCATCTCAGTGAAAAAGTCACTGCCTACTCCATAACTGAGACCAACGTTGATCCTGAATTCAACAATTCATTAACAACATTCTAAAGTGTTTAAAGTAATATATGAAAACGTCTAAAATATGTTAGATAGCACTTACAGATCACTGCTTTTCATAAATCGCTGGAACATTTGCCACTGACGCACTCGTTCAGTCGTTGTGAATGGAGACTGTAATGCTGCAGTTGGATTTCTTGGCCGCTTAGCACGCATCATACCATCTTCAGCAACGCCGGGTGTTGGGGCCATCGGACTGACATGCTCCACCGGTCTAGACGGGGAATGTCTAACCCCTGGCCTCGCACTCGATGGCTCAGCTTCAGACAACTGGGTCCGGGAAAGATCAGCTCGAAGGTGCCTGATCTCTCCCGTAAGCGCCTGTAGAAACAAATGTGCTGTTTGACGCTCAGACACAATCTGACAAGCAAGCAGGTGTAACAACTCATCCTGCTGATCCAACCGACGAAAGACCCTTTCTTTGAACTCCTGATCATATCCATGGTCTTCATGATCATCTCCGTAGGCGTCACCCATCCCACTATCATGCCACACTGGGGGCTCATCTACTCCAGCGTCATGGTGTTGTTGTCCGTCATGCTCATTTACAAAGCGAGCATGCCAGCTATGATGCATCGGGTCATAAGAACTAGGCTCAGCGTACCTCGTCTCCCCTGAAGCGTGTCCACTGTGCTCAGGGCTATGAATATAGGGAGGTCGGTAAGAATGCTGATCCCAATTTGACGTCCAAGCTGCAGGATCATCCGTACGCTGGCCCTGCCACCGATCATCAACGTCCATACCCAAATAGTACTGACGATCCCATGGATTACTAGTGGGATCGTGAGCGGTCTGCTGCTCCAGATGTGAGTACTCAGGCCCCCGGATGACCTTTCGTCTTGGGTTAGAGTATGACTTGGTGTACAGCCTCATAACCAACCCCTCTAAAGGATCATCCTCTATGCCAATCCAATACCCCTTTATACGCTCAATAGCGAGAACACGCGGAAAATCCTCCACATCAAGATCCTGATGAAAAAAAAAACCAATACATTTAGATACAGTATCACTGATTTGTCTTCACCTAAATGGATTAAATAATATAATTATACCCGATTAAATAGATTCCTATCGACCCTCTTCACTTTACGAAATATCCATCGAAGGCAAAGTGGCCTTAGATCCACCCTATCGTCAGGGACATGGTCATACCACGCAGCAAGGGCAGGTAGACGCTCGTACGCCCAAACCTGTCACCCGTAAAGCACTTATGTTAGATAATTAATGTTGCTGAAATTGATAATACACTATAATTTTATGCAATCTACTAAAACACGTACCTAGAGCGCAAATGTGCACCCGTAAAAGTGGTATCTGTACTTATCGGGGTTTGCTTTAGCTGGAAGTTTGGTCAAAATGTTGTCCATAAAGTGCAGCAGCGTCATATAACTGACCTGCCCCCAAGAGAACAAATCCCATCTCTGTTCGTCCTCTACTAACTCCCAGACCCAGTTGTTCACACCCACCTTGGTGACATCCAACCCAAGGATAAAATAGTACACCAACAGCACCTTGGCAATTTTAACCGCGTCCTCGGGGCTAACATGTCTAAATCTTCTGCCTTCAAAGTCACTAGCAATCTGACTGACTAATGGTCTCTCGCCCTGACCATAATACATATCGTAAACTTCATCAATCGGGATTTGATAAGATAAATTCGGATCGAACCCGAGTCTATACTGAAAGCAGAGTCCCATTATCCTCATGAACTCTACCCTGCTAAATATAAGACACTCGTTACCAACATGAAAATATCTAGCAGTGAGATCGTCCCCACTAAATGTAATCTCCCTCGTCATGAGACTGTGGAGATGAGCATTCGCGTTCCAATCATCGTTGAGATCCCAGTAATGACCAAAGCATGATCTCCTAAACATCTCCTCCGCATTACCCCCAACCCTAGTTAACTGTGTACGAATAATTTCCATCACAACTCCTGGTTTGTAGTAATTATGTATACTGTAGTTCTGGCCCTGCATAGATTGACGCTTCCACTCACCCTGCACAAATAAAATTTTTGCTAGATTGACAGAAAGTCATAATTAAGGACAAAATAAGTATAAGTTCATTGCAGACACTGACCAAATATTTGCACACTCAAACATTTGTTCTATTCGGCCTACAGTTCCTTCTATTTGGCCTACAAATTGTTCTATTCGGCCTACCAAAATTGCTCTATTCGGCCTACCAAATATGCTCTTATTCTAACCAGCCAACCATTTCCAAAAAAATTCAAAACTCTATTCGGCCTACACTTGTTCTATTCGGCCTACAAATTTGTTCTATTCGGCCTACAAAAACCTATATTCGGCCAACCAAAATTTCAGACAAATTTCAAAAAAGATCCTACCCTTTGCTCTATTCGGTCCACACTTGTTCTATTCGGCCTAAAGATTTGTTCTATTCGGCCTACTAAAAACCTCTATTCGGCCAACCAAAATTTAAAAGAATGTCAAAAAGTAATTACTCCTACACTTTGCTCTATTCGGCCTATACTTGTTCTATTCGGCCTAAATATTTGTTCTATTCGGCCTACAAATTTGTTCTATTCGGCTTACTAAAAATCTCTATTCGGCCAACCAAAATTTAAAAAAATTACGAGTAATTACTCCTACACTTTGCTCTATTCGGTCTACACTTGTTCTATTCGGCCTAAAGTTTTGTTCTATTCGGCCTACACTTGCTCTATTCGGCCAACAAAAAGTTCAAAAAAAAAAATTAACACCCCACTGCGGTCCTACATCCTACATGTGATGTATACACAATCATGTCACATTCAACGCATTACATTTCCAAACCACATGTACGAAATATTATACAAAATTAATTCACATTTTACACATATGAACAAAACCACAAAAAATGTAGTGGAAATATCCTCGAAAAAAGTCCTAAAAATCATTATACACTAATTTAGAGATGCCAATAACACTGCTTATATACATACCTGAAAATTTGTCATTACCAATGTGTAATGCACCGTGGGAGACCGCAAATGGAGAAGAGAAATCCAGAAATGCACTGTGCTTGATACTGGGACGAAAGGAGAGAAGAAGAGAGAGGATGTTGGACGAAAGATGAGAGAGAAAGAAAGAAAGAAAGAAAGAAAGAAAGAAAGAAAGAAAAAAGGTGAAAATGGATTTAATGATGTACCCCACCAACCCCCATCCAAAATCTTAAATTCAAAATTTAAAAACTTTAAATGTGGTCCACCCTCCCCCCATTTACTGCAGTCAAAACTGACATGATGATGACCCCATTATTTTCATCCTTTACCTGACAATTATGGGGGTAATTTGGGGAGTCCACTTAAAAGTGGCTAGTAAAAATTGATTTTAAGAGATGTGACTATTTTAAATTGTACTTTGTCAATAGTGACCATTAAAAAATCGGACTCATTAAAACACCATGGGCGGCCCACCTCCTTTTCAATCGCGGAAGAAGTAGCAAGATTAATGGTGACATCATTCACTGTTCGCATTCCATCGCCATCATCTATCGCTACTTTTAATTAATGGCATGGATGGGATAATTAATTAATGGTGATGAACAGGAGAAATCCTCCTCTTTAATCCTTGTGACTCTACTATCAACTATCTCCTAGCATAAGAAATCATATTCACGTGATGCTCAATTTTATTCCTTAAACAGCAGTTTATCATGAAGGCTAACTATGTTGAGTAATTTTGGATATATGTTTTGTGGGGTATTTTAGTCATATTAATAATTATTATTTAAATTTAATATGTTTTGGGGTGCGTTTTGTAATAACGGGTGTAAATAGCCGTCCCCATTTAGATTTATGAGTTCAAGGTTCAGAGTAAAAAACATATATTTTTGAGTTTATTAAAATATAATCTTAAAGTTTGGTTTAGAACTTTTAAAGTTTATTACTTTTGAACTCGTCTTCACATTTAGTGTTTGTTTAATTTATTTATTTTTTAAATAATTTTACAATAAATAAATTTTAAAGTATATTATATTCATTAAGAAATAATATCAATTTTAAAATTAAAGAATATACTGGATTTTATAATTAAATGTGAATTTTTATTTTTTTTAATATTATTAATTTTTTAAATTGGAGTATCACATGTGTACTTAAGTTGAGAAAGAATTGAATTTGGGTCTAGTACGAAGTATAATCATGTCTTGTAATATAATTTCACAAAGATTAGGTATATTACTTATTTGATCTTCATTAATTTTAAAATTTTATTTCGTAATATGGTTAGTTTAATTTTATAGTATTTTATACACCCTCTGTCCCGTTCAAAGAAGCTCTTTTTTCCATTTTGGGCGTTCCACCCAAAGAGTTCCATTTCCTTTTTTACACACATGAGACCCACACACCCCACTAATACAATTAAAATATGGAACTCACATTCTCACTAATACAACTCTTCACTCCGTATTAAATAATAATACTCCTTAATTCACGTGCCAAAAAATAAAAGACCCCCAATAAAAGACGGAGGGAATATTATGGAGTTGTATATTATATCGAAATACTTTTTTTCAAAATAGCTATTAATTAATATAATACTAATCCCTCCATTTTAATTGAGCTTTTACATCTATTGTGTCATATTCTTATAAGTCCTGAGTTAAGGTGTATGTTTGTTTCTTACAAGAAGATTAAGAGATATTAATATATTCTAATGAATAGTGGGCTAAAGAATATACTAGTATTATTTAATGTGTAGTGAATGATTATATTAGTATTGCGTGCAGACTCAGTATAAAATACTCCCCCTGTCCGGTTCTAAAGTATCCATTTGCTTTTTGCACGTGGACAGTTTTAAAGTTTTTATTTGCTTTTTGCACGTGAATTAAGGAGTATTATTATTATAGGTAAAGTGGGTAGTTGTATTAGAGGGAAGTGGTGTGTCATATTGTGTACTTTTTTTTACTAAATAGAGGAAATTGATACATTTGAAGCGGACGCCAGGAATAGTGAAATGGATACCTTAGAAGCGGATGGAGGGAGTAATTAATTGTTTTGTGTGGTTCCCATCTAATCTAAAGTAATATAATAGCAAAGTGAAAAAGTCAAAATTGAGTCAATTTTTAATTTACACCCTTGGATTTGATTACTATAAACCCTTTGAATCTCATACATTCATCACATTATTGAATTTTATCCATTCATCACAATTATGAGATTAGATCTTGGTCATTGATTTGATACTTTATTTAAAATATATCTTATTTAATTTTTGTAATAATGATACCATATTTAATTAATTTTAATTTTAAGATTTTAAATTTCTCTCTTATTTATTTTAAAAAATTTAATTTATTATTTATGGTACTAATAATTAAGTTTACATTATGATTTATTTTTGTAATTATAATTATAATAATAATGTATTTTTTGAAACTAAAATGTAGTTTGAAACTATATTGTAGTTTTAGCAATTAATTCATTATCAAATTATTTTCTTCTTTATTAATCATTTTGAATTAATATTATTGGTCCTAACATCTTAAAAATTTTAAATGAGTATGTGTAATCAACGGGTATTGATAAAAAAGTTTGAAACGGTATTAAATTATTTTCTTCATTTATATTTTTTATTGAAACGGGTACGAATATGAGTAGTTGAATATTGATAAACGGGTTTGGATACCCTTGAAAGCGGACGAAGGGAGTAATTTTGAATTAATATTATTAGTCATAACATCTTAATAATTTTAAATGAGTATGTATGTGTAATCAACGGGTATTGATAAATGAATTTGGAATGGAATTAAATTATTTTATATTTTTTTAATGAAACATGTATGAATATGAGTAGTTGTGTATTGATAAACGGGTTTGGAACGGGTATTAGGAGTATATTTTTTTTTAATAAAACGACTTAAAAATATTAATTTTTAGATGATATTTATTTACACACTGGATCTTCTGCGCCATTTTCGTGCATCATCTCTTGTGCCACACGTTAAGTGATTGACACGTAAGAGGAAAATTAAATTCAATCATTCCCCCTAGGGTTTAAGGATTAGGGTATAGTTTGCTCTCTCCTACGTTTTCTCTCTTATTTATTTCAACAAAATTTAATTTATTATTTATGGTACTAACAATTAAGTTTATATTATAATTTATTTTTGTAATTATAATTATAATAATATATTTTTTGAATCTAAAATGTAGTTTGAAACTATATTGTAGTTTTAGCAAACGTTTTCTCTCTTATTTATTTCAACAAAATTTAATTTATTATTTATGGTACTAATGATTAAGTTTATATTATGATTTATTTTTGTAATTATAATTATAATAATGTATTTTTTGAAACTAAAATGTAGTTTGAAACTATATTGTTATATTCAAAAAATATAATTATTTTATAAAAACGCTCAATATTTACCATTACTTTCTTTCAGTTATATATGTAAAATAAAATTTTTCTTAATCTTTTTACTGCTAAAAAGGAACATACTAGCATGGATTGAGGGATTGTATTACATAAAATTTTCAATTTTGAGAAATTCTATGCGGAAATATACTTATATTTTATAAAATGTAGAGATATAATGGTTTATCTAAAATGTATGAATTAAACTTCTCCTCCTATGATTTAAATAATATCATAACACTTTAATCCCGTGCAACGCACGGGCTCAAAAGCTAGTTTAACAAAAGAGAAAATATAAACCTTAATTTGGGAATACAAATCAATATGAAAAATATAAGTTTTAACGGGGAACGGAAGGAGTAATATTTAAAAATTAAAAAAATATAATTTCTTGATTTTTAGTGCATTATTTTTTTGAAATAGTTATAAAATAAGTTATTTATATTAATTGATTGATTATGATATTTATTTAGAGATTATTTGCATTTAACACTTGCTATTTTCTAATGAGTGGGAACGAGAGAATGTGAATAATGTACTATATACTACCTTCATCCCATATTATTCTTCATCACTACTATAAATACTAAGTTTAAAGAAACTTGCTTTTGACAAACTTTATTACTCCTAAAAAGTTTAATTTTTAGAGGACAATATAATATTTTTAAATAATAAATAAATTATAAAAATGTTATTCGTAGGTGAGAGTATTAAATTTATAATTAAGATATACTTTTAGGATTGGGGTTTGATATGATTTTTTTTAGGTAGTGAAATTTAATATGGAACGAAAGAAAACGAAAAGTGTAAAATTTAACTTGTGTAGGGACACATTAATTATTAATTCCTTCAATTTGATTTGAGCTTACTACTCCAACTTCACTATATTTATATGAAATTTTGAACATGATAATAAGGGATGACGATTCGTATTATTAGGTGGTGTTTTATGTTGATACTCCCTCCGTCCCGTTTCAATGTTTACGTTTCTATTTTGCACTTCTCATTTCAATATTTACGTTTTCCTTTTTGGAATATATGAGACCCATCTAAAACAATTAATATATCATTCAACATTAATACACCTACCCACTTTACATTAAATATTATATCTTTCCATCCAAATTTAACGGGCTGATACGAACATTATACAAATTTTTTATATCGAATTGACAGATAATAACACGACACGATAAGGTCAATCACTAACACGTAATTATTTTATTGTGCCCAGCCATGCGTTGAACCCTAATGGCAATTAGTACTTTATATGTTTATCTTAATTAATTCTTAAAATTAATGAATGAATTCAAAATTAATTTTTAATTAATTATATTATATTTATAATTTTAAAATTAAAAAAAATTATAAAATGATTAAATATTCTAGAATCTTTAGAGTTGACTATCCGAGTAGTTCAGAAAGTAATTACTAAGTAATTTACACTGCTCTAAACGTTATAATTGGTTCTGAAATACATATATTAGGGCTTTCGTTCAAAGTATTTGCAATATGACATTGGAAAATACATGCTCTATAAGTCCATATTATCGTTTTATAACTAATAAATTTATATATTTTTACTCCATTTTCTTCTCTTAATTTCTTCCTTTGATAGGAAAGTAATAAGCCTATTTCGAACTGATCATATTAAAGAAATAAAGCATTAATTCAATATTTGATCATGTATAATAATTTAAGAACTACGTAGTAATAAAAATGTCATTAGGAGTAAGTGTTGCATGTAGTCATATATATATATATAGCCCGCGTGTTACGCGGTTTACAAAATTTTATTTTAATATTTTATTTAATAATATAAATTATATTTATATATTTATGTTTAGTATAAGTCCCGTATATCATTGAATGAAAAATACAAAATTAAAATCTATAATTAAAATTTTATGTCTCTTTAGAAAATAATTAAAATTATTATTACGTTTTCTTTTATTTTTATATTAATATTGTGATTCAAGTATATATGAATTATGTTGGGCGTAAAGACTTGTGCGCCCTTATTGAGATAGAAAAAAAAACTGATAGCTTTTATAATGAAAAGTGATACTCAATTAATGAAAAGTGATGATGTTATTTCATAAGTAATAAAATGAAAGTTATAACATTTTATAGCAAAGTAATAAAATTTTTTATAGCGAAATTGATAACTATTTTAAAAAGTGTAAAATGATCTCACATGAGACAGTGTTACATAAAATTTACTCTTATGTTGGTGACAAAAAAAAAAATTGTTTACCTTACCATACAATTTTTAATTTTATTAAATTAAAGTACTACTGTGCACTTTCTTAAATAATGTCACAAATTTTCGAAAAATCACAATAAAAATAATATTTTATCATTCATGATATGTAATACATTTTTTTTAATTGAATAACATAAAATAATTTTTTTTATCAGTTATATAATATTATAAAAGTGATCAAATTTAAAGTAATGTATAAAATTAAAATAATTAAGTCTCTTGTAAAAAGTTTTTTTTATTAGTATATAAATTAAAAAATTGATCGAATTTAAAATAATGTATAAAAATAAAAGTAAGCGAAACCCTATACTATTAATTATGATTTTATTGTAACTTTTTTTTTTCAATTTAAGGGTGATAAAGAAAAACTAAATTAATTAAAAATATTAAAATAGAATTACAATTAATCAAGAAAGAAATAATATGATTTTTAAATCTTTACATAATACTAAAGAATATTATAAATTATAGAAACTAAAAGATTAAAATGTTAATAAGGGAACTATTTAATGTAGAATAAAGAAAATAATTAATATAATAAATGCTTAACCAATAAAATAATGCCACATATAATTTTTGGTAGTGAATTTTCTCAACCTTACGACACCACGTATGTTTTTCAAAAATTTAAATAAAGCAACTACTTGCCAATTATATGTATTAAGATTAAGATGGTACTCTGAAGTATTATGTATTATCTATATGTATGACAATTATATATGCATGATAACAGAATTACTCCTATAATATAATAAAAAAAATTAACTAACTTAAAAAAGATAATAAGTATTAATTGTCATGCATAAGTGTGATACTTCTAAAAAATAATACTCCCTCCGTCCCGTTTCAATCTTTACGTTTGCTTTTTGCACATTGATTGAAAAGTATTATATTTTAATAGATAGTGGGTGGAAAAATATAATATTTGATGTGAAGTAGATAGGTGTATCAGTGTTGGATGATATATTAATTATTTTAGGTTGGTCTCATATTCCTAAAAAGGAAAACGTAAGCATTGAAATGAGACGCGCAAAACAGAAACGTAAACATTAAAACGGGACGGAGGGAGTAGGGTTTTACATAAATCTCATATATAATACTATTTGACCAAATCCTTTCCTTTGTGGTAAACAAAAGCTTTAAGTATATAAAAATCATACCAAGAAAATTAGCAATTTCTGAACTCTCGTCCGTCAATGGCTCCAACAATTTCACAACTAATTAATAAATAATTAAATTTTGAGGAGCCATTGAGGGAGAGAGCTCAGAGATAACCAAATTTTCTGCGTTTGAGATCCAACACCAACTCTTGTCATTTAATTGGAAAATCAATCAAATGTGTAGATGAGAAAACAAACAGAAATTGGAGTGAGAGGAGAAATGCAAGTTTTTCGTAGTTTATATAGCATTCAAGATTAGGGTTTATACTGTAATCCTTGTTATTTCAACAGCATTACACAAAAAATTTGGTTAATAGCTAACAATTAACGATGTGACCAATAGAAAAAAAGTGGGATATTTCTTATGGTCTCCAAGGAAAGTTGAGTGAAAATATAAAGAAAATTAATTCGTTTATTCCAAGTAGTTCAATGTTTTGTGACGTGGTGCGTAGTCTCACCCACCTTTTCACATTTCGACTCTTCATTATATTTGAATTCTTATTCTAATTATTTATATATTCATGTATAAATTAACCAAAAAGAGCTACAAAAACAGATCAACAAAATTACCAAGCCCGAGTAGCCCATAGGCCCATCTTGGCAGAGCAGCCCGGTTCCTTTTGGGCTTTTATATTCATGAACCAGCCCAATTCATATACTGGACTAACTGGGCCGATTTAAATTGCCACCTCTACAGTACTAGTAATATGCATACAAACAAGTAATACCATTGAAAGTACCCTGTCACAATTTGTATATTGACTACATTTAAAAATTACTCCCTGCTCTCAATAATTTTCATTTTTATGTCTAAACATAAATTAAGAAAATTATTAATTTTTAAGAGTATTATGGTATTTTTACAATAAATAAATTGTAATGATAAAGAATATTATATGTATGGTAAAGGAGATTTAAAAAAAAAAAAATAGTGTATAAATAGAATAATAGTTTTAACCTTTTGTCTTCTCAGGAAAATGAAAACTTTTATGAAACAATTCAAAATAAAGAGAGTAAAAATTATTAATTCAGGAGAGTATTAAGCGAGGCAGTGTTGTATATATATTATAATGGAATGAAAATAAGAATAATAGTTAGGAATGAGTTGGCAAGGGGTAAGGGGGTAATTCCCACAATCAAAGTAGAGTGTAGCAATTCCAATCACTCACTCCAACAGTCCAACCTCTCTAACCACAAACCCTGCACTTAGCAAATTACTAACAACCGACGATAAAATGCAATATCTACTGTTGTTGCGCATGCGTGCACGAACACACACACACACGTAGTCACATAGATGCACGGAAAATTATAGATACTGCACCTGGTGAAATGAAATCCATCGGAAGTGAACACACTTTCACCATGGAACGCATTTAGTACAATGAAGATATATCATACATGCAACCAAATAGAACAGAAGTTGACAAAAAGAGAATCTGGTGAGAACTCAACTATGTATGGCAATTTTAAAAGTACTATTATCAAAAAGAAAAAAATGAATAGTTCCGCAAATCGGCTTTTGTTGCATTATTTGGCAAGAGGCCACAACAATAACCTAGTAGTACACGAAACATAGACATATTAATACATATGAATACGCATCGCTTGTCTCAAAGCAGTTAGTCAGTCGATCCCCACAGGATAACTCGGTTGCCATTCCTATAGCTACCCAAAGGGGCAATCAAAACCTAATCTATAGTTCCAAGAATGATCATCAATTTGACAAACAATCTTATTCACCCATAACAATTGTCGTCATCATCAGCATTTCACAGCCCCCCTACTAATCAAGACCAAGGCTTTTTTTCATGGCTTCATAAACCAGATAAGTAATGCTTGCTGATGGTATAACTTTAAGAAGATTAGGAAAAAGTCCTTTGTAGAAACCTCTCACACCTTCATGACGATATGTTTTCCAGAACACATCAGACATATTACCGTATGCAGCACCTGAACTGCTACGTTGAGCTTGCATTCTGGAAAGCAACTTCATTTAGTATGATTGCATCAGGCAAATAGACCACATATATTATGGAAGCATTTACGCCTCAACAAATAAGCACCAAAACGGGTGGAATTTTTTAACCACCATACACAAAAGGATAGCAGTTTAGAAGAAGAAACTCCGAATGCAATTTAATGTTTAACAGAGTCCACACTTTTGCCTATATATTTGATATAAAATCAAGAGTCACATAACTCATCTCTTACAAAACTCTTAAAAAAAAAAATTGGTTTTCAGCAAATCATATATTCTTAGACTTCGCAAAATTTATAGTTGTTTGTACTAAATTGCCACCCTGTGTATATGGTGGACCAAAAATGCCATTTCTTGTAGCCATAAAACCAAATTTGATTTTCCGCATGAATAACCAGTACAAAAGGATGAATGACTGAATGTGCTAGTTACCTTGTTCTTACCACCTGCAATGGGTAAACACATGTTGCTCCCAGAGATCCTGAAATCGTCCCACATGTCAGTTGTGCAAGAGGACCAGGTTCTGCATAATAACAATGTATATCACTTCCCAGTTATGATAATTCATCAAATGAAACAAAGAAAAACAATTGAACTAGCAAACACAGACAACCACGTATCTACATCATACCACTATCATGACGAATATATTTCTTGGACATTTCTTTCAAGGCCTCATAGGCAGCTAAATCAATTCCTGCATAAGGTATAATTCCAAGAAGAGATGGTACCAACCCTCGGTAAAAAGCTCGAGGTCCCTCCCGAACCCATATATCTTTCGACAATTTACCCAGATTTGGAACATTCCCTCTTTCACAGACATGAGTTTGTAACCGAGTTTTTACAAGATCCATAGGATAGATTGAGGTTTGAGCCACTGCTCCAGCCAATCCACCAGCCACAAGTTTGCCAGGAGTTCCAATATCACCTTCATCGCCTCCAATGACATTTTTCAACATTTCGTATGCATAAAACTTAATTGCACTTTCAGGTGCAACCTTTAATACATTCAGTCCATTACCTCGGAAAAAACCTAGCACCCCACCTTCATTCAATATTCTTTTAACAGCAGGACCAATGGAAGCTTCTGTAGTCTGAACTTGTAAAATGACCTTGAGACGATCAAGAGGTGCAGTTGCTGTACGAGAAGCCGCTCCGGCAACTCCACCGGCAATTAAGTACTTTGTTGCATGAACGTGCTTGCTGATGCCTTCAGGAATCACCGCATGTTCACCAATATCTACAAGATATACCCTTTCAAAATACCGGTAGATGTTTTCCATGGTAGCCTCATGTGGATAGAGCAGCAGAAAATCTCTCCACTCCTCAAATGTTATAATTCCGTTGTTGTCTTTATCAACATGTTCGACAAAACTAGCAAGTTCATCATCATCGAGTTCTATTCCTGCAAAAACAAACTGTCATAACTCATAAGATGAAGACAATTTGTATTCCACGAAATTTAATCAAGGACATTGTTCCATTTATAAGCTAAATATTGGAGATTATCACACGGGCATATAAGAAATGATGCATAAAGCAAAACCCTAATGACTTCTAAGTTCCAATGTTATCCACACAGTACAAAAAAAGACAAGTTGTTCTCACTTTGCAAATAGACCATGCGTAGCATTACCAAATAACAGTTGGAGTTTGGTGTAGTTTTCCATTAATTGGGACGGCAGCAACAACTTGATTGCATGGAGAAATTAACAACCACATAACTCGCAAAAGCATTAAAAATAATTCAATTATTTACCCAGAAAGCTTTTTTCAAAAATATGTTTGGGGGCAATGTCAAGTCAGGGGCTTTTCGTGGTAATTTTCCGTATCTGGATACAGATATAATAGGGAGCACAACTTTACATAATTGCTAAACCTAGCACTACAGTACAACAACACGACAATATCAGCTTCGCCGGATTAATGGATCTTGTTTATGCTTTGGGCCCACCGTTCGTGTTGGATACGTTAATACCAACTCAGGAATAACTCCCTTATATATGAAATATGCTACCTTTCAAATTCAAACCCAATCCACCACCATAAATTACAACTTATTTTAGACTATAGGGAAGAGACCTTGTTTTACCAGTTGTCATTTTATAAGTACTATTATTCTCAACTAAAAACTCAGCAAAATCTTATAGAGCTCTTTTTTCTCAACTCATGGATATCCTCAAGTTTCTTTTTAGATCAAATCTCAAGAATGTTATAAATAAATGCAAACTTCAACAATAGCCCATGTAATCCAAAGTTATGTTTGATCCCGAACCCCATCCAAATAAAAAAAAAAAAGTTCTTAATAAAAACAATGATATAGAAAAACAAGGGAAATACTTAAACATATTTAAAATCAATGAGTCTACCAATTTTTCCATCAAAATGTATTTCAATGACATACAACATATCATATCATAATGTATAAAACCTAAAACTAGCCATAATCTATCCAGAGCTTGCCTCTACTTAACCTCTGCTTTAGGTCAGCAAGATTTTGAAACATGAGGAGCTTGCTTGATGATAAATAATTTTTACTGTTAGAAGATAAATTGTCAGCTTCGGTAATATCGCAAGGCAGGTTAACAGAAAAGCAGAATGCATGCAATAAAGAATATAGGAACTAATACAGCCCTAACAGCAATCACTCTAGAACTGCAATATCTGAAAGTCTGAATAGTATCCATATGAATTTAAACTACAAATAAGCTACAGTATAAAAAATTTAACTTTTGTACTCTTAAACAATCAATCTAAATAAGAAAACGATCAGCGGATGCAATTTACGAAAGTAAACAAACATCAGTATCAAATTCACGATAAAGTACCAGCTTTGACAAGAGCATCCCAAAGCTCCTCGGGCAAAATGCACCCATTGTGCTCCACATCAATTGCCTGAAAAATCCTGTACAATTCGAGCTCCTTATCATCCATATACTTCCTAAACTCCTGATAATCAACCCTTCCATCTTGATTAGCGTCGCAAACTTCCAACAGCTCCTTGGCGAATTTGTAATCCGCAGGAATTTGCATTGCTGAAAGCCCCTTCTCAATTAGTGCAGAGTCCAAATACCCTAAATTATTGGAGTCGAAAAAACTGAACAGACTTCGAATTCTGGAATCCCTCTCCTCTTTGGTCTCTCGCAAAGCGGACAGCACATGGTCCAATGATATCGGCCCGGGTTTCTTGACCGGATTGCAACATCCGGATCGGTTCTCCGGGTCTTTATGATCGGGCGCCATTGTTGCAGCAGCCGGAGATGAGAAATTCGCATGCGTCTCGACTCCCGCGGACATAAACAATCAAGATAATCTATGACGCGCAGAAAATCTAGGATGTTATCTTCAGGGCATGGTAGGGATACAGTATGATTTTGGGTTTTCAGATCTGTAGAGAGAGAGAGAAATTATTGATATTAATGGAGGAGAATAATAGGAATTTTGGAGAGGATCTTCTTCTGTCCAGGAGATGATCCGACTTGGTAATTGGGTTGGGTTCCCGGGTCAAGAATGGAGTCCAAAGGGATTACATGAATATGTGTGTGAAGTGATTAAACTAGTGCGTGTGGATTAACAAACTCCAACGTGACGAATAGATTATAGAGTATTATTCCATCTCCAACAAAAAAAAGAAAAGTATTATTCAATAGAAAGCGTGGTCCTTTACGAGGACCATTATTTATTAAATGCATTTATTTTTTCTCCACTTTCAACGCAAAAATTAAGTTATAGGTTTGAGATTCTGAAAATAGATTTTGATAGTTTGTTTGGGTAAAAAATATTGGCGTACGAATAATTCACTAATTACAAGAAATAAATTTAAATTATAAGACTATATATGTTATGGGTTTAATTCAGGTTTTGATTTTTACAATTTATACTTAAACTTTAAATTATTAGATTTTTTTGGCGTGCATTATTTTATCATATATCTTGATTTAAAAAAAAATATTTATTTATTTGGACATTTTTCAGTGATTTAGTTATGCATCTTGATTTTTCTTTTCTTTTTAAATTCATAATAATATTTTATCTTCAAATTAGGCGTGCATTATTTTATCATATATCTTGATTTAAAAAAAATATTTATTTATTTGGACATTTTTCAGTGATTTAGTTATGCATCTTGATTTTTCTTTTCTTTTTAAATTCATAATAATATTTTATCTTCAAATTATGAATGATTTATATAGTATATTGTTTTGTTCAAATTGCAATATAACTTTTTTATAAATAATAATATTTTTTTAATGATTATATTTATTCAATTGATCCATTTTTTTTTTTTTTATTTTGAGCCTAAAAAGTGCAAAATACAACTATCCATACAAAAAAACTCCATGGGTAGTATATGCTAGAAAAAGATAAAAGAAGCCCAAAATTTTTGTAAAATGTGACCCATGAATTTGTTAATTTCTGTAGCCTACTTGATACCCATTTTATTTACATATAGTGTGCTAGAAAAAGATATATATAAAAGAAGCCCAAAATTTATGTAACATGTAACCCATGAAATTGTTAATTTGTGTGGCATACTTGATACCTATTTTATGGGTTAATTGAATTTGTTTTCCTGCAGCGGTATGTCCAGTAGAATTGATGCGGATAATTAGAAAGCCCAACTGAAACCACCGTTTGCATTAATATATAGTTTTCCTTCATGTGAGAACGAGACGGGTCAGGATCTTCTGTGCCACTTTGGTGTGATATCTCTTGTAACACTCCGTTTGATGAGTGACACGTAAGAGAGAGAAGAGAAACTATACCATAAGTCAACCAGTCAACCATAGGGGCAAGGGATTGGATTTCTCCACCCCGACACGTGTCATTCCGTAAGTAGGTGTTACAGGAGATGTCACACCAATGTGTCACATAACATCCCGTGCCGAAGGGGACACCCAACTTCCAAGCCTCCAAATGGATTAATTAGAGAGTCCTCCAGTTAGAGGAGAGGAGCGCGTCCAGAGGCGAGAATTGGCGACGTCCTGGGGGCGTGGGCCTTCTCCAAGGAGAGAGAATTAGACGGTGAGCAATACATGGATAGAAAGCTCTCTCAGTCTAGTTTCAAACGCAACAAACGGAGAATCGTTTGGAGTTTTCTACAAGAAGTTATGATCATTTTACTGAAAGGTGGCAGGTGTACCCGAGAATCTGCCAAGTTCATGCATTTGAAGGTTTTAGAGCCTTTCCAACTATCCTTTCTTGTTACTTTCAATATTGTTGCTGATCTTTCAACATATGTTGGTAATGAAGAAGTTCTAGATCAGAGGTCGAATATTTTCCAATCGGGGGAGAAGTCCAAATTGGAAACCAAAGATCATCAACCTTACAAGTTATCATGGCTACGAAAAGGTGGCAGCTTCAAGTGGATAGAGGAAGCAATAAAAAGCTTTGAGCTTCTCAAGAGGAAAGTCACGGAGGCTCCGACTTTACGGCTTCCAGATTTTGGAAAAGTGTTCGGAGTGGATTGCGATGCTTCAAATAAGGGGAATCTGTTGAAAAGCTTAGTTGAAAAAAATCCTTGTCAATGAGATTTGATTCAAGAGGAGTTTGATCGATCGTCAAGTCAAAAAATGGGGTGGAGTCCTTTTGAGGTTGTTTATGAAAGAAATTCTATCACTTCGATGGATTCAGCTTCCAGTCCCCTAACTCATCATATCAGCAGAGATGGAGAAATTTATGAAAAGTGCAAGTAAGGAAGTTGTGGAGAATTTCAATTGCTTGATGGGTTTCTCTTTAAGGTAATGAGCTTATGCATTCCTACAAGTTGTCTTAGAGAATATATCATCAAAGAGTTGCATGGTGGTAGTCTTTGTGGGTATTTCAGATGTAACAAAACTCTATTGTTGATAAAGAAAGAAAGATTCTTTTGCTGGAGCATATACAACAAGTTCAAGGAGAAGAAGGTTGGTCCTTGCCAAGTGTTGAAGAAGATAGATAAAAATGACTATAAGATTGAGTTGCCGGCACATTTTCACAATAATCTAACTTTCATTGTTAGTGATTGATGAGTGTAGAAATCTCATGAATTTAGGGTCCAATTATAGCACAGTTCCATACAATTATGCTTAGTTTTAGTGTTTGAGTGCCCTAGATTGCGCGATATTTGTAAATATTTGGAGAATTTTTACTTTGGTGGAATTTCTATAATTTTCAGATATAAATGGATTCTAGAAGTGAAGAGGAAGATGTAGGAAAAAGCGGATCTCAATTCGGAGTTAAAATGAGGGAGAACGAGCCAAAACAGTGAAGCAGCGCGAAGCTGTCACAAAAATTCGATCGAGGGGTAAAAATTCGATCGAATTTTTGTGCATTTTTGTGAAAAACACGGGTGAAAACAGAGCATCGAAGGCTACGCACACTGTAAGAAAAATTCGACCGAAGCATAAAAATTCGATCTAATTTTCGTGCAAAATGTCCAATTCTGCAGTGCGAAATTAGGGCTTTTCAAGTGGTATAAATACCCAAAACCTCCCAATCCTCCACCAAAACAGCAGGGGGCTGCTCTCACACACCACACTCCCCGATTTCATCCATTTTCATCTCCATTCATCCATCCTCCTCTCCATTCATCCATCCATCCAAATTCCATCCCATTTTCCACCATTTTCACCTTCATCTTCATCCATCTTCACACATTCCATTTACCCATCACACATCTATTGAGGATTGAGGCTTGAAGAGTGGAAATTGTATCTTGAAGAGAAGAAATCAACCCAATTCTATATAGGGGAGAACTCTACTTTCATTTTGTATTTTCTTTGTGTTGTTTGCAACAATGAATATTTGTAAGCATTTTAGGGATGTTTTCATGATGTTTGTTGTTGGCTAGACCTCTTGTGAGGCTAGCCACATGATGAATTAGGGATCTTTGGATTTGTTGAATTTCTAATGGTTTAGTTGATGTGATTTTTGAAATTTCCTCCATGATTTATGATTTACTTTATTTGTATTATGATGTGTGTGGTTAAACTCTCCATTTATGATATTAGGATGGCCATTCCAATATTGTGCTTAGGGATTTGATTGAATCATGTTATAATATGGATTTTGTATGTTAGTATGTGAAGTATGTGGTAGCATCTTTGTATACTTTGAACACTCATGTTGGGACACTTAGTTGATGGATCTAAGTAGGTTATTAATTGAGTGAGAAGAACCAATCTTATAATCATGGTACCTTCTAAGGGAATTGAAAGTAAGGGACAATCTTTTGTGCTTAAAACTTGTAACGAGTTGAGAACCTAATTACCTTGGCCATAGGGATTAGGGGAACATTTGTGATTGCTTTTATTCCAATTGTCATTGATGTTAGCCATTTGAATTTAACAAGTCCATGTTGTGTCCTAAATCTTGATTTGTGGTTAGCTTTACTCCTCTTTAGATTGTTACTTCATCCATCTCACCTTCATCCATTCCATTTGTATCTTTTTATCTTAATTGCTTTCTTAGGTATTTATTGTAGTTAATTCTATCCCCTCCTTTTATTGATTAGTCCTTCTAGAGTAAAACATTTCTCAAATACGGATACAAACACCTTCTCCCTAGGGTTCGATATTATAAATTTTGCACTTGGTCACCACATTCTACACAACGATAGAGTACGCTTACTCTTATCAATTTATACCAAAATTGAGACAAAGTTCATAGCGCCGTTGCCGGGGAGAAGGCTTCAGTGTAACGTGTTTGAATTTGTTAGCTCTACTTAGGACATTTTTCTTATTTTTGCATTTATATTTGTTTTGAAATTTTTTTTGTTCTCACTTGTTCTTCTTGATAGGTACATCAACCTTGAAAGAAGGGGAGAAGGAGCAAAACCAAAAATAGTAAGTGGAGAAGAATTGTAGTAGATCTTGAGAAGAAGAGTAAAAATAGATCAATGCTACGATAATGGAATATACGGGGGATGGCAAGGAGCTTACAATGTGAATACATTCCAACCGTATCAAGGTAACACTTATTCCATACAAAGTTCTTACAACCAAGTTCCGACGTTTACTCCTCTATCCGAGAATAGTGCCTTAATGGAGTTGTATAAAAGATACGCTCATGGGAGCAATGAAAGGCAAAGTGTTCAACCAAGTCTTCCTAGTTATGGTGATCAATATCTTCAAAGTATGCCAACTTCTTATCCTACGGTGCAACAAGAGTGCATGATGCCTAGTTCTCATGTTGAGGATATGTTTTATATGCATGAGAGTAATTTTCAAAGTGTTGATCAAGGAAACTATCTTCAAGAACAAAGATGGCAACCACCGAGTGAAGAGATAAAACCACCCGTAGAAGATCGAATTGGGAAACTCATGGATATGCTCAATGAGATGATTGAAGAAAGAAGAGTAGAAAGAAAGAGAGAAGATGAGGAAAATGAGAGGAGATTTGAGGCCCTAGAACGTCAAATGAGTCAAATGATAAGTGAACGAAACACTCTTCACGAAATGGAAAATTTGATGAAGAGATTGAAGAAGAATTAGAAGTAGAAGAGTGTTCGGAGGATGATGAAGACTCAAGAGATGTTGAGTTTATTGAGGATAAGGAAGACAAGGTTGAAGAGAATTTGGGGGAAGAATAATCAAAGGAGGTGCTTGAAGAGCCTATTGAGGCAAATGATGTTGATGAAGAGGAACAAAGTCTAGAAGCAAGTGATGATGACTTGAAGAGTGAAATGAGCATTTCTAAACCTTTAAACTCTTTAAGTTGCTTTGAATTTCATAATATTGATTTTATAGACTTTTTCTTACCTATTGATTCTTCTCTTATTCTTAGGAACAAAAGGGAACTTGAAGACATGCTAGAATTCTATGTGGAGAGAAGGAATAAGTGGTGGTCACGAAAGGAGAGGTTAATGGAATGCAAACTCAAAAGAGTCGAATATCTAAAACCAATCTCGAAGGATGCTACGGAGGTCGTTACTTGTCACAAATGCCTAAAAGAGGAAGAAGCACAAAGATTAAAATTTTATGGCAAGAACGAAAGATATCCTTGGCCATTCCGATGAGTTCTCCATAATCCGTCCAACTTGAAGACGTTAAACTTAGCGCTAGATAGGAGACAATCCATCATTATCTTTATTGCTTTCATTCAATTGCTTTCTTAGTTGTTTTTAGTTTTTATCGTGTTTCTTGTCTTTTGTAGGAACATGAAGGAGCTTCCGGTGATGGTTTTGAAGAGAAGAAAGAAGTGCAACAAAATTGGTAACAAAGCTTTATTCAAACTAAAATTCAACTCTTAGTTAAATTTAAGTTTGGGGGCCGGGATGGTTCATTTTGTTACAAGCTCGTATTGCTCTTAGTTGTACATTTTGCACCGACGCACCTTTTGTGCCTCTTGTTTTTGTGAGTCTTTTCTTGATTTCTTATTGTTGAATCTTCTCTTGTGGAGCTAATTGGGTGATTGTTTGAGACTATGAAATTGAGTTAGATCATGTGGTTGAATAGATATGAGTTTGTGTACTTGTTATGGTTGGGAATTGCTTGTGTGATGCTTCTTTTTACACTATTGATGAACCGTGAGATTTTGAGCCTCGAATGCACAAATATTATGCGATTCATTTCTTTCATGTGTGCATCATTTATGTGTATGTGTTCTAGAACTTGTCATTCGTCTTGCTTGAGGCTACATTTGTGTGGAGATTGTTGAAAATGATTTTTGGCCATCCTTGAAAATTGAAGTCACTAGTCAAATGATATCCTTACCATAACATTGTTCCCTTGTAAGCTATTTTGAGCATATGAAGCCTATTCTTTGATTATTAGCTCATTACAAGCCAATAAAACCCACTTAAGCCTTTACATAAAACCTTTTGTGTGAATGATTGTTGGAGATGATTAAAGAAGGTTATGAAGAGAAAAGCAAAAAAAATTGTGCTTGAAATGCAATGAGAGCTAGTGAATGATGATGTGTAAGTAAGAAAATAAATTGAATGAAGCTCTAAAAAAACAAAAGAGCATAAGAGCTAAAAAAGAAAGAAAAGCTCAAATGTGTATTGCAAAAGGTATGGAGAAAAAGAGCTACAAAAGAAATGCTTAAGTTCAAGAGTTAATAAATGAAGGGATGATGAAGTACATGAAAAGTGAATAAAAAATGTGAATTTTATGATTAAGGAGTAGTGCTTGACGAGAAGGGAGACGTCTCTTCTAATCATCCACATACATATTTGAGTCACTTTTATCCATATATCCCTACCCTTACCAAAGAGCCTTCATTACATCCCAATATAATCCTATTTGATTCAATGCTTGACACACTTCAATAGTGGTGTAGAGTTTGAGACTTGTGGCAAGCCTATGGTAATGCGTGCATGTGAATCGATTATGAGTGTAAACACGTCCACAATTTCCACTATGAGTGTGAGTGCATAGACTACCTTGAGAAGATTAGTGAGAATGAGTATTGTACTTGCATTATTCCCACCATGATTTGTGCATAGGTTTATTGATGTTTAAGTCATGTGGTTTGATTTGATTGATTAGTTGAAAATGATTATACTCTTTCTTTGATCAATTCTCCAATTCATTCAATTTCTACCCTCATGTTCTTTTTCTTTTCTTCATTGTTTGGGGACGAACAACACTTTAAGTTTGGGGGGTTGATGAGTGTAGAAATCTCATGAATTTAGGGTCCAATTATAGCACGGTTCCATACAATTATGCTTAGTTTGAGTGTTTGAGTGCCCTAGATTGCGCGATATTTGTAAATATTTGGAGAATTTTTACTTTGGTGGAATTTCTATAATTTTCAGGTATAAATGGATTCTAGAAGTGAAGAGGAAGATGTAGGAAAAAGCGGATCTCAATTCGGAGTTAAAATGAGGGAGAACGAGCTAAAACAGTGAAGCAGCGCGAAGCTGTCACAAAAATTCGACCGAGGGGGAAAAATTCGGTCGAATTTTTGTGCATTTTTGTGAAAAACACGGGTGAAAACAGAGCATCGAAGGCTACGCACACTGTAAGAAAAAATCGACCGAAGCATAAAAATTCGGTCGAATTTTCGTGCAAAATGTCCAATTCTGCAGTGCGAAATTAGGGAATTTCAAGGGGTATAAATACCCAAAACCTCCCAATCCTCCACCAGAACAGCAGGGGGCTGCTCTCACATACCACACTCCCCCATTTCATCCATTTTTATCTCTATTCATCCATCCTCCTCTCCATTCATCCATCCATCCAAATTCCATCCCATTTTCCACCATTTTCACCTTCATCTTCATCCATCTTCACACATTCCATCTACCCATCACACATCTATTGAGGATTGAGGCTTGAAGAGTGGAAATTGCATCTTGAAGAGAAGAAATCAACCCAATTCTATATAGGGGAGAACTCTGCTTTCATTTTGTATTTTCTTTGTGTTGTTTGCAACAATGAATATTTGTAAGCATTTTAGGGATGTTTTCATGATGTTTGTTGTTGGCTAGACCTCTTGTGAGGCTAGCCACATGATGAATTAGGGATCTTTGGATTTGTTGAATTTCTAATGGTTTAGTTGATGTGATTTTTGGAATTTCCTCCATGATTTATGATTTACTTTATTTGTATTATGATGTGTGTGGTTAAACTCTCCATTTATGATATTAGGATGGCCATTCCAATATTGTGCTTAGGGATTTGATTGAATCATGTTATAATATGGATTTTGTATATTAGTATGTGAAGTATGTGGTAGCATCTTTGTATACTTGGAATACTCTTGTTGGGACACTTAGTTAATGGATCTAAGTAGGTTATTAATTGAGTGAGAAGAACCAATCTTATAATCATGGTACCTTCTAAGGGAATTGATAGTAAGGGACAATCTTTTGTTCTTAAAACTTGTAATGAGTTGAGAACCAAATTACCTTGGCCATAGGTATTAGGGGAACATTTGTGATTTCTTTTATTTCAATTGTCATTGATATTAGCAATTTGAATTTAACAAGTCCATGTTGTGTCCTAAATCTTGATTTGTGGTTAGCCTTACTCCTCTTTAGATTGTTACTTCATCCATCTCACCTTCATCAATTCCATTTTTATCTTTTTATCTTAATTGCTTTCTTAGGTATTTATTGTAGTTAATTCTATCCCCTCCTTTTATTGATTAGTCCTTCTAGAGTAAAACATTTCTCAAATACGGATACATACACCTTCTCCATTGGGTTCGATATTATAAAATTTGCACTTGGTCACCACGTTCTACACAACGATAGAGTACGCATACTCTTATCAATTTGTACCAAAATTGAGACTAAGTTCAGTGATCTGACATCGTATTATGGTGACAACGAGTTGAACTCTGAGACGAGTTCATTCCCACCCAGAGAGAATGATGCAGGGCAAGTTCACTGAATCTGCCACAGTCTGGTGTTTCAATCATAACTCACTACACAGACATCTAATTAATGATTTTTTGGTGGCAATGGAAAGCCAACTCAATTATCTTTCCAATGATATATTGTTGACTATCAGATTCCAAGTATAGAGAGAGTTATGGCCGTTCAAAATCAGTCCAATAACTGGTCCAGTAACTTCGAATTTTCATTTATGATGGAAGTTTGAAGGTTGTTTCATTTATTAAGTTTCTTTACTCTTTCTCCTATAAATATCTGATGTAAAGGACAGTTAGATCTGATTATAAAGATTAGAAAATTATGAATATTTGACACAGAACGATATTCGTAGAAGACAAATATTTTCGTGCGAGAGTAACTTATATTATTGAAAAATCAGAATAAAACCAAGATACTGTTTCAATAGTCCAGAAAGACTATTTAAAGAGAAATACGAAAGCAAAACAAGCAAATAAAAGGAAATAAACCTTCTTCCAAAAATATGAAATAAATCTTCTTGATTCCAGCCAACAATCATTCTCAAATTGCAAGCCAATCTCCAAGAATTACGCTCAATAATCATTCGTGAGCTGTTCCACATCAGTTTCCCCCACTTGAGAAGAACTCAGCCCCAAGTGATCCAGATAGAGAGGTGGTTCAATGGAAAAATAACGAGATATATCTGCCACATTGAATGTTCGTGAAATACCCATCGACTCGGGCAAGTTCACCACGTAAGCTTTATCATTAATCTTACGCACAATTTTATCGGGGCCATACTTCTTTGGTTGCAGTTTATGATACTGACCCACTGGGAATCGTTCACGGCGAAGAAAAACCATCACCTCTTCACCAACTTCAAACAAGCTAACGCGGCGATGCTTATCAGCAGCCTCTTTAAATTTTTGATTGGTTTCTAGCAACCTCTGTCTTACTGTCGCTTGAATATCCAGTGAATCCTTAGCCAATGTTGCAGTAGATGCACTACTTCCAGTAACTCGTGGTAGCTTCACCAAATCCACAGCATGTCGCGGCGGTTTTTGATAAACGACGGAGAAAGGTGATTTTCCGGTTGAACTATGAACATCATTATTGAAGGCAAATTCTGCCTGCGGTAAAGCATGATCCCACTGTCTTGGTCGATCTCCACATATACAATGAATCAAGTTTCCAAGTGTTCGGTTGACAACTTTCATCTGCCCATCGATTTGGGAATGTGCGATGCTACTAAAATTCAAGGAAGTGTCAAACATACGCCACAGAGTCATCCAAAAATGGCTGAGAAATTTTGTGTCGCGATCTTAAGTGATAGATTTAGGCACTCAATGCAGACAAACCACTTCTCGGAAGAAGATGCGAGCAATATGTAAAGCATCCGATGCCTTCTTGCAAGGAATGGAGTGCACCATTTTTGAAAACCTGTCAACCACCATGAAGACAGAATCTACCCACGTTGAGAAGGCGCAGGCCAAGGATGAAATCCATGGAAAGGTCCTCCCAAATAGCCTCCGGAACAGGTAAAAGAGTATAAAGACCAGTATTTTGTGCATGCCCCTTGGCTGTTTGACAAACGTGACAGCAATTTACGTAACGCCCCACTTCTCTCTTCAATTGTGGCCAATAGTATCGCTCATCCAAGCTAGCATTAGTCTTTTCTCTACCAAGGTGGCCACTCAAACCACCACCATGAAGATCACGAACTAACTTGTCTTGCAATGAGGTACGTGGGATACACAATCGATCTCCTCTAAACAGATAACCATCATGCTTATAAAAATCCTCAAAAGGAAGCCTCTCCCATATCCTACCAAAATCCTCATCACCCTGATACAAGTCCCGAAGAGTTCAAAACCCGTAACTTCATGATTCATCATTACTAATAGGGTAGCACGTCTGCTTAATGCATCAGCAGGCTTATTTTGAGCTCCAGACTTGTGCTTTAAAGTGAAAGGAAACTGTTGTAAATATGCAACCCACCTATCATGCATCTTACTGATGTTCATCTGACTATTTATATACTTTAAGGCCTGATGATCAGTATAAAGAACAAACTGATCTTGAAGTAAATAGTGTTCCCAATACTTTAAGGCTCGAACGACCGCATAAAATTCCTAATCATAGGTTGACCACTTCAATCGGGGGCCACAAAGCTTCTCGCTGAAATATGCAACGAGCCTTCCTTCTTGAGATAAAACAACACCAATTCCTACACCACAAGCATCACACTCCATCACAAATAATTTCTCAAAGTTGGGAAGTGCGAGTACTGGGGCTGTACATAATTTCTCTTTAATCAACTCGAAGCTCTTCGTTTTCTCAACTCCCCACTGAAATTTCCCTTTCTTCAAGCAATCTGTCAAAGGTGCAACTATAGTGCTAAAATTCTGAATAAACCGTCTGTAGAATGTAGCAAGTCCATGAAAGCTACGAATCTCTGTCACAGACCTCGGTGCTGGCCATTCTCGGATCACCTTAACCTTTTCCTCATCCATGCGAATTCCATCGCCACCAACAATAAAACCTAAAAAGATAAGGCTTGTTTGTAGGAAACTGCACTTCTTTAGGTTAATATAGAGCTTATTAACCTGCAGCACAGAACCTGCCGCAAATGCTCCATGTGTTCCACTTCGTTAGCACTATATATCAGAATATTATCAAAATAAACCACAACAAATTTACCTACAAAAGGTTTCAGCACCTCGTTCATTAACCTCATGAAAGTGTGATGTGCTGTCGTCGGCACCCAAAAATAAGATTTATAATTTTTCAAACAAACCCACTAAGAATGTAGTAGGGTAAGTAAGGGTCGAACCCACAGGGAGTAATCGAATTTCAATTGAACTTAACGTGTTTCTAAAGTAACAATGGGGGGATGGATTGGATTCTAACAACTACTAACATGAAAATAAATAATTAAAATAACAAATATAAAATTAAATAATAGAACAAATAAAATAACAACCTAGTCCAAGGATTTGATCCCCTCCCATATCCTAATTCATAAAATCGCAAGAATTAAACAAGCAAACATTTATACAAACTCAAATCCCTAGGCTAATGGTACGACCAAATTAACCTGAATGTTCTTAAGATCATCAATTAGGGTACAACCACTAAATTGAACTACTTACGAGTGACCCTATGGATTCAAACTCGTAAACGCATTAAGACTCCAAATATAGAATTACTAGGCTACAAAAATCGGCTATGAATCATACAACCTAGATCCTAATATACCTAGAGGGAATTATCTCTACTTGCTACTTAATTCAATCCTCACAACAATTACGGATCATGGATCATGAAATAGCAGTAAGCAATAAAATAATTACACTAGATGGCCAGTCTAAAATAATTATCAAACTGCTATAAAGAACATCAAAGCATGTAATAGAATAAATTCATATAAAAGTTTGCAACATAAAATTCAAAACAATTAAAATAAATAATTCATGGGAGGTTCACAACCCTCGGACTAGAAACAAAATTACATAATCAAAATTAAATTAAAAATAAATTAGAACATAAAACCGTGTTCTTCATAGTGGAACTCCTTCTCTAATCTGCGTTCCCCAATCTGTCTTCTACGTCGTGATGATCTTTATGATGATGAACATGATATCCTCATGTGATGTATATATCTTCCTTATTTATTTTCTTGTCCCCCAAGAAATCTGTTTGATTTCTTTCCTTCTTGAATGTGTGTCCAGATTCCTTGTATCTTATCTTTGGTAAGTTTTTATTTATTGTAGATCACCAAATCCTTCTTTTCTTTAATTATCTTGGTCAACCGTTTAATTTTTTTGCAATAAAAATTATTGTATCAGTCACAAAAATAAATTATTGTGATCGTATAATTTATCTCAATTTTGGCTTGTTTCAATAAGAAATAAAATAATAAAAGTTCAAGTGTATAAAATAGAAATAAGTCGTAATTAACATTAAATAATTCACAACTCACGCGTAAAGAAGTGAATTTCATCTAAAATAATCATGTAAAATTACGATTTATCAAAGTGCTCGGGGCATTAGATAAACCAAATGGCATTACAAGCCACTCATATAAACCCCTCCTTTGTTTAGAAAGATGTCTTCCACTCATCTCCCGGTCTGATGCTGATTTGATGGTATCCACTCCGCAGATCAATCTTACTACAAACTTGTGCTCCAGATAAGTAATCCAACATATCCTCTAGTCGTGGTATGGGAAACCCGTAAAGCACAATGATCTTATTTATTGCCCGACTATCCACAGACATACGCCATGAACCATCATTCTTCGGGGTAAGTAATGCAGGAACTGCACAAGGACTCATACTCTCTTGAATATGCCCCTTACACAGTAACTCTTCCACCATTTGTTGTAGTATTTGGCTCTCCTTCGGGCTCATCCGATAATGTGGTAAATTTGGTAAGGTTGCTCCTGGAACCAAATGATAGCGTGTTGAATGTTTCTCATTGGTGGTAGTACTGCAGGAAGTTCTTTAGGTGCCAACTTTTGGAACTCCTTGAGTAACTCACGTACAACATTAGGGATTTGCTTCATCGACTCATCCACCCCTGTTAAGAACACGACCTTCACCACCAAGGTATGAATTTCCTTAGAATATCTAGCATCTGCCACCAATTCTGACACGGATCCTGTGAAGGTAAAAAAATTCTCCGCCTTAGGTGGATCTGTCTTTTGCTTGAAGCCTAAAGGCAACAACGTTATCTTCTTACTATCTTTTGAAAATTGATATGTATTTTTCCGCCCATCATGAGTAGTGCCGAGATCAAACTGCCATGGTCTGTCAAATAGTAATTGACAAACATCCATGTCTACCACGTCACAAATAACCTCATCCTTATAGTACTTACCAATGGACAGAGGAACACGACATCTCTCTTTTACCTTAATCCCCTCACCATTCATAATCCAGATAATACTATAAGGCTCAGGATGCTTCTCAACAGGTAATTTCAATGTATTGACCAAATTTTGAGAAATAATATTCTCGCAACTACCACTATCAATAATCAATTCAAAAATACGATAAAAAATCGTGCACCTGGTTCAGAATAATGCGTTCCTCTGGGAATCATCCTTTCGAGGTGATAGTAAGACTTTTCGAACATTAAGGTATGTTGCACATCATCATCATCCCCGTCTGGTTCACAAACCCATTCATTATCATCTTCAGATCCATCACCTCCATTTTCATAGACAGCTACATTAACAGGGCATCGTCGTGGGTAATTATTCGAGCGGTGTCCAATCTCTTGACACATGTAGCACTTATCCCTAGTTGGTTTGGAATATGGATTAGTAACAGGTTTCTTCACTTGCTCCCTCTCCGTCACTTCACAATTTCCAAAATTAGTAGGATTCTCCATGTTGGGTCTAGCATTCACCCTGGATGTCTCCCCGATGTTCCGAAGAGCCTCTTCTCTCCCATAATTCTGAAACCCCATTGACTCTGCTCGCTGCGCCATATTCTGAGCCTCACTAAGGGTAAGGATAATTTGGCACCCAATTTTATCACGGATTGTTGGTTTCAACCCATGGATATGCCTTGCCACTTGTTGTCCCTCTGTCTCCATCAAATTGTTACGAGAAGACAGACGTAAGAAATCTATAGTATATTCAGAAACAGATTTTTGCCCCTGTATTAACGTTTGGTATTGATTGAACAAGAATTGATCATAATTTGGAGGAAGAAATCTAGCCATTAACATCCTCTTCATCTTTGTCCACAGCCTAACTGGCTGTTTTTCCAAACGTCGTCGTTGGGACTGGGTATGCTCCCACCACGATGATGCTTCCCCTTTTAAACGATAAGCCACCAGCTTCACTTGCTTATCGTCAGGTATTTCAGCGTAATAAAAAAACTCTCTACTTCCACCATCCAATCAAGGAATTCCTCAATATTGAAGTTCCTGTTGAAGTGAGGGAGATTCGCCTTCAACCGAAACTCATCTTGTCTGTATGGTCGATTTCTCCTTGGATTGGGATTTCTACCGATGATCTCTCCTACTTCTTCATCAGATGATTCATCCTCGTAGGCCTGAATCCTACGTGGTTGTTAGGGATCCCCACGATTGGCTTGGAGGGCTTGAGCGATTCTCCTACCTTCATCTCCATCATCTGGGTAATCCTGGGCAGCTTGATTTGCTTCTGTTTGTTCAACACGAACAATCAACGTTTGGATCGATGATGCTAATGTTCGAACCTCTCTAAGCACGTCAGCGATGAAAGGTTCGTGGTCGTCAGCCATCGCCAAGGAAAAGCCTAAGCTCTGAATACCAATGGACACGAAATGATATTCGTAGAAGATAAACGTTTTCGTACGAGAGTAACTTATATTATTGAAAAATCAGAATAAAACCAAGATACTGTTTCAATAGTCCAGAATGACTATTTAAAGAGACATACAAAAGCAAAACAAGGAAATAAAAGGAAATAAATCTTCTTCCAAAAATATGAAATAAATCTTCTTGATTCCCGCCGACAATCATTCCCAAATTGCAAGCCCAACTCCAAGAATTACGCTCAATAATCATTCGTGAGATGTTCCACATTAATATTGTATCAAGATCATTGAGAATGAAGTTCTCATTTTCTTGTTGATCCTAACTTGGAATTTGAATTTTGCATCCTATATTATTTCTCCTCTTTTCCTTGTTATCACCCCACATCATCGAATGGGTGATCTAAACCTCCGATTTGGGGGTTTCACGTAGCCCTATTCTTGCGTTATCTATTTGCAATTCTTTTGGGTCATTTTATTTTACTGTTCTCTAATTCGCTTTTGGAAACCTTCGATTCCTTAGATCTACAAACTGATGGTTCAGATCTAACCGAAATGGTGATTTCCAGAATTATGATTTTCAAATCCTACGAGATCTACGGTGGTTTGGTGATGGCTGATTATGAGGAATACTAGACTTCTATGATCCTGCTTCTGGCTTTTGGTTGTTGTCGGAATATGTTCTTCTTGTTCTTGTCGGAATCTGTATGTAATATACGCTTGGTTTTTTTTTCTATAAATTTGTTCAGTATTGATTTTTTTTTCTGCCATTTATTTTTATTTTTTAGGTTAACATGTTTTTAATTCTAAAATTTATAGGAAAGTAATGATAAGGGTAAAAGGGTAAAACAATTAGAATCTGAAGAAAGCTTTTGTTCGTTATGACAAATAAATTATGTGTAGAACGAATAATAAATATTCTTATTTATAAGTGGAGTGGGGATAAATTTTTTAAATCATAAAGTAAATATTTGTATTTATCTATATTAATTTTTAATTAATAATAATTAATCTTGATTTGATAATATCATATTCAAATCTTAAAATAATATATATATATTTATCTACATTTAATTTTGGGTAGGTCTCGCATGAGACCGTCTCACGTGAGACCATTTTTCACTTTTTAAAATAGTTATCACTTTCGCTATAAATCGTGGCACGGGATGTCCTGTGACATTTTGATGTGAGATCTCCTGTAACATCTCTTAATAGAATGACACGTGGCAGGTCAAATCAATCCTTACCCCTAAGGGTTTATTGGTTAGGGTATAGTATCTCTTCTCTCTCCTGCGTGTCGCTCATTTAATGGAGCGTCACAAGAAATGTCACACCAAAGTGTCACAGAAGATCCAGACCCATAAATCGTTATCACTTTCGCTATAAAATGTTATCACTTTTTATTTACACTATAAATTGTTCATGAAAGAGCATTTTCACTTTTCATAATTTATTATCACTTTCCTTCATAAAAGTTATCACTTTCTGGCCGTCTCACGTCACTTTTCTGTAAGTCCTTACGTGAGACGGTCTCACACAAGTCTTTGCCTTTAATTTTAGGGTCATTCTGGGGTACACATGGTGCACCGGTGCACCCCCATTTAATAGGTAAAATGTAGGTAGTGGGTAGTTTTTTAATAATTTTTTTTTATTATATTATTTTATTTTATGGTATGGATTAAATTTAAAATGGATCTAACGGTTAAGATCGTACAGGTGCACCGGTGCACCACAATTGGACTATTA
Source organism: Pogostemon cablin (assembly GCA_023678885.1). Taxonomy (NCBI): domain Eukaryota; kingdom Viridiplantae; phylum Streptophyta; class Magnoliopsida; order Lamiales; family Lamiaceae; genus Pogostemon; species Pogostemon cablin. The sequence goes on along the minus strand of CM042965.1, from coordinate 32,961,724 downwards.
ATTTTAATTAGTAATTAAAATAATGAAGACTTTTAATTTTAGTTAAAAATTAAAATAATTGAGATTAATTCTTTCGGTAACACCTTATCAAAATTAAACTTTTCTTTAATATATTAAATATATATAATACTTAGACTATCATTATAGAATTTTGCAATAATTATCAAAAACATAATTAGACCTTAGACATGCTAGAAAAAAAAACCTCAAACTTTAAATCTGCTACTTAAAAAACTAGCTAGGGAACTAAGGAGATAATTTTCATTATCAATGTTTTATGTGGTATAATGAAAATTAAAATTTCACAATCATTCCAATTACTTCAATAATCACCTCCATTCTGTTGGGATAAATAGATCCACATTCATTCCTAAGGGACAAATAAAGAAGAGCATAAAAAACACAACTCAAGAATTTACTAAATAGTTCCCCATTCATTCCTAAGGGACAAATAAAGAAGAGCATAAAAAGCACAACTCAAGAATTTACGTGGAAAACTCCAAACTCGGAGAAAAACTACGGATCGAGAAATTACCACTACGTGAAATTTTTTTACAGTCACACAAAATTTCTCTCTCCCGACCTCAATCCCTACACTCTTATAAATCTTTGACTAATTCACACCTTTTTCCCCATTCTCACAACAGAAAATACTATAAGGTTTTGTTTGAATTGAGTCATTTCAAATCCAATGGATTTGAAAATGAGTGGTTTTTAAATTCCTTGGATTTTAAATCAATTCATTTGAATTCCACTGTTTTGATAAATTATGGATTTTTGAAAGGATTTCAAATTCATAATTCAAAAATTATTTTTAAAATAAAATTTTATATATGATAAATAAAAATAATAAAATTTTATTATATTAAATATTAAAATATAAAATTTTATTAAAAATAATTTTTTTGGGAGGGAACTCTACAACCCAAATCTATCCTCTACTCACCCACCCCTCCACCCCCAAAAAAAAATATATTTTTATAAAATTTTAGATTTTTAATATTTGAATAATAAAAATATTACCACCCAGTCCTACCCCCTACCCATCTCCCCTCACCCAACACCACCCCCCATCCCCAAAAAATTTTTTTATATAAAACTTTAGATTTTAATATATAAATAATAAAAATATTACCACCCAATCATACCACTCTATCCATCCACCCACCCCACCCCACCCCCACTTACCACCCCTCTCCCACCACCAAAAAATTATTTTTTAAAAAAATTTAGATTATAATATTTAAAAAATAAAAGCTAAAATTTTATTAAAATTTTTTTTTGGGTTGGGTTGGGTGGGGTGGGATGGGGGTGGTGGAGGGGGTAGGTTGGGTGGTAATATTTTTATTATTTAAATATTAAAATCTAAAATTTTATAAAATTTTTTTTTGGGGAGTGTGGGGGGTGGAGGGGGTGGGTAGGGGTAGGTTGGGTGGTAATATTTTTATTATTTAAATATTAAAATCAAAAATTTTATATAAAATTTTTTTTGGGGGTGTGGGTAGGGGTGGGTGGTAATATTTTTACTATTCAAATATTAAAAATCTAAAATTTTATAATTTTTTTTTTGGGGTGGGTGGTGGAAGGGGGTGGGTGGTAGGGGTGGGGGAGTTGGGTGGTGTGGGTAGGAAGTAGGATAGGTGGTAGAGTTTAAAACATAAAAAAATATGTATAAATAAATAAATATATACTCCCTCCGTCCCAGGTAATGAGGGCCGGAGACCTTATGTTAACTATAAGGTCTCCGGCCTTCATTACCTGGGACGGAGGGAGTATATATATATATATATATATATTAATTTTATATATTAATATATCAATTACACAACAACGGAAGGATTTCAAATGACATAGTTTCAGTGAGGATTTGAAATCCATTAAAAAACAACTAAAAAAATTCAAAATCAAATCCATGATTTGAAATCCATTGATTTAAAATCTTGAATTTATAAATCCATTGATTTCAAGTGTTATCCAAACATGAGGGAGGAATTTGAGAGAAGGATTTATATATCCCTCTTCAAATCCTTCCATCCAAACACAACCTAAATGAATTTAAATAGAATCAAACACAAAGATTAAAGTGTACTTGATTGGTTCACTTGACATCAAGTCCAAGAGCCTCCTTATATAGCACCAATGATCCCTCCCCCTTTGCTCTCCATTCCGATGTGGGAGAAAAAAAAGGAAAATCTCTCATTTTATTCTTGACAAAACCAAAAATCTCCACATTGTCAAAATAAAAGAAGACTCATTGTCTTCACTGACAATCCATTCTCAATCCCGAGAATCCTACTCCACCATGAGTAGACCACTTAAAATCAACCATTCTAAGAATTTTCTGCGGCACATATCGAAAAATATCTGTTGTATTTATGGTGCTACTTCCAGCTCTTGGCTCCCCTAGAAGTCCACCAGCCATCGATATACTTCCACCACACACCCAACATCACCTGCCAAGTCAACATGCGTGCAAACTTGTGGATCAACTAATATTATTACAACATTTTCCATGACAACTGAACATGTCATAAGGATCCTCAATAATATTAACTCAACATTTAGAACTGTTGCGGCACCAGCTCCTCTTTGACCTCTACCTTAAGCAATTAACGCACCATTGCTACACCTTGAGCAAAAATAGTCATTGTACCGATATGACGTCGCTGCCTTTTACCGCCAAGCTACACCAGATTTGTCTGAACCCTTTTCCTATTGAAAGTGTCGTCACTTGAAACTGATTCTAACTCTCTGGAATTCACGATGCTTTCCCAGTTGTCGGTCCGCTACTTTTTACGATCTAGCACCACCGATACCAAGTACCACATCGCCATCTTCCCCGTTGAATCGCCGCTTCCCCATACCACCAGTCATTACCGGAAAAACTCGTTCCTTTCAAACCTCCCTGAGCCGACATCCATGGAAAACCACATGTCGCTGTTAAGCCAACTCCACCACTGGGAGTCCCAGCATATAGCTGCAGGTCTAAGAACTCTGCCAAAAACTGTTGTCCCGCAAATCCCATCCCTTGTCACGCCACTGTCGCCATTGTCTGGCGCATTTCACCGTAAGAAATGAGATTCCACCGCATCCGGCTGATCTTCTGACCCCCTTGTGCCACTAGCTTTTCCCACTTCTTTCATGCCACCCTCAGCCTAATGAATAACCCTCTCATAAAGTCTTTTCTTATGTGGAAGATCAGACTATGCTGCAATCACAGAGCATACTAAGAACTTTATAAGTGCCCAAATCGGGCTCTGATACCACTTGTTGGGATAAACAGATCCCCATTCATTTCTAAGGGACAAATAAAGAAGAGTGTTAGGCTTTTTTCTGCGCACTATAATTTAATCCTCAAGTGTAAGGATATCAATTGTAGCAGCAAGTTCCCAAGTTAAATTATCGATCCCACTGAGACAGCTAATTATTTATTTTACTATGAATTACTAATTAATCAGAATTATGTAACCAAATTTCCAAGTGATTTGAAGTGAATTAATTAACTAAAATACGCAAATAATAAATTGCTGAATTATTAAAAGCAATAAAAATAAAAGCAAGTTCTAACCAAGAGATGACGAACAGTTCTAAGGTATCAGGTATTGACCAATTAATTTGGGTTATTAGACTTACGATTGTTCATTCATGCAGTTTTACTGAAAATACACCACATATCCCTGTTATCCCACCGAATATGATTCGATTCAAAGCTAACAGTCTAATCTGGTTTAAATCCTAAGGTGCGCAAATATTACCAAGCCTTATTCCTAGATACTAATCAAAGCAAGCAACAATACCTCCGGATGGTAAGCCTGACTAACAAGATATTTTCTGGAATTACTACAAGGTTCTATTCACTTCCTACTTGATTGTCTAATTGCATTGTTCCACTAAACAAATCAAGTATTTGATTAACCAGTTCATGAAATTAAAGTGCTTATAGCGGAGCTACTCTAATCTCTAACAGATAGACAATACCAATCATGAACGCACACAAGCTAACACAATAATCCAAGCATTATAGCGGATGTCATGAATGTATTATGAAGACGTTACGAAGCAGAAAAGCATGTCTTAGTAAAATAAGTAAAATCAAAAGCTCAACTGCATAAAATCCCAATCTTTGGTCTAAATCCCCAAATCAATTAAATCAATCCATCAAACCCTAGAACTGTATAGGAAATTAGCCCATGAGATTACAAGCAATCCTCATGGCTAAGCAATTCATAACAATAATCAAAGTAATAGAAAGGAATAGATAAGAATTGTGAAACCCTAGTGTAGGAGCAATCTCACGTTCCTTCTCCGTCTCTTCAATCGCTTGATTTTCCCTCAATTAGCACTTGAAACCCTTGTAGAATTGGATGGAGGATGAAATCAGATTATAATCTGATATGGGTGTGATAGGAGTGTGGATTGATGATGGTTTATGGCTGGGCTCTCTCCGATTAACGTCTCGATCTCCCTAATTGTTTCTAAGATGGATGCAGGGCTGTTTTCGCGACGAATCTTGCGTCTGAATGACGAAATACACATATATATACGTTGCTGAATCGAACAGGCGTCGTCTGGGCCAGAACTGGGCCGCTCGGCTAGCCGCTCGGCTCGAGCTGGGTCCTGACCCGGCCGAGCGGCCTGCCCTCGAACTTGCCACGTCACTGGGGTCCAAGTGGGACCCCACTCGGCGCTGTTTACCGCCGCTCGGCACCCAGCTCGGCTCGAGCGGCTCGCCGAGCTGCTCCCGAGCTGGGCCGTTCTGGGTCTGTTTTGCTCCTCTTCCGATCCTGCCCTGTTTTACCCTGTTTCCTGCCTTCGAAACTCACAAAAACACCTTAATAGCCTTAAAATCGTGTAAATACTTAAACATACACAATTCCATGCAAAAACGATCAATTTCCTAAGCAAAATGGTGTAATGTGCACACATAAAATGCGTGAAATTCCACTCTCAACAAACCCCCAAACTTACCTGTTGCTCGTCCCGAGGCAACAACATCAAAAACCAATAGATTAACTGAGAGGAAATTTCACAGCAGAAAACATTCAAGACAATATAGCAATTTAAATATCATACTTTGGATACAAGATAACCATCCATTTAAAAACATACAATTCAAATCAACTAATTCACCTTTTCGGAATGCTCATTCACCCATTCTCACGGGTAGTATTTACGCTCAACACTCAAGTGCGAGATATACACTTTAGGGTATGGTGTTTTCACTCATAATCAATCCAAACACACGCGTAACCATAAGCTTGGCAATCATCTCAACTCTCGACTAAAGGAATAATTTCGACAATAGGATCACAAAGGTCTTGCATTAGGTTGTAATGTTGGCTCTTTGGTAAAGGTAGGGAGTATATGGATAAGGTGACTCAATCACTAGTAGAGAATCAAAGAAGACTTACAGCTTTTCAACAAACAGTTTAACTTTCTTCTTTCTTCTTCAACGCTCTTCAATGCTTCTTGCAATTTGATTCCTCCTTCACTTTTGAACACCACATCCTTACTTGAAATTTCTTTTTCTTCTTCCCTCTTTTCTTTTTTTTTCTAAATAAGGGTACCAGTTTCAGGCACTACCCTTTTCATGGGGTACCAGTTTCGGGCACTACCCCTTTATGCAACAATTTAACCACTCTCTTCAACAAATTTCATCACTTCCAACTTATTCTCCTTTTATGTTTCTTCACAAGACACCAAATTGACTCCTTCAACTCTCTACTAGGTAGGGATTTTTAAAGGCTAGCAAAAGGGATCAATTGGCTAATCACGTAGGCTTCCAACAAATAAGGCTTTTAGGCTCAAAAGGGTTGACTACGGATATTTCATTAGGTAGAAAAATAATATGGCTAGTGACTAATAAAAAAAACAAAGATGGCCTAAGATCATTTTCTATTGTCTAGTCAAACACGTAGCTTCAAGCAAGATACAAAGCCAAGTTCTAGAATACGTGCGTATGAACGATACTCACAAGAATAAACTGAATCATGCAATTTGTCATGATTGTAAAAGGCTCAAAATCTCACATGGCTATACGAATGAACGAGCACTCCTAATTAAGCTACATAGCTAATCTTCCTTGCACATTATCAAATTTCAAGCATCTCAATATCAAAGCACAATCTCAAACTGCTTCTCAACAATCACACATATAATCAAGTGCCAAGAAAAATCAGAAAAATCATCCTAGAGAACCATAAATCGACTATACCGACACTAGGATTAACACAAAACAAACAATAAACACCACAAAACACGAAACCTGAAAAATCGCAAAAAATCGAACCCTCAATATTCTCAAATAAATCAAAAATATTAAGAATCCGCAAAAAAATCGACTCTCCAAGCAACAACACAATGCAAAAATTTTACTTCGGTACTACAAGACAAGGTATGTACGTAACCTCCCCCCAAACTTAGATTAAACGAAGTAAGAAACTAAGTTTGCAAAGAAGTATATACCGCAGTCAAGCAATACCTAATAAAACTCCTACACCAACACAGACATATAAAAGCAATAAAACGGAAGGGACAGCCCCCAACAAGCGCTCATGTTTAACGTCGAAGAGTCACGACGGATACCTCTTTTTAACTACTGGATCGGAGGACAGTCTTTTCGCATCCTTACTTTCAAGTACTTCTTCCCTCTCTTATTCTCTACTCCAACCACCTTACCTTTCTTTGTCACTGAAACAGGACTCTTTAAATTCTTTTCCTCCCATGACTGGCTTGGTTCCTTCTTGTCAATCTTCCATTCTGTTGTAGGCTCACCCTGTGTAGCAAAACAAGGATCAAACAAGTTAGAAATTATAACACCAATATAAGAAAAAAAATCGGGAGGTATGTTCGGAGGCTTCAAATATGGATCATCCATTGTTCCTGCAACCAAAAGATTATCAAATATCACATTAGAGTTAGTAGTAGGAAAAGTAAGAGATACGCCTGGTCCTGCGATCTCCTCTACCACTTCAACTCTTTGGCTCTCATGCTTCTCTTCCTTAGCAGCAGGCTGCATCTCCTCTTTAACAGTGGACTTCTTATTCTGATTCACTATGTCAGCAGTGGTCTTTCTTATCTGTTCATCCCTTGCATCACCTAATGCAAGTAACTTCTCAAGATAGTCAATACATGCATCATTGGACAAACTCTCAAACTCTGCATCAGGCAGGGTGAAGTCCTCTACTACTTCCACAGACTTGCAGTGCTGCTGATCTGTAGGCCACTGCATCTCCTTATTCAAAGAAAAGACAATCTCCTTATCATTAGCCCTCAGCCTCAACTCTCCTTTGAACACATCTATTAGAGCTCTCCCAGTTGCAAGGAATGGACGCCCCAAGATCAGAGGCGCACCATCCTTTTCATCCTCCATGTCAAGTACAAGGAAATCCACAGGAAAAGTCAAATTCGATACCTTCACTAGCACATCTTCAATCACTCCCTCGGGGTATGTCAACGACCGATCTGCTAACTGTAGGGCAACAGACGCAGGTTTCAACTCCCCCAAACTAAGCTTCTTGAACACTGATAAAGACATCAAATTTATACTGGCTCCTAAATCACACAGTGCTCTCCTAGATGACCCTTTTCCAATCTCACAGGGAATGATGAAGCTCCCTGGATCCTTCAATTTTTCTGGAAGCTTTTTCTGAATAATGGAGCTGCAGTTCTCTGTCAAATTCACTGTCTCCACACTGTTAAGCTTCCTCTTTCTGGAGATAAGTTCCTTGATGAACCTAGAGTAATGTGGCATCTCTTCCAATGCTTCTGAGAATGGAATAGTGACTTGGACCTCTCTCATGACATCAGCGAACTTCCGGAACTTCTCATCAAGGCACTTTGACAAGAATTTCTGAGGGAAAGGAATTGGTACTTTTGTGATCGGTAGTCCCAAACTATCTTTCTCGAATACCTGTTCCGCTTCTCTCAGTTTCTTCGCTCTCTGCCACTTTTTATCAGAAATTTCCAGATCAGATTGACTCTGTACAGAATTCGGACACGCAGGAAACCCCGGAGGACAGCTCGTCGGCTCGCTCGAGCCGAGCGATGGACAAACTGAGCCGAGCAGGGTTCCAACTGAACCGAAGGGACCTTCTGAACCGGCTGGTGGGCCGCTCGGCGGCGATTGAGTCCGCTCGGCAGATGGCTCGGCCCGAGCGGATGGCCGAGCGGCGTCTTTTCCGTTCTGCTCCGCCCCTGTTTCGTTCTGCTTCTGTTCTGCTTCATGCTGTACAAGTTCTGTTACATCCTGCATTAGTGTTGTACCTTTATATTGCTTCCCGGACCTCAAAGTGATCGCATTTGCAGTCTCCTTCGGGTTTATTTCCGTATCCGAGGAAAACTTCCCTTTCTGCAACTGCACTTGCTGCTGATTTACTGTAGTGGAGATCTGCCCTATGTTATATGACAAACTCTTCAACTGCTTGTTCACTTCTTCATGTTGCTTTGTCATATTTGAATCCATGAGAACAATGCAATTATTAATCTTGTCAATATCTCCATCAGTCTTCTTCATATACCTGGCCAACACATCATCAATACTGGACTTCCCTTCTTCAGTCTTAGCACCAGGATCAAAATTAGGAGGATATGGAACTGCATTATTCGGATTTGAATAAGAGAAGTTCTCATGCCTCTGATTCTGCCAATTGCCTCCTTGATTATTAGGACCTCCCCCTTGGATATTCCTCTGGTTCGAATTACCTTGAGGGTACCTATTTCCTTGCCAATTTTGAGGAGCTCTCGAACCTTGAAGACTCTGCCCCATAGCCCAATTAGCATCCTCGACCTCTTGAAGGTTCATCACTACATCATCACTAGCAGACCCTCGGTTGCCTCCCCCATTATTACCTGATATCAGAGTAATCAGGTTCTTATTCATCTGTTCCAATTGAGCGACAACCTTATCATTCTTATCAGCTTCAGAAAATTTCTCTTCAACCTTTGCAACTTTACCAAGTATATAAGTCCCTCAGATCCTCTCAGATGGCCAATCCCTTGAGTTCAAAGAGATATCATCAAACAATTTCTCTACTGCATTGGATGTCTTGCCAAAAATTGTTCCTCCAGCAGAAGCATCAACCAACACTCTCGATTCGTTGTCAAGGCCATTATAGAAGACACTGATGAGTTGAGACTTTTTGAATCCATGCTGAGGGCATCTCCTCAACGCATCAGTAAACCTTTCCCAAGCCTCTCCAAACGACTCATCTCTCCGCTGCTTGAATTGATTGATCTCCTGTTTCAGTAAAAGAACCTTTCCTGGTGGCATAAATCGATCCACGAACAACTGCTGCAACTCAGTCCAGTTTGAGCAACTGTCTCCCTTTAGCTTATCATACCACTCCCTTGCCTTATCAACCAATGAAAACTGAAAAAGCCTCATCTTCCATCTATCATTAGTAGCATCAGCAGCTTTCACTGTATCCATGTAGCTGTTGAAACGCTTAAGATGGCCATAGGGCTCATCAAAAACGCCTCCGGCAAAGGGGTTTTTCTCCACCATATGAATCAGGGCTGGCCTTATGTCGTTCGTTTCATCAGCTTGAATGGCTCCAACTACGCCTGATCCTCCTAGATTGGTGGACTTGAATGTTTCTCGGATGACGATGTCATCCTCATCGACTCTTTCTCCCATTGATGCTATTTCAGGTTCTGTCTCAGATTCTGATTCAAACTCCGATTCAGCCTCTTCTAGGATAGCCTGATTCTCAATCTGCACTTCTTCCTCCTCTAAAATTGCTTTAGGAGGTGTCTTGGTATTCTTTGATTTTACTCTTCTTTTCCTCGCAGAAGCTTCAATTTCCGGATCAAATTCGAGATCTTGTGCTCTCGTCTTTGACCTAGTTTGCATGCAACTTCAAGAAAAATCCAAAGTAAAACAATTAAATCCCAAAGAAAATATTCTAATTAACTAAGTAATAAAAGAAAATAAATAATTAAAACTGTCCCCGGCACAACGGCGCCAAAAACTTGTTAGGCTTTTTTCTGCGCACTATAATTTAATCCTCAAGTGTAAGGATATCAATTGTAGCAGCAAGTTCCCAAGTTAAATTATCGATCCCACTGAGACAGCTAATTATTTATTTTACTATGAATTACTAATTAATCAGAATTATGTAACCAAATTTCCAAGTGATTTGAAGTGAATTAATTAACTAAAATACGCAAATAATAAATTGCTGAATTATTAAAAGCAATAAAAATAAAAGCAAGTTCTAACCAAGAGATGACGAACAGTTCTAAGGTATCAGGTATTGACCAATTAATTTGGGTTATTAGACTTACGATTGTTCATTCATGCAGTTTTACTGAAAATACACCACATATCCCTGTTATCCCACCGAATATGATTCGATTCAAAGCTAACAGTCTAATCTGGTTTAAATCCTAAGGTGCGCAAATATTACCAAGCCTTATTCCTAGATACTAATCAAAGCAAGCAACAATACCTCCGGATGGTAAGCCTGACTAACAAGATATTTTCTGGAATTACTACAAGGTTCTATTCACTTCCTACTTGATTGTCTAATTGCATTGTTCCACTAAACAAATCAAGTATTTGATTAACCAGTTCATGAAATTAAAGTGCTTATAGCGGAGCTACTCTAATCTCTAACAGATAGACAATACCAATCATGAACGCACACAAGCTAACACAATAATCCAAGCATTATAGCGGATGTCATGAATGTATTATGAAGACGTTACGAAGCAGAAAAGCATGTCTTAGTAAAATAAGTAAAATCAAAAGCTCAACTGCATAAAATCCCAATCTTTGGTCTAAATCCCCAAATCAATTAAATCAATCCATCAAACCCTAGAACTGTATAGGAAATTAGCCCATGAGATTACAAGCAATCCTCATGGCTAAGCAATTCATAACAATAATCAAAGTAATAGAAAGGAATAGATAAGAATTGTGAAACCCTAGTGTAGGAGCAATCTCACGTTCCTTCTCCGTCTCTTCAATCGCTTGATTTTCCCTCAATTAGCACTTGAAACCCTTGTAGAATTGGATGGAGGATGAAATCAGATTATAATCTGATATGGGTGTGATAGGAGTGTGGATTGATGATGGTTTATGGCTGGGCTCTCTCCGATTAACGTCTCGATCTCCCTAATTGTTTCTAAGATGGATGCAGGGCTGTTTTCGCGACGAATCTTGCGTCTGAATGACGAAATACACATATATATACGTTGCTGAATCGAACAGGCGTCGTCTGGGCCAGAACTGGGCCGCTCGGCTAGCCGCTCGGCTCGAGCTGGGTCCTGACCCGGCCGAGCGGCCTGCCCTCGAACTTGCCACGTCACTGGGGTCCAAGTGGGACCCCACTCGGCGCTGTTTACCGCCGCTCGGCACCCAGCTCGGCTCGAGCGGCTCGCCGAGCTGCTCCCGAGCTGGGCCGTTCCGGGTCTGTTTTGCTCCTCTTCCGATCCTGCCCTGTTTTACCCTGTTTCCTGCCTTCGAAACTCACAAAAACACCTTAATAGCCTTAAAATCGTGTAAATACTTAAACATACACAATTCCATGCAAAAACGATCAATTTCCTAAGCAAAATGGTGTAATGTGCACACATAAAATGCGTGAAATTCCACTCTCAACAAAGAGCATAAAAAGCACAACACAAGAATTTACGTGGAAAACTCCAAAATCGGAGAAAACCACGAACCGAAAAAATACCACTATGTGAAATTTTTTTACAATCACATAGAATTTCTCTTTCCTGACCCCAATCCCTACATTCTTACAAATCTTTGACTTATTCACATCTTTCTCCCCATTCTCACAACTGAGAATACAAGAAAGAAATTTAAATAGAATCAAATACAAAGATTAAAATGTACTTGATTGGTGCACTTGACATCAAGTCCAAGGGTCTCCTTATATAGCACCAAGGATCTCTTCCCTTTGCTCTCCATTCCGATGTGGGACAAAAAATAAAGGAAAATCCCTCCTTTTATTCTTGACAAAACCAACAGATCCTACACTTCAACAATTAATGACTCCATAATCATTCAATAGCGGGAAATAAATTGAACAATTTCATCTGCCCAGGATTTGACCCGCCCCAGTCAAAGAATGAGATGGTGTTGCCCCGCCCGCACACGGGCCAGGGCGGGTACGGGTACTACTGTCGCCCCGCCCCGCTCTGTCCTGACTCGCCCCGCACTAATAATAATTTTTTATTTAAAATATTTATTATATTTATTAAATAATGCAGTTTATTCATATATATTTAATATTATACATACAATTTTTAGTTATTTTAGATAAAAGAAACCGTGATAATTATATACTCATTCCGTCACACAAAAGATTGCACCCCCAATTCCGGCACGAAGATTAAGAAAGCGATAATTTTTAGCGGTATAATGGTATTTTGGTGTAATAAATAAATGATAAAGTATGTTAGGTAGAGATTGTTTTTTTGTAAATAAAGTGTGTGGGGATGGGTGATTGTTTTTTACTTTTTGCTTTTTTTGCGCAAACTTTTGTGAGACAACCCAAAATGGAAAGTGTGCCATCTGAAATAGGACGGATGTAGTATATAACTATTATAAAGTACTTTATTACATTATTATATATATATATATATATATATATATATATATATATATATATATATATATATATATATATCATTAAATATACAATGTAATAATATTTTTTTAAATGAAAATAAAGTTTCATTATTTAATTTAAAATTTAAATTTACTTCATTTATTCTATTTTTTCTATTTGAATGTATTATAATTTATAAAAAAAAGTTAAAAAAAAAAAGAAAAACGGAGCAGGGCGGATCCACCCCACATAGGAGCTGGCATGATCCTCAATTCCTAACCGCAGTAGGCATGGGGCAGTGAAATAGGAGCGCGAGACTGGGCGGGACATCTAGATACCCGCCCTGTCCCGCCCCACCCATTAGCCGTTAATTACAAAGCAACATCATTTTTTGTACACAAGCTGCAATGTGAAGAAGCACAAAAGTATTATTGATATATTGGAATCAGTTATACTCAGGTATCAGGAAAGAAAGACAGATTAAGAAGGAATAAACGGCAAACAATTAGAAGATGTCGATGGAAACATAGAAAATTAAAGGTTGTATTTGAAGATGTCGATGGAAACATAGAAAATTAAAGGTTGTATTTGGATCGAGTAATTTCAAAATCAATAAATTTGAAAATGAAAGAATTTTGAATTTTATGAATTTTGAATCAATTCATTTAAATTATGTTGTTTAGATGCATTATGAATTTATAAAATGATATTCAAATACATAATTCAATAATTATTTAAAAAAAAATTGGTGGTAAGGGACGATGGGGGTGAGCAGGCAGGCTATTAAAAAAATAAACAAAAAGTTTTTAAATTATATTTTTTGAAAGACAAAGTCTTTTGTGAGACGCTAGTTATGTGAGACCATTGATGAGACGTGTTAAAGTATGTCTATTATATGGATAAAATATGTTTAATGATTGTTAAAGTATATTTTTGTAAAATATGATGAATGATGAATTAAAGTATGATTTTAGAATGTTATAATATGATTCATTATTGACATACTTTAATTATAAATAAACATACTTTACCTATATGATAAGCATACTTTAATAATGGATCAACCAGTCTCACAACCGTCTCACAACAAACCCGTCTCACAATAGAGTCTCTCTTTTTGAAATTCTTTTGTCTAAATATTTAATTAATTTATATTTTTTATAAATATTAAAATATTTTTTTCGTTCATCAAAAGAGTTTCAAATGACAAGTATTGAGTAAGGATTTGAAAATACTTCTAAAATAACTAAGAAATTATAAAATTCAAATTTGCAATTTAAAATCCATTCATTTAAAATTATTAATTTAATTTACAATTCAAACATAAAAGGATTCCTCAAATCCCTGACCCAATTGCACCCTAAACCTCCATTGATTTCACTGTGATATATCTCTTCATGAGGAGATGAGAGATGAACACAAAGGAACATGTACAGATAGTATTATTTATCAACTCAATCACAAAATAGCTAGTAGCTAGCATCATTATGGTACATAAACACAACAATTCGTAGAATATCATGATCAAACAAGCAGCACACAATTAGCAGTCAATTAAGGAGTAGTTTACTCAACTACAACTAATGAAACGCAGAATAACATTGAGAAATTCATACTTAATTTGGAGGCTGCATGTTGTCAGCTGGTGTGATGAGCTTGAATGAAACACCCCATTTGAAGTTGTGTTGTTGTTGTTGTGCCTGTAGTTTTGCTTGCTCAATATTCCTGGCAGATTGAGCTGCTGTTGTGCTGAGATAATCGTCAATCTCTATTTTCTCCAGGTTTGCCGTCAGGCCAGCTGGAATTTCTCCGAGGTTCTCACAATTGTGAAGCACAAGGTACCTAAGGCAAGGGAAACCAATTTCAGAGGCTTGCCAATGCTCCAGCTGGTTGTTGTGGACCAGCAAATATTGGAGACTTTCAAAGCCTTCATCAGCTGCATTCCATGAGCTTCCGACGAATGAATTCTCTTTCAACTTGAGGACCTCCAAGCTGCTCATCCTTGCCAACACGGGCATACGGTCCCAACCAAGAAATGTTTCCAACAATGTCAGCCTCTTGAGTTTCGTCAGCAAACTAACGAACTCCAAGTTTTGAGGGTAAAGATTAAACCCACCACGAATTCCCAGTCGTCTTAGTTCAGGCACCTTTTTGAAGACATTTTCCGTGCAAGATTTAGATGACAATCGACTTAGTGTTTGCAGGTTTCTTTCAGTGGGTGTATCCTTTAGAGGGTCCTTCCGCTTTCTGTCATTAAGGACAATTGCTGCTTTGGACTTGAGATGCCTTAATCTGATCATCTTCCACAGGTTTGCTATCATCTTAACGGAGGTTGATTCCGTCTGAATTATAAGAGTTTGCAGGTACTGTAGCTGGGAGATTTGATCAGGAATAAGATCCAGAGTTTCGAAATACAGAGTGATGTACCTCAAATGAGTGAGTATGTTGACACTGTCGATGATTCTCTGACGGAATTTGATGGGCTTGGATTCGAAAACCCGGAGGCGAGTGTAGGCGTCATGGATGGCTGAGACATGTTTGTGATCCAAGTCGGAAGGATTACTAAAGAAATTCAAAAAGGAGCGGATGTGGCGGCCATTTAACTTCACAGAAAGGAATTGGGTGAGGTCGAGATGGAGGCATAGACGATGGAAATTTTGGAAGGGGGAATCTCCTTGTTTTATTAATCTGGTCACCACTTTGAAGAGATTCTGCTCCAAAGCTTTGGATCTGCAGAATGCATGTATGATATTAGGCACACGACACGTTCTTACTTGATCAAGGTTCTTTTCTTGTACGACTTCCAACAGGCTGCTGTCGATGAGCTCCCTCAGGTTATCCTCCGCAGACTCTTCCATGGTCTTTCCCTTGATGGTAGGATCAATGAACTCTTCTGCGATCCACAGCCGGATTAGCGAGGAAGCTGGGATGTCATGATTCGCGGGAAACACACTCATGTAAAGAAAGCAAGCCCTCAAGTCATGACGTAATCTGTAGTAACTCTGCTCTACACACCTGGAAATGTACTTGTCCCTGTCTTCCTCCAGAATCTCACCCACCCTGTTGGAGCTCTCCTTCCATTTGGGCAAAAGAGCAGTGTCTGATTTGTTTGCCTGGAGTTGGTCCTTAAGGACTCGTCCCACTACGACTATTGCAAGTGGTATTCCGCCACACTTGTGGGCTGTAGATTCCGCTAAATTCTTCAACAGAGGACCGCAACGACTGAATCTGGTATCCTTGAGCAACATCAACTGCAGGAGATCCCAGCTTTCCCGTGGGCTCAACGAACGGAGCTCGAAAAGTTTCCTTGCAACTCTAGACACTTTCATCTCGCGACTTGTTATCAACACCTTACCCTTCCCGCTGTCTCTCGGAAAGACACTCGCTATCTTTTCCCAGTGCTCAACGCTCCACATGTTGTCTAGAACCAGCAAGAACTTTTTATTCTTCAGACTTGCACAAAGTTTGCGACCTAACTCCCAGCGATCCAACCTCAAAATTTCTTCTCCCCCCAATTTTTCCGCAATGCTGTGCAACAGCTCTACACTCTTCAACCCAGAAACAGTGATCCAGTGTCGACTCCCATCCGGGAATTCTTTAGCTATTTGTGTGTTGTTATAGATCTGCCTTGCAAGCGTTGTCTTCCCTAGACCGGGCATACCTATGATGGAGATCACATCCGATCCTTTGATGTCTTCCTTCAGATAACTAACTATGCGTTCCTCCTCCTCTTGTAAAACTATTACATCATTCTCCACCCCAATCTGATCGCCACAGATATAACACCGTTTCAGGAATAAAAATGAAGCAAATAATAGTTCATTACTGCACAAAGCTGCGTCTTTGTTATATAAAAAACTCAACACCATATTTATCAGATATCATAGAATATCAGTTTCATTAAGAAATGGTTCGTGATTTTGCAAAGTAACAGAATAAATTTGATCTCCCTTTAATACCAACAACGTAATTCAATCCGTTGGTAATTACCAAAGGATTAACAAGGAAATCATTAATATATAAATTACCAACGGACTTGATTTTTCGTTGCTAAAAATTTACCAACCACCACTTTACCAACGAATTCATTTGCTAATCCGTTGATAAGCTAATTTAACAATAGAATTAAGACTTTTCGTTGTAAAAAATAATTTTTTTTATAGTGTATAAACTTATGCGATAAGAAAAAGAAAGAATTGAGATCACGAACACAATATTTAGTCCCAAGTTAAAATTCGCACAATAAAATGAAAATTCCATTTTAATTTTAAAAAAGTTATTTTTTTCAATTTTATTCCATCATTGCTTTGTCCAATTTTGACTAAAAAGTTGAATTTTTGCCTGAACTCATCATGTTTACAACACGTGACGCATTGATCCCGATAAAGTTTTTATAAGTGCTAGATTTTGGTCCTGAAAAGGTCAGCCCAATGAGTTTAAGGATATCTTACAATCCAAGCTTTTTGGGGAATTAGGGTTAAAAGATGTTACAACTTGGAACATATCTTTCCTTTTTGCCGTAATATGGGACATGCATAGTGAGACTTCATCACTATGGGTGAAGTTGATACACTATGTTTACCTCACTTCTCATCATTGGACGGTGGTCACCTCAGCGTCCAACTCGTCCTATTTATGGAGGACCTTGATAAGTGTCAGAAACAGAGTAGCACAGGAAGTTCAAGGAGATGATCGAGTGGAGCATATATTGGACAACTGTTGTGAAAACGAAGCATTTAAAGCTAGTCAAATGTACATCTTTTTGAGATATAATGTTACAGTTGACCCTAGCTTTGTCTTCAAACAAATTTGGCATAAATGGATGGTGAAGAAGTATAGTTTTAGGCTATGGATGGTTTATAGAGGACGAGTCCTAACTATGGATAGGTGTAGGTATATGGAGGCGAATGAGAGTTTTGGACTTTGTTTCCATCAAGAAACAAATATCCATCTCTTTTTCAAGTGCCCCTATACCAACCTTGTTTGGGAGAAAGTCAACAGATGGATCGGATGGAAGAGAAGGAGGTTTGCTTCAGTCACAGATGGATTCCGTAAAATCTTTTCAGACACTCGTTGCAACTTCAAGGCTAGAAGATTCCTTTTCATTACATTCTACACCATACTCCCTCCGTACCGCACCAAGGGTGCATTTTATTTTTTTGCACCTAGATTAAGGAGTATTATTATTTAATGTGTAGTGGGTAGTTGTATTAGTAGGAGTGTGGACCCCATATTTTAATTGTATTAGTGGGTGAGTGTGGGACATATGTGCATAAAAAAAGAAAGAGGACCCTTTGGGTGGGACGACCAAAATGGAAAAAAGAAACCCTTGGTGCGGGACGGAGGGAGTAATTTAATATTTAGATGGAAATAAATGCTCTACACCACGGATCTAGAATGCTATCTCCGTCTCACGTTGCAGATAAAATTAAGAATCAGATAGCTACCTTTTGAGTATCTTAATTATTGATGTTATAGCATCCAAAGTCTTAGGCTAAGGATGTATGAATTGGATCTTGTTTTTGCACTGTACCTAATGTACTTTGTAACCGTTCTCACTTAAATAAATTTATCAATTTCAGAAAAAGTTATAAAATTTTATTTTGGTCTCAAAATATTTATTTAATTTTCAATTTAGTACCATAATTTTTTTAATTGATCAATTTACACCCAATTTTCTTTTAAAATTTAAATTTTTGTTAGAAATAGAACGTGAACAACACATGATATGCTTGGGGGAATCAGTTTAAAATTCACATGTGTGGCAGTGGCATCATATAATAATAAAATTTAATGAATCACTTGACACGTCATAATAAAGAAAATTAATATTTCACTTAAATTAATTAAAATGAAATAAACATCTATCTATCTATAGTATAGTAATAATAATAATATAATAACAAATGAAAAATCAAAATTGAACCAATTTTTAATCTACACCCTTGATTTTGATTACTAATCCTCTTTGAATCTCATCCATTTATCACATTAATGAATTTCATCCATTCATCACAATTATGAGATTAGATCTTTACCATTCATTTTTTTTGTCATAATAATGATACTTTATTTAAAATCCTTCTTTAATTTTGACATAATGATATCATATTTAACTAATTTATACTCCCTTCGTCCCATAACAAGGTATACGTTTCACTATTCCTGATATCCGCTTAAAATGCATCAATTTCCTCTATTTAATAAATAAATTACACAATATGACTCACCACTTCACTATAATACAATTACCCACCTTATCTATAATAATAATGGGCCTTAATTTACGTTCAAAAAGCAAATAAAGACCCTAGAAACGTCCACGTGCAAACAACAAACGTATACCTTGTTATGGGATGGAGGGAGTATATTTCAACGTGTTTGATCAACGAGTATTGATAAACGAATTTGAGACGGGATGAGTTTTATAATATATATTTTTAATGAAACGGGTACGAATATGAGTAATTTATATTTGGGTAAATTACCAAAACACCCCTCGAAGTTTGTCCAAACTACCAAATAAACCCCGTGGTTTAAAAATTTATCAATTGCCCCCTTTAATTTGTTTTTTATTTGAACATTAATAAAAATCTACTTTTTCTTTAAAGAAGGATGAAAATGATATCAAAACCTATATATCTAATATTATATTTTTAAATTTCACTATTTTTTTTAAATTTTTTTTTAAAGGGGGTAATTGGTAATTTTTTCAAACCACGGGGTTTATTTGGTAATTTGGACAAATCTCGAGGGAGGGTTTTGGTAATTTACCCTTTATATTTAAATGGATACGAGTACGTAACAATTAATTCATTAGTAAATTATTTTCTTCAATATTAATAATAATTTTGAATTAATATTATTGCTCCTAATTTTTAATTAACAATAATATAATTTTTTTAGAACATTACTTTTAACACTAATATATATATATATATATATATATATATATATATATATATATATATATATATATATATATATATATATATATATATATATATATATATATATATATATTAATTTAAACACTAAACAATATAAATACATTATAAATATATATTAATAATTATATTTTTTATTTAATCATATTTATTTTGAATATAAATATTTTTCTAAAATAAATTAGTATTAAATGGGTATGTGTAATCTACGAGTATTGATAAATGGGTTTCACCGATCCCAATATCGATTCGATTCACCTGTCGGATAACATTAACCAATCATACGAGATGCTATGCCATAATAATTTTAATCTCTACTTCTATATGCCCCACACTCTTTGTCAATACTTTCTTTCATTATATATTAAAAATGTACTATTTCCTTATCTTCTTACTGTTAAAAAGTAACATACGTAGCATGATGAGGGATTAATATATGTCATTACATTTTTTCGTTATATATATATTTAAATGCACAGTTTGATTTTCTTACTGCTAAAAAGTAACATACGTAGCATGATGAGGGATTAATATATGCCATTACATTTTTTCCGTTATATATATTTAAATGCACAGTTTGATCTTCTTACTGCTAAAAAGTAACATACGTAGCAAGAAAGTGATTTTATTATATAATATTTAAATTCAGATAAGTATTAAGTCAAGATATACTTATATACGGGACGGGTATTACTAGGCTTCTCATTCGGGTAGAGATATAATAGTTTATCTAAAATGTATGATTTAGACTTCTCCTTCGACTTTAAATAATTTCAGAACACCTTTGTCCCTCGCTCGGGTTCAAACGCTAGTAATAGTGAATAGTAATTTGTCACTAATAGGATATGTAGAGTCATTTTTTCATTATATAATTAAATTAGCAACAAAATATTAAATTTTAATTATAACAAACATTAGCAACCAAATTCAATTTAATCACAAATTCACAAGTTTGCTACGAAATATAAACATTTTATCGCAAACATTTGCAATGAAACCATATATTATGTTGCTAACTCGAATTTTAATTTAATTTTGACGTAATCGTGAACTTAGCAACTAAAATTTATCCTTCATCACTAATTAATTAATATTAGCGTCAAAGGTGGATAGCTCAAGTGGTTAGAGCTCCCACTACCTAAGACATAGGTCTTGGGTTCGAGGCATGGCAAGGGGGAATTTTATTCTCCAATGCCCACCAATGATGTGTTGACCTAGTGCTCTGGGTCAACATTGAGGTAGCCCCCCGGAGCGCAATGGTGGAACAATTACTATTGAGGAGGCTGAAACAATTACTATTGAGGGCTAGAAGCGGCAGTGTGGGAGGCTGAAACTCGGTGGAGGATCGACTCCTGAGGGGCCGGGATTGTTTCCTCGAGGACTAGTCGGGCGTAAGCCCGGAACCTCGATCATAAAAAAAAAAAAAGAAAAAAAAATAATATTAGCGACGAAAATAGTTTTTTCGCTAAAAAACCACAGCTATGCCTCCATGTTCCGGTAGTGTAAGCAAATTATTGTTGTGAATAATGGAATGAGAAAATGAATCATGTGGGGGACTATTTATAATTAGTGTATATTGGGTGCACCCACATGATGGGGGACTATTTATAATGAGTGTATATTGGGTGCACATGTTATTCTATTTTGTATATGTATTTCGTAATAATTGTATACTTTTTTCACATTAAGTTTTTCATTAAAAAACTAGCATCATATGTGTATAATTTTTTATTCAATAATTCATACATGTTTTTTTAAAATTGTATATTTTTTTACACTCAATTTTTCATTAAAAAATCTAACAATTAAATTATATACGTTTTTGCTCTTAATTATATATGTTTATTTTTATATTTGTATATATGGGTGCACCCTATCTTAGGGTGCACCCGAGTACATACTATAATTAGCCATTTATAATTATGAAAAGTTATGTGACCTTTCTATCAAATCAATTTGGACCGTCCGATCGCGTCCTTTAATCGAGATCCTGATCTGACGGCTCAGATCGCATCCCTTTACTAAGGTTCACCTCTATTAGCCATTGCAACCATCAGTGCACTCGTTGGTTCGAACTACATGACTAGGCAACTGATAGGACCCAAATCCATGATCCAAGGGGCGACCCGACCCGAACAAGTTCTTGAACAGTCAATCATTGGCATATTTTACTCTTCATTTCTTGTAATTAACGTTGCATTCTTATGCATTAATTACTCATACACTAGGACATCAAATTCATCTACTCTAATTCCAACAATATTAAAAATATTCAAATCTTAGTCATACACTAGGACACCAAGGTCTTGAACTGTCAATCATTGGCATATTTTACTCTTCATTTCTTGTAATTAACGTTGCATTCTTATGCATTAATTACTCATACACTAGAATATTAGTCAGAGATGGACTTGGCCCATTTTTTTATATAAACCAATTCCAACGATATTAAAAATATTCAAATCTTATTTTGTGAGATATTTTACTCTAAAATATTTATAGGATATGCTTACCAAGTTTCGAGTTACAAATAATTAAGGTCTTTATTTTAATTTTGTATAATCTCATATTATATTTTTTATAAGTTTAAAATATAAATAATTTCATATCTTTTTATTTTATATGAAAATTCTAAAATAATTAAGTCCAAAACCTTTCAATTTTGTTCCAATTTTATCCCAAATAAAAATTTAAGCTAATTCCATTCCATAATTTTCGTAAATGCGTCGATTAGGTTTTATAGATCAAAAACTTTTTCTATGTTCAAATCCTTCCTTTTTAAGCTTAAAGAACCATTTTGGTGTGAATTAAGATGTGGACTCCCAAACTATTAAAATTAATATGAGTGAGGCTTGCGTGCACCCGGGCGCACGGAACACATTCCGTGTGCCTTTAGAAATTTTGTATTATGGGTAAGGGTACATAAATTTGATCTAAAGGGTAACACTTTAATTACTAAAAGGTACACAATTTTGTTCTAAAGGGTATACACTTTTCATTAATATTTTTTTTTCTTTAGAAAATAAAGGGTACACATTTTTATACTAAAGGGTATACAATTTAACACAAAATTCTAAAGGCGCACGGAGTGTTGTTCGTGCGCCTAGATTTTTCTTTAGAAAATAAAGAGTACACATCTGTATACTAAAAGATATACAATTTAGCACAAATTTCTAAAGGTGCACGGAAAGTGTTCCGTGCGCCCGGGTGCACAGGAGCTTTTGCCAATTAATATATTGATGGTGGAAGGAAGGAATATCTTATTGCAACTGTCTCTATATTATACTACCATTTTCTTGTGAATGTGCTTCCAATCGAACTTCACTTTGTCTCACAATCATACTCTATCTTCCTCACTTTTATCACCCGTATTGAATCAAAAACAAGTATGAAACAAACTAGAAAGAACACAAGGAAGTATAGTGGTTCGATCTTAAAGATCTGCATCCACTTTGAGGAGAATTGAACTACTATGATGATGAGATGATTACAAACTTAAGGAGATGATGAACAACTGAAACTTAAACTTCTAAAACCCTTAATCTTTCTTGCTGAACTGAAAAATGGAAGAATGATAATAACAGGTGCCTTTATTCTCTTATATATAGTATGCACCAGCTGATAACTTCCATGTGTGTGACTCAATGTGATTAACCAGCTACCAAGAAACAGTTGTAACTTATCAACCACCTAAAACCTTGCCAAGTCATCGATTCATCAGCTCAACTTCCATGCAGCACGTTGATTCGACCTGGATGCCAAGCCGAATCCTGGTCGAATCGTATCACGTGAAGCATTCTGTTTCAGAATAATATTGATTCGATCACGACACTATTGATTCGACCACACCTTCTGATCGAATCTTGGTCGAATCGAAGGCTGTTTCAAAATTCTTATTGATTCGACCACGATACTTATGGTTCGACCACATCAACTGGTTGAACCTTGGTCGAACTCAAGCCACAGACCATGCAAGCTTACACATGATCTACTCTCAACAAATCTCCACCTTAGACCATGCATCATCACAACTAATACACTTCTCCACCTTGCTGCACTTATAGGCTGCAGCTTACCTTCTTCACCTTGATTTATTAGAGACCAATAAGACTCTTACATAGCTCAAACTTCTGAACTGGTAGAGCTTTAGTAAAAGCATCAGTCGGATTCTCTGATGTCTTGATCTTCTTGACAGTCACCAACTTTTCTTCAATCATATCTCTTATATAGTAAAGCCTCACATCAATGTGTTTAGTTCTCTCATGATACCCCTGATGTTTTGAGAGATGTACAGCACTTTGGTTATCACAATATACTTCAATAGTTTCTTGCTGAACACCAAATTCTCCCAAAATTCCAACTAACCAAACACCTTCTTGATTGCTTCTGTGAGAGCAACAAATTCTGCCTCTGTGGTAGAAAGTGCTATAATATGTTGATGTGTAGCCTTCCAACTTATTGTTGTACCAAACAAATTGAACACATAGCCTGTTATAGACTTCCTCGTATCAAGGTTTGCTGCATAATCAGCATCCACATAGCCTACAACAGCTCTGTCCCCAAGTACTTTATTTCTGAAACTTCAAACCAACTGATATAGTTCCCTTGATGTATCTGAGTGCCCACTTTACTGCATCCCAATGTATAAAACTAGGATTGCTCATAAACCTACTGATCATACTCATAACATAAGCCAAATCTAGCCTGCAACATACCATTGCATACATCAAACTACCAACAGCACTTGCATATGGTATATTGCTCATTTATGCCCTTTCCTTATCTGTTTGAGGTCCTTGAGCTGATGACAGACTCAATCCTTGCTTAACTGGTACTGAAACATCCTTACAAAGATTCATGTTATATCTTTAAGAACCTTATCCAAGTAAGACTCTTGAAACAATGTTAGTTGACCAGCTGATCTGTCCCTTTCAATTTGCATGCCAAGTATCATTCTTGCTGCACCAAGATCTTTCATGTCAAACTCCTGTCTCAAGGAATCCTTTACTGTATTAACTCCTCTCATATTCTTGCATGCTATCAAAATATCATCTACATACAGTAGTAGATAAATGTAGCATCCATCCTTGCATCTTATGTATACACAACTATCATACTTGCTTCTGACAAAACCATTTGATGTAATGTAATCATCAAACCTAAGGTACCATTGTTTTGGACTTTGCTTCAGTCCATACAATGATTTAAGCAGCAAACAAGCCTTTGAATCTGCACCTTTCAAACTAACACCTTCTGGAATCTTCATGTAGATCTTTTCTTCTAAATTTCCATGTAGAAAAGCTGTTGTTACATCCATCTGATGTAACTCCAAATCAAACTGAGTAACCAGTGACAGTAAGATCCTTATTGAGCAATGTTTCACTACTGGTGAGAAGATCTCATTATAATCAACTCCTTCTTTCTGTGAAAAACCTCTTGCTACAAGCCTTGCCTTATACCTTATTCCTCCTTCTTTATTTGTCACTGGTTTCTTCTTGTAAATCCACTTGCAACTTACAAGCTTCTGATTTGTAGGCTTGTCAACAATTACCCAAGTGTTATTCTTCTTTAATGACAGCAGCTCTTCTTCTATTGCATCCAGCCACTTGACACTGTCCTTTCCTGATATTGCCTCTGAATATGTTCTTGGCTCATAGATATCAATGTCTGAAGCTACATAGAGAGCATATGACACAGTGTCAGCCTCTATGTATCTAACAGGTGTCCTGATTTGTCTCCTCAGCCTGTCTCTAACTAGTTGATAGCTGCTCAAAGTTCTTCTTTCACTTGAGCTAGATCCCACAGCTCTCTCCTCTGCAGCATTTTCTTCATGTGCATCATTATTCTCCTGATTCTGATCATGCTGTACTGCTGTCTGACCCTCATGCTCCACCTCAAACTCACACTTATCTGTAATGGTGGATTTTTCAGCACCTCTATCAAATAATATCATCCTATCTTCATTGAATGTTACATCTCTGCTAACAATAAACTTGTTAGTTTCATAACACCACTGTTTATAACATTTTACCTCCTTGGGATAGCCAACAAGCACACACTTGACAGCCCTTGGATCAAGTTTGTCTTGCTTCTGATGTGAGTACACCTGGCAACCTATCACCCTTAAATGACTGTAATCAGGTATCCTTCCAACCCATACTTGTTCAGGTGGTTTAAATTTAAGAGCTGTACATGGAGATATGTTGATCAAATAAGCTGCAGTTGACACCAACTCTCTCCAGAAGCCTTTTGAGAAGCCTCCACTACTCATCATACACCTAACCCTTGCAAGAAGTGTCTGATTCATTCTTTCAGCCACCCCATTCTGTTGTGGAGTTCCTGGTATAGTTCTGTACCTCTTAATACCCTTTTCTTGACAAAACTTGTTGAATTCATTTGATAGAAACTCAAGCCCATTGTCTGTCCTTAAACACTTAACTTTTTCTCCAGTCTGAAATTCTATCTCTGTCAACCATACCTTAAAGACTGATAATGCTTCATCCTTGGTCTTTAAAATTCTTACCCATACCTTCCTTGAGTAGTCATCAATGAATGATATGAAATACCTTCCACTCCCCATTGTTGAGGTCTTGGAAGGCCCCCAAAGATCAGAATGAATATATTCCAATCTGGCTTTGGTATTATGCTCAGCTGCACCAAATTTTAACCTCTTTGACTTACCTAATATACAAGCTTCACACTGATCTAGCTTACAAGTTGAGCTGATCCCAAGCAACTTCTGTCTTGCAAGTTCTTGCAAGCCTCTTTCACTTATATGACCAAGCCTTCCATGCCAAACTTTAATACTACTATCATCCTTAGTTGCATTAATCTGTCCAACCATCACAGAACCATCTAAGAAGTACAGATCAGACTTCTTAAAACTTTTAACAACTACTGACTTTCCCTTTATGATAGTAAGTGTTTCTCCCTTTAAATGGCACTCATAACCTTGAGAAACTAACATTCCAAGAGATATTAGATTTCTTCTCAAACTTGGTACATATCTGACATTGGTTAACAACCTAATTTTCCCATCAAACATTTTAAGTCTGACAGAACCTATGCCTTCAATCTTGCAGGTGTGATCATCACCTAGCATGACTGATCCTTCATCTTGTGATCTTAATTCAGTAAACCAATCTTTTCTTGAAGTCATGTGAAATGTGCATCCTGAATCCATGACCCACTCTTCTGATACTGAACTAGAACACACTGACATAGGTTCATGAAATCAGAATCTGAACCAACTTGATTAGTTGTTACCTGATTGCATGAAGCCTCTTATTTCATCCCTTTTCAGCTATCTTCTTTGCTACCATTGCTTTCCACTTGAAGCATTGTTTCTTGAAGTGTCCATGCTTGTTGCAATGAAAGCAATTCTTGTTCTCTTCTTCATCTGATGAAGCACCTTGATACTTTTCTGGCTTCCTTTTATCAGTCTTGCTGTTCTTGTTGTTATTCTTGTTCCATTGATTCTGTTTCTTTGCTAGTAAACCTTCTGCAACAGCCTGTTGATCTGGATTCTTATGAAGAACCTTTGCCTTAACTGCCAGCAAAACTTGCTCAAGAGTGATTGCTTCAGCATTAGCAAACAGGAGAGTATCTCTTAACCCTTCAAAGGACTTAGGAAGAGCTGACATGAGGATGACAACTTTGTCTTTAGTTGACAGAGCCACATCAATGTTTTCAAGATCATCAATGATCTTGTTAAACTCATCTAACTGACCAATGATTGATTTATCTTCTGTCACCTTAAAGGAGTATAACTTCTGTTTCATATACAATCTGTTGGCCAAACTTTAACCATGTACAACTCCTCTAACTTCTTCCATACTCCTCTGGCAGTTACTTCCTTTGAGATCTCCCTCAGAGCTTTGTCACCAAGGCATAGAATTAATGCACTTCTAGCCTTCGTTTGTTGATCTTGATCTGCTGCAAGAGCAACAACATCAACTGCTGTAGCTTGATCTTCAGGAAGAGGTTTGATTGCATCTGATAGTCCTTGCTGGACCAAGATCGCCTCCATCTTCATCCTCCACAGACTGAAGTCTGCCTTCTCTGTAAATTTCTCAATATCAAACTTAGTAGTAACCATTTGATCTTCTTCTCCACTGAATCTTCTTCTTCTTCTTCTTGGCTTCCCACAGACGGCGCCAATTCTTGTGAATGTGCTTCCAATCGAACTTCACTTTGTCTCACAATCAAACTCTATCTTCCTCACTTTTCTCACCCGTATTTAATAAAAAACAAGTATGAAACAAACTAGAAAGAACACAAGGAAGTATAGTGGTTCGATCTAAAAGATCTACATCCACTTTGAGGAGAATTGAACTACTATGATGATGAGATGATTACAAACTTAAGGAGATGATGAACAACTGAAACTTAAACTTCTAAAACCCTTAATCTTTCTTGCTGAACTGAAAAATGGAAGAATGATAATTGTTGGATTGTTTACTAAAAGTCTAGCTTTAGTATGAACAATGTCATAACAATATTTGAAATGAGAATCATTGATCAAATGATTGCATCTTATAATTTATTTTATATGCATTATGCAATAGTCCATTTACTTTATACTGTAGATAATATGTTGTGCGACAACACGCAGAAGATCATATTATCGGTTTTCTTATAAAGTATAAACAGATGCTCACAACTGAGATAGACGGGGACTCTCTATCAGTATGGTTGTAGTGTGGTTTGGTATTAGCTTGTCTTGGCTATAGAATCACATTAGTGCACTTGTGTGTATTGAGCAGGACCGCTTGAGATCGTTCGACTTATACTGACTTATAGAAGTACTTGATCTCTGTTATTATGGAAGTTCGTGCTCTTAATCCCTCACAATAACCTCGATACGTAGGGCAGTATATATTTCTTTGATTCATCAATGGGTGAGATTTATAAGTATTAAATCAACAAACTCGGTGAGTTGGGAAGTAGTGCTGTATCTATGGTGTGCTGTTGATTGTACAAGGAATCCATGTCTGTCATAGGTTGATGATGTCCCCTTGAGGAGCTCATAAGGTTTATCATGTAAATCTTGCAAGTGGATTAATTTCCGGCATGATAAAAAGGTTGAGTGGTACTACTCTCGGATGAGATATTAATTAATTTGAGTTGTTAGTAACTTAATTAATTAATGGGCATTGTATATCTTAAACATGGGGAGACTTCGGGCTTATAATAAGAAGGAGCCCAGAACATAATTTTGGGATTGGACGGTGATTATGGTTAATTTCATCTAGTTTTTAGTGTCTTTTTATGTTTATTTTCGGTTTGTTGTGTCCGTATTTTGAGTCATTATTGGTGGTGTTATGTGTTTCTTGGAATTTGTGTGTGAATGAACTTATAAATGATGAATCAGGTGAAAAACGGAACAAAAACAGAGTCGGGAGAAAAAGAGAGGAAAGCAACACAACACGGCTGGCCGTGTGCAGGAACACGGACCGTGTCGCGTACACGGATCGAGTTCCGCGCACGGACCTGTGCTGTTAGCTGTGCGCAGATACCAGATCGCACAACACGGCCACCCCTGTAGCCGTGCGCGGCGCACGAGCCGTGCGCTGTTCGAAGCATGCGTTGACCAGAAACCCTGAACAAGACTCGGGCCAAGCTGCAGCACACGAGCCGTGTAGGTGTTATTTTTGCTGAAAAATCCAGATTCCTTCTAGAAGGCCCATGGGGGTATAAATACCTCTCCATTCAACATTTTGATGATCTACCCACGAAATTGAGCTGCCAACACACACATCACACACAATTCTCTTCATTTTACACCTTTTCTTAATCCATTCATCATCTATCATCATCCTTGCATCAATCCACCATCATTTCATCTTCAAATCAAGTGAGGAAGCAAAGAAGAAGAGGATTTCACTCAAGGAAGGAAGGAGATTCAATTGGATCCAATCCAAGGGAGTTTTCAACTTGATTTAGTATTAAACCTTTTAGTTTACAATGATTTGTAAGATTTCTAATGTCTATGTTATGGATCTTGTGATGATTGTAGGCTAATCTCCTTTGTGAGATTAGCAATATGATAGGAGTTGGATAATTTGTAATATTCATGTACTTAAATTCTTGTATGGATTTGGTAATTGATTTTCTATCTTTGATGTTTGATATCTTGAGGTTGATGATGTTTCGTGTGTTTAATCATTTTAAACATGTAATTAGATTGAGAAATCAGTTGCATATTTAGGATAGTTAAGTGAATCATTTCATCAAACACTTCATGTGCATTATAGATTATGAAGAGATTGAGAAGTCCTTGATAATTTAGAACCCTTTGATAGAACATATCATTTATTAGATTGAGAAGTCAATAGATTATATGAAGGGACTCTTAATTGAATCTAGTACCTAGTTGGAATGATTTAATTGAGAACTAACTATGGAACCTTTATAAGATCATATCCTACCCATTCCGAGAGGAAGCTTAGGTGACATTAGTGTTAGCTCTTAGTCAAGCCTTAAACTACATGAGTTTGAATGCATGAATATATGAATTACCACTCCTTGATTGTTGTTAATCTCACCCTTGCTTAATTTGGAAAACCATTCATTTAATTATTTAATCTTGTTTGCATTGATTTATTTAATTTCTTGTTTGATCACCCCTCCATTGATATCCGTCTCTATAAAATTACAATGAACGTGAGATCGTTTGAGCTCTAGTGCCGTCCTCCCTGAGGTTCGATAATTTTTAGTTGGTCATACCACTAAACTATGGCCAATCAAATGGTGCCGTTGCCGGGGAGGTAACGGTCGCTAGTAGTTTGACGAAGGATTGTTTAGAGTGGTCTTAATAAGGACTTTTTTTTTTGCATCTTATATTTGCTTTGGAAAATTTTGTTCAAATTTTTCTTTCTCTTGTAGGTGCATACCTTGAGAAGGAAGAAGGAGAACAAGCCCAAAAATATGAGCTACATGGATATTATTCGAGATATGGTGAATAGAAGTGCTCATTCCGCTATGAACACACAAGGAAATTTTCAAGGATTTCAAATGCCAAATTGTGAGCCTAATTTGCAACCGGATTTCGGAGTACAAGATATGCAATTCCTACAACAAGGTTATGGAGATTTTAGAGTTCCTCATCAAATGAGTCATCAAGTATACCCTCAAGGTGTGGAAGATGTTTTTCAAGGAAATTTTTCTAGACATCAAGAAGGAAATCAACCACATCTATGAGGAAATTTTCAAGACTCCAACACCTCTTATTCCACCCAAAGTGACCACATAGCAATGTTTGGAGAAAAGATGTTTGAAATGGTTATGGATTGGATAGAGAAGGATAGAAAGTCTAATCAAGCGTGGATGGATAGAATTGGAAACTTGTGCGAAATGATGACAAATGCAATCGTCGAATTCAATGCTAAGTTGAATTCATTGGAGCACCAAGTAAGTCAAATAGCGTCCACCATGGAGAGACTTCAAGAAGAGAATAACAAGCCTTCTACCTCCGGAACAAAAAGTGAATGCATGGTCATGAAGGATAGGAAAGAGGCTAGTTTGGGGGTTGATGAGGTGATGAAGGAAAAGAGAGAAAGGGTGCCTAAGTGGGTGAAAGCTACAAAGTTGAAAGAAGAGTTGACGGAGAAATTCGATAGATTTGTCGAGTCTCTTGAAGAAATGGTTGAGAAAGTAAAACATCAAAATCGAGAAGAGATTCATGCCCTTATGGAAGAAAAGAATCCTCCGGAAACTAAGATCATGGATTTCACTCCCCACAAGCCTAAACCTTCTCATTCTATTGAAATTTCAAATTCTCTTAAGAACTTTCATGATTTTATTGATAAAAATTTATTTGGTGATTGTAGGAAAAAGGTTGCAAGAGGGCATCAACACTTGTCAATGCCCGAATTCTTACCGGGGGATGTGGTAGAAGTTCAAAATTCATATAAAGCCCCATGGAAAAAGTGGAACAAGTGGAAAGGGCCATTCCTTGTGAAGAACACCTTCGGAGAACAATTGCTTGAGCTATATAACAAGAAGGGAACCGTTCTAGTGGTTGAACGTGAGGGCACAAGGCACTACTTCAAGAAGAAACCTATGATAGTGCCTAAGGACTATTCAAGACCACCATGAGCTAAAGAATATTGTCCGGCTTGAAGACGTTAAACTTAGCGCTCGATGGGAGGCAACCCATCATTATCTTTATTGCTTTATTTCTTGCTTTCAATAAACTATGGTGGATTTGTTGTTTGTTGCATTTTTGGTCTTGCAGGTGGATGGTGCTCATGAGAGAAAGAAGTTTTACGATTACAAGACGTGATTCATAGGGTAAATATGGTATATCTTACCACTTTTTGCAAACTTACATCGAAATTCTTATTTCGAAATAAGTTTGGGGGGATATAGAGTGGTATGATATTACTTATATATACACTTGTATCTTGTGCTTAAATTTCAAAAATTTTCTCATGAGTTTGGTATGTTTTGGTGTGTTTTTGGTGGTGTTTTAGTGTCATAATCCATTTTTTTAATGCAAATTGTTGAACTAATGATGTGAATGAGTTGTGAGCATGTTTAGGGAGCATGTGGAAGCATTGAATTTGAGGAACAGGGGAATACACAACACGAGCCGTGTGCAGCACACGGTCCTGTGCTGTTTGGCCGTGCGATGCAACCATCATGCACAACTCGGCCAAATTCAGGCCGAGTACAGGGCACGGGTCGTGTTTCGTTGCCTAGAATGGGGTGTGTTCTGCACACGGGCCTGTGCGGTTGGCCGTGTGCAGACGCCAGCCAGCAGAACTCAGCCACCCCTGTGGCCGTGTTCCACGCACGCCCCGTGTCCGAGCCAGAACTCGGACCGTGTAGCAGCGCACGGGGCGAGTCGTGTCTGAGTCAGTATTAAAGATGCCGAACACCATTTCATTCTCCACTCAACCATAATCAACCCACTCATCTCCAAACACCATTGTTCACTCCAAATCCATCCTAAAACACTTTTGTGTGGTAAGATTGTTAATTCCAAGCACAAATTCGTTCAATTCTCATTCCAAATCCAAGGTATGTCATCTTGAACCCTAGTTTTTCAATTGAAATTTTCATAGGTGTAAATTGGTGTACGAAAATTAGCTGTGGGCGTAATTTACATATACCCATGAATGTGCACATTTATTTATTGGATTGTGTTAGATAGGAGTTGAAATTTGTGTTCATATTGGGTGTAATGGGGAAAATATTGGATGATGATTGATGAAGATCATGAAATGGAATTGATTCATTGAAAATGTTATTTATCATGAACATTGGTATGATATTGCTTAAATGTTGAGTAATTGGGCATAAACTCTTGTAGAAGTTTGTTGAAAATTGCATTGAAAAAGTGTGTCTACCAAGTGTTCGATGAAATGCCACAGTGAATTTGAGAAAAATTTTGAACATGGGGTTTGAACAAGTTTAAAATTGGTGCATCAATGTGTAAGAGAATTAACACTTTGTTGAATAACTAGTGATGATTCCACATTTAAGTTTGTTCTAGTGTAAAATTGGAGTTGATTTGAAATTATTTGGATCTTGTAGATGGCGGAAAGAAGGAGGTGACAACGTAATGAAGACTTCATCATTGTGGAGACCAATGCGGAGCTGTCCGATTTGGATGCCAAGCTTATGGAAGATGGAATTCACCCGGATAATTTTGGAGTAGAATTTGAAGAAGGATGGGAGAAGTACGC
Organism: Pogostemon cablin; assembly: GCA_023678885.1. Taxonomy (NCBI): domain Eukaryota; kingdom Viridiplantae; phylum Streptophyta; class Magnoliopsida; order Lamiales; family Lamiaceae; genus Pogostemon; species Pogostemon cablin. The sequence goes on along the minus strand of CM042965.1, from coordinate 32,928,517 downwards.
TTTGAGGTGGCAACCGCTCTTTCCGAAGATAAGACCAACAAGGTTTCAAAACACCGAAACAATGACAGGATTGGGGATAGAGGCAGACTTGAGGAGGATGTTTAGATTAAGAAATATGAAGGAGTTCTTCGATAAAAGACCTCCCACCTATCAAGCTTTGACAGCTGAGTTTTTGAGCACTCTTCAAGTGAAGAAGAACAGAATTGGGTACCCAATCTCCATCTCTTTCCAACTGGACAATCAATGGAGATCAAAAGTTCGTGTTGATACGTTGAATGGTTACATGGGATGCCCATCATTCCAGTTTCATAACCATTTTTACGCGGGAGGCGGATTCAATGAACAGAGTTGGTGGAACAAATTGGTGAATGATGGAACGGAATTGCCAGATTACATCCCCAGTGCCTCGAAAGGGACAGCCATCAGAAATCCGGTGATGAGGTACCTCGAGAAGATAGTGTCAAACACAGTGTTAGGGAGGTATGAAGGAGGATCTGTGGGGGAAAAACAGTTGTACCTGATGTACTGTTTACACAAAGAGCTTAATGTGAACATGGCTGCCTATTTTATACAACATGCTGAGAGGGTAGCAAAGAGGCAAGCATCCCAGGGAGTGATGATTGGAGGGATTGTGACAATGATAGCTGAAGGCCTCGGGATCAACCTAAGGGGAAGGGAAGATAGAATGACGTCTGAGGGGCTCAACTATCAACAGCTTATGCGCATGGAGTTCCTAGCTTTGGTAGGACAAACATATTGTTTGAGACAAGAAAAAGGAGCTCCATTCCCTTTACCTGCCTCTGAGCTCACCACAGTCTACACCAGGAGGGCCAATGCTAACTTTGCAATGGCAAGTGCTCAACACTCTACAGTAGTGAGGGAATTTTATCGGAACAATCGAGAAGGAATGGAAGCAGTGTTGAGGCAAATACGGGTTGTGGAGAATCAAGAGCTAGAACAGCTGAGAGCGGAACCTGTAGCCATGGAAGAAGGTGAGGAAGAAGGCAACCAAGTGCAACCAGTTGAATTTGAAGAGCAAGCCCCAGAAAATCCAATCTTAGAAGAAGAAGAAGGTCCACAACAACAAGAAAGAGGAATACCGGATGGAAGATGGAACTTCATAGATGAGGAGATTCGAGGAATCAGACAAACTCAAACTCTACATGGGGATTTGATGAGAGAAATCAGAGAGGAGCAATTGAGGCAAGGAGAGCAAATTAGGGTAATACACGCGAACCAAAGAAGGCGGGAGTATTATGAAGAGAATCTCCGGAGGCATTCGAACAACATAGAGGAGATGCTCACAATGATGTTCAACTTCCAATTTCCGTCCAAGCTTCGTGCTCATATCCCTTGGGGACCAATAGATCCTCCTCCTCCTCCTCCGAACCCGGATAATTGAGGGAGTACTTTTAGTGCTCGCCACTTATTTAGTTGCTTTTGGACTAATTAGACATTTGATGGATTTGATACTTTTATGTTATGTTTTGGAATGTTTCCTTTATTTCTTTAGTTTGCTTTTATTTTCAATTAAGGTGGAATGAGTACTTTTGGGAGATTGATGATGATTTGGATGTTTTATGTCTTTTGTTTCGTATCTTTGTTTGTTAATCTTTTTGTGTCGTGGTTTTGTTGTCTTTATCTTTATTTGTGTTTGGTGAGTTTTGGTGGTTTGTTTAGGGGATGTGTAAGTCTTGATCATGGGTAGTAATATGAATTGGTAATGAGGGATGACAATTTATGAGTAAGAATATCTACATTTTGGGAATCATGACATTATTTATTTAATGTGTTCAATTATGAGATGGATTAAATGTAATAAGTCCTCGATAGTCTAATTACCAATTTAGTGAGTATTTGAGCCTACACCGTGTCTCCACGGGTGATCTTTTTATGAGAGAATTGATTATGTTGGATAAGCGAATACTTGCTCAAAGACTAGAGGAATGGGCCCAATTTGTGGAGATTGATGACATGATCTTAGGCCATCCTTGTACTTTTAGTCATTGCCAAATATTCCCCTACCATAAACATCATCCATAGTCAACCACTTTGAGCCTTTAAGCCTATTACTTGTAAATTTAGCACATTACAAGCCATTCTTACCATTTAAGCCTAATATATATACCTTTTGTGTAAGTAATTAAAGAGGGGTGGATTAAAAAGGTTTGAGAAGATAGAAAAAAAGGGAATGGGTAACAAGAAAAAGGATGAGAAGAGCACAAGAAGAATGAACATGCCACACAAAAACAAGAAAAATGAGCAAGCAACAATATGCTCATGTACTTAAAAAAATTCAAGAGATGAAGCATGAATCAAAAGAAGCTCAAAAAGTCTAAAGGAAAGTGATGAGTAGTGCTACCAAGGATCAAAAGACAAGAGAGGAAGAAAGAAAAGTGGAATAATGAAAGAAAGTAGCTACCTCTTTGATTATCTACACGTATTTAGTCACTATTATCCAAATCTTCCCTACCCTACCAAAGAGCCTAACATTACATCCTTATATGAAAGTCCTTTTTGATCATCGATGGAAGCTTTGGAGGCCTATGAATTTAGTTTAAGAGCAAGTATGAAACAAGTCTAGCTAATTGATCTAATGAGTGTGATTTACCCTTGCTAAATAAAGTTGAGTGAATTGTTACCCTATGAGAGAATTGGACTAAAAAAGGACTATATTATATTTGATCCTCTTCTAATTGAACTTGTTAATTTATCATGCTATGAATCTAATGTTGTAGGATGCCTTAGCATGAGTTGTAGTCCTTAGTACTATGTTTATGTTGCGACTTGTGATCATTAGGGAGTTTTTCTAGATGAAATTGTCCATTGTTCTTTATTTTTCATTATTCTGGGATGAATAACACTTCAAGTTTGGGGGGTGTGATTATGGTTAATTTCATCTAGTTTTTAGTGTCTTTTTATGTTTATTTTCAGTTTGTTGTGTCCGTATTTTGAGTTATTATTGGTGGTGTTATGTGTTTCTTGGAATTTGTGTGTGAATGAACTTATAAATGATGAATCAGGTGAAAAACGGAACAAAAATGGAGTCGGGAGAAAAAGAGAGGAAAGCAACACAACACGGCTGGCCGTGTACAGGAACACGGACCGTGTCGCGTACACGGATCGAGTTCCGCGCACGGACCTGTGCCGTTAGCCGTGCGCAGACACTAGATCGCACAACACGGCCACCCCTGTAGCCGTGCGCGGCGCACGAGCCGTGCGTTGACCAGAAACCCTAAACAAGACTCGGGCCGAGCTGCAGCACACGAGCCGTGTAGGTGTTATTTTTGCTGAAAAATCCAGATTCCTTCTAGAAGGCCCATGGGGGTATAAATACCTCTCCATTCAACATTTTGATGATCTACCCACGAAATTGAGCTGCCAACACACACATCACACACAATTCTCTTCATTTTACACCTTTTCTTAATCCATTCATCATCTATCATCATCCTTGCATCAATCCACCATCATTTCATCTTCAAATCAAGTGAGGAAGCAAAGAAGAAGAGGATTTCACTCAAGGAATGAAGGAGATTCAATTGGATCCAATCCAAGGGAGTTTTCAACTTGATTTAGTGTTAAACCTTTTAGTTTACAATGATTTGTAAGATTTCTAATGTCTATGTTATGGATCTTGTGATGATTGTAGGCTAATCTCCTTTGTGAGATTAGCAATATGATAGGAGTTGGATAATTTGTAATATTCATGTACTTAAATTCATGTATGGATTTGGTAATTGATTTTCTATCTTTGATGTTTGATATCTTGAGGTTGATTATGTTTTGTGTGTTTAATCATTTTAAACATGTAATTAGATTGAGAAATCAATTGCATATTTAGGATAGTTAAGTGAATCATTTCATCAAACACTTCATGTGCATTATAGATTATGAAGAGATTGAGAAGTCCTTGATAATTTAGAACCCTTTGATAGAACATATCATTTATTAGATTGAGAAGTCAATAGATTATATGAAGGGACTCTTAATTGAATCTAGTACCTAGTTGGAATGATTTAATTGAGAACTAACTATGGAACCTTTATAAGATCATATCCTACCCATTCCGAGAGGAAGCTTAGGTGACATTAGTGTTAGCTCTTAGTCAAGCCTTAAACTACATGAGTTTGAATGCATGAATATATGAATTACCACTCCTTGATTGTTGTTAATCTCACCCTTGCTTAATTTGGAAAACCATTCATTTAATCATTTAATCTTGTTTGCATTGATTTATTTAATTTCTTGTTTGATCACCCCTCCATTGATATCCATCTCTATAAAATTACAATGAACGTGAGATCGCTTGAGCTCTAGTGCCGTCCTCCCTGAGGTTCGATAATTTTTAGTTGGTCATACCACTAAACTATGGCTAATCAGACGGGTAGTGCAGTAATAATATTTTAGTGGACTATATTATTATTATTGGATTTAATTAAAAGTTTTGGGCTAAGCTTGGTTAATTAAATTCAATTGAGACCCAGTCCAATTTCTCCTCCTGGTCCCTGCTGTAGCCCAATATATATAGTCATCTCAGCTTCTGGAAACCTAAGTGACTGCGCCTCTTTTGACGTAAGTTAGGGAAAGAAGCAGATTGGGAGAATCCTGCAGATTGTTGCCTAAAGAAGCAGATTGGGAGAATCCTGCAGATTGTTGCCCACACAACAGCAGGATTCGACTTGGGACATACAGCAGAAGATCGAGAGGTAGTTCTCTGCAACGATCATCCTCTACATCGACCCAGAAGTACGGTAAACACGTTTATATTGCTTCCGCTGAGTGTTTGCCTGCTTCCGTAACGGATCACGTTTGAACCACACTTTCCAATTGCCAACAATTAGTATCAGAGCGTACATGAGATGTTAGGTAAGGTTAACGTTCTTTTCATGTATTTATTATCGGAGTGAAAGCATGAGATTAGGGATTTTTTTGTGTGAATTTCCTATGTGCTTTGTCGATAATTTTGGCATGAGATTATCATGATTTTACACGCTGTTCACATACACTTGCAAAATTGTTTTTCGCTGGACTGCTTTCTTGTTCCCAAGCGCAACAGCAAACAAGTAAAGATAAGGAGATGGTACTCCTCATCGTGTAATCGTTGCTGGTCTGCTAACGATGACGGACTGGAGATGGCCATGGATCTCGACAAGGATGCGGCTGGAAAATGTAGTCGCAGTTGGTGGATGGCGTGACTTCTCCAGGCGGTTTTGTCGGCAGGAGAGGATGGCAGTTCGCGGCGGAGTCGAAGCAAGGTTGGCGGCGGCGGATGTGGGAAGCGGCGTTCCGGGCGAGTCTCCTGGCGATTCCGACGGGTCCGCGGCGGATGTGGTCGAGCGTGCTTCTTCATCGATCGGTGCATCCCTCAGGCGATGAGTTCTGGTGGTCTGCGCTGCATCTTGCGGAGTTCTGACCAGTCTCTCGCGCAGTCGATCGGGAGGAACACACTGACTAGGCTGATCGATGGGCTACTGGGGACGCAAGGTTGGCGACGCACGTCGTGAGAGCAAGGTGGCAGAGTTCGCTATACCCTCTACGGCACACGGCAGAACAGCGACAGGCGTGAACTTGATGTTCTTGTCGCGACTGGTGCACGACGTGTGGATTCCATGCGTGCCAACTGTTAGTTCCGGACGGAATGACTGAAGATCGGAGCAAGTCAGAAGCGCAATCTGGTCGAGTCTCTGTCTTTCCGGGTGAGTCGCAGTGATCGACAGCATCATCTGCATCACCTGCGGGCGATAGTGTTTGCTGGGAGGCGCGGATGAGGTCGCGATCCAAGTCGTCTGGAGCAATTAATCGGCGGCGCTGCGCATGGATGAATGCACGGCAGAAGTCTTGATGGTGTGTTTTCGGCGGGCTGACGGCGCGATCGCCGGTAGTAGCGGCGCCGGTGAGTTCTTGGCTAGATAGCTGCCTTGTCGATCGACTCTCTTTGAGGCTGTCGTCGCCGCGTCGTGGGACAGCGCCGGAGTTGGACCTGCAGCTGCGTCGGATAAGAAGCGGTAGTTCCAAGGCACGTCCGAGGCGGCTTGTTCCGGTGGGCTGAGGTCACGTCCGCTGGCAGCCACGGCGCAGAGGGCGACTTGGAGGAAGGAGCGATGGTGTTGCGGCTGGTGAGATTTTAGGGCTGCAGTGTTGTGTGTGGGCTGTCCCACATGGGCCTTGATTTTAATTGATTTGGGCTGCATGTTTGGGCTCATATGGGCTGGTGTTTTATTTAAAGGGCCCAATTCAGTTATTAATAGAGGGTTGCTCATTTTATTTAATTTGATTTTGGGCCTGGGTTGTTTTTATTAATTCAGCTGTTTTTAGGGCCCAATTTTAATTAAATGGTAATGGGCTGCTGGGCCATTTATTACTGCTGGATTTAATTAATTGTGGGGTTGATGTTGGGCCAGGTTAAATATTGGACTAGACCTTAATGTAGAAATTGGCAAGGTAAATGGGCTTAATTATTTTAATAATGGGCTGCTCATTTTATGCTAATAATGTTTGGGTCAGCTGTGCCTATTTAATTGATCCAACATTTTATGCAATTAATTAATATTATATAACTGGTTTAATTGTTTTAACTTGACAATTAATTGTTATATATGGAAGACATGTTCTATGTGATTTATTTATTTAAATTGCTGTTAATAGAAGCATGTCTAAGTTGTATATTTTATTCTGGAATATTATATGCATGTGGAAAAACCCTCGGTAATTAAATAACTAAGTGGGAGAGGGGATTGATAATTAATTCCCGCGGCCTCCATTATTGGTTTGTTAGCGATGTGAATAGACTTGCGCGTCGGCATTAGAGCCTTCCTCCCCATCGGATGAGTTTATTCATGGATTGCTGGAACAGACTTCATTAAATAATTACGTTTGTAAAGTGATGCATATGAACTTGCGCGTTGGCTTAGACCTTTCTCCATATCGGATGAGTTTATATGCGGTTCACTGGTACAAACTTGTAATTGATGACTATAGGAAGTTATCCGAGCGCGTGTGTTTCTCCATCTGTAAGGCACACAAGCTTGGGCCGCGGACTTGGGGTCAAATAATGGTGTACACTTAGATGCAAATAATAAGTATCCTTCCCATCGGAGTCACTGCTTTTATTTGCATGGCTAAAGAGGAACCGACTATTAATTATTTTGTCATAAAGTTAGGTTGACAAATGAAATTAATGGGTAAAACCTTCTCTTGTAAATGTTCGAGTTTGTAAACGTCCACACTATCGTGGCTTGCAGACTCACGGTGCTTGAGATGTCGGTGAGTTTTATTTTATATTGTTTTGAGGGAATCAATATAAAAGGATAAAATTTGAAGATTTGATCGGAATATTTATTTGTGATTCTCTGTATTTCGAATGGTTTTATTTCACTAATTGTTAACTAAAGACATTATATTTACTTGTCCAAATTAGATGATTAGAAAAGAATCATGGTTTTGAAAATTACTGCTTAAGAAAATACAAGTGTGTTCTCTCAAAGGACGGCTCATGATGCCTATTAAAGTCTCTAGTGAAGAGATGAGAGGTTCATAGAAATATGATTGTCTCATGTAACTCTTCGGATACTTGAGTAATTTAAAAGGCGCAAGATTATGATAGAATTTGATGAATGAATTGGAAATACATGGAATAAAAGTTGAGGGGAAACCTAAGTCAATTTTATTCTTCATAATTGCCTAGATATTTTGAGTAAGTTCCACCTGAATTACAAGACGATGTAAGTGGTGTGAAACTTCTGACAAAACATGTGGTAAAGGAAAGCCATTTTCATCATGATTTGAACAAATTTAAAATCTTATTTACTAATGGTTTAAACATGATTAGTGATGGCATCTACTGACACGAAGTGTGTAGATACTGAAATCACTAAATGTTTATCACTGAGTATGGATAAGATTGTAATAACATGGGTAAAACTAGAAAGGTAGTGGCTATTGCAGTGGGAGTTGTTTATTTATCTCATGATAAGAATAAACAATTGATTATAAGAAATTATCTCAATGTACATTTTCATAGAAAGAATTTTATTTAGGTTTCTATGCATTAACGGATGAATACTTCATTTCATTTAAATGACATGGTCATAGTAATGAGGAATGAGGCTATAATCCATTAAAGTACGTTGGTGGATAATATGTAAAATCTTGAATCATGCACATCCCACAGATGCAATAATTAGTAATTAATAATGCATCTTCTAATATTAGAAAGAGAAAAGAACCTTCAAAGATGAACTAAACATACATTTGGCGTCTAAAATTAGTTCATTTTACTTGAGTAGGATTCAAAAGTTGATAGTCGATATACCGTAAGGTTTATCTGAAGTGGAAACTATCAAACTTGCGAGTCTTGCTTGGAAGTAAAAATGATTAACTGCCTTTTCAAGGCTGTGGGGTTTAGAGCCAAAGATATATATGTTGGAATTAGTTCATTCTGATTTAAGCGAACCTAACATTATCCAGGCGAGAGGTGGTTATGAATATTCGAAGATTATTCTAGATACCAATATATTTTTTGATGCACTGCATGTCTAAGTTCTTTGATTAATTCAAGAATTGCAAGACTGGTATAGTGTAGCGTCATGTAAAATATATTAAGTCATTACGATTTAATCATGATGGTGAATACCTCTTGAGATAGTTAGGAACTATTAATCAGAAGTTGAGATTAAATTTCAAGTTGACTACACCGGGCATGCCCCAGCTGAATGGTGTGGTGGATAGAAGGAATAAGGCTCTTATGGTTATGATTAGATAGATGATGAATTATTTGGAATAATTAAATTCATTTTATGGATATGCCCTAGATACAGTAATTCGTGAAACGTTTGTCTGTATATGGGATATCCTAGAAAAATGAAGGGTGATTTATTTAGTCCAAAAGATCGGAGGGTAATTGTTAACACAATAACTAGATTTTTGAAAAAGGACTATGTAATAAATCACAAACCCATGTATGAGTTGTTCTAAAGAAAGTGAGAGGAAAACACGAAGTATTAATACCAAGTGTACAAGAGGATATACCACAAGGTAAACTGCAACGCGTGTCACGTCTGATACACAATTACATGTAGTGGCTTGTCATAGTGGGAGGGTTGTTTGACAACCCGTTAGATATATGTTTTGGGAGAGTCGTGAGACTTGATCCCTAGTAAACATGTTATTGTCCCACGGATATGACGCAACACTACAAGATGATAATGCGGAATCTTAGTAAGTTGCAATGAATGATGAAATAGAATCTACGGATTCTAAATTAAGTTTGGGAGCTTATTAGACCACTAAATAGTGTAAAAGCCATTTGAAGTGGTCATAGAAAATAAAAGAGGATCATACCGAAAGGTGAAAACCTTGAAAGCAAAGCTTGTTGCGAAAAAGTGTACTCAGAAAGAAATGGTTCGATTATGAGGAAACATATTCGCTGGTAGCTATGCTTGAGTTGATCCGGATTCTTTTATGTATTTCTGCTCATATTGAACTATGAGGAACATCAAATAGATGTCAAGACAGCTTTCCTGATTGGAAGTCTTGAGGAAAACATCTATGTGAAGCAACCAGAGTGATTCATTGCAAAGTACTAATAGCATTTTGATAGTAAGCTTAAAAGTGTCCAGCGATGGACTAAAGCAAGCTTTGAGATCATGAAGCATCTGTTTTGATTAGGTAATCCAGTGGCATGGATTTAAATCAATGAGCAGATGAGTCTTGTGTGTTGTAAAGAGTGACAGAAACGTGGTGGTGTTTCTTGTACTATACGTAGATAGTATCTTGCTCATTGGAGACAATGAAAGAGTATTATCGGGCGTATGGGTACGGTTAATAAAGCGGTAGTGATGAAGGACTTAAGGCAAAATATATCCTTTTGATCACGGTAATACGGATCACAAGAAAAGATGTTATGCTTATCTCAAGTTTCATTAATGATACAGTCCATACTCGTTTAGCATGTGAATTTATCTTAGTGATTGTGTCTTAAGACACAAAAGGTAGATAAAGAAGATGAAAGTGGTTCCTTATACTTCGGCAAATAAGGAAGCTTAATCTAAGGAATGCTATGAACGAAGTTGGATATCTGTTTTGCTGGATGCATGAACAGTGGGTATCAACGTAACCCTGAACAAGAATGATGAACTGCGGTAAGACATATATGAAGTGCCTGAGAAGGACTGGAAATCATATGTAGACTTACTGAGTAGATTCACTGCTTCTTGTGGATTACGTAGATTCGAATTTTTTAGTCAGATTGGACTGTAGTAAATTCTCCTCAAAGGTTATGTGTTTAATTTTAGGAAGTAGAGTCATAATGTGGAGGAGTGTTATATAGAAATATATTTCAGACTCCGGACTCCATTATGGAAAGATGATAAATTTGAGCCTATGAGGCAGCCAAAGTATCTATATGACTCTAGAAACTTCAAGATGGACTTCGAAGTGTTTCTAAGTTTTCCCCAAGGATATCACAATTTATATTGATGATATTGGTGCAGTTGCAAACTTGAAGAAATCACAAGTCCATAAGGCAATTATATACATGGAGCGCGAGTACCACCTGTTACGAGAAATCGTATGATGAGGGGAATGTTGTTGTCGCCTAGATTGCATTAGATGATAACCTAGTAAATTCATTTACAAGGACCTTAAGGCGAGAGCTTTTATTGGTCGTGTAGTGGGAGTAGGAATCAGATGTATGGCAGAAGACATGACAGCATAGTCTTTTAGTATAAGTGGGAGATTGTTGGATTGCATACTAAAAGTCTAGCTTTAGTATGAACAATGTCATAACAATATTTGAAATGAGAATCATTGATCAAATGATTGCATCTTATAATTTATTTTATATGCATGATGCAATAGTCCATTTACTTTATATTGTAGATAATATGTTGTGCGACAACACGCAGAAGATCATATTATCGGTTTTCTTATAAAGTATAAACAGATGCTCACAACTGAGATAGACGGGGACTCTCTATCGGTATGGTTGTAGTGTGGTTTGGTATTAGCTTGTCTTGGCTATAGAATCACATTAGTGCACTTGTGTGTATTAAGCAGGACCGCTTGAGATCGTTCGACTTATACTGACTTATAGAAGAACTTGATCTCTGTTATTATGGAAGTTCGTGCTCATAATCCCTACACAATAACCTCGACACGTAGGGCAGTATGTATTTCTTTGATTCATCAATGGGTGAGATTTATAAGTATTAAATTAACAAACTCGGTGAGTTGGGAAGTAGTGCTGTATCTATGGTGTGCTGTTGATTGTAGAAGGAATCCATGTCCGTCATAGGTTGATGATGTCCCCTTGAGGAGCTCATAAGGTTTATCATGTAAATCTTGCAAGTGGATTAATTTCCGGCATGATAAAAAGGTTGAGTGGTACTACTCTCGGATGAGATATTAATTAATTTGAGTTGTTAGTAACTTAATTAATTAATGGGCATTGTATATCTTAAACATGGGGAGACTTCAGGCTCATAATAAAAAGGAGCCCAGAACATAATTTTGGGATTGGACGGGTAGTGCAGTAATAATATTTTAGTGGACTATATTATTATTATTGGATTTAATTAAAAACTTTGTGCTAAGCTTGGTTAGTTAAATTCAATTGAGGCCCAGTCCAATTTCTCCTCCTGGTCCCTGCTGTAGCCCAATATATATAGTCATCTCAGCTTCTGGAAACCTAAGTGATTGCGCCTCTTTTGACGTAAGTTAGGGAAAGAAGCAGATTGGGAGAATCCTGCAGATTGTTGCCCACACAACAGCAGGATTCGACTTGGGACATACAGCAGAAAATCGAGAGGTAGTTCTCTGCAACGATCATCCTCTACATCGACCCAGAAGTACGGTAAACACGTTTATATTGCTTCCGCTGAGTGTTTGCCTGCTTCCGTAACGGATCACGTTTGAACCACACAATCCAATTGCCAACAAATAACAGGTGCCTTTCTTCTCTTATATATAGTATGCACCAGCTGATAACTTCCATGTGTGTGACTCAATGTGATTAACCAGCTACCAAGAAACAGTTGTAACTGATCAACCACCTAAAACCTTGCCAAGTCATCGATTCATCAGCTCAACTTCCATGCACCACGTTGATTCGACCTGGATGCCAAGCCGAATCCTGGTCGAATCGCATCACGTGAAGCATTCTGTTTCAGAATAACATTGATTCGACCACACCTTCTGATCGAATCTTGGTCGAATCGAAGGCTGCTTCAAAATTCTTATTGATTCGACCACGATACTTATTGTTCGACCACATCAACTGGTCGAACCTTGGTCGAACTCAGACCATGCAAGCTTACATACATGATCTACTCCCAACACATTTAACCATGAAAAGTCTTAACGAAACTTATTCTTTTTAATTAATTAATGGGAAATATTATGTCAATCATTACATAAAAAATCTAATATGGTTAATTAAAAATTATTTCTAATAGTTGGTTTTCATATTTTAAGCCACATAGCTGCCAAGTACTAATTAAATTAAGAAAAAATAAAAATTGTATTGATCAAAATCAGAAAAATATTGAAGGAAGCAAGTTATTGATGAGAAGTATCAAGTATGAGTGCCGAAAGTGAAAAAGGATTTTTACCTGGGTGTGGTTTATGTCGATGGATGGCTGGTGCGGGGTGTTTTCGGCCATTTTGTTCTGGAAGTAGTCCTTTATGGGCTTTACCTTTTGCTCTCTAAGCGTCTTGACTTGCATTGCTTGGATGCCGTAAGTGGGCGAAACCAGGCGTTTGAGGAAATTGGAATCCCTGGCTGCCAAGGCTTGGTTGAGCCAGTCCTCGATCTGGTCCTCCACCTCGTACACCAGCTCACGCACCTGCTTCTCCATTTCCTTTAACACGTGCAGCCTCGTAGGCTGGCTCGACGCGTCCAACAGGTGTGCCCGTAAGATTCCCAGATCCCTTTCCAGCTCCTTGAACTCATGCCTCGCTCCAGCTACCAATCCCCCGTACCATTTCAAAACATTCACCAGCTCACGCATCAGGACTGCCAGCGCCTCCTCCGACATCTGCAACAGCATGTCAGATCCTAGAAAGAAAGAAATTAGTTAAAGAGGAAACCAGAACTAACCTTTGATTCTAATTTGCACCTCACCACACCAATGACCCAATACTATCACATTTCAACTCACATGGCTTAAAATAAACTTTTAAATTGTTTTTTTTTTTTTTTAAGATTACAATTATCTTTTCACCCTATGAATTAGGCGATTGATTCACATGATTTTACCATCTCTTAAAAGAACTGAAGTGGTGTCTGCTTGACTATACCCACGAACAGGGCGGTCCTTTGATTTGAGGGCCCAGTGCAAGAAATATTTTAGGCCCTTTATTTTATATATAACGTATAAAATAATAATTAACTTTTTATATGAATACAATATACTATTAAACATATTAGGCATATAATAATAATAAATGTCACATTATAATACTTTATGTAACTCATCAAATAAAAAAAAGTTCAATATTTATTATAAACTTTATATATGAAACTAACTATGAAAAATTTTATTAATTGAGAAAGTAGATAATTGATAGATAAGATTGTAGTGGTTGATAATTAATATGTAGATAATAAATTAAGAAATTAATATGTAATAGATTGTAAGCTAGTAGATAATTGATAGATAAGATTGTAGTGGTAGATAATTAATATGTAGATAATAAATTAAGAAATTAATATGTAATAGATTGTAAGCAGATTGTTTTATTAATTGAGAAAGTAGATAATTGATAGATAAGATTGTAGTGGTAGATAATTAATATGTAGATAATAAATTAAGAAATTAATATGTAATAGATTGTAAGCAGATTGTAGTGGTAGATAATTAATATGTGATATATTGCAAGCAGATTGTACGCTAAATTTTGTAGTGGTAGATAATTAATATGTGATATTTCTGCTAAATATTTAATTTAATTAAGAAATTAATATGTAATAGTCTAATAGATTGTAAGCAGATTGTAGTGGTAGATAATTAATATGCGATATATTGCAAGCAGAAATATTTTATTAAATAAAATAAAAAGTGAAATATTGAGACTCGAACCTATGCCGTTGATAGAGAAAAACAAAGGCCGAACCATCTTACTAATTAATAATTGTGTTCGTATATGAACTTAAAATAAATTTACTATATATATATATATATATATATACACACTAAAATTTCCGGAGGCCCTCGCCGGAGTGGGGCCCTGTGCGGCGGCACCTCCGGCACTGCCCCAGGGCCGGCACTACCCGCGAAACCATATCATGTGAGATCATTTTTGCGTCTTTTTAAATAGTGATCATTTTTTATTTTGACAGTCTTATGGTGATGCCATTTTATATTTTTTAAAATTTTTTATTTATACAATTAATTGTTCATGAAATAGTTTACTACACTATTATTGTTTTTCATCAATTTAGTAGTATGGAGTATCACTTTTCATTAAAAAGTTATTACCTTTTATCCTGTCACATGAAAATATTATGTGAGACAATTTCGCTTAAGTTTTTGCCCTTTTTATTTATACTAGAGTCACTATCTGTTGGTAATTTTCGATTGGTAAAGTAATAGTTGATAAATTTTTAACAACTAAAGTTGAATTCAATTGGCAATCCATTGCTTCCATTGATAGCTTCCATTGATAATTACCAATGTAAAAATATAAGAAAATCCGTTGGTATATTTCATTGATAAAAGAAAATTATATAAATAGAAATTTTTTTGTTGACAATCCATTGATCTTATATCCGTGGTATATTTCATTGTTAAAAGAAAATTATAGAATTACGAGTTTTTTTTAATATAATCCACTGATCTTATATTCGTATATTTCGTTGCTAAAAGAAAATTATACAATGATAGTTTTTTTATTGATTATCTATTGATAATTACCGACCGATTAAATTTTCTTGGTATATCCCGTTTCTAAAAATGAATTTTTTTTCTAAGCGTTAGCATACCACTTACTTAATTAATTCAATGTTAATTAAGTGATGTGATTATTTAATTGTGTAAGTTAAGCTATTAAAAAAAAGTAAAGACTTGGATGACACCGTCTCACGAATCTCCTAATGTGAGACGGATCATCCATTAACTCATTAATTAATCATATTTTAAAAGACCCTGTTTGGTTTTAGTCAAATTATAAAAATTGAAAATTTTATAATAAAAGTAAATTAGTTAGATCTTTTATTAGTTTATATATAAATGTTTTTTAAACTATATTTTTTATTTAAATTTTCATTATTTTAAAATTTGTTATTTATTTAATATTTTTTTAAATATTATAAATTTATAAAATTATTTGATACTTAATTAATGAAAAGTGAAAACAATGCTATGAACTAATATATGAACAATTTATTATATAAATGATAAGTGATAACATTTTAAAAGAAAAGTGATAATATCTTTAATAAAAAGTTATAGCTAATAAAGAAAACGTATTTTGCGAAAAAATTACTAGAATAATAAAAAGTGATAATATTTTAATAAAAAGTACTGATTTATAATAAAAAAAACATGATATTCGTCTAATTGAATTATTTCACGAACAATTCATTATTATAATAAAAAGTGATAACATGATTAATAAAAAGTGGGCAAAAATTTGTGGGCCCCCGTGGGCACACCGTACGCCTTTACAATTTAATATTAAAAGGTAAATTATAAAGCAGCACAATGTGACCCGGGGTACAAGAGACCAACTCTAAAATGTGATACATGATAAAAAAAAAGTGATAAATGTTTATATAACTATCTTATGAACAATTCGTAAGGTGAAGTGATAATAATTTTAGAGTCCAACTGCCATGCACCGGGTGCACCGGTGCACCTGGACGATCTTAACCGTTAGATTATATTTTAATTCAATCTCTACCATCAAATATAATAAAATAATTAATTTTTTGTTAAAAAAAACTACCCACTGCTCTATTTTTAACTTAATAACTGCAGGTGCACCGGTGCACCCGTTGCACGGCAGAATAATCCATAATTTTAATATAAAGTGATACTTGATTAAAATAAAATAATAATAAAACAATTAAACTATCTAATGATTAATTAATAATTAACAATAATAATTAATAATAAAAATAATAATAATTAATAACATATAATATTTTTTATTAGAAATCGAAAAAAAAATTAATTTATATTACAGGACCTGTATGCACAAGATGCGAAATTATAGAATGCAGCAGAAATTTGGATAATCTTAATTAGTATGCAAACTAACCTTTCTTTTTTTTTTTAATTCATTTTTTAATTTAATATAAATATATTTATTTGGGTTAATAAATAATCCGTCTAATGAATTAGGATCCGAGAGACGGTCTCACCCAAGACTAAAATAAACAAACTAATACATGATAAAAATTAAATTTAAATCAGAATAAATAAAATAAATATTGTTATATTTTTAGAATATTAAATATACATTTGAATATAAATTTCATACACTTAATTTAAAAAATATTTAACTCTTGTAAGTTGTAATAAGGGTATCAATTTTTATTTACAGCTATTAAATATAAAATCAACGTACGTTATTTCAATTTAAACATTTATGAAAATGAATCATATCACATCATTAAACATTATCTCAATTTCAATGCTAATAAGAACTAATAAAAAAAATATGCTCAAGTTTTAAAAATAAAAATGTTAATAATTACTCCATAAACTAGCTGATGGAGAATTGGTGATGGATGCATGGAGCTACAAAAATTACATGTTAATAATTATTAGTATTGTTCATATTATTATATATAATTACAATGATATAACATAATTTATTCTATTCATTTTATAAGTTATTAGTTTTATATATATATATATATATATATATATATATATATATATATATATATATATATATATATATATATATATATATATATATATCATTAATATTATTAATTTACAAGTGCTTGCCAAAAATAAAATTTTTAAAATTGTGAGGTGGCGGCGCCACGTTTCTTATTGAAAAATTTTGTATATGTGGCGTCGCCACGTTCATTCTAGGAAAATTTGTGTACGTGGTGCTCTCACATTAATTTTACAATTAATATTTTATTTTAAATAATTTAATATTTTACAAATTTTTTTATTTAATCTTTCTCATTAATAATCTTAAAATTACAATTAATATTTTATTCTAAATAATTTATTATTTAAAGCAATTAATATTTTATAATCTTGCAATTAATATTTTATTTTAAGTAATTTTTATGAAAATTTAATTTAATCTAATAAGAATATTTCTATTATGCCACATTGTTTTTTTATATAGTTTTATGGAGTATATTTTAATTAGGCTTAGGATAGTAAAAATAATTTAGGCTTAATAAAATTTACAACTAATAATAAATTTAATATTTTTGTTATATAATTGTGATAAAAAAAATACTATTATTGCATATCCTTTCCTTTTTAATTGTTTTATGGTATATTTTAAGGCTTAATGGATATAAAAAATAATTAAGACCAAAAATTGGTAATTCATTCATTTTCAGGTTTTGAATTTAAAATATTTTATTATGACATATCGTTTTTTCTTTTAAATTAATTGATATTCATCATTTTAATATGAAGGTAAAAACTACATTTAATAATAAAGTAAGATAAAAAAAATAAACGAACAAATATTAATAATCTTAAAATTACAATTAATATTTTATTCTAAGTAATTAATATTTTATGATCTTGCAATTAATATTTTATTTTAAGTAATTTTATGAAGATTTAATTTAAACTAATAAGAATATTTCTATTATGGCACACTGTTTTATTTTTTGGGATTATCACTAATAGATACACACTTTTAACCTAAATTACTATTAGATACATGAAATTTAAATAATTACTCTCACATACAAAATATTAAAGTAAAATACCAAATATAACCAGACCTATCGTTGACCAGTGTTGACCACCGGCCGGACCGGCGTTGACCAGCCGTTGACCGCCGCCGCCTGCTGTCGGAATTTAAAATGTACAAAAATAAAATTGTGCAGAACAATTGTGCAAAATGAAATTGTGCAGAACCAAGTTGTGCAAAATCAATTTGTGCAGACAAATTGTGCAAACATATAGCGATATTTATGGTATTACAGTCATAATTGTGTAGTTAGTAGTAATAGTGCTTTGAGTAATGTCGTTTAAAACAATTATGCATTTTTTTGTGTACCCCTTAGTAAGTGACCCTTACTTTTTATATAGTTTTATGAAGTATATTTTAAGGCCCCTAACTTATAGAAAAAATAATTTAGGTCTCAAATTGATAGTTTACCCATTTTTTAAGTTTTGAATTGAAAATATTCCTATATGGCACATTGAGTTTTAATATATTTTTACATTTAAATGTTTTGATTGGGTTATTCAATAAAAAATATATATATTATGAAAGTAAAAGATAGAGAGAGATGATCGATTATTACTAAAATTTGCAACTAATAATAAGCTTAATATTTTTGTTATATAATTGTAATTAAAAAAAATCGTATTATTGCATATCGTTTCCTGTTTAATTGGTTTATAATATATTTTAAGGCCCTTATTGATATAAAACATAATTAAGACCCAAAATTTATAATTCATTCATTTTTAGGTTTTGAATATAAAATATTCTATTATGACATATTGCTCCTTTTAAATTACTTGAATGTTCATCTTTTTAATACGAAGATAAAAACTACATTTAATAGTAAAGTAAGATGAAAAAATAAATGAACAAATATATATATATATATATATATATATATATATATATATATATATATATAATAATAATAAAATATAAAATTATAAAAATATATTTTTAAAATAAAAACATTACATATAATAGAACCCGCGTTGAACGCGGGAGACAAAACTTATACATTTAATAATAGAATATAAAATTATAAAAATATATTTTTAAAATAAAAATATTATATATAATAGAACCTATTTATTCGATGAGAAATGCGAGTCTGTTTTGTCCACTTTCTCCATCCCCCTCTATCAAAATGATCAAAAAGGAATTTCTTATTCTTATTCCCGTGTTTGATCTCTGCCTCGCTCGTTGTCACCTATGTTGGGTTTGGAACCCTGTAGAGAATGAAGAGGGGCCAAGGATCTTCCTCTCAACAGTGCTTTTCGAGGTGGCATAACTTCATTAAAGAAGTGGGCCTCTTCTGCGCTCCGTCAACTTCAAGGCTCGGTTCTGAAGGTCCCCGCCCGGTTGGAAGCCATCCTTGAATAGGGTTTCAATTTAAAAGCGGGAGACAAAACTAGTATATATATATATATATATATATATAAATGCTTATAAGTCAAATAAAAGAATAAAAATATTGAATTAATTAATTAATTAATATAAATTAAATAAAATCAAATGTTATCTCAATTTCAATACTAATGAAAGTTAATCTAAGTAAAAGCTCAAATTTTAAAAAGTAATATTATTAATAATTATAATAATGAATATTTATTAATATAAAATAAAATGTAATTTATTATATAAATTGTATTGACTAATTATAAAAGATTAAAATCATAATAAAATGTTTTATTTACTTAATTTAGTTGTGAGAACCCATTAAAGTTCATGCGAAACAATTTCTGCTAGGCTTTGTAATGACAGTTAACAAGGTTAAAGCACAAGATTATTAAAAATAATACATCTATAATTGCATGGATAATTATATACTCCCTCCGTCCCGCGGCAAGGGTCTCTTTTTGTCATTTTGGTCGTCCCACCCAAAGAGTCTTCTTTCTTTTTTACACACATGGGACCCACACACCCCCTCTAATACAATTAAAACATGGGGCCCATACTCCCACTAATACAACTACCCACTACACATTAAATAATAATACTCCTTAATCCACATGTCAAAAAGCAAATACTACCCTTGCCGCGGGACGGAGGGAGTACTCATTTAAATATTTACATATTTTTAATTTGGACGTCTCATTTCAATATTTACATTTTCCTTTTAAGTAAATGAGACACACACAAATTAATTATTTCTCTCTCCATGGACCCACACATCACACTAATACACCTATCAATTTTACATAAAAATATTATTTCTCAACCTCACTACATATTAAAATACTACATTTATTAATCTATGTGTAAAAAGTAAACGTAAAATTTGAAACGGGACTGAGGTAGTATATGTTGACCAATCTAGAATGGGGGGCCACCTATACCATCTTTTCTTCCATCTTCACATGGCCACATGGGTGGAACAGGGAATTCATGCATTCTCCATATAAAACATTAGTAAAAGTTTTGATTAGATTATATTGTTGACAAATTCATTGTACACGAATTTTTTTTAACTGTAATTAATACTACTCCCTTCCTTTCTATAAATAAATTCATACCTTCTATTTTTATCCATTTTATAAATAAGTTTACACCCCAAATAAGCAAATACACACGAATCAATTACCCCTACAACACATTTTAATTTCAAAATTGTCACACTTTTAAAACTCATATAACTTACTTTATAATTACTTAAAAATACCAAACTATTCCTAAAAGTAAAGCAAAAAAAAAACTTTTTCTTAAACTACTTAATTACGAGTAACTGTGAATTTATCTTTAAGACGAAGGTAGTATTAAATACTCTCTCCGTTTCAATTTAAACTTAATCGTTATTATAGATATGGAATTTATGAATTTTATTTTTTTTACCAATTTTATTAAGTTTTGGAGGATAATGTAGTATTTTAAAGTAATAAATAAATTTAAAAAATATATTATTATTATTATGTGTGTTAGGTAGGAGTGATAAATTTGTAATTAAGATGTATTTTAAATTTGGAGATTGTGATGCTTCTTTTCTTAGGTGATGGAGTTTAATATGCATGAGACAGAGAAAATTAAAAACGTGAAATTTAACTTGAAACGAAGGGAATAGAAGATTACTTAAATCATTCGTTATTATATTGAAAAATAAAAATTTTGAAATTTGAAAAAGAAACTCCAAATAAAAAAAAATACATTATTATAAAGTTATAAAGTCTAACGTACACGTGAATAAATAATCATTGTGCACGTGAATTAATAATCATTAAACAAAGAAAATAATAACAATGGTCGAATCTAATTATTGTTGGGGATTTAGGTCACCAAACAATGAAAATAAAAGTGGATGAATAAACTGAAAAAATTAAAAAAATGGAATGAATGTACACTGTACAATCTTGGATAAGAACTTTATAAAAATCAGCCTTTTGGAGCAGTTTCAATTCTAACACAGGTGGGTTTGAAAGTCTATCAAATCTCCTCAAGTATGTTGAATTCCAGTTTGAATCTGAGCTTCAGAATGTGTTGAGATCCAGTTCTGACTTGATCTTCTAAAATCAACAGCTTCCAGTTCTTACACAAACAAAGTTGTGCAAATTTCCAGAACAAACAAGAAGAACGTTAGATGAAAATTAAGCCGAGTCAAGTCCAGGACTTTACCCGCAAAACAATCACGTCCCGATAGTGCTCACGATTCCGACGTGTTGTTCCCAAAGGTAAAACGACTTTGTCTCTTGTACGAGTTTCACCCCAAGTACGAGAGCTCCGACGAACTAAGAAATGATTAAACTCGTGATGAGTGATATTTTCAACTAGATTTTAGTATCTTTTTATATATGTTTTTGTAGTATTTTATCCGTATTTATGTGTTATTTGGTTGTGTTTTATGTTTTTATGGAAATGTGTGAGAATGAGCTTAAACGTATGTAAAACATGTGAAAACAGAGCAAAAACGGAGAAGGAAGACGAAACGAAGAAGAGAAACAGGGCATGACCAGACTCGAGCCGAGTGCTGCAGCTCGAGTCGAGTCGTGCTCCACGCACGGGCCTGTCCAGAATGGTCGTGCGCCGACGTCAGAAATTGCTACTCGCCCACCCCTGTGCCCGAGTTCAGAACACGAGCCGTGTCTGTTTCAGCACTCGAGTCGAGCTCTGCTACTCGGCTCGAGCTACGTTTGCTGCCGAGAAATGCCGCCAGATCACGACCCGACTCGAGCCGTGTGCATGCACTCGAGTCAAGTCATGTAAAAATCTGGTAAAATTTCAAAAACCTTCTAGAAGCTTCCCAAGGGGTATAAATACCCAATACTTCAATTTTAGATCAGATTGGTCGAGGGTTTTCACCCCTACACCTACCTCACACACCATTTCCTACATTTTTCACCTTCACCTTCATCCACTCTTCATCCCTTTCATATATCATCATCCTACCATCAAATCCTCCATCCATTTAGCTAGAGAAGCAAGGGGGAGAGGAGAATTGCAAGGGAAGGAAGGAGATCACCATTGGATCTATCCAATGGAGTTTTCATCCAACTTTTGTATTGAAACCTTATTGTTAGTTATGGTTTGTAAGGATCTTAATGTCTATCTTGATTTCCTTGTGACTATGAGAGGCTAATCTCCTTTGTGAGATTAGCAATATAAATTGTGTTGGATAATTTTGGGTATTTGCAATTGAATGATTATGTGGATTGGGATAATTGATTTTCTATCATTGATGCTTTAGATCTTGATGTTTATGATGATTTGTGTGGTTTGTTGTTTTAAGCATGTGATTAGATTGAGAAGTCAATTTCATATTTATGATAATTAATTGAATCATTTCATTATACACTTCATGTGCATTATGAATTGTAAAGAGATTGATAAATCCTTTGGAATTTAGAACTGCTTGTTCACCTTTTTGCGTGTCCCCAAGTGTAGGGAATCAATTGTAGTTCCATGTGTGACCAAGTAAAAATAATATCGTACCCAAGAGATAATTATAGATCTACTATTTAATCTAATTATGACTATTATAATTTAAAACAAATCTGGTGGTTTATAAAGAGAATTACCTAAATTAACTATGTAGAAAATAATTACTAAAAATAATAAAATAACAATTAATTAAATAAGGAAAGTATTCAAGAGAGAAGACATACAGCACTAGGAAATAAAGTTAAGTTGGTCAAATCAAATCACTAGACAATCAGCCTGCAGTTCTTATGAGAGCAATCACTAAATTATGTTAAATCCCTTTTTTAAAGTAAACTTAACACATAAATCTGGTTTAAACCCTCAAATGCAGAAGAGTAATCCCTACTCCCTTTCTAGGTACTTCATGCAAAATTCCATTAAAGGCTAGTGCACTAAACTTCCCTTTATAGGTACTTAAGAATTAAACCTCAATTCTCACCTAATAATTTAAGAAACCAAATCCTCTAGAATGATAATTAATAAATATATTAGGTGTCGAGTTTTAATTATTCTAATGAATAAAAGTTATATGGTTAGATCCCCTTTACGCATAACAGGTTGACAAATATAATCACTTCTATGACACAAACAATAATCAGGAACATGCATAGGACAATGACATACCCATGAATAAGGACAGATCATATAAGACAAAAATATAAGTCTCAAATCAAAGTATTAATAAAGGAATAAGTATACTGCAGATATCCAACCTTAAGTCTAGATCATCAATTCAAAACAACTTAACCTTCAAACCTAGCGCTATCCAAGAAGTACTAGCCCATGGTGTTACAGGCAACACACATGGTTAGGTATGAAAGCATATTAAAAATTAAGAAAGAAAGAACAAGAATAACCCTAAGAATGGTGCGATCCTCCGTTCTCTCCTCCGTGATTCTGAACCTTCTTGTTCTCCTTCTCAAGTAAGCAATACTGACGAATTCCCAGGGATGGGTGGATGGGGTGATGAATTATGAAAGGGTATGAAGAGTTATGGAGATTTAGGAGGGTTCCTTTTAAAGTTGAAGGCTAGAAAATCCCGAATTTTTACTTAAAAGTGGGATTTTTCGCGTTAAAAACACAAACGGGCCAGAAAAAGCCAAAAAATGATATCGGGCCTAGCTGTGAAGCTGCACGAGTCGTGCCAAGCTTGGCACGAGTCGTGCTGTCCTTGCACGGGTCGTGTCGTCCCCCCCCCCCCGCACGGATCGTGCCGCTCGTCGGCAGTCTGCGCGACCTCACGATTTTGCTCATAACTTCTTCATCCGATCTTGGATTGAGGTGATATTTGCGGTCATGCAATCCTCTTTTCCTTAGATTTCCAACCATATAAAGAAATATTGGAAAATTTGAGTATGAAACGACTCATGCAAAATGGCACTGGTCGTGCTGGTCGGCACAGCTTGCGTGCCTTCACCGTTTTTTCTCTTTTCACCTTATTTTCCACCTAAAAATACGAAATAACACCTCACATGCATCTAAAACATAAAGTTATGCAATTCTACCACAAGACGCTCAAATACGGATATAAATCCCACATAATGGTGCTAAATCGGACTCTACAACACGCAGATTTTCACACTAATCAAACCCCCATACTTAAGATGTTGTTCGTCCTCGAACAATGAAAAAGAACAAAGAAGAAGAAAGATAGTGTGTAAATCTAAGGGAAAATAAGAAATACGACACTCGGCCATTCAACACAATTTCATTAACTCCGGTCATGCAACTCTAATTACATGCAATAATTCATTCATAGCACACAAGTTAAGACAATTACTACCAATTAGAATGCTCTATCAATTTTTCTCACGGGAAGTATATCACTCTCACTCAAGTGTAAAAGATGTACACTTATGGGGTATGGTGTTTACGCTCAAATTCAATTCAAGTACATGTGTAACCATAAGCTTGTCAAACGTCTCAAACTCTCCACCACTTAAAAGTATGATTCGATAATGGGATCAAAAAGGACTTTTACTAGGATGTAATGTTAGCTCTTTGGTAAAGGTAGGAAACATATGGGCAAAGTAACTCAATTAGTCGAGAATTAAATCTGGAGATCTTTTGTACTGCAGATTTTTACACTTCAAGGCTATCCAGCTTCATGCTCTTCTAATTCCTTTTTCTCTCCCTTCCTTCAAGCTCAACCATTTTTTTCCTTTCCTTTCTTTTTCTTTTCTTGAGGTATCAGTTTTGGGCACTACCTCTAACATTTTGGGATACCAGTTTCGGGCACTACCCCTAAGTAATTTATTTTCAGCTCATACTTTTCAGCGCATAATCACTTGTACAGCTCCAAATATTTTATTCCCTCCAAACTCCATGAAAATCAACTCACACACTTTGACAACATTTAATTCTCCACTAAAATTAAGAATTTAAGGCTCAAATAAGATATCAAAGTGACTATCTTCGTAGGTTGCCAAAGAAATTAGGCTTTTAGGCTCAACAGGGCTAACTACGGATATAAAATTATTTGGTAGGAAATTATTTAGCAAAGTGACTCAAAAAAATCAAAGATGGCCTAAGATCATCTCCCATTATCTAACATAACACGCGGTCTCAAGTAAGACAAAAAGGCAAGTTCTAGAATACACACATAAGAATGATACTCACCAGAAATAAATCATGTGTTTATGTACATGATCTAAAGGCTCAAAATCTCACATGGGTTTCTAAGTAACAGAGCATTCTCCATAATAATCAATGTCTCATAAGTACATATAGAACTTCATACCACAATATAATTAAAGTACACTTCTTTCGTCAATTTCAAGAGCATATGAATTTCTGGCAGAAATCTAACAAATAAGATTATTTTAAGCACACAACCAGAAACCCAAACGTAAATACCTCAACTACTAGATAATCTCCCCCACAATACAAATCAAAAGTGTAAACTGACCCAAAAATTTGAATCTGAAGACTTACCTGGACCCACGCACTACCTCAGTACGACTCGTGCCAGCATATAGCATGGGTCGTGCCACCTTACCTATCGACATTTGGCGCGCTGCAGCACCAAGTGGCACGAATCGTGCCATATTCCTTGGCAGGTCGTGCGCTCTCCTTCCTCAACTCGTGCCGGCCACCAGCACCAGTGCTGGGCGGCACGCCTTGCATTCCTGCCCTATCAGCTTCGGCACGACTCGTGCGCCTATACGGCACGAGTTGTGCACCTCTCAATTTCTCACTTGGGTGCTTTTTCGAACTTTTTCACCTATTTCTTCAAATTTTCATCCAATTCATGCTCAAATACACTTAATTCATCAGTAATATCATCAGGAAAACTAAAAAAGTCAATCAAAAATTAATTACACCAAATCTAGGAAAAATAAACATAACAAAACTAAACACTTGGAAAGTTGCAAAAAAAATTTAAACATTCGAAATAAATTCCAAAAATTCTAAAAAAAATCAACCTCCAAGCATCACACACAAGTGAAAGAAAACTTACCTCGGGCTTCAAGACATTGGGATGCAAGTCCACCCCCCAAACTTAGTTCAAACTAAGTGAGAAACTAAGTTTGCAAAAAGTGAAAATCATAGGCGAAGAAGCACCAAATAAAATTTCCTACACCAAACAAAAACATTAAAGCAATAAAACAGGAGGGAAAGCCCCCCAACAAGCACTCATGTTTAATGTCGGAGAGTCACGACGGAATGCAGAATACGTAGACTACTGATTAAGAGGGCGATCCTCTTTCATCTTCACCTTCCAATACTTTCTCCCCCTCTTATCATCCACACTCTCCACCTTACCTTTCATAGGTACCATATGATTAGTAGAATCTCCTTTCTCAAGATTTCTCATGTCATTCCTGTCAATCTTCCATTCAATTTTAGAATCATTCCTATCACCATCAAGATCAAAGTTAGGATAAAATTGATCACAAAATAAAGAAAGAGATAAAGAACTTTCAAATCTGTGGGTATCCGGTGGTATATTAGGAGGCTTCAAGTAGGCATCATCTATTCTTCCTTTGTCGACATCCTTCTTCTCAACCTTAACTACGACATCCTCCCCCACCTTCAAAGGTGCTGTTTCTCTTACACTTACAACCTTGAGGCTCGCAGTAGTCGGCTTAACCTTTCTTCCTAAAACCCTGCAATTAGATTTATGTAAGTATTCAATATACCCATTAGAAAGCTCATCATACCTGTCATCAAAATTAGTAGAAAGAAAAGCAAGGAGTTTGCTTCGGCTTTTTTCCACAGGATCCTTAGACATGATCAAAGGCAAGCTCTCCTCCGCGGCTCCCTCTACTACTTTGATGATTCTACACTCTTGCATATCTGTAAGTGATTAGCCATAACTTGTAGTCGGGTTGATCAATTCAAGAATTTATTGAACCACAGGGAGATCGATGCTAGAGCTTAAGCGAGATCACGTTTATCGTAATTTTATAGAGACAAATCATCAATAGAGGTTGAGGATCAAACAAGAAATTAAATCAAAGCAAATAAGCAATAATCAAACGAGAAAGATGGATGGATCGAAAGTGGTTTACCAAATTGAGTAGAAGTGAGATTAACAACAATCAAGAAGTGGTAACTCTAGGAATTATGCATCAAGTTCATATGTATCATGGATTGAAGACTAAGGGCCAACGCTAAGATCACCTAAACTCTCTCGAGATGGATATGATATGAATATCAAATAGCTCCAATGTTAGTTCTCAAGTAAACAATTCCAACTTGGTACTAAGTTCAATTAAGAGTCCCTTCACATGATCTATTGACTTCTCAATCTAATAAATTATGTGTTCTATCAATGGGTTCTAAATAATAAAGGATTTCTCAATCTCTTTACAATTTATAATGGTCATGAAGTGTTTGATGAAATGATTCACTCAATTATCCTAAGCATATAATTGATTTCTCAATCTAATCACATATCTAGAACAATTAAACACACAAATCATCAATACAAATCAAGCAATTAATAATCAATAATAGAAAATCATAGATCCAATCAACATATGAATTCAAATATACAAATCTCCAAAATTATCCAACAACTCCCATGTTGCTAATCTCACAAGGGAGATTAGCCTATAATCTTCCTAAGATCCTTAACACAGACATTAGAAACCTTACAAATCATAGTAAACTATAGGATTAACACAAAGTTGGAATGAAAACTCCCTTGGATTGGATCCAATTGAATCTCATTTCTTCCTTTGGTGATTGACTTGATCCGTATGTCTCAACACACAATTTAATAATCCCCAAGTTGTTAAGGATATCAGTTGTAGTTTCGAAGGTGACCAAGTTATTATCGAACCCAAGGGACGGATAAATATCAGTTTAATTATTATCTAGTAAACTAAGACTATGTTGGAAATATGGTATTGAAATTGTGTAGGTACTATTAATCGAAATAACAATAGAAAAGAGAGTAGGTTGTGATCAAGTAAGATGAGAGGTAGTTCGTCAGGTCATCCAGTTTCACTTATTAATTCATACTCTCGTGTGTCAATGTCCGACTCTGCCTTGTGGAATATGGACGCATCACTAAGCCATACACATCTACTCTATAGACACAAGTAAACATGCGTGTATCACGTGTGAATATCCTTGGAGTAAGATGTATACTTTACCCCCCTTCCTAGGTACTATCATAATCAATTATTTCCCGTGCACTTAGTACTCTAACCCGATTTGATCTCCCTTTATATGTACTATAAAGTTATACTCTTTATCCTACTTATTAACCCGAATATGATTCAATTGACAAGTATTCATATAAGATAGTTCTAATAAAATTTCGGAATCCCTTCACTTAGAATTATAACGATAAACCCTGCTCAACAGTGAACGCACTCAACCAATAACCATGTTATGTATTCAGACTCTACACAACGATTATTGATGCACAAAACAACTATGAGTATGGATTAAAAACGCACAATCTTATATAAAATAAACCACAAGTAGTGTTGTACGGAGTATACACACGAAAGATGAATCAACTCATGAAACTTTCATAACCCTAGAACTACCGAAGTGGCTCTAGCCCATGATTGATCTAAGAACAATCATGATTAGATAGGCCAATCTTACTTGAACCTTCCAGCGGAACCTCTGTCACAGCCCTCCGGATGGTGGAAGATCGCCTCCTCTCCAACTCTATGTCTCCTTCTACGTTTCTCGATCAAAAGCTTCTTCTTTGGACTGCATGAGCCTTCTTTTATACTTGTAATCACGTCTCTAGGGCTTGGAATTGGCTTTTCAAGTGTTCTCACGCGTTTAGGCCTCGAAAATCCGGATAAGGTAAGTTTCCGCGATGCTGGTTCGACTTCAGCAAACAGGTCGAACCAGAGGCCGCAGGTCGAACCACAGGTCGAACCATGCTTCTGGACAATTTCTGTACTTAGTTCGACCTCTTGCACAGGTCGAACCACTCCTTCTTTGGTCGAACCACAGGTCGAACCGCACCCTGGACAATTTTCGCTCCCGATTCGACCGACTGGCAGGTTGAACCCACACGTCGTGGTCGAATCCTCTTCTTCACGAACTGGTTCGACCTCGGTTCGACCTGATAGACAGATCGAACCCCTTGAGTCGTGGTCGAACCTCCTTCTGGAGACTTCACGATGCTGGTTCGAGCTGCTGGAGAGGTCGAACCCTTCTCCAACCAGGTCGAACCCACCTTTTCTTGGGCGGTTCGCATGGCTTCGACTCCGTCTCTTCGATTCTTGACACTTCCTCTCCGATTTATCTATCAAAACCACTAAAATAGCTTCTCTAACACCTGATTCATGCTTATTCACAATATATATAGGTTTTCCACCTATTTCACCTTCAAAACTCTCCAAAACTAGCACAAAACATGATGCTAAACTTGTGAATTTACACACTCATCAAACCCCCAAACTTACATGTTGCTCGTCCCGAGGCAACCAATACAAACCACAGGAGTCGTGTATAATTCACTAAGTCCAAGTACAACAGATATTACATATGCAATCTCATTAATTCAAACAAGTATAGCTCGCATCATACATATCATTTATGCAAAACATCACTCAATCACACACCATTCGGAGTACTAAGTCATCAAGCTCACAAGATAAATTTACTCTCTCACTCAAGTGCGTGAGGCACTTCATAGGATAGTATAAACGCTCATATTCAATCTATATTCACGCGTAACCATAAGCTTGGCAAAGGTCTCAAAAATCAACTCACAATCAACTTATTACTAGGATCACAAAGGACTTGTCTTTGGGTTGTAATGTTGGCTCTTTGGAAAGGGTAGGAAATATTTGGATATAGTGACTCAAACACTAGTAGAGAGTTACCTTGGAGGTTCTTTATCTCTTCATTCTCCTCCAATTCTTCTCTTGCACTCGCAATTTTCGAATTTCCTTCTTTTCCTTGCATCAACATTGTTCTTCTTTTGACGACTAGGGTACTGGTTTTAGGCACTACCCTTCTTCTCAATCATCGATCGGCTGCTTATCATAAGCAATTCGGGGTACCAGTTTCAAGTACTACCCTTAACAAAATTTAACCATGCTTTCCATTCTACTCAACTTCATTCCATCTTCCTTTTTCTTCTTGCAACACTCAATCACCTCAACTCTCTCTACCAATGAATAGGGAATTTACAAAGCTCAAGTAAAGGTTCATAAGGCTATTTACTTCGGCTACCAAAGAAAAAGCTTTAATGGCTCAAACGGGGCTACCGAAGGTTTATATGATCATTAGGAAAGGTAAAATTCGGCTAAGTGACTCAATTAATCAAGAACGGCCTAAGATCATGTCCTAATATTTTATCAATTGTAAGTTTCACACAAGACGCCAAGCCAAGTTCTAGAATACGTTTATATAGATGATTCTCTCAAGAATAAACTATCATGATCAATCATGATACAGGCTCAAATCCTCACATAGGTAATAGAATCCTAGTACTCCTCATAGCACATAATCGAAATCAATTCAACATAAATTCCACATACTTATCAAATATACATGCTCTTCTCAATGAAATAAACACATGAAAACATGAATGCACAGAAATCCATATCCCATTCAAATCAGTTATACAAGATCACAATATCAAGTACATGTCACTCACACAATATCACACCCCAACCTGTAAAGATAAAAAGAAGAATGAGAGATGAGATGAATCAGAGAAACCAAAAGTAAACCTGAAAACTACTCCTTAGGAGCATCATCCTTCTCATCATCATCTTCCTCATCCTCATCCAACTTATCCTCCACAGCTCGGTACAGGCTGGTAATGTGCCCATCCATCACATCTACTCGCCTTCCCACTCCACCAACTCGCTCATTCAAAGCAATGTACTTCTCGTTCAATGTGGCGTAGTTGGCGTTGGCGAGCGCAAGCTGCCTATTTGTCTCCTACTGCGCAGCTACGACCGCAACCAGCTACTCCTGGATCAAATGAAGCTGCTCCCGGAAATCACCCGGAACACCCCGCTGCTGCTGTACTGGAGCGCGCTGAGGCGCGTCATGCTGCTCCTCCTCCGGAATCTCCATCTCCGGCTGCTCATCTACCCGATGCTCGAACTCGGGCTGCTGGAGTGGCTGTGGTGGCTGCTGCGGTGGTGGACGGTACTCTCCCTGATCCACAATCTGCTGTAACTCCGCCAATCTGCCCTCCGCGCACATCCTAGCCACGGCTCTCCAGTCCCCGTTGGTCTTCACAGTCACGGACAGAGCAGTGTGTCCTAGGGAGTTCATCAACAAATTCCGTGCCTCCCGTACAGTGGTCATGTTGCTCACGTCAAAAGGAAACATGAAATCGTATGGCCTTGTCCCCCTTATAAAGAACCAGTCACCATCTCTAAAGTGAGCAAATCCTCCTTTCACGCACGTGAGCATCACCAAATCGGGCTCCCCTCTAACTGGTGTGATGCCGGTGAAATCCATGTTGTAGTGCTCAGCTACGATCGTCAGTAATCCTCCAATATTGATCTTCTGAAATCCAACGGTCCTGAATCGATGCAGCTGCGCAATGAAATAAGCTCCAACGTTGAAGTTTACCATATTCATCATACACCACAAGGCGTATAGCTCTCCTCTAGACACACATCCACCCTCCGAGCGAGCGAACAATGTGTTCCCAAGCACTCGATCCATATACTTCAACACCGGATTCTTGATCGAAGATGCACGGGCCTGCTTGATCTTATAATCGCCAATCTCCCCGGATATCTCTCTCCAAAACCTATTGGCATTGAACTGTCCGTGCTCCACTCGAGAAATCTCTACAGGCGTCTGAAACAGCTGATTGAAATCCTCAGCCGTCCATCTCCTTCGAACTCCTCCCAACTGAAATGTGCACTGATACGGGTAGCCGAGCGGGTCCTTATCCATCTCAAATGAGCAAACTACCTCCGCTGTAACATGGAAATAAGTCGGCCTCTTCAACTCCATAAATCTGCGGATACCCACTCGATCAAACAACATAGTCATCTCATCCCGGATGCTCATAAGTCGCATGGCCTCATCATCTTGATATCTTGTCCGAGCTATCTTATCTGAGACTTCTCCCCATTTTTCTTTAATCTCATCCCACTCAGGCATCTGAATCTTGAAGTTCTCGGGAAGACGTTCTTGCAACCTAAGTGTCTTCATCACCTTATCCACATTCGAAGGCCTATCATGCCTTTTCTTTGATCTCACCTCAGTTGCCTTGCCCATGGTGAATAATCGACCAACACCACACACACACAAGAAAATCGCGACTGAAGCCCTAATTCGCGACGAAAAATCGCCCAAATCCGCACCCAATTCGTAATTCGAAGTGTAGTGTTGTGTAATCGGTGCGAAATCAAGTATAATCGAAGAATATGTGCAAGGGTGTTGAGGTTCGAAGAGGGTTCAGAGTGTGTTTTGCAAAGAAAATGTGATCGAACCCTCTAAAAATTCGAACTTAAACTGCGTACCTGGCTTGGTTCGACCTTGGTTTGACCTGTTGAACAGGTCGAACCAGGACTAGCGTGGTCGAACCACTCTTCTCGACAAGTTTTTCCTCAGGTTCGACCTTGGTTCGACCTACTGGAACAGGTCGAACCAGGTAACTCCATGTCGAACCACCCTTCTGGAAGTTTTAAGTCCACGGTTCGACCTTGGTTCGACCTGGTTAACAGGTCGAACCAGAAACGTCGTGGTTGAACCATACTGCATCAAAACAGGGTGTTCTAAAATGTGTGGTTCGACCTTGGTTCGACCTACTGGAATAGGTCGAACCATGGATCACTTGGTCGAACCACCTCTCTGGATAAATTAACACCACGGTTCGACTTTCTCAGCTGGGCGAACCATCCCCATCTTGGTCGAACCATCCCTATGAACTTCTTAAAACAAGTGTTCTTCATTCCCTACACACTTCAAGCTTCAAGACAAATCATTAAGTACCAACTAAAGCACAACTTCATCAAAATTCAATCATTAAACCCATCAATCATGAGTAACTCCACAATCAATCAAAGTACTAAATAAAACACCACCGAACATTAGGCAAGTTGCAAAAAATCGACACACCAAACCGATTAGAATTTAAAATATGTCGCAAAAACCAACTTCCCTAACAAATGCTACAAAGAAAAGATCATACATCCGGTGCTTAACGAGGTAAGTACATCACACCCCCCAAACTTAGGAGAAACAAAGTCGAAACTAAGTTTGCAAAGAGATGTAATATCCGATAAGTAAGCACTTTTAATACAAAAATTTCTTACGCACACTAAAGAAATAAAGTAATAAAAATGGAAAGGCCCCTAACAGATGCTCATATTTAACGTCGGAGAGTCATGACGGTACCAAATCAGATCAAGGTATCTTTAAAAATGACGCAAGCATCATCCGGCGACCTGTAATGCTTCAAACGATGCCCATTCGCCGCGATAATGTCCCCGTCCTTGTCAATGAGCTCAAAACTCCCCCCTCCTAAGGCTCGATGAATCATGAACGGGCCTGTCCATTTCGACTTCAACTTGCCTGCAAAAAGCTTTAAACGAGAGTTAAAAAGTAATACCTCGTCTCCTCGCTTGAACTCCTTGTATGAGATCTTCGAATCATGCCATCTCTTCATCCTTTCCTTATAGATCTCTGAATTCTTGTAAGCACGACTCCTAAACTCATCCAATTGATTAATGTGAATCATCCTCAACTCCTTTACATCTTTAAGAGTCAAGTTCAAGCTTCGCAACGCCCAAAATGCTTTGTGTTGAATCTCTACAGGTAAGTGGCACGCCTTCCCATAGACAATTTGATACGGTGACATATCCAACACTGTCTTGAACGCGGTCCGGAACCCCCATAAGACATCATCGAGCTTCAAAGCCCAATCATTTCTATTGGTTCCTACCACCTTCTCTAGAATCTAGTTGACTTGACGGTTGGAGACTTCCGTCTGCCCATTCGCTTGAGGATGATAGGGCGTAGTAACCCTATGCTTAACACCATACCCTTGAAGCACCTTCTCAAGAAACTTATTGACGAAGTGAGTACCACCATCACTAACTAGCGCTCTAGGGACTCCATAGCGGGCAAATATATGTTTCTTCAAGAAAGATATAACAGTTTTCGAATCATTCAAGCGAGTAGGAATTGCTTCCACCCACTTAGAAACATAATCCACAGCAAGAAGAATGTAGAGAAATCCATTCGATGGGGGAAAAGGCCCCATGAAATCGATACCCCACACATCAAAAACCTCCACCACTATGCTCGGCTGAAGTGGCATCTCATCTCTCCTACTGATGTTCCCCGTGCGTTGACAACATCGCAAGATGCGACATAGGACTCACAATCCTTGAACAACGTAGGCCAATAGAGCGCAGACTGAAGTACCTTGGCTGCTGTCTTTTGAGCGCCGAAGTGCCCCCCGTTAGGTTGTGCATGGCAAAACTCGAGAACACTCTCCATCTCTATCTCGGGCACACACCTACGGACTATAGAATCCGTGCAAATCTTGTATACAAACGGATCGTACCATATAAAGGTCTCAACATCCCTCTTGAATTTAGCAAGTTGATATCGGTTGAGATCCTTTGAAATTTCTCCCACGGCGATATAATTAACAAAATCCGCATACCATGGGTCAACTCCTTGTGCAGCAACCACACATGCTCGCTCTGCCCCTTCAACAAACACAGCCATAAGCTTTTCATCCGGGAACATCTCCTCAATATAATCGAAAGAATTATCACAATGCTCCCTAGTCTCCAACCTCGAAAGGTGATCCGCCAATACATTATCAGTACCTTTCTTATCTCGGATCTCCATGCCAAACTCTTGAAGTAGAAGAATCCCGGATCCTAGGCTTCATCTCCTTCTTCTCCATCAAGTACCGAATTGCTGAATGATCCGTGTACACAATAGTCTTCATGCCAACCAAATACTGACGAAACTTATCGAATGCGTACACAACAGCCAAAAACTCCTTCTCAGTCACCGCGTAATTCTTTTGTGCCGCATCGAAAGTCTTGTTGGCGTAGTAGATGGCGCAAAACTTCTTCTCCCTCAGCTGCCCAAGCACCACTCCAAGTGCTAGATCACTTGCATCACACATAAGTACAAACGGTTGAGTCCAATCCGGTGTGATCAAGATAGGTGCAGTAGTAAGCGCCTCCTTCAAAACCTGAAAAGCTGTTAGACATTCTTCATTAAACACAAAAGGAACATCCTTTTCAAGTAAATGAGACAAGGGCTTGGAGTATTTCGAGAAGTCTTTTATAAATCTCCTGTAAAAACCGGCGTGTCCAAGAAAGGACCGCACTCCTTTTTCATTGGTCGGTGGTGGAAGCTTCTCAATTGCCACCACTTTGGCACGATCGACCTGTAATCCCTTGGCGGAAACATGATGCCCAAGAACGATCCCATCCTTTACCATGAAGTGGCACTTCTCCCAGTTCAAGACAAGATTAGTCTCTTGGCATCTCTTCAAAATAGTAGCGAGGTTAGACAAACAAATATCAAAGGAGGAACCAAAAACAGAGAAATCATCCATGAACACTTCCATGATCTTCTCAATCAACCCATTGAATATTGCCATCATGCATCTCTGAAAAGTAGCAGGCACATTACACAACCTAAATGGCATCTTCCTAAAGGCGAAGGTCCCGTAGGGGCAAGTAAAGGTGGTCTTTTCTTGATCCTCGGGGGCAATCATAATCTGGTTGTACCCCGAGTACCCATCCAAGAAACAATAAAACTCGTACCCTGCAAGACGATCTAACATTTGATCCATGAAAGGAAGGGGAAAATGGTCTTTACATGTATTCTCATTCAACTTCCTATAATCAACACATGTACGCCATCCCGTAGGAATCCTTGTAGCGATAGCTTCTCCATCCTCAGCTTTTACTACAGTCATGCCCCCCTTCTTAGCAACTACATGCAATGGACTCACATGGGGACTATCACTAATAGGATATATAATTCCAGCATCCAACCACGTAAGGATTTGCTTCCTTATCACCTCTTGAATCGCGGGATTAACCCTCCTCTGATTATGAACACTCGCCTTAGCCTTATCTATCAACCTTACCTTATGCATGCAATACGAAGGACTTATTCCTTTCAAATCCTCAAGTGACCAATCAATCGCAGACCTATACTTCCGAAGAACATCCAATAACTCCTCAAGTTGGTCATCATCAAGAGAAGAAGATACAATTACCAGATATGTTTCATTGTCGCCTAGAAAGGCGTACTTCAAGTGTTCCGGCAATAGTTTCAACCCTTCGATCTTCACTTCCACTGGAATGTTCTCTTCATCCAAAGGCAAATACTTCCTAGTCCAATTGACTTCTTCCACCTTAGTTCTTTCCAATTCAAACCTGTCATCCCCCAAAGCAAGTAAGTTTTCAAGAAATTCAATACATACCTCGTTGGAGAGACCGTCAAGCTCTGAAGTGGGATAAGTAAGAGACTCCATCAAACATGTCTCTAGAGGATCCTTAGTTAGGATCAAAGACATATCTTCATCCACAATCTCCTCCACCACGTCAATACTATGACACTGAGACTCC
This sequence comes from Pogostemon cablin, assembly GCA_023678885.1. Classification (NCBI taxonomy): domain Eukaryota; kingdom Viridiplantae; phylum Streptophyta; class Magnoliopsida; order Lamiales; family Lamiaceae; genus Pogostemon; species Pogostemon cablin. The sequence goes on along the minus strand of CM042965.1, from coordinate 32,891,699 downwards.
ATGGGTATCTTCATTGCTTTGTCCAAGTTGAAAATAACTTCTTCTTTGTCCATCCTCAATCTGAGCTCCCCTTTTTGGACATCAATCATGGCTCCAGCAGTAGCAAGGAAAGGTCTCCCCAAGATTAAAGGGATATTATCCTTGTCATCATCCATTTCTAGCACAAGAAAGTCTACCGGAAAGACTAGCTTCTCCACTTTGACGAGTACGTCTTCAATAATCCCTTTCGGAAACGTCATCGACCTGTCCGCCAATTGGAGAGCAACTGTTGTAGGGGTTAACTCCCCCAAACCAAGCCTCTGAAAAATAGACAATGGCATCAAATTGATGCTTGCCCCTAAATCACACAAAGCTCGCCGTGCCGGCCCCTTTCCGATCTCACATAGAATAGTGAAGCTCCCCGGATCTTTCATCTTCTGTGGCAGCTTTCTCTGAATGATTGAGCTACAATTTTCAGATAAATTCACCGTTTCAATTCCGGTTAAGCTCTGCTTCTTCAACAATATGTCCTTGAGGAACCGAGCATAGTAAGGCATCTCCATTATTGCTTCCGAGAAAGGAATGCTCAAGCTTATCTTATTCATAATCTCTGAAAATTTCTTGAACTTCTCTTCCAATCCCTTCTTCACCAGCTTGTACGGAAACGGTGGAGGAATCTTTGTTTTGGGAATCCCCCATTCATCACGATCAACCTTCTCCGCTTTCTCCTTTTCGGCTCTCAATCGCTTGACTCTCTCCCACTTTTTCTCATCTATAATCTCTGTACTTTGCTCATTCTGAACCACTGGAGTAGCATCAACATCATCGAGAGTATTCGGAGTAGCAATAGGCAAATTATGGATGGGTTCGACCAGGGTTCGACCTGTGGAACAGGTCAAACCAGGGACGTAATGGTCGAACCGTCTCTGTGGCAGATCACTTTCTTTCTGAATTTGAGGTTCGACTTGGGTTCGACCTGGTTGATAGGTCGAACTATTTCCCCCTGGGTCGAACCACCCTACTGTACTCTTTCCTCCTTCCGGTTTGACTTGGGTTCGACCTGATGGATTGGTCGAACCATGTCCATCGTGGTCGAACTGTGGCTGCTTCAAAATAGGGTGCTGCAAGTTGTGTGGTTCGACATAGGTTCGACCTTCTGCACAGGTCGAACCGTGGCCGTCGTGGTCGAACCGCTCGGTTGGAAAAACAGAGTACTGGAAACTGCTTGGTTTGACATAGGTTCGACCTGGTTGATAGGTCGAACCATTGTCATTTTGGTTGAACCGGTGCTGCATTGACTCTCGATCGTGTCCAGTGCCTTGGTTCGACCTCCCCTGTATGGTTCGACCTTCAATGCTGGTCGAACCGAGGCCGAATCCTCCTCTGGACATCTCCGTCTTCAATTCCGGCTTTATTGGCCCCTCGTATTGCGTTCCAGACCTCAATGTGATGGCGTTGCAGGACCTAGGATTCTCAATACTCTGAGATGGAAACTTTCCTTTCTCCACAGATTGAGTCAATGTATTCACATTCTCTGCGATTGTCCCCATTAACAACGTAAGGTCTCTAACTTGAGTGGACAAATCCTTATGATGATCATCAATCTTCTTCTCGAGTTTAGCCTCAAGGCGGTTCACTCTTTCATCATTCTTTGCCATATACCTGTTCACAGTATCCTCAAAACCCGATTTTCCTTCTTCCACCTTAGTACCCGGATCAACACCCGTCGGAGGTTGCATTGCATTGTTCGGATTGCTCCAAGAGAACTCTGGCCTCCTAGGCTGTTGTTGATAACCACCAGGAGGACCACGATTATTGAAGTTTCCTCGATAGTTCCCTTGGTAGTTCCGATTTCCTTGATCTGGATACCTAATCCCTTGAATACTTTGGCCCATGGCGTAATTTGCCTCTTCCAATTCCTCTTGGATCGTGCCATCATTCATCGCTTCCTGCTGCATGATTGGTACTCGCTGAGATATATCGCTGATTTGCTTCTGTTGGGACTCAAGTAGCTTGTTGATGTTGGACAAGCTAGAGACGATCTCATCCTCTCTACTTGTTTTCACCATTGTATGTTCAACTTTAGCTACCTTTCCAAGAACATAAGTGCCTCGAACTCTGTTAGTTGGCCAATCTCTCGAATTCATCGAAATATCTTCGAGCAATTTCTCGGCCTCTACAGATGACTTAGTAAGCAATGCTCCATTAGAAGAAGCATCCAATAAAACTCTTGAATCGCAGTCCAATCCATTGTAGAATATACTGATATATTGAGCTTTAGATAGCCCATGTTGAGGACACCTTCGTAGCATGTCCTTGAATCTATCCCAAGCCTCATGAAACTTCTCTCCTCCACCGATAGCAAATTGGTTAATCTCTTGTTTCATCTTAAACACTTTTGAAGGTGGCATGTATCTCTCCAAGAACCTTAACTTCAATTGCTCCCAAGTGGTGCACTCAGCTGCGTTTAAAGTATCGTACCAATCTCTCGCCTTTTCAGTAAGCGAGAATTTGAACAATAAGATCTTCCGCGCATCTTCATGGTCTCCTGCATCTTTTTGAGTACTTGCATACCCCAGAAACTTGTTTAGATGTTGCTGCAGATCCTCAAAAGATCCTCCTGAAAAGGAGTTCCTTTCTATCATGCTAATAAGAGCGGGGTGAAGATCGAAATCAGCATTAGCTCCACTCGCTCCTAGAAGCCCTAAGTGTCCAGCCCCGTTATTCTTGAAGACTTCACGGATGGCCAGATTATCCGTATTGGCCCTGTCGTAGGCCATGTCAACTTCCTCTGTTGCTGCGTTTGGATCAACCACAGTTTTAGTTGCTTCCGAGTTCGGTTCGTCAACTTCAACTCCAAAATTCAGAGCTTTAGTTGGATCTATGGTCTTGTTCTTACTCTTCTTCTTCTTCTTCTTTTTAGAAGACGCTCCGATCTCAGGATTGTATGATTCTAATTCACCTTTCTGTGATCGCGGGAGCATACACCTGAAAAGAATAAAAGAGAAAACAGTAAAACAAGAAAGATAATCCTAATTAACTAGAAATAACAAAAAGATATTTTAAGCCATCCCCGGCAACGGCGCCATTGACTTGATCCGTATGTCTCAACACACAATTTAATAATCCCCAAGTTGTTAAGGATATCAGTTGTAGTTTCGAAGGTGACCAAGTTATTATCGAACCCAAGGGACGGATAAATATCAGTTTAATTATTATCTAGTAAACTAAGACTATGTTGGAAATATGGTATTGAAATTGTGTAGGTACTATTAATCGAAATAACAATAGAAAAGAGAGTAGGTTGTGATCAAGTAAGATGAGAGGTAGTTCGTCAGGTCATCCAGTTTCACTTATTAATTCATACTCTCGTGTGTCAATGTCCGACTCTGCTTTGTGGAATATGGACGCATCACTAAGCCATACACATCTACTCTATAGACACAAGTAAACATGCGTGTATCACGTGTGAATATCCTTGGAGCAAGATGTATACTTTACCCCCCTTCCTAGGTACTATCATAATCAATTATTTCCCGTGCACTTAGTACTCTAACCCGATTTGATCTCCCTTTATAGGTACTATAAAGTTATACTCTTTATCCTACTTATTAACCCGAATATGATTCAATTGACAAGTATTCATATAAGATAGTTCTAATAAAACTTCAGAATCCCTTCACTTAGAATTATAACGGTAAACCCTGCTCAACAGTAAACGCACTCAACCAATAATCATGTTATGTATTCAGACTCTACACAACGATTATTGATGCACAAAACAACTATGAGTATGGATTAAAAACGCACAATCTTATATAAAATAAACCACAAGTAGTGTTGTACGGAGTATACACATGAAAGATGAATCAACTCATGAAACTTTCATAACCCTAGAACTACCGAATTGGCTCTAGCCCATGATTGATCTAAGAACAATCATGGTTAGATAGGCCAATCTTACTTGAACCTTCCAGCGGAACCTCTGTCACAGCCCTCCGGATGGTGGAAGATCGCCTCCTCTACAACTCTATGTCTCCTTCTACGTTTCTCGATCAAAAGCTTCTTCTTTGGACTGCATGAGCCTTCTTTTATACTTGTAATCACGTCTCTAGGGCTTAGAATGAGCTTTTCAAGTGTTCTCACGCGTTTAGGCCTCGAAAATCCGGATAAGGTAAGTTTCCGCGATGCTGGTTCGACTTCAGCAAATAGGTCGAACCAGAGGCCGCAGGTCGAACCACAGGTCGAACCATGCTTTTGGACAATTTCTGCACTTGGTTCGACCTCTTGCACAGGTCGAACCACTCCTCCTTTGGTCGAACCACAGGTCGAACCGCATCCTGGACAATTTTCACTCCCGATTCGACCGACTGGCAGGTCGAACCCACACGTCGTGGTCGAATCCTCTTCTTCGTGAACTGGTTCGACCTCGGTTCGACCTGATAGACAGGTCGAACCCCTTGAGTCGTGGTCGCACCTCCTTCTGGAGACTTCACGATGCTGGTTCGACCTGCTGGAGAGGTCGAACCCTTCTCCAACCAGGTCGAACCCACCTTTTCTTGGGCGGTTCGCATGGCTTCGACTCCGTCTCTTCGATTCTTGACACTTCCTCTCCGATTTATCTATCAAAACCACTCAAATAGCTCCTCTAACACCTGATTCATGCTTATTCACAATATATATAGGTTTTCCACCTATTTCACCTTCAAAACTCTCCAAAACTAGCACAAAACATGATGCTAAACTTGTGAATTTACACACTCATCAGTGATCACCCACTTTTCTTTGCTTCTTCACTTGATTTGGATAGAGGTTTTATGGTGAGATGATGATGGAGTGATTAGATGGATGAATTTGATGAAGAATATGGTGTAAAATGAAGGAATTGGTATGTGAGGTGTGTGTGCAGCTGAATTTCGGAGTCTCTCCTCAAAATGTTGAATGAATTGATATATATACCCCTTGGAGACCTTCTAGAAGATGGCGTACGATTCGTGTGCTGATGCTCGGCCAATGGGTGGCCGTGCTGAAGGAATTGATGTTCCCGTAAGGCTTCCTCTTACAGGCCCGTGTTGGGAACACGGGGCGTGTCTCTGCACCGGACACGATTCGTGCGATGACAAACGGCCAAGGTGTGGCCATGTTGTAGGAATTGATGTCGCCACACGGCCACATGTTACAGGGCCGTGTTGGCGACACGACTCGTGCTCCTGCTCCCCTGTTCCTTCTTCTTCGTTTCATCTTCCGTCTCTGTTTTTGCTCCTTTTCACCTGTTTTACATATAAATAAGTTCATTCACACTCAATTCCATAAAAACACATAACACAACCAAATAACACATAAAATACGGATAAAATACTACAAAATAGATATAAAAAGATATTAAAAACTAGGTAAAAATGCCACTCATCACACCCCAAATTCAAAGTGTTGTGCGTTCCCGCATAACAAAAATGATAAACCAAGAGGAGTGATTTTCACCTAGGAAAAAACTAAACGAACATATGTAATAACACATCAATAGTAATAAAAACTACAAATCATGCTAAGTCATCCTACAAGATTAAACTCATAACATGAAAAATTAACAAGTTCAATCTAAAGAGAATAATAGTGTAATATAGTCTCTTTTAGTCCAAGCCTTACATAGTTTATAAATGTCACTCAACACTCTTAAGGTAAGGTTAATCAACACTCATCAATCGATTGGCTCGACTCGCTATAATCTTGCTTGTGGACTACATTCACAAACCTCCAAAGTTTCCATTAGTGATCAAAAAGGTCTTTAATTAAGGATGTAATGATAGGCTCTTTGGTAGGGTGGGGAGAGTATGGGTAATAGTGACTACTCACGTGTAAGTAATTGAAGAGATAGCCAATTTCTCCAACTTCTCCACGTTTCTTTCTTCCTTTCTTATCTTTAAACTTTCCTTAGATTGAGCTTCCTTCTAAATCATGTTTCGTTCTTTGAATTTTTATTTTCTTGAGCATCTTGTTGTTGCTTTACTCATTTTTCTTGTTTTGAGGTTGCATGTTCACTCTTGTTTATGCTCTTTTATCTTTTTTTCTTGTTTGTCTACCATTTCCTTTTCTTCTTTTTTTTTCTACTCAAACCTTTCTAAACCACATCTCCTCAATCACTCACATAGAAGGGTAAATATGTAAGGCTTTAAGTGGGTAATTAAGGCTTGTAGTGTGCTTATATCACAATAAATAGGCTTAAAGGCTCAAAATGGTTGACTAGGGATGATGTTCATGGTAGGAAATATTTGGCAATGACTGTAATAACAAGGATGTCCTTATATCATTTCACTAATTTCCGCAGATCGTGTTCGTTCCTACAGTCCTTGAGCAAGTTCTAGCTTATCAACACTCAATCGATCCACTCATGAAGAAATATCATGTATGCATGGTTGAGGCTCAAATTCTCACAAACTTGTGCATTGGACCTTAAGAAACTTATTACACCATATTCCTCTAAAAATTGAACAAGTTAAATAAAACATGTTACAATTTGAAAATGTAGAGATTCTTAATCAAAATTTGTCATCACTTACTACCACAACATATCATCACTCACATTCAAAAACGACTCACAACCTCCCTAAATAAACCACCAAACACCCCAAAACAAAAATAAGAAAAACACACAAAACGAAAGGGTACAACAAACACTAAACACGAAAAACACACTAAAATAACAACAATCACCACAAGAGGAAATAAAGCACAAAATTCACCCATCCATAATCAAGATAAAACACATCTCAACTCAGCCTTAATTGAAAAGAAATTCTAAATTAGAAATTAAAACATCCCAAAACAACGAATAAAGTATCAAATCCAAAATACCCTAGATCAACTAAAATGAGCTAAAGAAGTGTCGAGCACTAAAAGTACTCCCTTCAATTTTTCGGTGGAGGGGGTGGTGCTCCTTGATAAGCTCCCCAAGGATTATAAGCACGAGGTGACCCCGAGAACTGGAAATTGAACATCATTATGAGCATATCCTCCATGTTGTTTGAATGGACACGTGCTTGCTCATCATCATAATCTCTCATCCGCTGTCCCTGTTGTATCTCCCTCATCATCACACTCTGTCTTTGTTGTTTCTCTCGGAACTCTCTCATCTAGTCCCCGTGTGATTGCTGAGTCTGCCTAATCTCCCTGACTTCATCTTCTAAAAGATTCCACCTCGCAATCCCCACTCCAGTTCTCATAAATTGTTGTTGTTGCTGAAACTCCTCGTCTCGGTCTTCCTCTTCTTCTTGCTCAAATACTGGAGGCTTTGCTGCTTGCTCTTCAAATTCCACCTGATGCGGTTGCTCCTCTTCATCTCCTATTTTCATGTTCTCTGGCTCAGCTCTCAGATCTCGAAGCTCTGGATTCTCTTCTACTCGCATCTGCTGGAGCACTGCTTCTACTCATTCTCTATTCTGACTGTAGAAAGCTCTCACAACTGCAGAGTGGTTCTGACCTGCCATTGCTAAGTTTTGCTTCTTCCTTTGTCCGCGCAATGTGGTAAGCTCAGGAGCAGGGAGAGGAAATGGAGCTCCTTTATTTTGCCTTAAGCAATACATATTTCCTATGAACGATAGGAACTCCATCCTTACGAGTTGCGTGTGTGTGAGTCCCTCACTAACCATCATGTGTGGCATACCTCTAAGGTCGATTCCCAAACCTTGAGCAATCATAGTCACCATTCCTCCAATCATAATTCCTCGAGTGTTTTCTCTTTTCGCCACTCTCTCAACATGCTGGATAAAGTGAGCTGCAATGTTCACTCTAAACTCTTGAATTATACTGTACATGATGTACAACTGTTTTTCTCCAACAGCTCCGCTTTCAAATCTCCCCAGAATTGTATTTGAAATGATCTTCTCAAGATACCTCATGACCGGGTTTCTTATAGCTGTCCCCTTTAAAGAGCTTGGAATGTACTCTTCACGTTCTGTTCCATCGTCAACCAACTTTCTCCACCAGGTTTGTTGATTAAAACCTCCTCCTGTTAGAAAACTTTGATGACCTCTCATAATCGGACATCCAAAGAACCTATTTAGCTCATTCAACGGAACCTTCTCCCACATCTGATTATTCAACTGAAATGTGATCGAGATAGGAAACTTGTTCCTATCCTTCTGAACCTCTAGGGTGCTCATAAACTCAGTGGTCAGATGGTAGTAAGTGGGAGGTCTCTTGTCGAAAAATTCTTCTATTTCTACCCGATGGAACATGAGTCTCAGATCACCTTCTATTCCAAGACTCTCCATAGTGGCTTGATCTTGAAATCGAGTTGCCCTAATCTTGGAGATGATATATTCCCACCTCAATGCATACTTCTCCCATTCTGTAAACTCAACTCCAAAATTCACTGGGTGTATTTCCTTCGTAATCAAATTTGCATCAAGGTCGGATAACTTCATGTCCGTCTCAACAATGATGAAATCTTCATTATGTTTCCTCACTCTTCTTTCAGCCATATACAATATACAACATATTTCAAATTACCCTTCAACTTCAACTCAAGAAAGACATGCTATTGCTTAGAATTCTCACTAATTATTCAACTAAGTTTTGATTCTAGCACATACTCAAGCATAACAAGCAATGTTTCCCGAAGATCTTCAATTGAATCCAAGCAACTTTAACAACAATTTATTTCAAAAATTTTGCTTTACTCAATCAAGTTCAACCTCTTATTCTTTCCATTCTTTTATAAATCATCACAATTTCAAATGGTACCACTTATATCAACAATGTTTCATGAACAAGCTTGTAGTTCTATTCAAAACTTCATTCAGGCATTTCATCGAGCATGTGGTATTCACATAATTCACAATCAATTCAAACAATAATTCACCATTCTTCATGCTCAACTTCTCAACATTATATAATTCCCCACAATACCATCACATAGAAACATTATCAATCAATTAGAAACATCCTATGCCCTAGGTCAATCATCATTCAAAATCCCCAAATTCAATATCCTTATGAACCCTAATTATTGCAAAATTTCAATTAATTCAACAATCAAACTCATAAATTCATGTTTCAATCATCCTAAATATGCATCAAACACTCTATTATTCAAAACCCATGAATGAATTTCGAAGTTTACACATTCAATTTGAAAACTAGGGCATAAGAGATCATACCTTGAATGTTCTTGAATCAAATGGAAAGAATTTGAAGGTTAAAGCTTGAGAGTCACCTTTCAATCACACAATCTTACCACTCTTTTATGTTTGGATGGTGAATTGGGGAGTTTGGAGGTGATTCGAACGAGGGGAGAGTGTTTGTGCAGAAGGGGAATGAATGGCCGTGTTCCAACCGGCAGATTTTTAAACACTGCTTCGGACACGTACGAGTCGTGCTATGTAACACGGCCATAAGGTGACCGTGTTGCATAAATTGATGCCCTAGCACGACTTTCCTTTACAGGCCCGTGTTGGGAACACACGTCATGTCTCTGCACCAGGCACGACTCATGCGACAACACACGGCCAAGGCGTGGTCGTGTTGGTCAAGTTGATGTCGCCACACGGCCACCTGTTACAGGGCCGTATTGGCGGCACGAGTCGTGCTTCTGCGCCTCTGTTTGCCCCAATTTTTCAACTTCAAATCTTGTCTTTCCCTGTTTTAATTCTTCCAATACTCCCTATTCATGCTCACCGCTCAAAAACATCATTAGCTCAACATTAGCATCAAATACAAAAGGATTATCAACTTCCACACCACCAAAACAGACCAAAACCAAACCGAACTCACGAGAAAATTATGAAATCCATGAACACAAGACACAAATATGTAACAAGTATATCATACCACACTATATCCCCCCAAACTTATTTCGAAATGAGAATTTCGATGTAAGTTTGCAAAAAGTGGTAAGATATATCGTATTTTATCCATGAAACACTTCTTGTAAACGGAAAACTTCTTCTTCTCATGAGCACCATCCACCTACAAGACCAAAAATGCAAAACACAAAAAGAAATATGTACAAACCTAAACTACAAAAGGATACGGATCTCATTAATGATGGGTCATTAAAGCTTGAAGGATTGGATGGAAGCTCCTTTGTTGTCAATGGTCATAGAGTGAAACATTACCATTCTCCCTCTCAAAGGGAGTTGGTATATGTTGACACTTTCACTTCATTCTCACTTCGAACACCAAGTATGGGCCGATCCATTTAGAACGAAGTTTCCCGGGAAACAGTTTCAATCTTGAGTTGAACAAAAGCACCGTATCCCCCGGTATAAACTCATTTGCTTTGATTCTTTCATCATGCCATCTTTTAAGCTTCTCCTTTACAATTCTTGAGTTTGAATATGCTTCCTCACGAAATTCCTCAAGCTCAACCAATTGGAGACATCTCTTCTTTCCGGATTCTTTCTCTTCAAGATTTAACTTCCTCAAAGCCCACAAAGCTTTGTGTTCTAATTCAACCGGAAGGTGGCATGCTTTTCCATAGACTAGTTTATATGGAGAAAATCCAAAAGCGGTCTTGTAAGCCGTTCGATAAGCCCAAAGTGCATCGTCTAGCTTAGAAGACCAATCATTTCTGTTCCCCTTGACTGTCTTCTCAAGTACAAGCTTAACTTGCCTATTTGATACTTCCGCCAAACCATTTGTTTGCGGATGATAAGGTGTTGAAACCTTGTACTTCACTACATAGCCTATTAAAAGCTTCTCAATAATCTTGTTTATGAAATGGGATCCTTGGTCACTAATGATTGCCTTTGGCACTCCAAATCTTGGAAAAATATTCTTCTTTAAGAAAGCCTTGACCACTAAGGCATCATTTGTCCTTGTTGGGATTGCTTCGACCCATTTAGACACATAATCCACCGTAAGTAAAATATAAAGATAGCCATTTGAAGGCAGAAATGGTCCCATGAAGTCCATCCCCCATACATCGAACACATCAACTTCAAAAATGTTCCTCATAGGCATCTCATCACGTTGCCCTATACTTCCAATCCTTTTGCAACGGTCACATTCCTTGATATACTCTTTATAATTCTTGAACAATGTTGGCCAAAACAACCCCGATTGTAGGATCTTAGCTCCTGTCTTTTGGAACCCAAAATGTCCTCTACATGGGGAGCTATGTCACATCTCCATGACACTTACTTTTCTTCTTCCGGGATGCACCTCCGTATGATACCATCCGGACAGTTTTTGAACAACAAGGGATCATCCCACAAATATTCTTTCACATCATGGTAGAACTTCTTCTTTTTGGACTCAGAGAGATGGTCCGGCTTGAGACCGCAAGCTAAATAGTTTACCAAATCCACGTACCACGGTCTTTCGGTCTTACACAAGGTGTACATCTTTTGAAAATCCACTTGAAGTATCTCTTCGTCCGGAAATACATCATTGATGAGCTCCATGATTCCTTTTTCATCAACATTCTCCAACTGTGACAAGTGGTCGGCTATGACATTTTCGACTCCCTTCTTGTCACGTATCTCTACATCAAACTCCTGCAACAAAAGCACCCAACAAATTAGTCTTGGTTTAGCATCCTTCTTACTCATCAAATACCTAATGGCGGCATGATCCGTGTAGACAATGGTTTTCGTGCCAACTATGTATGGACGAAATTTTTCAAAAGCATAGACTACGGATAGAAATTATTTTTCCGTTGTGGTGTAATTCTTTTGATTGGCATTGAACGTCTTGGATGCATAATAGATAGCTCGAAATTTCTTCTCTCGCACTTGTCCAAGCACTACTCCCAATGCATTGTCGCTCGCATCACAATGGAGTTCAAATGGCTTGCTCCAATCGGGGGAGACAAGTATTGGTGAAGAAATCAAAGATTCCTTGAGCACCCTAAAAGCATCAAGACATTCATCATTAAATTCGAATGGAGCATCTTTCTCAAGCAATTTACACAAATGTTTGGCTATATTAGAAAAATCTTTTATAAACCGTCGATAGAACCCGGCGTGCCCAAGAAACGATCTAACCCCTTTTTCATTTGCTGGTGGGGGAAGATGTTCAATGGCTACAACCTTTGCCTTATCAACTCTCAAACCTTTTTTCGAGATGTGATGTCCAAGTACGATACCCTCTTGAACCATAAAATGGCATTTTTCCCAATTCAAGACTAGGTTCATATCTTGACATTGCTACAAAACCATAGAAAGATTAGCTAAACATTTATCAAATGAAGATCCAAATACAGAAAAGTCATCCATGAACACTTCCATCACATTTTCAATTAATCCTCCAAAGTAGCCATAATGCAACGTTGAAAGATGGCGGGAGCATTGCACAACCCGAAAGGCAATTTATTGAAAGCAAATGTGCCATATGGACAAGTAATAGTGGTTTTCTCTTGATCCTCGGTGGCTATCATGATTTGGTTATACCCCGAGTAACCATATAGAAAATAATAATACTTGTACCCCGCCAACCTATCAAGCATTTGATCAATAAAAGGCAAAGGAAAGTGATCTTTATGTGTGTTAAGCTTCCTATAATCACAACATACTCTCCACCCCATTTTCACCCTTGTTGCAAGTTCTTCATCAAATTCCGTTTTAACAATGGTTAATCCCCCTTTCTTAGCCACAACATGCAAAGGACTTACATGAGGGCTATCACTTATGGCATAAACAATTCTAGCATCCAACCATTTCAAAACTTCTTTCCTAACAACTTCTTGCATAATAGGATTCAAACGACGTTGAGGTTGTATACATGATTTGTTCTCATCAATCAACCTAATGTGATGCATACAAATGGTAGGACTAATACCCTTCAAATCATCAAGACTCCACCCTGTAGCACTCTTATGATCTCTAAGTACCCTCAACAATTTATCAAGTTCTAGAGGTGAAAGGGATGATGATACAATTACCGGAAAAGTATTGTGATCCCCCAAGTACGCATACATAAGGTGATCGGGTAACGGCTTCAATTCTTCCCTTCCTTTATCAACCTTTGACTCTTCATTCTCTACCTCCAATGGAAGATACTCCCTCTTTCCATAGTACATCAACTTAACTTCATCTTCTTGCATTTCCCTACAAGCATTCAAATCATGAAAGCAATCATTTATATCCTCATCTTCTAAACAATGAAAAGAAAAGTTAGAGTTTAAAGATAAAGTAAGAGAGTGGCTTATGCTTGTCTCAAGAGGGTCTTTAGATAAGATGAATGGTAGATTCTCTTCAACAACTTCATCAATCATGTCAATCCTTCTACATTCTTCTTTCTCATTTGGATACCTCATAGTACTCTTCAACGAGAATACCACTTCCTCTTCATTTACTCTTAACTTCAACTCCCCTTTTTGTGCATCAATTAAAGCTCTTCCCGTTGCCAAAAATGGACGTCCCAAAATCAATGGTACATTTGCATCCTCATCCATATCAAGCACTACAAAATCAACCGGGAATATGAACTTTCCCACTTTAACTAGCACATCCTCAACTATTCCTTTAGGGTAAGTCAAAGACCTATCCGCAAGTTGCAAGGTAACGGATGTAGGCTTTACTTCCCCTATACCAAGCTTCTTGAAAATGGACATATGCATCAAATTGATACTCGCCCCAAGATCACAAAGAGCTTCATGAACTTCACTCTTGCCCATTTCGCATGGTATGACAAAACTCCCCGCATCGTTGAGCTTTGGAGGCAACTTCTTTTGAATTATGGCACTACATTCCTCCGTCAAGTTGACGGTTTCATTCTCCACTAAGCTCCTCTTTCTTGCCATTATGTCTTTCAAAAACTTAGCATTATGAGGCATTTGTCTCAAAGCATCCGCAAAGGGAATATTTATGTGGATTTTCTTGAAAATCTCCAAAAACTTTGCAAATTTATCGTCCAATCCCTTCTTTAGAAATCGATGTGGAAAGGCAATAGGTACTTGTGTTTTAGGAATTCCCCAACTATCCCTTTCTACTTCAATTTCTTCTTCTTTCTTTTTCATTGCCCTTGCTTTTTCCGATTTCTTTTCAACACCTTTCGGCTCAACCAAATCCGTTTCCTCATTCGCTTGTACTTCAACTTCACTTTCCTCTACAAGCTCTTCTTCAACCATATTTTTCTCAATCTCCTTCTCTTCCACTTTCTCATCTTCCATAGGCATAGAAGGTACCTCATAATTCATTCCACTCCTCAAGGTAATTGCCTTGCATTGTTCCTTCGGATTCACAATAGTGGTAGAAGGAAATTTTCCTTTCTTATTTGTACTCAACGAGCTAGCAATTTGACCAACCGAGTACTCCACGACTTTGATTCTTTTATCATTAGCTTCATCAATCTTTCTTCTTGTCTCCTCTTGAGCTTTGTTTGATGCGAACAATTTCTCGATCAACTCTTCCGTTGTTGCTTTACCCTCTTGATTTGGTGCTTTCGCTCCCGGATGATACCCCTGTGGATATGCGACTGCATTGTTCGGGTTGGAATAAGAGAAGTTATCTTGCCTCCTTGGTTGTTGATTATTATAACTTCCTTGCCTTGGCGGATAATTTCCTTGATTGTGGTTAAAATTACTTTAGTAATTATTTTGATAGTTACCTTGGTAATTTCTTCCTTGCAAGTATTGTACATCCTCCACCCTTGGCATATTCATTGCCCCATTGTTCCCCACTAACACCATTTGGAGGGAATACCCCTTGCTCTTCTTGACTTTCTACCATGCTAACCCCTTGATTCATACCTTGATTTAGATTCATTCGTCTCATTATCTCCGCTGGTATCATCTCCACACTTAGCATACTTTGCTCCTCACTAGCACTTTTCACACTACACTGTTGTACTTGATCATAATTCTCAAATCCATAACATCCACTAACTCTCTCCGATGGCCATTGATAGATATTGGTAGCAATCTCATCAAATATCCGTAAAGCCCTTTTCGGAGTAACTCTAAGAACTGATCCACCTGCCGAGGCATCAATGAGTACCCTTTGACCATTTGTTGGTTTTCCGGGAATCCATGTTGTGGACACTTGCGCAACATATCTTTAAACCATTCCCACGCTTCATAGAAACTTTCTTGAGGCTTTTGCTTGAATTGAGTGATCAAGCTCTTCATTTGAAGTGTCTTAGAAGGTGGAAAATACTTGTTCGAGAACATTTGTGCAAGCTCCTCCCAAGTGTTGCACGTTCCCGGAGTAATAGTGGATAGCCATTGCCTAGCACAATCTCTTAGTGAGAATGAAAACAACCTCATCTTCAAGCAGTCATCACTCACCCCATTCATCTTCACTGTATTGGCAATCTCAATAAATTGAGCTAGATGTGCTTTTGGATCCTCATTCGGCAAACCACTAAATTGTTGATCTCTCACCATGTTGATTAGGCCCGCCTTAATTTCAAAGTTATTGGCATTAATTGGAGGCCCCATCATCTGTGGCATTGTTCGTGGCATGAAGAAATCCCAGATCACTCTTTGATCCACATGAGGTCCTCTTTGCACCGGAGGTGGTGGTGGTGGCGCATAAGCTTGGCGTATAGGTGCATACGCATGTTGAAATCCATATTGAAGCATAGCTTTTTACACCATTTGTTGAAGCAACACTTGATTGTTAGGCTCTCCAAATTATTGTTGAGCTTGAGGATGATTTGCATTGACATGAGGTACTTGTGCGTTATCTTGCACATTTTGCACGCCGTATCCTTCATGCTCAATGTCAACATGTTCATCTTGATTGTGCTCCATTGGATTACTCTTTTTAGTTTTGTTCCCCTTTCTTCTTCTTCTCAACGTGTGCTCAATCTCCAAATCAATAAGTTGTATTTGTTTTCCCTTGGATCTTGTTTGCATACACCTTCAAAGCAAAAGAAGTTAGAACAAAGTTTTCACAAGCAAATACAAGTAAGCAAATAAAATAAAAATGTCTCTAGTAAGATTACTCAAAACGATCATTCTTTAAGCTACTAGCAACCGTTGCCTCCCCGGCAACGGCGCTATTTGATTAGCCATAACTTGTAGTCGAGTTGACCAATTTAAGAATTTATCGAACCACGGGGAGGTCGATGCTAGAGCTTAAGAGAGATCACGTTTATCGCAATTTTATAGAGACGAATCATCAATAGAGGTTGGGGATCAAACAAGAAATTAAATCAAAGCAAATAAGCAATAATCAAACGAGAAAGATGGATGGATCGAAAGTGGTTTACCAAATTGAGTAGAAGTGAGATTAACAACAATCAAGAAGTGGTAACTCTAGGAATTATGCATCAAGTTCATATGTATCATGGATTGAAGACTAAGTGCCAACGCTAAGATCACCTAAACTCCCTCTCGAGATGAATATGATATAAATATCAAATAGCTCCAAGGTTAGTTCTCAATTAAACAATTCCAACTAGGTACTAAGTTCAATTAAGAGTCCCTTCACATGATCTATTAACTTCTCAATCTAATAAATTATGTGTTCTATCAATAGGTTCTAAATAATAAAGGATTTCTCAATCTCTTTGCAATTTATAATGGACATGAAGTGTTTGATGAAATGATTCACTCAATTATCCTAAGCATATAATTTATTTCTCAATCTAATCACATATCTAGAACAACTAAACACACAAATCATCAATACAAATCAAGCAATTAATAATCAATGATAGAAAATCATAGATCCAATCAACATATGAATTCAAATACACAAATCCCCAAAATTATCCAACAACTCTCATGTTACTAATCTCACAAGGGAGATTAGCATACAATCTTCATAATATCCTTAACATAGACATTAGAAACCTTACAAATCATTGTAAACTATAGGATTAACACAAAGTTGGAATGAAAACTCCCTTGGATTGGATCCAATTGAATCTCCTTTCTTCCTTTGGTGATCACCCACTCTTCCTTGCTTCTTCACTTGATTTGGATGGAGGTTTTATGGTAAGATGATGATGGAGTGATTAGATGGATGAATTTGATTAAGAATATGGTGTAAAATGAAGGAATTGGTATGTGAGGTGTGTGTGCAGCTGAATTTCGGAGTCTCTCCTCAAAATGTTAAATGAATTTATATATATACCCCTTGGAGACCTTCTAGAAGATGTGTGAAAAATATCCTGTTTTGGCACCGACACGACTCGTGTGCTGCAGCACGAGTCGCGTCATGTCAGGGTTTAACGATCAACTTTTGCTCGAGACGGCGCACGAGTCGTGTGCTGACGCACGGCCAATGGGTGGCCGTGCTGGAGGAATTGATGTTCCCGCACGGCTTCCTCTTACAGGCCCGTGTTGGGAACACGGGGCGTGTCTCTGCACCGGACACGACTCGTGCGACGACACACGGCCAAGGCGTGGCTGTGTTGTAGGAATTGATGTCGCCACACGGCCACCTTTTACAGGGCCATGTTGGCGACACGACTCGTGCTCCTGCTCTCCTGTTCCTTCTTCTTTGTTTCATCTTCCGTCTCCGTTTTTTGCCTTTTTCACCTGTTTTACATATAAATAAGTTCATTCACACTCAATTACATAAAAACTCATAACACAATCAAATAACACATAAAATACGGATAAAATACTACGAAAATAGATATAAAAAGACACTAAAAACTAGGTGAAAATGCCACTCATCAGTAGGCCACTTCATAACTCTCTCAAGTGAAAAGAAGACTTCTTCATCATTAACTTGCAACTTAAGTTCCCCCTTCTTCACATCTATGTTCACTCCTGCAGTCGCAAGGAATGGCCTTCCCAAAAATAGAGGAACTTTGTCGTCTTCTTCTTCTTCCATGTTTAGCATAATGAAGTCCACTGGAAATATAAACTTCCCCACTTTCACTAGGACATCTTCAACTACCCCCCGTGGGTATTTCAGGGATCTATCAGCAAGCTGCAATGCTACAGATGTTGGCTTTAGCTCCCCCAGACCAAGCTTAATGAATACGGAATAAAGCATCAGATTAATGCTAGCCCCCAAATCACATAACGCTCTCTTAGCTTTTCCTTTTCCAATTTCACATGGAATGGTAAAGCTTCCCGGATCTTTCAACTTCGTAGGAAGTTTCTTTTGTATCACAGATCCGCAGCTCTCTATTTTATTCATTGATTCATCTCCGGTCAAACTCCTCTTCTTAGACATGATATCTTTCAAGAACCTTGCATAGTTTGGCATCTCTTCTAAAGCTTCTGCGAAAGGAATATTGATATGGATCTTCTTAAATATCTCCAAAACTTCTTGAATTTTTCATTCAATCCTTTCTTCAAAAATTGTTGTGGAAACTGAATTGGAAGTTTTGTCTTTGGAATACCCTAAATATCCTTCTCAAACTCCTCTCCTTTCTCTTTGTCAGCTTTTTCTGCCTTAGCCTTTTGCCACTTTTTCAACTTAACTTCAGGTTCTTTTGACCTTTCTGTAGTTTCCGGAACCTGGGGATCATTCTGGATAGGTTCGACAATATGAGGATCAGGACAAATTTCTAAAGTTTCCACCGGAGAAGAGCACGAGTCATGCTGGACAGATGCACGAGTCGTGCCGGCTGTGTTTGACTCGCGCTGCAAGAAATGCTCGGCATCTTCGGCAGTTGTCTTGCCCTGGCACGAGTCGTGCCGATTGTTGGCATGAGTTGTGCAGCCTTCTTCCTCACCTATTGGACGACACGACGCATCGGATGTGCTGATTTCTTGATCGCACGAGTCATGCCACTTCTGGCACGAGTCGTGCATCGTGTCTGTGCCAACGTGTTCATTCCCATCCAAATTTTCAATATCCTTTTCAATTCCAGCCTGTTCCGATGGCATTTTTGGACCCTGTGTTCCACTCCTCAGGGTGATAGCCAAAACTTGCTCCTTCAGGTTCATCAGCGTTAGAGATGGAAACTTACCTTGTTGCTCCAATCGCCCACCTGCAGCATGTAACTATCCAAGAGCAATATCAGTTTCTTTCTGCTTTCTTTCAGATTGCTCATTAGTAGATATCATCAGCTTGACCATCAAGTTTAACTGCTCCCCTTGCTGCGTTATCTGATCTCCTTGCTGTTTCATCTACTCTCCTTGTTGCTTCAATAACAGTCTCAACTCATCATCCACTGATGCTCTTCCTTCAATAGGCTTATGAGCTGGATTAATTCCTGGAGGAGGTGTTACTGCATTACTCGGGTTTCCATAGGACAGATTATCATTCCTTCTCTGATTGTTGAAGTTGGAATTTCCTTGGTCATTCCTCCCCCATTATTGATTACTAGGTCAGAAATTCTGTCTATTTCTGTAATCCCCTTGAAAATTTTGACCCATAGCATAATTTACTTCCTCCATATGATCTTCATCTTGATCCATTCTAGCTTCCTCTCATTTGTTTCCTAATCCGAGATGATCCATCTTCTTATGCAGCTCACTGTTGTTGACCCTGACTTCTACCTTAGCCACTTTATCAAAAATAGCTCCATCTGATCTCTCCATAGGCCAATCATATGTGTTAGCTGCCATCTCCTCAAAGATCTCTTATGCTTCATCTGCTGACTTTTTGAAGACCGATCCACCAGCTGTTGCGTTCACCAACACTCTTGATTCACTCCTTAGGCCTTGATAGAAAAAGCCTAAGTAAGTGTCTTTTGTAAATCCATGCTGTGGACAACAACATAGCAGCTCCTTGAACCTTTCCCACGCTTTATAAAAACTCTCCAAGGCTCCTTGTTTAAATAGTGTGATCTTTTGCTTCACCTTAAAACTCTTAGAAAGAGGGAAGTACTTGTTCAAGAACTTATCTGCCAACTGCTCCCATGTAGTACAGCATCCTGCAGGAAGGTTATTATACCACTCTTTGGCTTTCCCCGTTAGTGAGAATGGGAAAAGCCTCATTCTGATAGCATCCTCCGGGATATTCATATGCTTCTGCGTCATTGCATACTCATCAAATAATTGCAGATGCTCACTAGGACTCTCCAAAGGATTACCACTGAACTGTTGTGCTTGTACCATCCGGATCAGCCCAAACGGTAGCTCAAAATTTTCCGTAGTGATTGTGGGTCCATTCAATCCAGCATTCGTGGTGTGCTTCAGCTTATACTGGTCCCGCATGGGAGTTGGTGCCTGATCATCAGCCATCTTAGCTAATTTTACCTGTACTCACGCAGCTGATTAGAATAGTTTGGATCTAAATAAATAAAAGAATAAAAATAAAAATAATAAAAATAAAAATAAATAAAAAAAATAAAAATAAAAGCAATTAAAAATTTAACGTCCTAAATTAAAATAAATCACAAAAGAATTAAATAGTTAAATCTAAAAATTATCCCCGACAGCCGGCGCCATTTGCTTGTTCACCTTTTTGCGTGTCTCCAAGTGTAGGGAATCAATTGTAGTTTCACGTGTGACCAAGTAAAAATAATATCGTACCCAAGTGATAATTATAGATCTACTATTTAATCTAATTATGACTATTCTAATTTAAGACAAATCTGGTGGTTTATAAAGAGAATTACCTAAATTAACTATGTAGAAAATAATTACTAAAAATAATATAATAACAATTAATTAAATAAGGAAAGTATTCAAGAGAGAAGAC
This sequence comes from Pogostemon cablin, assembly GCA_023678885.1. Taxonomy (NCBI): domain Eukaryota; kingdom Viridiplantae; phylum Streptophyta; class Magnoliopsida; order Lamiales; family Lamiaceae; genus Pogostemon; species Pogostemon cablin. The sequence goes on along the minus strand of CM042965.1, from coordinate 32,871,216 downwards.
AGACAGCACTAGAAAATCCAGTTAAGTTGGTCAAATCAAATCACTAGACAATCAGTTAGAGTCCCTGCAGTTCTTATGAAAGCAATCACTAAATTATGTTAAATCCCTTTTTTAAAGTAAACTTAACACATAAATCTGGTTTAAACCCTCAGATGCAGAAGAGTAATCCCTATTCCCTTTCTAGGTACTTCATGCAAAATTTCATTAAAGGCTAGTGCACTAGACTTCCCTTTATAGGTACTTAAGAATTAAACCTCAATTCCCACCTAATAATCTAAGAAACCAAATCCTCTAGAATGGTAATTAATAAATATATTAGGTGTCGAGTATTAATTATTCTAATGAGTAAAGGTTATATGGTTAGATCCTCTTTATCCATAACAGGCTGACAAATATAATCACTTCTATGACACAAGCAATAATCAGGAACATGCATAGCAAAATGACATACCCATGACTAAGGACAGATCATATAAGACAATAATATAAGTCTCAAATCAAAGCATTAATAAAGGAATAAATATACTGCAGATATCCAATCTTAAGTCTAGATCATCAATTCAAAACAACTTAACCTTCAAACCTAGCGCTATCCAAGAAGTACTAGCTCATGGTGTTACAAGCAACACACATGGTTAGGTATGAATGCATATTCAAAATTATGAAAGAAAGAACAAGAATAACCCTAAAAATGGTGCGATCCTCCGTTCTCTCCTCCGTGAATCTGAACCTTCTTGTTCTCCTTCTCAAGTAAGCAATACTGACGAACTCTCCGGGATGGGTGGATGGGGTGATGAATAATGAAATAGTATGAAGAGTTATGGAGAGTTAGGGTTTAGAACACCCCAAGGACTCATTTTAAATTTGAAGGCTAGAAAATCCCGAATTTTTACTTAAAAGTGGGCTTTTTCGCGTTAAAAACACAAACAGGCCGGAAAAATGCCATAAAATGATATCGAGTCTTACTGGGAAGCTGAACAAGTCGTACTGCCCTTACACGGGTCGTGTCGTCCCCCCGCACAAGTCGTGCCGCTCGTCGGTAGTCTGCGCGACCTCACAATTTTGCTCATAACTTCTTCATCCGATCTCGGATTGAGGTGATTTTTACGCTCACACGATGCTCTTTTCCTTAGCTTTCCAACCATATCTAGAAAATCTTCCATTTGAGTATGAAACGACTCGTGCAAATTGGCACTGGTCGTGCTGGTCGGCACAGTTTGAGTGCCTTCACCGTTTTGCTATTTTCACCTCATTTTCCACCTAAAAGCACGAAATAACACCTCACGTGCATCTGAAACATAAATTTATACAATTCTACCATAAGACGCTCAAATACGGATATAAATCCCACATAATGGTGCTAAATCGGACTTTACAACACTCAGATTTTCACACTAATCAAGAACCCTTTGGTAGGACATCCGATTGGTTTGATCGAGAGGTTGATTAATCGTGTGAAGGGACTCTTATTTCAAGCTTAGTACTTTGTTGGAATTGTTTGAGTGAGAACCAATCCATTGATCTATGTTGGGATTCTTAAATGGATCTCGAGAGGGAGTTTAGGTGGACTTCGTGTTGGCCCTTAATCTTTTACCCTTGACACATATGAATTCATTGCATGATACCTAGATTTTCCATGTTTTAAGTATTTCTAGTCCCATTCTTTATCTACTTGGCTCATTCATCCATCTTCTATTCGCCTATCCATTTATTTTATTGTCATTTCTTGATTATCTCCTCTTTATGATCATCTCTATAATACTATGACAAACACGAAATCGCTTAAACCCTAGTACCTTTCTCCCTGTGGTTCGATAAATTTTTTAATTAGTCATCCCAACTACAAATGGCTAATCAAATGGTGTCGTTGCCATGGAGGTAACGGTTGCTAGTGGTTTAACGAAGAAGTGTTTCGATTGGTATTACTAGAGATATTTTTATTGCTTTTCATTATTTATTTTGGAAAATTTTTTATCTCACTTTTTCATTTTGATAGGTACTTGGAAACTACCTTGAGAGAAGAGGAAGGGGGATCAAAGCCAAAAATAGTAAGTTTAAAGGGGAATTGTAGTAAGCCTTGAGAAGAGCATTTAAATGAAAGGTTGGAACCAATACTTGAATGATATTTTTGGGAATCAAAGTGCAAGGGTTCCACATCAACAATCAAGAGGTTATATGAATGAGAGCAACTATGGTTACAATTTCCAAATGGATCAAGATAGCTCTCACTACTACAATCAAGGAAGAAATAAAGAATGACAACAAGCTTACAATGCAAATACACTCCACCCGTATCAAACATACACTTATTCTCTACCAAATCCCAACACCAACACTTCTCCTCCTTTCCAAAACTACGCCTTATTGGAATTATATAGAATATGTACTCAAGGTAGTGATGAAAGTCAAAATTCTCAATCAAGTTTTCTTCAAAATGAATCCTCCGAGATAATTACATCGGCTACCTTGGAATTGACAAGACAAATAAGGATGATGAATCAAGGTGCTTATGGTCAAGTCTTGTCTAGTTCAAGTTTGGGGGGTGCTCAAAATATGCAAGGAGTGTCGATTCCTAGCCCTATGGAGCAAGAAGAGTGGAGGATGCCTACCCATCAAGTAGGAGATGTTTCTTTCATGGGAGTGGATGATTTCCAATGAAATTTTCAAAATAATTATGAAGGGAGTTTTTAAGGGAATTATTCACCAATTCAAGGATGGAATATTGACAACCAAGAGGGAGGAGACTTGCAACAAGTTGAGGAAGAAAAATCATCTCTAGAAGTCATGATTGAGATGATGATAGCAAACCTTGAGGAAGACAAGAAAAGAGATGAAGCACGAAATGAGGCAACTGAGAAGAGGTTAGAAGCTTTGGAGCATCAAGTGAGCCAAATTGTAAGTGCTTTGACCGATTTTCACCAAGTTGAAGAACTTGAAGAGGAGAGTAAAGTTGAAGAAGAGTTGAAGAAGAAAAGAATTTGGGAGATGAAGAATCAAATGAGGTATTTGAAGAGCATATTGAGGCAAATGATGTTGAAGAAAATGAACAAAGTCTAGAAGCAAATGATGATGACTTGAAGAGTGAAATGAGCATTTCTAAACCTTTAAACTCTTTAAGTTGCTTTGAATTTGATAATATTGTTTACATTGACTTTGTCTCACCCATTGAATTTTCTCATATTCTTAGAAACAAAAGAGAACTCGAAGAGACGTTAGGAATCTATTTGGTGAGGAGAAATAAGTGGTGTTCAAGAATGGAAAGGGCAATGGAGTGTAAGCTCAAGAGAGTTGAATTTCTAAAGCCATGCTCGAAGGATGCTACGGAGGTCGTTACTTGCCACAAGTGCCTAATAGAGGAAGAAGCACAACGATTAAAATTCGATGGCAAGATGAAAGATATCTGTGGCCATTCCGATGAGTTCTTCATATCCCGTCCGGCTTGAAGACATTAAACTTAGCACTCGATAGGAGGCAACCCATCATTATCTTTATTGTTTTATTTAATGCTTTCAATAAGGATGATGGATATGCTTTTGTTGTTTGAATTTTTGGCATGTAGGTTGATTGTACTCGTGAGGAGAATGCGTATTGAAGATACGAATGGTGCATGATTTGAAGTGTATAGGTACATCACATCACTTTTTGCAAACTTAACTCGAAACTCTTGTTTCAATTTAAGTTTGGGGGGATATGGCGTGGTGTGACATACTTTGTTTTGAAGGCATATACTTTTCGTGTTTTTGGGCTAATTTTGAATTTTTCTCATTAGTATTGGTTTGAATTTTGGTATGATTGGTGGTGATTGAAGTGCATGATGATCTATATTTTTAATGAAATTGTTGAACTAATGGTGTTTCATGAGTCTTTGAACATGAATGAAAGGTATTGGAAGCGCAAATGGAACTTGGAGCTAACAACTTCCACGACCAAATGCCTATTGAGGGAGTTGACTCTACACCCTATCACCTCTAATTGAATTTGATTTGGATTGATTGGATTAGCATGTACTTTATTTGCTATATTTTTGAGAGGTTTATTTCCGTACTTTCATTTTTAATCAAAGATGGGGATTTTTGTGAGCTTACTTGATCATGGATGATATAGAATGTGTGTTTTATTGTTAATGATGGTGATTTTTATTTTTGCATGTTATGTGTTTTTTAGATTGTTTCTTGTTTGGTGAGTCTTTATTTTTGTTTTGTGTGTATTTTTATTTTTGTCTTTGTATGTTTAGTGGTTTGTTTAGGGAGGTCGTAAGTCATTTTTGAATGTGAGTGATGATATGTTATAGTGATAAGTGATAACAAATTATGATTAAGAATCTCTACACTTTCGAATTGTGACATGTTCTATTTAACTTGTTCAATTTTGAGATGAATGTGGTGTAATAAGTTTCTTAAGGTCCAAGCACAAGCTTGTGAGTATTTGAGCCTCAACTATGCATACATGGTATTTATTTTCATGAGTGGATTGGTTGTGTTTAATAAACTAGAACTTGCTCAAGGACTATTGAAACGAGCCCGATTTTTGGAGATTAGTTACATGATCTAAGGTCATCCTTGTCATTAATAGTCATTGCCATATATTTCCATATTATGAACATCATCCCTAGTCAACCACTTTGAGCCTATAAGCCTATTTCTTGTGATATAAGCACACTACAAGCCTTAATTACCCACATGAGCCTTATATATTTACCCTTTTATGTGAGTAATTGAGGAGATGGTGGCTAGAAAGGTTTGATAAGAAAGCAAAATTAAAAGGAAATGGTATGCAAGTAAGAAAAAAAGGATGAAAAAGAGCACAAACAAGAATAAACATGCAACCTCAAAACAAGAAAATGAGCAAAGCAATAACAATATGCTCAAGTACTTAAAAGTTCGAAGAAGGAAGCATGCATTAAAAGAAGCTAAATCTAAGGAAAGTTGATGAATAGTGCTTGAGATTTGCAAAGATAAGGAAGAAAGAAAAAAAAGTGAAGAAGTTGAGGAAATTGACCATCTCTTCGATTAGTTACTCTTGTTTAGTCACTATTACCATATTCTTCCTATCCTACCAAAGAACCTATCATTACATCCTTAATGAAAGACCTTTTTGATCACTAATTAAAACTTTGGTGGTTTGTGAATGTAGTCCACGAGCAAGCTTATAGCGAGTCGAGCCAATCGATTGATGAGTGTTGATTTACCCCACTTTATAGAGTGTTGAGTGACATTTTTAACATATGTGAGGCTTGGACAAAAACGGGCTATATTATACTATTATTCTCTTGTGATTGAACTTGTTAATTTCTCATGTCATGAATCTAATGTTGTAGGATAACTTAGCGTAAATTGTGATTCTTATTGCTATTGATGTGTTATTGCTTATGTTCGTTTAGTCTTTTCCTAGGTGAAAATCTCTCTCCCCTTTTTTATCATTTTCGTTGTTCGGGGGTGCACAACACTTTAAGTTTTGGGGTGTGATGAGTGACATTTTCACCTAGATTTTAGTGTCTTTTTATATCTATTTTTGTAGTATTTTATTCGTATTTATGTGTTATTTGGTTGTGTTTTGTGTTTTTATGGAAATGTGTGAGAATGAACTTAAACATATGTAAAACAGGTGAAAACGAAGCAAAAATGGAGAAGGGTGACGAAACGAAAAAGAGAAACAAGGCACGACTAGACTCGAGCTGTATGCTACAGCTCGAGTTGAGTTGTGCAACAAGAGTCGTGCTCCGCGCACGGGCCTGTCCAGAATAGCTGTGCGCTGACGTCAGAAATCGCTACTCGCCCACCCCTGTGCCCGATTTCAGAACACGAGTCGTGTCTATTTCAGCACTCGAGTTGAGCTCTGCTACTCGGCTCGAGCTCCGTTTGCTATCGAGAAATGCAGCCAGATCACGACCCGACTCGAGCCATGTGCATGCACTCGAGTCGAGTCGTGTAAAAATCTGGTAAAAATTCAGAAACCTTCTAGAAGCTTCCCAAGGGGTATAAATACCAATACTTCAATTTTAGATCAGATTGGTCGAGTGTTGTCACCCATACATCTACCTCACACACCATTTCCTCCATTTTTCAATTTCACCTTCATCCATTCTTCATTCCTTCCATCTATCATCATCCTACTATCAAATCCTCCATCCATTTAGCTAGAGAAGCAAAGGGGAGAGGAGAATTGCAAGGGAAGGAAAGAGATCACCATTGAATCTATCCAAGGGAGTTTTCATCGAACTTTTGTATTGAAACCTTATTGTAAATTATGGTTTGTAAGGATCTTAATATCTATGTTGATTTCCTTGTGACTATGAGAGGCTAATCTCCTTTGTGAGATTACCAATATAAATTGTGTTGGATAATTTTGGGTATTTGCAATTGAATGATTATGTTGATTGGGATAATTGATTTTCTACCATTGATGCTTTAGATCTTGATGTTTATGATGATTTGTGTGGTTTGTTGTTTTAAGCATGTAATTAGATTGAGAAGTCAATTGCATATTTATGATAATTAATTTAATCATTTCATCATACACTTCATGTGCATTATGAATTGTAAAGAGATTGAGAAATCATTTGAAATTTAGAACCCTTTGGTAGGACATCCGATTGGTTTGATCGAGAGGTTGATTAATCGTGTGAAGGGACTCTTATTTCAAGCTTAGTACCTTGTTGGAATTGTTTGAGTGAGAACCATTCCATTGAGCTATGTTGGGATTCTTAAACGGATCGATATCCAATTCATGTTGAGAGGGAGTTTCGGTGGACTTCGTGTTGGCCTTTAGTCTTTTACCCATGACATATATGAATTCATTGCATGATAACTAGATTTTCCATGCTTTAAGTATTGCTAGTCTCATTCTTTATCTACTTGGCTCATTCATCCATCTTCCATTCATCTATCCATTTATTTTATTGTCATTCCTTGATTATCTCCTCTTTATGATAATCTCTATAATACTATGACAAACACGAGATCGCTTAAACCCTAGTACCTTCCTCCATGTGGTTCGATAAATTCTTTAATTAGTCATCCCGACTATAAATGACTAATCAACTCGGTTGCTTTCTAAATATGAGACTCAACAATATGCAGAAACTCAAAAGGTTTTGAGAAATTTTTTAAGAGCGCTCAAAGAATTTCAAAGCTTTTCAATTATTGCAATGTTTCTCACAATGTTTTAAAATTGTTGTGTAATAAAGTATGTTGTAACAATGATGAATGACCTATTTATAGGCATTACCCCACTCATGTTTCAGGTTCCAACAGTAGTAATCACTACATTCAATAGACTAATAAATGTTGTCCGTTACCAGTTCTTACATGTGTAACAGATTTGACTCTGCCATGTTTGAACTCAAACGTTGCACATCTGAATTTGTACTTGTAACTGAAGGTTGAACGTTTCAAAATGTTATGAACCATGTAGGACTCACTTTCAGTTGGAAATAATATGGAATGAGCTCACTCAAATGATGCTCCTTCATTTAAGTTCTTACATGACTAGACCACTGTCTAAAAATTAAAATTAGAATTTAATATTCCACAAAACTTATAGTAATGGCTCTCAAGTAGTGCTTGAGAATTTTAATTTCCACACTAAAATTTTATAATGACATTGATTTATGTTGGCTACATAAATGTCCATAATGACATTGATTTATGTTGGCTAACATAAATGTCCATTATGTGGGATTCAAACCATTTGAACATGAGTAACTCTCACATAATCTCCATTCGACCACTTAACTTGTGCATTATTTCTCACTCACCATGACTTGATTTTGAGATTATTTGCACACTAAAAATCATATATTCAAAATAGCCCTTTTACATATTGGTTGTTAAATAATCAATTATATCGAATATTAATGTTTAAACCAATATCTCCCATAATCATACGAATACTATGTCAATGTAACTACTCTATATAATTTATTCACTAAATTATACATCAAGTATCTTTCAATAAGACGATGTAAGATATTATATTATATATTTTGTCCATTTTATATTGACGAGAGGCAAAGTTTTTAGTGCAATCACTTGAAACTGTTAAAATTATCTCATTTTAACTTGTTTTTTATTTGAACATTATTAATAATAAATATTTTCTTAAAATAAAGAAGGATAAAAATGACATCAACACTCATATATTTAACATTGTAAATTTAAATTTCATTATTTTTTTGAAAAAAATATTTTTAAAAGGAATAATTGGTAAATTTTCAAATCACATGATTTATTTGGTAATTTGGACAAACCTCGTGGGGGTTTTAGTAATTTACCCTTATTTTTTCTATTTCACATTAAATTGCATCACTTAAAAAGAAAACTACACACCAATTTCTAATTTTAAAAGTCATTTTAATTACTAATTTACTACTCTCATCTAACACACAAAATGTAACCGTGCAAATAAATGTGGGATGGAGGAATAATATTTTTTTCTATTTTATATTGAGAGAGGCATGCAAGGCATAAGTTATACGGCGATATTAAGATTTAATAAAATTACCGGTAAAGATTTGTATGAGATCATCTCATGTAAATATTCACATGAGACGGATAAAAAGTGATAATTTTTATAATGAAAAAAGTGATAATTAATGAATAGTGACAATTCTATTTTATTAACAACTAGTAATACCCATCCCGTGCGTTGCACGGTCACGCGTAATTATAACAGAAGTATATTTTCACTTAAATTTTATCTGAATTGGAATTTTATATAATACAATCCCTCAATCAATGCTACGTATGTTCCTTTCTAGCAGTAAGAAGATCAAGAAACAGCGCACTTTAAATATATAACGAAAGAAAGTAGTGGCAAATATTGACCCCCAATCCATGCTATCGTATGTTCATTTTTAACAGTAAGAAGAACAGGATATAGTGCATTTTAAATGTACAAGGAAAAGAAGTATTGTCAAAGGTTTTGGGGCATTTAGAAGCAAAGAATAAAATTATTATATATTTCATCTCGTATGATTAGTTAATATTAGAACCGAAGAGTGAAATGAATCGATATTGGGACCATTAAAAAAATTATTACTCACATGTGATTTTTTTTTCGATTTACCTAGATTCTATTAATAAATGAAAAAAAAAATTAACAGATCGTTCACTTAAAATTGTTATTATATTTTTGAAAAATAAAAACCCCAAATCATACATTTTTATAAACCTCCCTTAAAACTACACTTCTACTCTAGGCATAATTTGATTACACTTATTTCAATGAATTATAAGAGTGGCTCTCAGTTATTTCAATGGATTATAAGAGTGGCTCCCTAAAACCTTATATATACACCCTCCGTCCCTCTAAAAGAGGGCCTTTTGCTTTTTCTACACATAGATTAAGGAGTATTATTATTTAATGTGTAGTGGGTAGTTGTATTAGTGGAGTTGTGGACCCCATATTTTAATTGTATTAGAGGGGGTGTGTGGGTCCCATATATGTAAAAAATGAAAGAGGACCCTTTGGGTGGGACGCCCAAAATGGAAAAAAAGACCCTCTTTAAATGGGACGGAGGGAGTATTTCTCATAAATTAGATGTAATCGAACAAATGATTAATTTCTCATACCAAGTAATCAAATTAAATATTACTAATATACTATTTTAATTTATATTGGTTTGAAAAATATAATATTTTAATGTATAATGGGTAATTGTTAGGGATGACGCGGGTAGGATACCTACTGTTATAGGGGTACCCGTACTCGTATCCATTTAAATATAAACTAATCATATCCATACCCGTCTCATAAAAAAAATTATGATACCCGTACCCATCCCAAACTCATTAATCAATACTCGTTTATTTTATTATTATTTATATATATATATATTTTCTAAATTAATATTTTAATAAAAATTATACTATTATTAATTAAATATAAATATAATATAAAATTTATTATTTTAAATAAAATTTAATAAATATAATTAAAAAAACTTATAACTATTAAGGGTTGATATCCTAAACCCAAAACACCTATACCCTAAACCCTAATTATACGCATATGGGTACAGTATGCCCTATACCACTGGATAAGAGTATATCATAGACCACATGGGTAAAGACGTATTGTCACAATTGGAACAAACGTAAAACCCTGCCGATAAATATTAAACCCTCGCGCGGGACGTTATACCTTAAACCTAGGGATGACAATGGGCGGGGTACCTGCTTATTTTGGGGTATCCATACCTATGCCGTTTAAAAATTTTATTATGCTACCCGTACCCGTTTAATATTCATTTATCTTATATATATTTATATTTTTTTATTCTTTAAATTAATATAATAATAATTATATTATGACTAATTAAATATAAATATATATACTATAAATTCTATTATTTTAAATAAATATGTAATAAATATAATTAAATAAATTTATAACTATTATATAAATATATAAAATATCTGATCATAATATATAAATTATATAATACTCCATATATTAAATTTTATAAATATATATATATATATATATATGGGGTAACCGCGGGTATTGAGGCATTACTCGTACCCGTTCCAAATCCTAATGGTATTTTTTACAACTACCTTACCCATCCCAAACCTGTTTACAACTAACCGTACCCAAATCCTAATGGTATTTTTTACAACTACCTTACCCATCCCAAACCTGTTTACAACTAACCGTACCCTTCCCATTAGGGATCGGGTAGGACGGGTACCGAAAATACCCGTCCTATTACCATCCCTATCTAACTACTGGGAAAAAGTATACTATAAACCACATGGGTAAAAGTCATAATTTCACCCTTAGAATGAACTATGATTAAAGATAGATGGTTTGTATTTATATTAAATATTATTAATTTTTTCATAAATAATATCTTATTTTCTAATTTGAAAAAATCATTGTTGTAATTATTTTATTACTTTAATGGGTGGCTGAAATTTGTTTAAGAAATAGATGGTCAGGATTTGGACCTCTGAAAAATTATGCTAAAAACCATAAACCCTAAACCCTAAAACCCTAAATCATAAAATCCTAAACACAAAAATCCTGAAACTCTAAATTTCCTAAACCTTAAAACGCCATTTGGAAACTTAAATTATTTCTTAATTTATAATTATAATTATTTAATTATTTTAATGGGTGGTTGGAATTTGTTTAAAAAATAGATGGTTAGGATTTGATATATATTTAATATTATTATTTTTTAATAAATAATATCTTATTTTCTAATTTGAAAAAGTCATAATTATAATTATTTAATTATTTTAATGGGTGACTGAGATTTGTTTAAAAAATAGATTATAAGGATTTGGACTAAATTATTTTCAAATTTTAAAAAGTCATAATTACAAATATTTAATTATTTTAATGGGTGGTTGAGATTTGTTTAAAAAATAAATTGACAGGATTGGATTTATTATGCTGCCGTAAACCCTAAAACCCTAAACCCTAGATCCCTCTTTGGAAATATTAAATTATTTCCTAATTTGTAAAAGTTATAATTACTATTATTTAATTATTTTAATGAATTGTTGAGATTTGTTTGAAAAATAGATAGATATGATTGGATTTATATTTAATCTTATTAATTTTTTAATAAATAATATCTTATTTCCTAATTTGAAAAAGGCGTAATTACAATTATTTAATTATTTTAATGGGCGGCTGAGATTTGTTTATGAAATAGATGGTCAGGATTTGGACTAAATTATTTCCTAATTTGAAAAAGTCATAATTAAAAATATTTAATTATTTTAGTGGGTGGTTGAGATTTGTTTGAAAAATAAATTGTCAGATTGAATTTATTCTACTTTTATATATATTAAGATTATTATTATTATTATTATTATTATTATTATTATTATTATTATCCATGTATATCTTTAAATCATGTATATTTATAAATTAAATATCACCTTTAATCATATTTTTTTATTGGTTAGGAATAGATAATCAATAAAATATATCCAACTCATTATTATTATTATTATTATTATTATTATTATTATTATTATTGTTATTATTATTATTATTATTCATGTATATTTCAAATTAAATAACACCTTTAATCATATATTTTTATTGGTTAAGAATAGATAATCAATAAAATATAACCAACTTATTATTATTGTTATTATTATTATTATTATTATTATTATTCATGTATATTTCAAATTAAATACCACCTTTAATCATATTTTTTTATTAGTTAGGAATAGATAATCAATAAAATATATCCAAATTATTATTATTATTATTATTATTATTATTATTATTATTATTATTATTCATGTACATCTTCAAATTAAATATCACATTTAATCATATTTTTTGATTTGATAGGAATAGATAATTAAGTTAATCAATAAAAATATATCCAACTAATTTTCTTATAAAATTATGTAGCCTCAACATCACATCACATCATATTATTATTATTATTATTATTATTATTATTATTATTATTATTATTATTATTATTATTATTCATGTATTAATCATGTATATTTTTAAATTAAATACCACCTTTAATTATATTTTTGATTGGTTATAATAATTCATCCGGCGTATTATGCGGGAATCTGTAATATATATATATATATATATATATATATATATATATATATATATATATATATATATATATATATATATATATATATATATATATATAGATTTTTTGTTTGTGCATTGAATGATTTTAAATATATAAAATAAATTATAAATTTAAATAGTTAACTTTAAAGTAAATTATAGAGTCCATTACTATCAGGTACAATATATGTATTATTATTACTAATAGGTACATCAATATATTTTGAATAAGTGAAATTCCTTTCTTATCCTTAATGAGATTGTATTCAATAATATATTAAAATGTAAAGGTATTTTATATTAAAATTAAAAACAGATTTCATTCCATATTTTTTTCCTAAAAATCTGTTGGGATTGATTAAACTAATTCCAATTCCACGCTGATGCGCATGAGTTAAGCCGCATATGTATATTCAATTTCTGAATACATCGTTTTTTAATATTAAAAATGTTGAATACCAATTAATTTTGAATACAAAAGTGTTTCAATGAATTTGAAATATATTGAATACATTCAGAATATATCGTGAATATTGAGAAAATATTTCTGAATACATGCTATTGAACATTAAATTTCCTAAATAATTACTGATTTTTTTTCTAAATATTTTAAATTGTGTTCAATAATATATTAAAATGTAAATATATTTTATATTAAAATTAAAAACAGATTTGGTTCCACATTTTTCTCTAAAAAATCAGTTAGGAATAATTCAACTCATTCCACGATAGAAGCGCATATTATGGGTATTAAATTTCTGAATACATAGTTATTGGACATTAAATATTCTGAATGCCTACTAATTTGAATACACAAGCATTTAAATTGAATACACCATTACTGAACATTAAATATACCTACTAACTACTGATTTCAGAAATATAGACAATGAAATACCAGTAGAGAAGGGTGTAATCAAAAGATGAGCTTCAAGCATCATCAAACAATAAGATGCATCAACAGACCTGATATATCGTTAAAGGCATAAACTAATGCATTATCCACGGATGAGCGATGCCCATCAGAATCTGTCTTCAGAGGTATCAAATCCAGAACTAAGAGCTAAGAAGATGGACAGGAGAGAGATCGGAGGGTACAAGCAGATGGCCCAACGCAAATGGACGCACCATGTGGATCTCTGGCGGCAGATATAACGCGAGCAGCCGCCGATTGGAAAGCTGCCTAGCCTAGGCAGTGGAGAAACAACCCTTGATCTGGTGACAATGGAAAAGACGATCTGGAGAGATGAAGTAAGAGCGAAGAAAAGAGAGAGAAAAACAAAATAATTAAAATCATTAATAAAAGAATTAATTGATATTATATTTTTATAGGGATATTATGGGTATCTCATCCTAATATATTGTATTAGTTAGTAATATATTTACCCTATTGTATCTAGCAGTAATATAGATATATAATTTGTATTAGATAGTAATAAATCCTAAATTATAAGAGCATTGATGCTGCAAATTATTCCTCTCATGGGTAGGGTTGGGAAAAAATACTGAAGTTTCGGTATACCGCTCTTACCATATCAAAAAATATCGATTTTGTCGAAATTTTAGGTATGCCGAAATTTTTTGTAAGGTATGATACCGTATTGAAAATTTTTGGTACGATAAAGGTATATAAATGGTCAATACCGCGGTATTCGGTATATACCGAAATACCATAAAATATTCAATTTTTTAGTAATATGATACGATATTACCATACTACATGATATATCCAATTATAATTATTATTTATATATTATAATTTTTAATTAAATTATATATACACACTATTTAATTAAAAGATTAAATCTAAAATCCTACTGTATATTTTTTCATAATTATAAATGGGTGATAAAATCGATTGGTTTTCATGATATCTTGTACTTCTTTTTTAATTATGTAGTTCTATCCTATATGAAAATTTAAAAGTGTTGATTTTAATATAAGTTCCATATGGTTTTCATTTGAGTAGATCTCTTAGGTACTATTTATTTAATGACAAATACTTGTGTAAATCGGGTTTGGATATATTAATTATGTAAACTCTGTTACTGTTTATTACATAAAAAACTATTATTTAGCACATAAATTGTTACTCTTCTAAATTAAAAAATTACTCTTCAAATTTTTGTAAATTCTGATTTATCGATTACTTTTTAGTACATGAAAATTACTTTTTAGAGATATGAATTATTACTCTTCTGTATAAAAATTATTACTCTTCAAAGAGTAATATTTTATATACTAAAGAGTAATATTAAAAAATAAGGCTTACATGTAAACTCGATTTTCATGAGACTTACTCTTATTTAATTTGGTCGTATGTGGATAGTCGTATATTTTTCTCATTATGAATTTCTAATCTATTAGAATTTGTTTTATAGCTATCTTTCACTTTCCTAATACAGTTTTTTATTAGATTTATTGAATTTTAGGTGTATAACGGCATAACAAAACTATCTAATAGAATGGTATATACTGATATTTTATATATGATATGGTATACTGAAATATCGGTAAGCAGAAGGTATATTATTTTCTTATAGTTTAGGTAAAGTAACAGTATGATTTTGTATATACCGAAAATTTCGATACGGTATTTGGTATGACAAAAAATTTTCGGTATGCCATACCGTCCACCCCTACTCATGAGTATTTTACAATTACTTAGACACAACATTTCTGAAATGTTTAAAAATGCTCCCCTCATTCTGTCTTAATAGTTACGTTTGTTTTTTGAACGGTGATTAAAGAATATGATATTTTAATGTATAGTGAGTGCTTGTATTAGTATTGTATGTGGGGTCATATGGAGATATTTTGATTGATTTGTGTGGGACCGATATACTAAAAAGGAAAATATAACTATTAGGATTAGACACTCAAATTAAAAATATATAACCATTAGAATGAGATTGAGAGAGTATTATTTTGTAAGTAACTTTATTGAATTTTAAACCTTAATGTAATCTTTTTAAGATATTAATGTATTATAAAATTTGTTATGTATATTTAAGGTGGTGATGTCAATTTTGAAATTAAGA
Source organism: Pogostemon cablin (assembly GCA_023678885.1). NCBI lineage: Eukaryota > Viridiplantae > Streptophyta > Magnoliopsida > Lamiales > Lamiaceae > Pogostemon > Pogostemon cablin. Next base: position 32,855,599 of record CM042965.1, on the reverse strand, counting down.
TGTATTTTGAGATTTTGAGATCAATATAGAATATATAATTTTTTTTATCGATAAAATTTATTATAGGACGGACGAAAACAAAATTATTAAATTTATTATTAGATGAACGAAAACAAAAAAGATAAAATTTATTATAAGATATACTCCCTCCGTCCCACATTTCAGATGGCACACTTTCCATTTTGGGTTGTCCCACAAAAGTTTGCACCTTCCAAAAAACGCAAAAAGTCAAACGCAATCACCCTTCCCCATTCACTTTATTTACAAAAAAATCACACATACCTAACTCACCTAACATACTTTATCATTTATTTATTACCCAAAAAATACCATAATACCCCTAAAAGTTATTACTTTCTTAATCTCCGACCATAATACCCCTAAAAGTTATTACTTTCTTAATCTCCGTGCCGGAAAGATGTGTGCAATCTTTTCCGGGACGGAGGGAGTAGAGATTAATATTTTTAAAAATACAAAAAATAAATAAATAAATATTAAAAATCGCAGAAGGAAATAAAATAAGCTTGAGGAAAATATATACTCCTCTCATCCCATAAAAATATCTACATTTGCTTTATACACGGGGATTAAGGAATATAGTATTTTAATATGTATTAAAGTGATAGATTTGCTTTATGCACGGTAATTAAAAAATATAGTATTTTAATATGTATTAAAGTTAGAGAAATAATATATTAGTGTAATGTTTTGTGCCCCATAAAGATATTTAATTAATTTATGTGGTTCTCATTTACTATCTCCATCCCATAATTTGGTTCACGTTTTCTTTGTAATTTATAAAGGAAACGTGAACCAAATTATGAGACGGGGTTGAGTAGTATAAAAAAATATATAAACCTCTATATAACTTACCCAAAAAATAAATGTTTCTATAAACGAAGAAAGTAAGGTAGTAGATTTTGACAGGTGCAGAATAAGAAAGAGTGTATGGAAGTACGTGATGGTGTGCAACATCGGCGAGTAATTGTAGGGGCGACTTAGCTCATTAATAAAAAAAAAAACTGTATATAGTTAAAATGTACTAAACTACAATATATAAATAAGGGTGATTCTTTCGTGATCACGGGTGAACCCCTGGTCCTCTATAAATAAATTAGTTAATACTCTCTTTGTTTCTCTGATAAGTGTTTATTTTATTATTTTGATCTGTCTCAATATAAAATGTTCATTTCCTTATCTAATTTATGTGACACATAATAATATTATTATACTCAATCCACTATACATAGCCCAAACTCAACACTAATACAATTACTCACTACAAATTAAAATACTCCCTCCGTCCCGGGTATTTTTACCCGTTTGTACGGGCACGGAGATTAAGACGTTTTATTTTTTAAATATATAATGTAAGAGAAAGTAGGGATAAATTAGTAATTTAAAAAGAAAAAGTGAATAAAGTTATTGGGAATGATGAATAAAGTGTAAAAAAGTAATTAAAGTTGTTGGGATTGTAAAAAGTAAGTAATAAAATATTATGTATTTTTGCCAAAAATGAAATGGGTAAAAATACGTGGGACACCCCAAAATGGAAAGTGGGTAAAAATACGTGGGACGGAGGGAGTATTATTTATCTCATCACATTATACTTTAAAATATTATACTCATTAATCCGTATAAAAAAAAACAAATAGATGCTTATTAGCGGGATAGACACTTATTAACTAGACGGAGGGATTATTTCAACAAACTACTCCCTTTGTCCCGGTCAAACTGCTACGTATAACCACAAAAAGCTCTCACAAGAGCTACAATAAATGCATCTCTTTCGGCAGGACGGAGGGATTACACAATATGGCTCCCATGATTCCCTGCACAGTTGCAGCAGTGGAACATGGTAACTATCGTCTTATTCTTAAGAGGCCACCGTGGGGCCCAGTTCAGGCTACTACTCATGAATGCATATGACAATTGAGGGCCCAATTCTCTTGTCCGTTGCAGACTAGAATATTGCTAAGTGGGCCGCTTATGGACTACCAATAGTATTTCTTGACAATTCAAATGACTGACATAGATTATGGAATCTTGAAGACCCCTTATCGTCAATCATTGAATTATTTTAAGGGCCCCAGACTACACTACGGTGCCCACCACCAAAAAAAATGACATTTAAAATTGATGGGTACAGTAAAAATTGTCAAATTTTTAAAGTAAAAAATTCTTATACTGTTATTTTAACGTAAAGAAGCATGATTCAGTCTTTCAATTATTGGATATCACTTTTTTCAACACTTGTGTCACTCGATTTTTCAAATATAGATATCAATCAATATTTCAACACTTATATTATTCCGTCTTTCAATTCTTAAATATCACTCGATTTTTCAACAATATCTGTATCCCTCGTTCTTTTAATTATTGGATATCACTTGGTTTTTCAACATTTGTATCACTCGGTTTTTCAATTATTAGATATCACGCAGTCTTTTAATACCTATATTACTCTGTCTTTCAATTCTTAAATATTACTCGATCTTTCAACACCTGTATCACTTAGTCTTTCAATTCTTCGATATCACTCGATATTTCAATACCTATGTCCTTGTTCTTTCAATTCTTAGATATTACTCGGGCTTTCAACACACATATTCGGTCTTTCAATTCTTAGACATTATTCGATCCTTCAATTCTTAAACAATTCTATCTATTCTAACTTTAAGAATATGGTATTTACTCGGTCATTTCTTTTTTGTTTTTGCATAAAATCTACTCAGTCATTTTTTAAGATCGAGTAGAACAAAAATCAAGTCTTTTTTTTTTCTAAAATACATTAACATTTTCAGCGGGGTATTATGGTATATTTATATAAAAATTGGGTAGATTTGATTATTTTAATTAATTTTTAAAATTAAAATAGGGCAACAGACTTCATTCCTTTTATTTTAATCACTTATACGAATGATGATATAAATAATGTAAAAATAATAATTTGATAAATACATATAATAATTAATTAACACCGAATTCGAAAGGAAAAATAAAAATCTAGGAATGAACGAGTTAAAGAATTATCATTCAATCGGAGCCAAAAAAAATTTGGGCCCCTTCAATTTCAAGAATATGACGTATTACCAATATGAAGTTTAAGAAAATTTTCATTTTAGTACTGAGAAAAATTAAAATCAGAGAAGTACTGTATTAAGTATTTTTTAATAAAGTATAAAATATTGTTATTTTAATAAAATAAAGTGAAAATAATTTGTGATATTTTATACTCCTTTCGACCGTTTCGAAGGGGTGTATTTGCTTTTTCACATAGATTAAGGAATATTATTATTTAATACGTAGTGAATATTTGTATTAGTGATTGTGTAGGCCCATTTTTTAATTGTATTATAAGTGGGTGTATGCGGGTCTCATGTGTGTAAAAAAAAAAGAGTGGTGTTAAATACACATCCCTTTTTATTAAATGCATTCACACCTTTTATTAAATACACATCCCTCTTTAATTCGTTTTTTTAATCTTAATTTTATTTTATTATATACAGACCCTTAAAAACCTAAGTTTACCCTCTTTAATTGTAATACTATACATACCATCTTCTTATATATTAAAATAAAATATATTTCCTTAGTTAGAATTTTGAGGTGTGAGGTGTCATATTATGATGAATTTATTATTTATTACTCTTACAAATTTGTGAGGTGGCTTTGTGTGATTGTTTAAACAATTTTGAAGAGGTTGCAGGTTCGATTAAATTTTTTATTTATGTATTCTTTTAAATGATAATTTTAAAATGGGCTTGATTGAATAATTTTAAAGAGGGTTGGGCTGAAATTTAATTAAAGAAAATAATAATATATTGGCCTATAAAAAGTTAATGTTAGTCTAATTTTTTTCTATATTAAAGAAAACTTTTCAATTTAGATCTTGCAAAGTCAACTGGGATCACCTGTTCCACTCCGTGTTTCATCTCTTGTTCTATCTATTAGATGTTTGCCACGTATATTAATCAAGACCTAAAATACAACAACATGCCCCAAGGGTTTAATGGTCATTAACTAGGATATATTATTTTTATGAAAAACAAGTTATGAAACATGGAGTGAAAAACAGTTGTGGAACAGGGGATTCGGATTGTTGCAAAGTGTAAGGTGGCAAGTGGATTTCTATTGAACTTGAAGATGAAGAGTACGATATTTTATAATAATAATCATTAAAATTTACATTTTTCTAATGCATACAAGAATGGAAAATCATGTTATTAAGAGCTAAAATGTTGTCGTGAAAAAATGTTGGAGATTTAGAATTCATACCTAAAATGATATTCAGTCCGTCTGATGAATTTGTTCCATTAAAGATTCAGAGAAAACGATTCTCTATTAAGGTTAGCTATGATATGACTATTAATAGAAGTCAAGGACAATCTTTATCATGTGTTGTGTATTATTGACGAGACATGTTTTCAAACATGGACAACTGTTCGTAGCAGTTTCTAGAGTGAAAAACCAGAGAGGGTTAAAGATACTTTGACATGACGATGAATGAAAATTAACAAATAAAACTTAACATGGTATATAGAGAGATTTTTCAAATTTTGATTTAATTAATTAATTGGATATCATTTCACCTTTTGAAGTATATGATGAGAGTGAAAATAAGCGTGTTTTAATATCCAATTTAACACATTTTTGATTGATATTGTAGTCTTATATGAGCACAAGTGTCTTATATTCGATATATATGAGAATCATGTGCACTTGAGGTGTTTTGTTGTGTTTTAGGTGGAAAAAGGGATCAAAAGTGTAAAGTTGGAGAAAAGGTGCAATTTGTGCAAGAATGCTGAAAACGCACGACCAATTTTCATAATTATTCTGTGTTTGTGTGGAGCTCAAAACTGATAGTGTCATAAATGGTTGGAAAGCCACTGAAGAGAGGGTCGTTTTGACATAAAGAACATCAGAATTGGAGTTCGGACGAAGAAGTTATGAGCAAAGTGGTGACACCGCGCGAGCTGTGCCGAACAGAATTGTAATGCTACTTTCCATGGCCTGTTACATATTTAATTCTTAGAGTTTTTGTGAGTTCTTTATATAGATATAAATCCAAGGAAGAGAGGATCACGTGAGCGTAAAAATTACTCAATTTGGAGGTCGGATGTGAAAGTTATACGGGAAACGGTGAGACTGCGCAAGCTGATTCCCACCGATTCGACCATGACGTTGGGGTTCGACCTGCCATTTGGTCGAACAAAGAGCATAAATTATTCAGTAGTGCGGTTCGACTTGTGGTTCGACCAAGAAGGAGTGGTTCGACCTGTACAAGAGGTCGAACCAAGTGCAGAATACTTCCAGAAGGTGGGTTCGACCAGGATCAAGGGGTTCGACCTGTTCAACAGGTCGAACCATGGTCGAACTAGTTCGCGAGAAGAGGGGTTTGACCACGATGTTGGGGTTCGACCTGTACAACAGGTCGAACCATGGTCGAACCAATGCCGAATTTGTCTAGTAGCATGGTTCGACCTGTGGTTTGACCTGCGGCTCGTGGTTCGATCTGTTTGGTGAGGTCGAACTATTGGGCGGAAACTTACCATATCCGGATTTTTGAGGCCAAAACGCATGTGATCACTTGAAAAACTCATTCCAAGCCTAGAAGATGTGATTACAAGTATAAAAGGAGGTCTATGCAGCTACAAAAATAGGAGGAACAAAACAACAGGAGAGGAGAAGAGAGGCCACAACATACTACACCCCACAAGGGGGGATCACCCCCCAACCATCATCCTTTCCTCCATCCATCCATCACTTTGAAGATTCGTTTGTGGAATCAAGAGGAGAACCAAGAGGAGAATTCAAGAGCGAGAAGGACGCGACGACGCCCACATCTAGGGTTTATTCGTTTCCTAATTTATCTTGTATTTTCCGGACATCCGGGTAAGATCTATCCAACACCCATGATTGTTCTTCGCAACATCATGGGCTAGAGCCTTTTTGGTAGAACTAGGGTTGTGAAGGTTTTATCTAGTTAATTGATCTTCTATGTGTATACTCCGTACAACACTACTTGTGAATTTATTTTATATAAGATTGTGCTTTTTTTAATCCATACTCATAGTCGTTTTGTGCATCAATAATCGTTGTGTAAAGTCTGAATACATAACATGGTTATTGGTTGAGTACGTTAACTGTTGAGCAGGGTTTAATGTTATAATTATAAGTGAAGGGATTCCGAAGTCTTATTAGAACTATCTTATATGAATACTTGTTAATTGAATTGAATTCGGGTTAATAAGTAGGATAAAGAGGATAATTTTATAGTACCTATAAAGGGAGAACATATCGGGTTAGAGTACCAATCCTAGAGGGAAATAATTGATACTGATAGTACCTAGAAAGGGGGGTGAAATTATATCACTTGCTCCGAGGTCATTCACACGTGTTACACGCATGTTTACTTATGTCTATAGAGTGATATGCATGGTTTAGTGATGCGTCCATATTCCATAAGGTAGAGTCGGACATTGACACATGGAAGGGAAATTAATGAGTGAAACTGGATTATCCTAGAGCTACCTATTCTTCTACTTGATCCACTTTCGTATTCTTCAAGTGACTTTATTTTATTTTAATTATTTTTTAATATTTTGTTAGTAGATTAATAATTCTATCCTTCAAATCTTGTTGTCACTTGTCTTAATTAATTTAGATGATAATTAAATTGATAATAAGCCGTCCATTGGGTTCAATATTCACTTGGTCACCTTTCGAAACTTAAATTTGATATCCTTCATACTTGGGGATTAAATTGTGTGTTGAGAAAACGCTCATCAAGTTCTTGGTGCTGTTGCCGGGGACGGCTGTTATTATTAATTTTATTATTTCTAATTTGATTAAGATTTTTTTCTTTTATTTGTGATTATTTATTTCTATCTAACCTTGAATTTTTCTAAGTTACCTGTGCGCTTGAAAAATGAGAGGAAGGAAAGGAACGAATAACACACAGTGCTCAACATAGCCGGAGCAAAACAGAATCCGGATAATGTTGCCATATGTGAAATTTTCACGAACTATGGAATTCGTAACATGGGGTTGATAGGAGCAAGGGGGAAGATGATGATTTTGAGATACATCCCGCTCTTATTAACATGGTAGAGAAGAATCCCTTTTCTGGAGGTTGTTTTGAAGATCCATATCAACATCTCCGAAGATTTCTTGGTTATGCAAACACTCAAAAGGAGCTGGAGCTAATGATGATGCTATGCGGATCGCCATATTCAAGTTCTCTATAATTGATAAGGCAGAAGCTTGGTATGACACTCTTGATGCAGCTGACTGCACCACATGGGACCAACTGCAGCAGAAGTTCTTGGAGAGATACATGCCACCCTCAAGGATCTTAAGAATGAAGCAAGAGATCACCCGATTTGTTATGAATCAGGGTGAGAAATTTTATGAGGTGTGGGACAGGTTTAAAGACATGCTCAGAAGGTGCCCACAACATGGGATGCCTAAGGCTGAATACATAAGCATCTTCTACTATGGATTGGATTGTGAGTCGCGTGTTTTTCTTGATGCATCATCAGGAGGAGCGTTGTTATCTAAGACAGCACTTGAAGCAGAAAAGTTGTTTGAAGACATCTCAATGAATTCACGTGACTGGCATGTAGAGAGAGATAGAGGATCATATGTACTTGGCAAGGTGGCTCGGGTTGAACATCAAGTGAAGCTGAATAGGGATGATGAAATCGTTTCTAGTCTAGCTAACATCAACAAGCTACTAGAGTCCCAGCAGAGGCAGATCACAGAGTTGACACAAAGGGGGCCTAGTATGCGGCAGCAAGAAGTGATGAGTGTTGAAGATACCTTCCATCGATACATGGCTGAGAATGATGCAAGGATTGATCGTCTTGAGGATACCATGAATGTTGATCGTGCAGATTTATCTAAGCAGTTGAAGGAGCTTACCTTGATGATGGGGCAGATAGCCACGAATGTGAATCACTTGATGCAAAAATTGTAGAATAAAGCCATCACGTTAAGGTCTGGAACACAGTATGAGGGGCCGATGATGCCGGAAACAACTTTTGAAGCTCCAGGAGCATGATTCGACCTCCATTCGACCAAGCCAATAGGTCGAATCACATCATGGAGGTCGAACCAAGGGCAACCTCCGGAGCTTTCAGCTGACCGGTTCGACCAAGACCCTCATGGTTCGACCAACTCAGTTGGTCGAACCGTGGTCAAACCAGCCTGTTCGCGATCCCCTGTTTTATCTGAAGTTCGATTCGATCATGTCAAGCATGGTTCGACCAACCCTGTTGGTCGAACCATGGTCGAACCACACAATCTGGAGCACCCTGTTTTGTAGCAGGAACGGTTCGACCACAACGAACATGGTTTGACCTACCAAACAAGTCGAACTGGGAGGCAGAAATATTACAGTAAGCCGGTTCGACCTGAGGGAACGCGGTTCGACCTGTCCTGAAGGTCGAACCCAGGTCAAACCACGACTTCAAAGTGAGAACAGCCTTCCAGATGATCGGTTCGACCACTATACACCTGTTCGACCAATACCCCTGGTCGAACCCAGGTCGAAACAGTCCAAAATGTACCTGTTTTTGTGCTGAATGCTCCACATGATGTTGATGTTACTCCAGTACCATTACATGAGCAGAATACTGAGCTTATAATGGAGAAGAAGTGGGAAAGAGCAAAGAGATTGAGAGCCGAGAAGGATAAAGCGAAGGAGGTTGAACGTGATGAATGGGGAAGACCAAAGACCAAGATACGTTCTCCGTTTCCTTCGAGATTGGACGAGAAGGGAGTGGGAGAAAAGTTCAAGAGGTTACAAGATATCATGAGCAAAGTTAGCTTGAACATTCCTTTCTCTGAAGCAATCATGGAAATGCCATACTATGCCTGATTCCTCAAGGATATTATATCAAAGAAGAGAAACTTGAACGGAGTGGAGACGGTGAACCTATTAGAAAATTGCAGCTCAATCCTTCAAAGGAGCTGCCTGCAAAGTTGAAGGATCCGGGAAACTTCACCATTCGTTGTGACATTGGAAAAGGGCCGGCACATAAAACCTTGTGTGATTTGGGGGCAAGTGTCAACTTGATGCCTTTGTCTATATTTAAAAGGCTTGGTTTGGGGGAGCTCACTCCCACAACAATTGCTCTCCAGTTGGTGGATAGATACATGACTTTTCCGAAAGGTTTAATTGAAGATGTTTTGGTGAAAGGGGATAAGCTTGTCTTTCCCGTGGATTTTCTTGTAGTTGAGATGAAAGATGATAAGGATGACATTCCCCTTATTTTAGGGCGGCCGTTCCTTGCCACAGCTGGAGCTATGATAGATGTTAAGGAAGGAAAGCTTAGACTGCGATTGGATAAAGAAGATGTGGTTTTCTCTCTTGATCATGCAATGAAGATGCCCATGGAGACTCAATCGTGCCAGAGCATTGATGTGGTTTCTAACTTGTTTAATCTTGATTTTTCTAAGGCAGGTGATTCTGAATTTAAGTGGAAGATTGACAAGGAGGAGTCTAGACAGCCATGGGAGGAAGGAAATTTTGAGGATCATATACTTGTGACCAAGAAAGGTGAGGTGTTGAGTGTAGACAAGAAGAGGGAAATAAAGTACTTGAAGGTGAGGATGCGACAAGACCGTCCTGTGATCCAGTAGTTCAAAAGGTTATATCCGTCGTGACTCTCCGACGTTAAACATGAGCGCATGTGGGGGCTTTCTCTTCTGTTTTATTGCTTTATTTCTTTCGTGTGAGTAAGACATTTTTATATTTAAGGTGCTTACTAATCGGCAATCACATCTCTTTTCAAACTTAGTTTCGACTTACGTTTCTATTAAGTTTGGGGGGTGTGATGTACTTACCTCATTGAAGCAACAAGAGTATATTCTTTTTTTTGTAATGTTTGCTAGTGGAGTTGATTTTTTTCGATATGTTGAAACTTTAATCGGTTTTGATGTGTCAATTTTTTGCAATTTGCCTTGTGTTCACTGGTGTTTCTAGTGTGTGGAGTCGATTACATTGTCAATTAAATCTTTCTTATAGTTCTCCTATTTTATTATTGATGAATCTTGTGATGATGAGTATGTTTGAGCTTTGATGATAGAAAAAGGTAACTAGGTGGCAAGACAAGTTCTACATTGAGGTTTTGACTCGAGGAGCTCATGTGTTTTGAAGGAGAAATCAGGTGCCCTCGTTTCCTTATTCTAATTTTTATGTGTGCTTTTAATTCATGGAGTGAAGGATTGTGTTTATGGTGGTGATCCATGGAGCTTATATTATTAAAATTGTGCTTGGAATTCATATGCTCTTGAAATTGATGAAGGAAGTGTACTTGAGTTATATTGTGATATGAAGTTCTATGTGTACTTATGGGATATTACTTACTATGAAAAGTGCTCTGTTACTTGTTAAAAACCCATGTGAGATTTTGAGCCTCGTTGATCATGTTAATTAATCACATGATATTTCTTTTCTGGTGAGTATCATTCTTGTGCGTGTATTCTAGAACTTGCCTCTTGTCTTACTTGAAACTACATGTGTGTTAGATGATGGGAGATGATTTTAGGCCATCCTTGAATTTATGAGTCACTTAGCCAAATAATTCCCTACCAAATAATTATATATCCGTAGTTAGCCCCGTTGAGCCTAAAAGTCTAATTTCTTTGGCAACCTATGAAGATAGCCACTTTGATATCCTATTTGAGCCTTAAATTCCTATATTTACTGGAGAATTAAATGCAGTCAAAGTGTGTGAAGTTGATTTTGATGGAGTTTGGAAGGAATAAAATATTTGGAGTTGTACAAGTGATTATGAGCTTAAAAATAAGTTGATGAGGGGAGTGCCCAAAACTGGTACCCCGAGATATTAGAGGTAGTGCCCGAAACTGGTACCTCGAGGAAAAAGAAGGAAAGAAAAGAAAAAGTATGTTGAGCTTGAAGGAAAAGAGAGAAAAGAAAATTAGAAGAGCATGAAGCTGGATAGCCTTGAAGTGTAAGAATCTGCAGTACAAAAGATCTCCGGTTTTAATTCTCTACTAATTGAGTCACTTTATCCATATGTTTCCTACCCTTACCAAAGAGCTGACATTACATCCTAATGAAAGTCCTTTTTGATCCCATTGTCGAGTCATACTTTTAGTGGTGGAGAGTTTGAGACTTTTGGCAAGCTTATGGTTACGCATACACTTGAATTGAATCTGAGCGTAAACACCATAACCCATAAGTGTACATCTTTTACACTTGAGTGCGAGTGATATATATACTTCCCGTGAGAACATGTTAATGGAGCATTTGAATTGATGGTGATTGTCTTAACTTGTATGCTATGAATTGATTATTACATGTAATGAGAGTTGCATGACCAAAGTTGATGACAATTGTACTGTGAATGGGGTATTGGTCATAGTCCTTATTTCCCCACTAATTTTCATACTCTCTTTCTCTTTATCTTTATTTTGTTGCCTCGGGACGAGCAACGGGTAAGTTTGGGGATTGATGAGAGTGAAAATAAGCGTGTTTTAATATCCAATTTAATATCTTTTTTTATTGATATTGTAGTCTTATAGGAGCACAAGTGTCTTATATTTGATATATATGAGAATCATATGCACTTGAGCTGTTTTGTTGTGTTTTAGGTGGAAAAAGTGATCAAAAGTGTAAAGTTGGAGAAAATGTACAATTTGTGCAAGAATGCTAAAAACGCACATCCAACTTTCATAATTATTCTGTGTTTGTGTAGAGCTCAAAACTGGTAGTGTCATATATAGTTGGAAATCCACTGAAGAGAGGGTCGTTTTGGCATAAAGAACATCCGAATTGGAGTCCGAACGAAGAAGTTATGAGCAAAGTGGTGACGCCGTGCGAGCTATGCCGAACAGAATTGCAGTGCTAATTTCCATGGCCTGTTACATATTCAATTCTTAGAGTTTTTATGAATTCTTTATATGGATAGAAATATAAGGAAGAGAGGATCGGGTGAGCGTAAAAATCACTCAATTCGGAAGTCGGATGTGAAAGTTATATGCAAAACGGAGAGATTGCGCAAGCTGATTCCCACCGGTTCGACCACGACATTGGGGTTCGACCTGCCATTTGGTCGAACAAGGAGCAGAAATTGTCCAGTGGTGTGGTTCGACTTGTGGTTCGACCAAGAAGGAGTGGTTCGACCTGTACAAGAGGTCGAACCAAGTGCAGAATACTTTCAGAAGGTGGATTCGACCAGGACCAAGGGGTTCGACCTGTTCAACAGGTAGAACCATGGTCGAACCAGTTCGCGAGAAGAGGGGTTCAACCACGACGTTGGGGTTCGACCTGTATAACAGATCGAACCATGGTCGAACCAGTGCTGAATTCGTCCAGTAGCATGGTTCGACCTGCGGCCCGTGGTTCGACCTGTTTGCTAAAGTCGAACCATTGCGCGGAAACATACCATATCCGGATTTTCGAGTCCAAAACGCGTGTGATCACTTGAAAAGCCCATTCCAAGCCTAAGAGACGTGATTACAAGTATAAAAGGAGGTCTATGCAGCCACAAAAAGAGGAGGAACACAACAACAAGAGAGGAGAAGAGAGGCTACAACATACTACACCCCACAAGGGGGGATCACCCCCCAACCATCACTTTGAAGATTCGTTTGTGGAATCAAGAGGAGAACCAAGAGGAGAATTCAAGAGCGAGAAGGACACGACGACGCCCATATCTAGGATTTATTCATTTTCTAATTTATCTTGTATTTTTCGGACATTCGGGTAAGATCTATCCAACACCCATGATTGTTCTTCACAACATCATGGGCTAGAGCCTTTTTGGTAGAACTAGGGTTGTGAAGGTTTTATCTAGTTAATTGATCTTCTATGTATATACTCCGTACAACACTACTTGTGGATTTATTTTATATAAGATTGTATTTTTTTTAATCCATACTCATAGTCGTTTTGTGCATCAATAATCGTTGTGTAGAGTCTGAATACATAACATGGTTATTGGTTGAGTGTGTTCACTGTTGAGCAGGGTTTAATGTTATAATTCTAAGTGAAGGGATTCCGAAGTCTTATTAAAACTATCTTATATGAATACTTGTTAATTGAATTGAATTCGGGTTAATAAGTAGGATAAAGAGGATAATTTTATAGTACCTATAAAGGGAGGTCATATCGGGTTAGAGTATCAATCCTATGGGGAAATAATTGATACTGATAGTACCTAGAAAGGGGGGTGAAATTATATTTCTTACTCCGAGATTATTCACACGTGTTACACATATGTTTACTTATGTCTATAGAGTAGATATCATGGTTTAGTGATGCGTCCATATTCCACAAGGCAGAGTCAGACATTGACACATGGAAAGGAAATTAATGAGTGAAACTGGATTATCCTAGAGCTACCTATTCTCCTACTTGATCCACTTTTGTATTCTTCAAGTGACTTTATTTTATTTTAATTGTTATTTAATATTTTTGTTAGTAGATTAATAATTCTATCCTTCAAATCTTGTTGTCACTTGTCTTAATTAATTTATATAATAATTAAATTGATAATACGCCGTTCCTTGAGTTCGATATTCACTTGGTCACCTTTCGAAACTACAATTGACATCCTTCATACTTGGGGATTAAATTGTGTGTTGAGAAAATGCTCATCAGTATACTATTAATTTTTTAATAAAAGTTCGTATACTTGGAGATTCTTTTTTTTAAAATTAATATGGGTAGTTTTGAGTGGAATATATCAACTATTAAAAATTTTATTTTATTATGTATATAGAATGGAATAATAAATGTTAGAAACACCATGAAAACTAGACTTAAATAAAAAATGACATGTGAATAATAACTTGAAATATATTAATATAAAATAAATAGAGAATGCATACTTTTCACTCGTTTGAATATATATAAGGGAGCGGCTATTCGCACCCCCGAAATTACTAAACATACCCCAAAAATATTTAATAAAACATAATTACTCTTATAAAATTTATATCTGTTCGGTTGCAACAACCGAACAGAACAAAGAATTCATATATCTTAAGTATTCGGTTGCAGCAACCGAACATGCATCTATCTTTATTTGTTCGATTGTTGATCGAACAGAGTAAAAAATTCATATATTGTTCGGTTGCAACAACCGAACAGAACAAGATTTGTTATTTATTTTTTTAATACACATATCTACATTATCGAATAGGTAAGATAACAGTTCATTTTCAAGGATATCAATCTTTAAAGAAAGATGGTGATTCGTAAATATCAATCTTTAAATAAACTTACTTACTTCCATGAATCACCATCTTTCTTTAAAGATTGATATTCATGAAAATTATCGGTTATCTTATTTATTTGATAATGTAGATATGAATTTTTTATTCTGCTCGGTTGCAACAACCGAACAGATAAAGATAGATGCTTCTTGCAACCGAATAGATAAAATATATGTCTGTTCGGTTGTTGCAACCGAACAGTTAAGATATATGAATTATTTGTTCTGTTCGATTATTGCAACCAAACAGATAATGATAGATGACTATTCGGTTGTTGCAACCGAACAAATTTAAGTTTTATAAGGGTAATTATGTCATGTTAAATATTTTTGGGGTACGTTTAGTAATTTTGGGGGTTCAAATAGCTGCCCCTTTATATAACTTAAGGCATTTATTTTCTTGATCAAACAAAAAATTATATTTTCAATTATTTCAGATATATGATTGATTTCTTTTTGAAAATATAAATTTAAAAACAATAAATATTTAATAAACTCGATAACCCACATCGCACTCTGGCACCGTACTCGTTAGGAGTAATAATTTTAATATTATAAACATCCTTAATGATGCTGGGGTTGTTCTCTTCTTCGTCAAGCTGCAGGCCCCCACACAAAATTCTTCTATCTCCGTAAAGACTATTAGGGTGTGTTTGGATGGAAAGATTTGAGGAGGGATTTATAAATCCCTCCCTCATGTTTAGGTGCCGTTTGAAATTAATAGATTTTTAAATCAAAGATTTTAAATCAATGTATATCAAATCATGGATTTGATTTTGAATATTTTTTTTAGTTGTTTTTTAATTGATTTCAAATCTTTCCTCAAACCGTGTCATTTGAAATCATTCCGTTGTGTAATTGATATATTAATATATAATAAAAATAATATATAAAATAAATAAATAAAATAAATAAATATATATTTAATTAATTTTTTTTTTCTACCACCCAACCTACAACCTACCCCACCCACCACACCCACCCCCCTATCTCCCAAAATTTTTTAAATAAAATTTTAGATTTTAATATTTAAATTATATAAAAAAAATTCCACCCAAACTACCTCCTATCCACCCACCCACCCCAACCACCCACCACCCCCAAAAAATATTTTTTTAAAATAAAATTTTAGATTTTAATATTTAAATAATAAAAAATTTTCACCCAGCCCACCCAACCCACCCATCCCCAAATTTTTTTTTATATTTTGATTTTAATATTTAAATAATAAAAATATTACTACCCAACCTACCCCATCCCCATCCCCCTACCCCTACACACCCACCCCACCCCCCAAAAAAAATTTATTTTTAATAAAAATTTAAATTTTAATATTTAATATAATAAAATTTTATTATATTTATTTATTATATATAAAATTCTATTTTAAAAATAATTTTTGAATCATAGATTTGAAATCTTTTCAAAAGTCCATAATTCATCCAAACAGTGAAATTCAAATGAATTGATTTAAAATTCAAGAATTTTAAAATTCACTCATTTTCAAATCTATCGAATTTAAAATGACTCAATTCAAACACAACATTAGTCGATCCCCAAAGCCGTAGTTGAATTGACAGAAGCTAAAGGAAAATTTATCAGCAGTGATTCTTCCACACCTTGTCTTTTCAAGCCTATTTTTCTAGTCCTCTCCAATAATTTTCGAAGCTCTTCCAACTTCTATTCTTCTTCAGTCTGCTTAGCATAGGCTGACTGGTAAGCATTGAGTCTCATTTCAACCTTAAGATTTTGGCTTCTCTCCCCTTTTCGATCCCTATGACTGTATGACACACCCAATCCACTAGATGTATATCAACCTTTCTTCTCTAATCATTTAAATGTGCTGCTCAAAAATTCTGGAGTCAGATACATCATTTTCCACATATTCTGTTTACCACTATTTCTATCCTTTACTTTCTTGCTTTTATACTTGTATATTTCTTGTTTAATATTTTACTGTGTTTCAACACTTTATGCAGATCTATTTATTTTGGGTAAATATCAAAATTGATACTCTAAATATGAAATTTTCTAACTTCAGTTCTTTTTTATTGCATTTTTCACTTTTGGTCATTCGGAGTCTGTTTTTTGTCCTTTTAATCCAAATTTAGTCATTTTTCGCAGGAAATTTAAAAAACTCGTCGAAAAAATTATGCATGAGTTGCACGCGCTCAAATTTGGTCCTGTAAGTATGGACCGTTCAAACTTCAGTCCTTTTTTATTGCAATTTTCACTTTTGGTCCTCCGTTGTCCTATTTTAGTTCTTTTTTGTCCAACTTTAGTCTTTTTTGTCGAAAATTTAAAAAACTCTTCAGAAATTTATGCATGAGTTGCATTAATCTTTCCACTTTCCATTTTTTTCTTCATTTCTCTTTTTTCTTTTTAAATTAAATTACAAAATTTACGTATTTATTACTTATTCACTCAGAATTGGATTTGAGCAAAATTTTACATTAAATTGACGTAATTAAAATGAAATTTTCGAATATAAATTTAGATCCTATTGTCGTCAAATGAAATATTACAAAAATATTGATAAAAAATGGATTTGACCCATAGACCAATCCACTTTCCATTTTTCTCTTCATTTCCTTTTTTTCTTTTTAAATTAAATTACAAAATTTATGTATTTATTACTTATTCACTCGAAATTGGATTTGAGCAAATTTTTACATTAAATTGATCCAATAAAATGAAATTTTCGAATATAAAATTAGATCCGATTGTCGTCAAAGTAAATATTACAAAAATATTGATAAAAAAAATGGATTTGACCATAGATCAATTCCAACTAAATCAGTCCACTCAATAAAACTCAATTAAAGATTTCATACTCTTGAAAATTTATGTGTACATCTTAAGAAGTTTGAAAATTATATATCAAAACTCTAGAAACTTTATTGAAAAGATAAATAAATAAATAAATAAAACAACATTTATATTATTATGTATAAAAAAATTAAAAAGATTAAAGCCAAAATTGTAACACAAAATTAAATAAATAAATAATCTTGAACATGTATATTACTCCCTCCGTCCGGATTCAAGGGTGCCATTTACTTTTGGGCACGGAGATTAAGAAATATTGTTATTTAATGTATAGTGGGTAGTTATTAGTGGAGGTGTGGGTCCCATTTTTTAGTTGTATTAGTGGGTGTGTATGTGTCCCATTTGTAAAAAAAGGAAATGAGACCCTTGGGGGCGAACGTCCAAAATGGAAAAATAATACCCTTGAAAGCGGACGGAGGGAGTATTTAATAATTTGTTAGTCCCAAAATAATATTATTCCCCATGTGATCATAACAAATGTAATGTGAAATTGTGTTTTCACCTAAATATTACAGTTTTTGATATTTTAATTAATCGTATCATATACAGATGAAGCAAATGGGTATTTTATTTTATTAATTTAGCAATTTTCAGTTTAATAAATATGAATTACAATTTTGAAACAATCTGTTTTCTCTGCCGCAAATATTAAAGGTTTCTTAAATCGTGAGTATGGGGATTTTGAGCACGTTCAACTTACGCATGATTTCCGACGAGTTTTTTTAAAATTTCGACAAAAAAATAACTAAATTTAGACAAAAGATGATTAAAATAGGACAACGGAGGACAAAAGTGAAAATTGCAATAAAAAATGACTTAAGTTGGAACGATCCATACTTACAGGACCAAATTTCAGCGCGTGCAATTCATGCATAATTTTTCCAACGAGTTTTTTAAATTTTCGACGAAAAACGACTAAATTTGAACCAAAAGAACAAAAAACGGACCCCGGAGAATTAGAAGTGAGAAATGCAATAAAAAATTACTGAAATTGAAAATGTCATACTTACAAGACCAAATTTGATATTTACCCATTTATTTTTAACCTAATATTTATAATGATGGTTTAGCAACCATAATCTAAATGACTTCATTCACCGAGAAAAAGAAAAGAGAAAAAGGACACGTATAACGAATTAAGTAATTTTAATTGATATAAAGGGGTCTGTATAGTGTATAGTATATTTAGTATAGGGGTGTGTATTTAATAAATTAAGAGTAATTCAGACATTTTAAAAATAAATATTTTAATTATATGTTAATAGGGTGTGTATTTAATGATAAGGGGTGTGTATTTAAAGAGACCCAAAAAGAAATGAAACCCTTATAGGAAGACGCCCAAAATAAAAAAAAATGAGATTTTTTGGGGCAGGCGAAGGAAGTATTATGAGAATACTAAACTATTATGATTTTCTTTCAAGGTGTGTAAAGCTCATAAATAATATTGAAATCGATAAAAAAAAATAAAAATAAAATAGAAGTGGGCTTGTATTTTTGAAATACTATAGTGTGAGATGGATGAAAAGTGATAATATTATTATTGTACTATAAATTTCTCCATTCGTCCCGGGCAAAGAGGTTCATTTACTTTTTGCACGTAAATTAAGGAGTATTATTATTTTATGTAAAGTGGGTAGGTGTATTAGAAAGATGTGATGGGTAGTGGTGGGCCATTAGTGAGCTCTTTTTAGTAAAAGAGAAAAATGATGCAATTTGGATGAGACTTTAAATATAGTAAAATTGTGTTATTTGGGCGGGACGGAGGGAGTATATATGAAATAGTTCAATGCATTATTATCACTTTTCATCGATTGAGTATCACATTTCGTTAATAATATTATCATTTTTTATCCGTCTTACTTAAAGACTTACGTGAGATGGTCTCACACAAAACTTGAGATAGATAGAATAATAAATAAATAAATAAATAAATAAATAAATAGATAGATAAATAATTCCTCCGTCCATCTTAAATCTATTCATTACAATATTGTCACGACTCACCTTACATAACTTATAATTCAAATACTAATTAAAATATCATCATTATAAAAAATGATTTTTTTTTATAACCAATATCATTACACCAGTTCAACATGTAACTGGTTTCTGTCACCACTTAAAACCACACAAACTTAACACAATACTTATTATATAAAATATCAGCGGAAACAAAATAAACCCACGGCCTAGCCCAACAGGTCATTATCTATGTACATCAACTCAAAACCTTGTAGGAGCTCCACAGCTTGCACAGCACACCACATATTTATATATCATCAGTCTCACCTACAATGCATAAACTAATGAGACAAAAATCTCAGTAAGTAAAAATCATGCATGTCAGTGCATGGAAATGCATTTATTTTCTAATCATTCTAATTAGTCTATTTTATTTTGAAAATTGTTCACGTTGTGGGATGCCCATGACACACTTATAATATGCACCCCAAATATACAACGTGTCGAGAATGATTTTTCCGAACCCTGATAAAATGATGGGGACGATTTTTCCGAACCCCGAATAACCAACTGAGAACGATTTTTCCAAACCCAGAAATAAAGTGTCGGGAACAATTTTTCCGAACCCTGACAGAAATGCATATATAGTGGCCGCACACACCATTAGTATCTTATTAATTTTGGGAAAAACACTTTTCATGATTATGCATGGTATGCAACCAATGCAATTAAATATACATCTTAAACCATTTATGACACAATATCAACAATTAATTATAATTAAAGCAACAACTAAATTTTAATTCACATAAATTCACTTATAGAATAACAACTTCATATCAATCACACAAGTCCATTTATAAAATAACCACTTCACTTGGATCACACTGATCCCTTTTCATGACAACAACTTCATCTCGGATCACACAGATCCTTATAACCAATTTTTTTTTTCAATCATACAGATATCTTTTCAACAGTTTCTAGTCACACATATTTATATAGGACAATAATATAAATTCACATCACATAAATTCCCAACTTGTAACAATAATTAACTCCAGATAATTTATAACAATAAATAACGTAATTAAATTAATTATAAATAATTTATGACATAACTATCACATATTAATCACAAATAATTCATACATAATATATTTATGCATTGTAGTTGGACTTCTACTTACCTCAACTCCGACAATTATAGACTCGTAAAAATCCAAAACTAATTCCTTCCTTCCCGTTCCGATGGAAAGAAAATGAGCTGACTTAGTCAATCGATCCACAATAACCCAAATGGCATCGTGACCTTTCACTGTCTTCGGTAGCCCAATGACAAAATTCATAGTAATATTCTCCCATTTCCATTCTGGAATACATAAAGGCTGTAAAGTTCCTGCTGGCCTTTGATGCTCAACTTTGACTTGTTGACAAGTCAAACATTGTTCCACATATTGAGCGACGTCTCTCTTCATCCCTGGCCACCAATAATGTGACTTCAAATCTCTGTACATTTTTGTAGCTCCTGGATGTAAAGAAGTACGGTGTTGAATGAGCTTCTGCCATTACTTCTTTCCGAATGTCATCCACTTTAGGTAAACATAATCGACCTCTATAACGAATCACGCCATCATCTCCTAATTGGAAGTCAGAAGACTTTCCAGAGCTACTATCATATCTTATCTTGTCGAACAATTTATCCACCTCTTGTCCCTGTCTGATCTTATCCATCAAAGTTGATCGAAGTGATAAAGCTGTCATCTTTGCTTCTAATGATCCTTCCTGAATGATCTCCACATCCATTTTTTGCAAGTCTACCAACACTGGTTTCTGTTTTAAGCTTAAAGTAGCTACACTCTGAATTGCCTTTCGGCTCAATGCATCAGCAACCACATTGGCTTTACCCGGATAATAATTGATAACACAGTCGTAATCTTTCACCAATTCCAACCATCTTCTCTGCCTCATATTCAACTCTTTCTGGGTAAAGAAATACTTCAAACTCTTATGATCAGTATATATCTCACAACGTTCCCCATACAGATAATGCCTCCAAATCTTGAGTGCAAACACTACTGCAGCTAATTCCAAATCATGAGTGGGGTAATCCTTCTCGTACTCCCTTAACTGTCGGGATGCATACGCTATTACTTTCCCATTCTGCATCAATACACACCCAAGACCATTCTTTGAAGCATCACTGTACACTTTGAAATTTCCTGATTCCGTCGGAATAGTTAGGATAGGAGCTGTTGTCAATCGTCTCTTCAATTCTTGAAAACTTTGTTCACATGCCTCCGTCCATATGAAGTTCACATTTTTCCTTGTCAACTGTGTTAATGGTGAAGCGATCTTAGAAAATTCTTCAACAAACCTTCGATAATATCCAGCCAATCCAAGAAAGCTACGAACCTCAGTGGGATTTGAGGGTTGTGGCCAATCATGGATTGCTTTAACTTTACTTGGATCCACCGAAATTCCTTCTCCCGATACCACATGACCCAAGAAAACAACTTGATCCAACCAAAATTCACACTTCTTGAACTTTGCATACAACTGTTTCTCATTCAGAATCTCCAACACCTTTCTCAAGTGCAGTGCATGATCCTCCTTATTCTTAGAGTAAATCAGAATATCATCGATAAACACAATTACGAACTTATCAAGAAATTCATGAAATACTCTATTCATCAAATCCATAAATGCTGCCGGAGCATTTGTCAAACCGAACGGCATTACCAAAAATTCATAATGTCCATACCTCGTACTGAATGCAGTTTTCGAAATATCTTCCTTCTTAATCTTCAACTGATGATACCCTGATCGTAAATCAATCTTCAAAAAGATACATGCACCATGTAGTTGATCAAACAGATCATCAATACACGGTAATGGATACTTATTCTTGACTGTAACTTTATTGAGCTCTCGATAATCGATGCACATCCTCAATGTACCATCCTTCGTACGAACGAAAAGAACTGGTGCTCCCCAAGGTGAGAAACTAGGTTGGATAAATCCTTTGTCTAGTAACTCTTGTAATTGTATCTTTAATTCCTTCAGTTCAGCTGGTGCCATTCTGTATGGCGCTTTAGATATAGGAGCAGTTCCCGGTTGCAGCTCAATAGCAAACTCTATTTCCCGATCTGGTGGTAAACCTGGAAGATCGTCTGGAAATACCTCTGGATATTCCCGAACTACTGGTACATCACCGAGGACTGGACATTGCTGTCCCTCAACATTCATCACGCTCACCAGATACCCCTCACAACCACTTTCCAACAACCGTTGTGCTTTTGTTGCTGATATCATAGGATATCTAAAATTCTTCTTGATTCCAACAAAAGTGAATGGTTCTCCACCCAATGGCTGAAAAGTGATACTCTTCTTCTGACAATCTATTGTAGCACCGTACTTTGACAGCCAATCCATGCCCAATATGATATCATAATCATTCATACTTAACACAATCAAGTCAGCGAGGAGTTATCTTCCTTCAATAGGAATAACACAACCTCGAAGAAGTTGATTAGTTTGCTTTGATTCACCAGAAGGTATCATCACCTCATAATTAGCTTCTATCAAGTTAGATATTCCACCCAACTTCCTCACATACTCATTGGATACAAATGAATGTGTTGCTCCAGAATCAAATAGCACATATGTAGAAGTGCCAAAAATATAAAACTTACCCGTAACAACTGAGGGATTCGCATCCGCCTCCTCTCGTGTCAAAGTGTACACCCTTGCTGGAGCTCTTCCTTGCTGACTTGCTTCCCTTTCTTAGGACATGTAATAGTCATATGTCCTTTCTCCCCACACGTGTAACACGTTCTTGGAGAAATATGACACTGCCCACCGTGTGGTCTAAAATAATTAAGACACATCGGTAATGACGATGTCAGTGGCACTTTACTCTGATCGAATTTGGGACGCTTGTTTGGTTCTCCTTGTCCATGTCCTTGCTCCACTTGAAAATTTGGTTTTGGCCTCTGAAATGGCATCGGCCTCCTATCATTTCTCCCTAACTGTTGCACTGGTTTCTGCTGAAACTGACGTCTGATATTCTGGGCTTGACTGATCCTCATCTCCGCTTGTTCAGTAATTTGGGCCCTTTCGGCAACTTGTGAGTATGTTGCTCCATGCAGCCCCACCATACTCACATCTCTGTAAAGTTCAGGCCTTAAGCCTTCCACGAACTTCTCCACTTTTAGTGCCTCCGTACTAACCATATGTTCTGCAAACCTTGACAACTGCTCAAACTTACGAAGGTAATCTGTAACTGACATGCCACCCTGCTATAATTGTATGAATTCATTCATCTTCATCATCCTTGCTGGTGCAGTAAAGTACTTATTTCTGAAAAGTTCCTTAAATCTTTCCCATGTCATAGTCGTGACATCCTCAATACTTTTAATTGTTTCCCACCAATGGCCTGCATTTCCTCGTAGCATGAAAGAAGCACATAACACTCTGTCACCATCTGGGATTCTACTGTATTGAAACATGTTTTTCACTGTGCATAACCAATCCTCTGCATCAGTGGGGTCTAATGCACCCTCTAATATTGGAGGGTTCAGTTTTCGAAACCTCTCACACACAATTTTCACACGTTCTACTTGACGTTGATCGTGATTAATATTAATCTCTGGCTGTCCACCCATATCTCTCTGCTGAATCAGTTGTTGTATCTGTTGGGACTGACGTTCCACCAGTTCCATCAGGCGATTAATCACCGCATCACTATTATTTCCTTCAGTAGGTGCTATTTGCTCAGCAGCTCTAGAACTTTCACCTGTAGTCCTTTCCATTTTGTCTACTAACTACAAGTCCTACATCACATGGCCAATATAATTTATAAAACACATAACAATACAGAATGAAAATAACAATTACACGCAAAGCTGTGCTCCCAAGGAATGAGCTAATGTACATAGGCAGTCTGCAGAACCCAAACTGTGCTCTGATACCACTCTGTCACGACTCACCTTACATAACTTATAATTCAAATACTAATTAAAATATCATCATTATAAAAACTGATTTTTTTTATAACCAATACCATTACACCAGTTCAACATGTAACTGGTTTCTGTCACCACTTCAAACCACACAAACTTATCACAATACTTATTATATAAAACATCAGCGGAAACAAAATAAAACCACGGCCTAGCCCAACAGATCATTATATATGTACATCCACTCAAAACCTTGTAGGAGCTCCACAGCTTGCACAGCACACCACATATTTATATATCATCAGTCTCACCTACAATGCATAAACTAATGAGACAAAAACCTCAGTAAGTAAAAATCATGCATGTCAGTGCATGGAAATGCATTTATTTTCTAATCATTCTAATTAGTCTATTTTATTTTGAAAATTGTTCACGTTGTGGGATCCCAACGACACACTTATAATATGCACCCCAAATATACAACGTGCCGAGAATGATTTTTCCGAACCTTGGCAAAATGATGGGGACGATTTTTCCGAACCCCGAATAACCAACTGAGAACGATTTTTCCGAACCCAGAAATAAAGTGTCGGGAACGATTTTTCTGAACCCTGACAGAGATGCATATATAGTGGTCGCACACACCATTAATATCTTATTAATTTTTGGGAAAACACTTTTCATGATTATACATGGTATGCAACCAATGCAATTAAATATACATCATAAACCATTTATGACACAATATCAACAATTAATTATAATTAAAGCAACAACTAAATTTTAATTCACATAAATTCACTTATAGAATAACAACTTCATCTCAATCACATAAATCCATTTATAAAATAACCACTTCACTTGGATCACACTGATCCCTTTTCATGACAACAACTTCATCTCGGATCATACAGATCCTTATAACCAATATTTTTTTTCCAATCATACAGATATATTTTCAACAGTTTCTAGTCACACATATTTATATAGGACAATAATATAAATTCACATCATATAAATTCCCAACTTGTAACAATAATTAACTCCAGATAATTTATAACAATAAATAACGTAATTAAATTAATTACAAATAATTTATGACATAACTATCACATATTAATCACAAATAATTCATACATAATATATTTATGCATTGTAGTTGGACTTCTACTTACTTCAACTCCGACAATTATAGACCCGTGAAAATCCAAAACTAATTCCTTCCTTCCCGTTCCGACACACTTTTTCCCACAAATTTTTTTTTTCTTTTTTTTTTTTATAAAATTCGCCTGCTTCTGCAGGCAACCCCAATTCCATCTTATTTATATATATGAGAAAGTGGTTTGATTAGGTGGAAATCCACCAAATAATTTTTTTTTTTTTTATAAAAATCAACGGCTAAAAATTTGCAATGCATGTCACTTATTGTGTTGACCACATGGGACACCAACCACCGTTCCTTTTTTTTTATAATATATTATATATTATATTATTATAAAAATTGTGTGATACTTAATAATTAAGATATAATACATTTATACACATAAAATAATTTACTCATATATCCAAATTAATGCACGTAAATATTTATACACATATATATTTATATATGGTCAATATTATTATCACAGATGTCTCAAATAAAATGTAAAAATAAATAAATTATAGAAACAATTGTCACATAATTGCCATATAATGATCATATATTTGCCATATAATTATCACATAATTATAAAATACACATAACACAAATTAAATTATATTGACACATGAATAGTGAGAAGTTCGGGTATCACAAATATTTTGTGTCGTTCACTCTTAATATGTCAATTTCTCCTTTTAGATATATGGGACCCTCACGCTCATTAATACAATAAAATATGGGATCTCAAATCTTCCACTAATACAATTACTCAGTAAATATAAAATAATAATACTATGTATTAAAGTATAAAAATCAAATGAATATACTATCTCCATCTTATTTATTTTTATTCACATTCCATTTTGAGGTGTTCCACGTATTTTTACTCATTTCATAAATGGTAAAAATACACTTTATATCTTACATACTTTTTACATTTTATTTATCAATTCTAACAATTTTATTTACTTTTTCTCTCAAAATTACTAATTTATTTTTACTTTTTTCTATATTATATACTCCCTCCGTCCCAAGAATACATTCGCGTATTCTTGGGCACGGAGTTTAAGAAAAGTAACTTTTTGGTGGTGTGATGTAAGAAAGAGAAGGGGTATTTTGGGTAATTGAGTAGAATAAAGTGTATGATATAGTTGACTTTGACTAAATTGTGTGTAAAAAGAAGGTGTCATTTTTGTAATATTATAGTATTGTAAGACTATTGATATTGTGTATTGTTTCCATTTTTAGGGGGCGAATGTATTCTTGGGACGGACCAAAATGGAAAGGGCGAATGTATTCTTGGGACGGAGGGAGTATTAAAAAATATTTTTTAATTTTCGTGAAAAAAATATGCAATGATGGAAGATATCCTACTTATTGCGAATAATGGCATTTGAATGTGACAAAAAATGTTGTTCAAGTGTCACGTAACTCACCATCAATCGATAAAGCTTCTCTACTTTAGATATGGTCAACGATAGACAGCTTTTAATAAATAATAATAAGTACGATGTAACCCATTATGGGACTCTACCGCCCCTATCCTGAGGATTGATGAAGGAGATAAATCGAAGGATGTGCCTTAAGTGGCTTATAGGGAGGGCTCACTGTTTAACTTGTGCTTGCAAGGGGCCAAAACCAAGCTCAGTTGGAAGGTCTTTCCACCCTACCCTCTACCACTTGAACTATGCTCTGGGAGCATAATAATAATAAATTATAAGTCTAATTATAGTACACAGATACATTTAAATATTTTAATATTACATAAAAATTTGATTTAATTTTCATTATTAAACAAATATAATTATTTTTTAAAAAATCCCTCCATCCCATTTTAAATGGCACACTTTTCATTTTGAGTTGTCCCACAAAAGTTTGCACCTTCCAAAAAAAAGAAAAAAGTCAAACACAATTACCCTTCCTCATTCACTTTATTTACAAAAAAAACCACTCATACCTAACTCACATAACATACTTTATCATTTATTTATTACTCATAAAATACCATAATACCCCTAAAAGTTATCACTTTCTTAATCTCCGTGCCGAAAAGAGGTGTGCAGTCTTTTCCGGAACGGAGGGAGTATATAATACCCTTTTAGCCTATAAACGATATTGGGATTATCTCAAAAGCACCCATTATATATATATATAATGAAAATCCTAAACATCATGAAAATCTTTTTTCTTTAACAGGGAGCCCTTTTTCATTATCTATTTTAATTTAATACTATTAGACTATATTAAAATCATAGATTTTTTGGTATCTCGCCGCACTCAAATATCAAAATCATAATTATTTTTATATTTAATATAAATTACTTGATTAAATTATTTCAATATTATATAATAATTTTGGTATAAATTGGTATACCAAACTTTTAATATTAAATTGATATGTTAAAATTTCGGTATGAATCGGAAAAATTCGATAAGATGTAGTGTTTCGGCATTTCGATATGAAACGATACTGATCTATAACATATTGAAACTTCGGTATGCCGAAATAACTAAAACTTTCGATACGTTATCAGTATGAACTTTTTAATACCAACAATTTCGATACGATATGTAATATGAGTTAGCATTTTCGGTTCGGTACGGTATGCCACCTTACTCAAAACATTCAATAATTCATTATAAAAAAATTCAACCTTAAATAAAAAGGAAATTAATTATAACCATACATGCAAGGATAATAATGATATGATTGTGCCAGAATTAAAGTAACTAAATTCAATAAGGAATGTACACGTATAATTTAATTCAATCATTATATAAAAATATCTACATGTACTTCCTTCGCTCCATTAAAATGTAAATTTTTTAACTAAAATTAAAGAGGACAATATAATTTAATAAATAGTGTGTTGAAAAAATATTACTCCCTCCATCTCTCACTAAGAGGGTCTTTTACTTTTTGGCACGTGGATTAAAGGATATTATTATTTAATGTCTAGTAGATAATTGTATTAGTAGGAGTGTGGGCCCCATATTTTAATTGTATTAGTGGGTGTATGTGAGTCACATGTGTGTCAAAAGGGAAAAGTGACTCTTTGGTTGGGACGTCCAAAATAGAAAAAAGACAATCTTTAAAGGGGACGGAGGGAATATATTATGTATAGTGGA
Source organism: Pogostemon cablin (assembly GCA_023678885.1). NCBI lineage: Eukaryota > Viridiplantae > Streptophyta > Magnoliopsida > Lamiales > Lamiaceae > Pogostemon > Pogostemon cablin. Next base: position 32,827,319 of record CM042965.1, on the reverse strand, counting down.
TACTTGTATTAGTGGTATGTATTATGTGTGTGTGGGCCCATATAAATACTCCCTCTGGCCTCGCTCAAAGAGAGCATTTTACTTTTTTGCCTGTAAATTAAGAAGTATTATTATTTAATGTCTAGTGGGTAGTTGTATTAGTGGAAGTGTGATCTCATATTTTAATTGTATTAATAGGGGTGTGTGGATCCTATCTATCTATATATATATATATATATAAAAGCAGAATAAATCCAATCATGACCATCTAATTTTAAAACAAATCTCAGCCACCCATTAAAATAATTAAATAATTATAATTATGACATTTTCAAATTAGGAAATAATTTAGTATCTAAAACAAATCTTAGTCACCCATTAAAATAATTAAATAATTATAATTATGACATTTTCAAATTAGAAAATAGGAAATATGATATATATATATATATATATATATATATATATATATATATATAAAGGAAAGTAGAATAAATCCCATCCTGGCTATCTAATTTTAAAATAAATTTCAGTCACCCATTAAAATAATTAAATAATTATAATTATGACATTTTCAAATTTGGAAATAAGATTTTATTTATTAAAAAATTAATAATATTAAATAGACTAATCAAATTGCAGGGATAGAAAGGCCCAAGCCCGCAGAATTATGTCAAATAATCCATTGACCAATCAAATTGTGAGTTATTTATGGGGCTTCCTCACCCTTCACCTATATAAGGAGTCCTCCTCCATTCATTTCAAACACACCGAGAACGATTCTCTAAGAAGATCAAAGACTTCAGAATTGTCTGAATAGTTCTTCGAATTCTTCAACGAGAATCAACTCAAGAACAGAATACATCTGGGATTCAGGTTCTAAACCGCTCGGATCAAGCGTTCTACAGTTAAAAATTTGAACGGCCTATAATCTGGTTCTAAACCGTCCGGATTAAGCGTTTTACAGTAAAAAATTTGAACGGCCTATAATCTGGGATTCTGGTGCTAAACTGCCCAGATTTAAGACTGCTTAAGTTAAAGTTCTTCATATAATCTGGGAGGATTAAGCGTTTTACCGTAAAAAATTTGAACGGCCTATAATCTGGAATTCTGGTGCTAAACTGCCCAAATTTAAGACTGCTTAAGTTAAAGTTCTTCATATAATCTGATTTAAGACTGCTTAAGTTAAAGTTCTTCATATAATCTGGGATTCGGACGGCCTATAATCTGGGATTCTGGTGCTAAACTGCCCAGATTTAAGACTGCTTAAGTTAAAGTTCTTCATATAATCTGGGATTCAGGTGCTAAACCACTCGAATTTAAGTATTTTTAAGTCAAGCACGCATTAAAATAATTAAATAATTATAATTATAACCTTTTCAAATTCAGAAATAAGATATTATTTGATAAAACTTTAATAATATTAAATATATTATTTGAATCTATTCAAAATTTTCAAATAAATCTAAGTCACACATTACAATAATTAAATAATTATAATTATGATTTTTTCAAATTAGAATATAAGATAATATTATCTCAGCCACCATTTAAAATAATTAAATAATTATAATTATAATTTTTTCAAATTAGAAAATAAAATATTATTTATTAAAAAATTAATAATATTAAATATAAATCCAATCCTAACCATCAAATAGTTTAGGGTTTAGGATTTAGGGTTTTAGGGTTTAGGGTTTTAGGATTTAGGGTTTAGGGGTTAGGGTTTAGGGGGGCTAAATTCTGTCTATCTATTTCTAAAACAAATTTCAACAATCCATTACCATTTTTTTCTTAAACAAATTTCAGTCACCCATTAAAACAATTAAATCATTATAATTATGAATTTAGGGTTTAGAGTTTTAGGGTTTAGGGTTTTATGGTTTATGACATAATGTTTGTAGAGGGTCAAATCCTGACCATCTATTTCTTAAATAAATCTCAACCACCCATTAAAATAATTAAATAATTATAATTATGACTTTTTCAACAATTAAATAATTATTAACCCAACCGAACTTTTATTGCAAATAATTGTTAATAATCTCATAAAAATCAAAAAATAAATATATTACAACTTTATGGCCCATAAATAAATAAATATTATTTTCGTGATATTACATTACATTGAGATATTTAATTTATAACTTTAATAATCTCATTAAACCTTTTACTAATATAGCAACAATAAATACAAAAAAAATCAAAAAATAAATATATGTCAATTTTTTAATAATTTTATATGGCAAGAATATATACTCATTATTTTTGTATTCGTTTGATTAATTCTCTACCAATGAACAAAACAAACATTATCGTCAAACTCAGATGCATTAGATTGTTTGAGTCTCCTAATTATCAAATCCATGTATGGTTCAACCAATGTGGAAGGTGTTTATCATGATGTTGAGATTTGTTAATATTTGTTACTTTATTGTTATTTATTTTCTAATCATTCTGATGCATCATATTGTGATTTGAAATCGGAGTATATTTGTTTATTTTTATTATTTTATATATTTTTTCAAAGAAATATTATTCTATTCAAACATCATAAAATCAAATGAAATTGTTGCCCAAAAACTAATACATACCGTGCAACGCACGGGTTAGCTATTAGTATGTGTAAAAAAAGAAAATGGAACATGGAACGCCTAAAATGAAAAAAAGAAAAACCTCTTTAAATGGAAGTGTGGGAGTATATTAATTGTTTCTATGTAGATTTCAAATACCTTTAAAAAAATATGACACCTTTTATAGAACAACTCTATAATAATTTTTATTGTCATAATTTTTATGGAAGGAAGTGTGGGAGTATATTAATTGTTTCTACGTAGATTCCAAATACCTTTAAAAAAAAACATGACACTTTTTATAGAACAACTCTATCATAATTTTTATTGTCATAATTTTTATGGAACATACGGAGGAAGTATTAACTTTGTAAGAGTTGCTATTGTGACAGAATTAAGCCACATCAATAACTGATTAAAAATAATTGATTAATTTCACACATACCCACAGAGAATGGAAAAAATCCATCATGGTCTCTGTGAGTTTGTCTGAAATTAATCAAGTATATATATATATATATATTTTTTTTTTTTTTTGTAAATGGGACAAATACAAATTAACTATTTCTCTCTTCATGGGCCCACACATCATATTAATACACCTCCCTACTTTACATTGAAATATTATTTCTCTCACCTTACTACACATTAAAATACTATATTCCTTAATCTACGTGCAAAAAAACAAACGCAAAGTTTGAAACTGGACAGAAGGAAATATATATATATATATATATATATATATATATATATTAGTATGAAACCCGCACACTACGCGGGATCATTTAGTTATTACTCTTTTTTTATAATTAAATAATCTGTGTCATATAACGATTCAACATTAATTAGGAATTTTTTTATTATAACTTTTGACTTTTTATAATGTGACATATAATTAAATCATGTATAAATTTAATATATATGTACATATATTCTAATTTTTTGAAAGAAACTTATATTTGTTTTTTAAATGTTACCTTATGATATAATACAATTGAAAACTATTTAATACTCCCTCAATCTCTCTAAAAAAATGTGCAACCACATAGGGATAATTTTATGTGCAACCACATAGGGATAATTTTATCTCTTTATTGTATATTTATGTATGTGATAGTATTTCATTATTTTTATTTGTATTTAAGTGCAATTAAGATCAAAGTATATACCTCGTAGTAATAAATCCTTAATTTTATTATTTGTTTAAAATAAATATCAAATATTTCATAATTAAATTAAAATAATTCTTTTAAATTTATTTAAAAAATCTCAATTTTTTTTATTTCTATACATGATTGATTTGATACTAAATAATTTATTTATATTGAAAGATTATTTATTAATTGCAATTCATGATATTAAAGTAAATAAATCATAATAAGTGTATAAGAAAAATAAATAAATATATAAAGATATTCATACATTATTTTGAAAAGGAAATATTGAATAAGGAAAATAATTGTTAGTAAATAATGAAAATATTGAAAAATAAATTAAGAAAATCCAAAAATATTACACTTGAATCAATCATCTTTCACTTGAAGAATACTTGAATCGATACTTTAGAAATATATCTTAAAGAATACTTGAATCGATTCTTAAGAGGTATATCTTGAATCGAATCTTAAGAGGCACTACAAGAAATTGCCAGAATACCGACGGATTTATCGACGAAAAAAAATCATCGGTAATTACCGACGGTTTATTGATTTATAGGATTTATTTTTAAAAAATCATCAATAAAAATTTTCGACGATTTTTGCGACGGATTACCGGCGAAATTAGCGACGGATTTTTGTTCCGTCGGTAAATCCATCAGTATTTTAGAGGGAAAAAATCCCGAAAGATTACCGACAGATTAAATTCATTGGTAAATATATAAATTTTTATTTAAAGAAAATTAATTTTAGTTTCTTATTTACCGACGGATTTATCCGTTGGTAAATATATTAAATTTTATTTTTAAAAAAATTAATTTTAGTCTTTAAATTACTGACGGACACTTGGTTGGACGCTTAAATTTAGTCTTTAAATAATTTTTAATTTTAAATTGAAGTATTGTGCTTATTATAGTTGGACACTTGGTGTAAAATCAGTTATAAAACTATAATTTTTTAGACATTTTCTAAAATTTTATTGATTAGGAATATCAATTTTGCTCTGCGTAAGTATGAAAATTTTTATTTTTATTTTTGTTAATGCACAGTAGGTTTATTTGGTTATAAATATTGTTTGTCTTCAAGATAAGCACCAATGTATTTTCGCAGGATAAACAGCTCACTAAAATGGTATGGAAGTGAGGAGATAGTTTTATCATTCGCATACACGAACTCTAATCCATTATTAACAATAGGAGATGATACTGAATGGTTTTCGTAACGCTTTAGGAACTCATTCTTTTGGCAGTTGTAAACCGGTTGATTATAGATTTGGTCTGAGAATTTAATCCTAAGGCTTTTCACCATCGTTCTGCATATTGTGGGGCTTAAAAATGATTGCTCATACGGGGATTAAACCTCCAGAAAATGTTTACAGTTACACATATATGTGTTAATTGTTAGTGAAATATTAATAGTTTTTTTATAATTGCATTTATCTGCTTAACCTATTGCATAATTTTTTTAACTTGATATGGAAGCTGATTCTAATGTTCATTCCTTGCTCATTGTTTCCTAGGCATGTTAACGACTATCACTTATGTTTTGTTTTGTTTTTTTGTTTTGTTTTTTCTATAGTAATTTAGCATAGAATTGCCAACATTTATGTTATTATGTAAAATTTGGAAGTTGACTCTACTACTAGAACCTGAGTATTAACTATATTTAGTATTATGCTTGACTTTTATACTATCACAAACCTGATGATGCTCCCAGCTCCCCCTCACTACAATGTTTATTATATTGCAGATGATTATGACAAAGCGATCTTCGGCATTGGAAATTTGGGCGAAGGAAGTACAAGTAGCCAATCTAGTTTTACTTAATGTTTAATGTAATCAGATATTATGTATTAAGGATTTAGTAGGATTTGATATTTTGTGATGAATTTGGGTCTTTATTTTAAATTTTGGAGTTATAATGTTGTGTTTTGAATGTTTATTTAATGACAATTTTTGTTTATTTATCAGGTATTAATATTAATTTAAAAATATATATTACAAAATATAAAAATACTTTAGCGACGGAAAAATTATTCATTAAATCTCACTTTCAACATTTTATCGACGGATTTTTTCGTCGGTAACTTATTCCGTCGGTAAATCCTTCACTAATATAAGTGATATATGACACCATATTTTGTATTTAACGATGGATTTTTCCGTTGGTAATTAGCGACGGAAAATTTTCGTCGAAAATTCCGTCGCTATTTTTTGGCTTCCGATGAATTTTATTTGCATGACTATCGACGGAAAATTCTATTTACCGACGTCCAAAATCCGTCGGTAATTATCGACGGATTTAAATTTCCGTCGGTAATGAATTACCGACCATGGTTTTAGCGAGGGATAAATTTTCGTCGGTAATTCATCAGTAAAATCATTACCGACGATTTTTCCAAATATTACAGATGGAAATTTTCCATCGATAATCTGACAATTTCTTTTAATGAGGTATAGCGATTCAAGTATAGAATCGATCATCTTCCTCTTTCTCTTAATGTAAATTTTTTCTCTACTAATTATTACAATTTATAATAGTATTTCTTTACAATTCAAATGACGACTTAGATTATGGAATCTTGAAGACCCCTTAACGTCAATCATTGAATTATTTTAAGGGCCCAGGCTACGCTACGGTGCCCACCGCCATAAAAATGACATTTAAAATTGATCGGTACAGTAAAAATTGTCACATAAAAAATTCTGATACCCTTAATTTAATGTGAAGAAGCATCATTCAATCTTTCAATTATTGATAACATTTTTAAAAAAAATGCTTATGGGACATATAAAAAATGATATAATTAGGTGAGGCTAATATGTTATCATTTAATAATATGTATTTTTTTAAAATTTTAAACTATCAAAATGCAATGTTGTTATATATGTATATTAGGTATATGTATAATTTAGCCAATTTTTTATATATATATACCAGGGCTCCACTCCGACGAGGCTGCCCCAATTTTATTTATGTATTTATATACGGAGTATGTATATTAGGGATAATTTTTGGGTGACCCGTGGTCACTCATGACCCTCTCACATGAGGGGGTGGGGATCCATATATCAGTGGGTGGCCCCCACCCCCTCATGTGAGAGGGTCATGGGTGACCACAGGTCACCCAAATGATCCTCGTATATTAGGTATAATTTAGCCACCGTCGTTAATCCAATTGGTTGTCTACTCATTCGGTAACACTTGTTTCGTTTTAGACTGAAGTCCCGTGGTCGACTCCTGCTAAGGCTTTTGTCTTTCTCCTTTTATTTATTATTATTTTATTATTAATTCTCTCATATAACATAATATTATACTCCTTCCGTCCCATAAACAAGTTCACACTTTTTTGAAAAAGCTCTCACAAAATCTACAGTAACCGGGAACTTGTTTATGGGATGGAGGTAGTACTCATTAGTCTCCTTTTATTTATTATTGTTTTATTATTAATTCTCTCATATAACATGATATTATACTCTGTAAAAAAAAAAACAGATATTTATTATTTCAACAAGCTACACAATATGGGTAGAGCTATCAAAATGGGTTGAGCTCACTGGGCCAACCCGCCCCAACCCATCTTAACCCACCAATTTATCAACTCAAAATTAACCCCCCACTTCAAACCCACTAAAGTATGGGCTAACCTGCACCGCCCAACCAACCAAACATCAATCCACTTTTATAAATTAAAATTAAAAAAAAGTGACATACAACTTTTAAATTTTAATATTTAAATAATAAAAATATTATCACCCAACCCTACCCCCACCCACCCTCCCTCCACCCACTCCCCACTCACCCCCCAAATTTTTTTAAAAAAAATTATTTTAAATTTTAATATTTAAATAATAAAAATATTATCATTCAATCCTATCCCAACCCACCCCCACCCCCTCACCCACGCCCCACTCACCCCCAAAAAAAAAAATTTATTTTAAAATATTTTAGATTTTAATATTTAAATAATAAAAATAATATAATCCAACCCTACCCTACCCACCCCACCACCACACCCACCCACCCCAAAAAAATGACATTTAAAAATGCTTGATACAATAAAAAAAAAAGTAAAAATTTCCACTTTTATTTAAAAATGAAAAACTCTGATAGCTTCAGTTTGACGTGGAGAAGCATCCTTGAATATCTCTTGGTTTTTCAATACTTATATCACTCGTAATTTCAATTATTAGATATCACTCTATCTTTCAAAACCTATATCACTCAATTCACTCTATCTTTCAATTCTTAAATATCATTCGATTTTTCAACACACGTAATCTTTCAACACCGGTCTTTCAATTCTTATTTTTGCTAAGTGGCCCGCTTATGCACTAACAGTTCTATCTAACTTTGAGAATACGCTCTTCTCTATTTGGTTTTTTTTTTTTTTTCGTAAAATTTACTCAGTTTCTGACTTTGACCTTATTTTTCTAATGTAATATATATATAGCAAAGTCCTTTTTGCTAATGTGTTGTCTCCTAAACGCTCTAAAATGACGTATAATTTTTTTATTTTTTTCCTATTCACTTATTATTACTTTAGTATCATTAATTGTAGTTAATAAATAAATCTTTCAATATAAATAAATTAATTAGTATCAAATCAAATCATATATAGAAAAAATAAATAAATAAATAAATTGAGAATTTTATTTTATAATTGATATTTATTTTAGACAAATAATAAAATTAAGGATTTATTACTAGCTAGGAGATACATACTTTGGATATAATTGTAATTAAATACAATGAAAAAATGAAATACTATCAACTATAAAAATATACAAAAAAATACAAGTCACATTATAAGTTAACATTTTAAAAAAAATACAAGTCAAGATTATTTCAAAAAATTATATGTACATACTCCTTCCGTCCCCTTAAAAGGTATTCGTTTACTTCTTGCACGTGGATTAAGAAGTATAATAATTTAATGTATATTAAGGTGAGAGAAATAATATTTTAATGTGTAGTGGGTAGTTGTATTAGTGTTGAATGTGGAACCATGTGTAGTGGTTATGGGTCACATCAATCCAAAAAGAAAAATGAATACTTTATAATGGGACGGACCAAAATGAAAAAATGGATACGTATCAAGGGGACGGATGGAGTATATATTAACCTTTTACATGATTTTGTTATACATTACATTATCAAAAGTCAAACGTTATAATTTGTTGCAAATTTTTTACATTGATGAAAGAAATTGTTTAGTTATAAAATAAAAAAATAAAAAATCTTCTTAATTAATGTTAAATCGTTATATAATACGAATTATTTAATTATAAAAAATAAAAATAATAGTTAAATGATCCCGCGTACTACGTGGGATCATTTAATATTACTCTTATTTTTTATAACTAAATAATCTGTGCCATATCACAATTCAATATTAATTAGGGATATTTTTTTTATAAGACAACTTCTTCCAACAATATAAAAAATTTAAAACAAATTATAACTTTTAACTTTTGATAATTTGACATATAATTAAATCATGTATAAAGTTAATATATGTACATATATTCTTAATTTTTTGAAAGAAGACTTGTAATTTTTTTTAAATGTTATGTTACTTATAACGTAATACAGTTGAAAACTATTTATTACTCTCTCCATCTTTCTAAAAAAATGTGCAACCACATATATGAACAATTTTATCTCTTTGTTGTATATTTGTGTAGTTGATAGTTATATTTAATTTTTTTTATTTGTATTTAAATGCAATTAAGATTAAAGTATGTACCTCATAATAATAAATCCTTAATTTAATTGTTTGTTTAAAATAATATTTCATAATTAAATTAAATAATTCTTTTAAATTTATTATAAAAAATCTCAATTTTTTTTATACTCCCTCCGTCCCGTCCAAAGGGTTGTTTTTGTTTTTTGGCACGTGGATTAAGGAGTATTATTATTTAATGTGTAGTGGGTAGTTGTATTAGTGGGAGTATGTGTCCCATATTTTAATTGTATTAGAGGGGGTGTGTGGATCCCACGTGTGTAAAAAGAAAATATGACACTTTGAGTGGGACGACCAAAATGGCAAAAATGAACCTTTTGAGTGGGACGGAGGGAGTATATAATTTGATTTGATACTAATTAATTTATTTATTAATTAATTATAATTAATGATTTTAAAGTGAATAAATCATAATAATTGTATAGAAAAAAAAAGAAAGCAAGAAAGATATCCATACATTATTTTAAAAAATGAAATATTGAATAAGAAAAATAATTGAAGTAAATAATGAAAATATTGGAAAATAAATTAAAAAATTCAAAATATTAAGAAAATTACACTTGAATCAATCCTCTTTTACTTGAAGGATACTTGAATCGATACTTTAGAAATAGATTTTAAAAAGATCAAGTCAAGAATACTTAAATTGATCATCTTCCTCTTGAAGAATCGATTCATAAGAGCTTGAATCGATTCTCTTTCTCTTTAAGAATACTTGAATCGATTTTTTTAGAGGTAAATCGAATATCTACTTTATTCGCTCTATCGAAATAATTTTTCATACTTTCTTATCAATTCTCTAGATGAACTTGAAAAAAGCTCATCTTCCTCTTAGAGAATCAAATTTGTGTGTTTAGAATGAATAACTTAAAATTTTATTAATAGAAGGTAAGGGAGAGAATATTATATGAAATATTATTTTTTCCCTTTATATATAATTTAATTTGATGCTAATTAATTTATTTGTATTAAAAGATTTAGTAACTAATCAATATTACCCAAATAAATAAATAAAATATTAAAAATTTATATGTTTCTTTTTTTAATAAAACATATAAACTATTTGATTCACGGCCACTTATAAAAAATAATAATTTTAATTAATATTTTCATATATATTTTTAATTAAAAATTTGTTCTACTTTTATAATTTTTTTTTATTTGTTATACAAAATATATTAAATTTAGACAAATAATGATTGAAAACTTAAAGAACTTAAGCTTTCGATTCTTTATGTGAATTAGTTATTCAACCTTTTATTTTTTAGAGTTAAATCGATTAAAGAATATTTAAATCGATCATCTTTCACTTGAAAAGTACTTGAATCGATACTTTAAAGGTACACTGCTACAAAACTGTGAATAAATATCGGTTATTAACTGATATCTATTAACCGATATATATACATAAACACCAAAATATAACATGAGAACTGAACCCAAATTACATAGGTGCGTGAATTGGTATATATATAACCCCCAAAGGCATGTTCTTGATCGACAGCACCTAGTCGAAAAATTATACAAACGAATTCAATCAATTATACAAACCAACTCTTCTCTTTCTTTTTTCAACTCTTTTATATTTTACTTCCTCCGTCCCGTTTCACATTTTACATTTGCTTTTTGCACATAAATTAAGGAATGTAGTATTTTAATGTGTAGTTGCTTGTTTACCTTTTTGCATGTGTCCCAAAGTGTAGAGAATCAGTTGTAGCTGAGCGTGTGACCAAGTAAAAATATCGAACCCAAGGGATTAGCGTCAAATAAGACACACACTAATTAATTCACACCACTAATAATTAAGACAAAGTTACATTTTCTGATTTTTGAAATTATTAATCTAATTATGCAGAAAAATAATATTAAATAAAATAATTAAAAATAAAAACCACAAACAATCACAAGTGTTTCAAGAGAGAAGACAACATAGCTCTAGGAAATCCAGTTTAAATTAATCAAATTAATTCACTAGACAATCGGTTAGAATTCCTGTCGTTCTTATGAAAGCAATATGAAAGCAATCACTTAATTATGTTAAATCTCTTTAGTAAAGTAAACTTCAAACCCTCAGATGCAGAAGAATAATTCCTACTCCCTTTCTAAGTACTTCATGCAAAATTTAATTAAAGGCTAGAGCACTAGACTTCCCTTTATAGGTACTTAAGAATTAATCCTCAATTCTCACCTAACAATCTAAGAAACCAAATCCACTAGAATTGTAATTAATAGATATATTAAGTGTCTAATGTTAATTATTCTAATGAATAAAGGTTATATGGTTAGATCCCATTTACCCATAATAGATAGACAAATATAATCCCTCTATGACACAAGCAATAATCATAAACATGTAACGGAGGCGATAATCATACGTAGATCTTAAAGAATACTTGATTCGACTTTTAAGAGTTAAATCGATTTAAGAATACTTTAATCTATCATCTTTCTCTTGAAGAATACTTGAATCGATCTCTTGAAGAATACTTGAATTCATTTTTTAGAGGTATATCGAATTTCTACTTGGTTCGCTCTATCGAAATTTATTTTTATACCTTTATAAATAAATTTTCTAAAGAAATTTAAAAAAAAGCTCATATTCCTGTTGGAGAATCGAATGTGTGTGTTTAGAATAAATAATCAAAAAGTCTCACCTATAGGTGGAGTGAGAGTGAATATTACATATAATATTCTTTTTTCCTTTAATGATTTAATTTTATGCTAATTAATTTATTTGTATTAAAAGATTTAATAATTAATCAATGATACCAAAATAAATAAATAAAATATTGAAAATTAAAATTTTTTTTCTAAAAGAAAATATTATTTTATGGTTATTTTTTCTAGGATTAAACGTTGATCCTTGAAGATTTCTGAGAAGGAGGATTTACAACATTAATCCGGAGGCTACGACTTTACTCGAATTAAACGTTGATCCTTAAAGCTTTTTTGTGAAAAATATTGTTTAATATATTAGAACGTCGTTAACTTCACGAAAAATACCGAAGAACTTGACTTAAGAACGGTTTAATCCTAGCGGTTTAGCACCTGAATCCCAGATTATATGTCGTTCTTGGAAGAACTTGACTTAAGAACGCTTGATTCGAGCGGTTTAAAATCTAAATCCCAGATTGTAGGTTATTCTTAAGTTGAACACTGAAAAACTTAATTTAAGAACGCTTGATCCAGATGATTTAAAACCTAAATCACATATCGTAGGTTGTTCTTGAGTTGATTCTTGTGAAGAACTTTAAGAAATATTCTGACAACTCTGAAGTCTTTGATCTTCGTTGAGAATTGCTCTTGATTTGTCTGGAATGAATTGAGGAGTGCTCCTTATATAGGTGAAGGATGAAAACCCTTCAATCTATAACTCGCAGTCTAATTAGTTAAGGCTTGATTTAACCTAATTTTGTGGACTTGGGTCTTTCTATCCTTGCAAATAGATTGGTCAATATTAATTTGACCTGATTCTGCAGGCTTGGTCCTTCAACTTGATTAAACTTTAATCGAGCTTTGTTTGACTTGAGTCAGCCATATTTATGTCTGGCTTATTTGACTTCTTGGGCATGTCATTGATGAGGTATGGCCATGCATAAGGAAAAAAATATTTTTAATTAATATTTAGTTATATGTTTTTAATTAAAATTTTGTACTAATTTATATACATATTTATTTATTTTTATTTGTTAATATATATATAAATAATTAAGTAAATATATTTTTTATTAATATTTTGTTCTTAATTTCTATATTTTTTTAAAATTTATTACCTAATTAAGATTCATTATTAAAAATAAGAAAAAAATTTTTAAAAAAGAAAATATTAAATAAGGAAGTTAATTAAAAGTAAATAACGAAAATATTAAAAAATTAAAAAAATTGAGAAAATTACACGTTACCTTGAAGCGCTTTGAAAACGACACGTCAGCGAGAAAAGTTTCTGATATACTATTCTTAACATATATATAACATTTTATCATAGTTTATCATCTGTTTTACCTTTCTACTTATAGAACCTTGCGTTGTGTGTATCCCTACCGGCTACCATTATATTTATTCTTTTGGTTTAAGATTAATTTTAAGGTATATTTCATCCTTGTGACTAAACTAAAGACCCAATAAAATACTATAGAAATAGGTTACAATAAATTAAAATATTAAAGGATTTTTCTATATACTTCCGTCCCGCGACAAGGATAGTATTTGCTTTTTGGCACGTGGATTAAGGAGTATTATTATTTAATGTGTAGTGGGTAGTTGTATTAGTGGGAGTATGAGCCCCATGTTTTAATTGTATTAGAGGGGGTGTGTGGGTCCCATGTGTGTAAAAAAGGAAAGAAGACCATTTGGGTGGGACGACCAAAATGGCAAAAAGAGACCCTTGCCACGGGACGGAGGGAGTATTTTTTAGCAACCAAATTTATCAATGGAATTCAATCCGTTGGTAATTACCAATGGATTAGCAATAAAAATGACATTTTTGTTTTAGCAACGCAATACCAACATATTTATTCTCTATTTTAACAACGGAATTCTATCCATTGGTAATTACAAACGGATTACCAAGGGAATTATTATATAAATTACTAGCAGAATTATTTACCAACGGAATTAATTTTTCTTTGCTAAAAATTTACCAACCACCACTTTACTAATGAAATTTTACCAACGAAGTTCGTTGCTAATACATTGGTAAGCCAATTTAACAATGGAATTGAAACTTTTACCAGCCGAATATTCCGTTGTTAAGAAATAATTTTTTTTAGTGGTTTGTTTTCAGATTTTTAGTCTAGTTAAGTTTAGAATTCCTCATTCTAATTGGAATTTAGTACAATTAAATTATATAAATCTCACATATTTTTTACACACATCACATCTGTTGAGAGTAGAATTTTATGCATTTTATGTGTACACATTACACCGTTTTGCTTAGAAAAGTTATTATTTTTGCATGAAATTGTGTACATTTGAATATTTACATGATTTTGATGCTACTAAGGTGTTTTGTTGAGTTTTGAAGGGTAAAACAGGATCAAAAGTTCAAAGTTGGAATGAAGAGTGAAAGTGTGAAGGAATGCTGAAAAATACATGTCCACTTGAATAATTTTTCTATATTCGTATAGATGACCAAATTGATCATGTGATATATGGTTGGAAAGCCACGGAAGAGAGGATCGTTTTGGCGTAAAAATCACTCAATTCGAAGTCTGTATGAGGAAGTTATGCTCAAAACGGTGAGACTGCGCAGCTGCCGATGGGAATTTTCAAAATTTTCCGAAAATTAGCCAATTTTAGTTATTTCTTGGAGCACAATTATTTCCTTATCTCATTCCTTTCTTGGAGCATAATTCTTTTCTTATCTCATTTCCTTTCTTGGAGCACAATTCTTTTCTTATCTCATTCCCTTCTCTCACCTATATATCTCACATCATTATTCATAGGGGGCGGCTATTTGCACCCCCAATTTTATTGAATGTACCCCATAAATTTTAAAGGACTAAAATACCTATATTTGTTAAGACGTAAATATCCCTTTATAAATTATAGATTAAGATTTTTTATTTGTATGTTGTTCGGTTGCAGCAACCGAACAAGCATATAAATAAAAAATCTTAAGGTGTTCGGTTGCTGCAACCGAACAATCATATATAAGAAATCTTAAAGTATTCGGTTGCTGCAAGCGAACAAGCAAAAAAATAAAAAGAAATCTTAAGGTGTTCGATTGCTGCAACCGAACAAGCATATGTGTTCAGTTGCAGCAACCGAATACTTAAAAATTTCTTATTCATATCCTAACAAGCATATGTGTTCGGTTGCAGCAACATACAAGCATCTTTTCATGGACAATGTTTATATAAATTGGGATTGTTTGTTGTGTTTGTCAAATACCTAAAAGGATCGTATTTGTCAAATACCTAAAAGGATCGTGTTTGTCAAGTACCTAAGAGGTTATATAAATTTGGAGCGTCTTTCCATGGATAATATTCACCTTAGGCAGTGATTCAGTCAAATTGTTGGAAAATTGAAATAACAGTGCAACAAGAGGGGTGATGAGTTGCAGTGTATAACTCGCATGTTTGCTGTAAAAATAGAACATGAAACATGGAAGGGCTAAGAAACTCTGTTCTAATCTTCCTCTTGTTTTCTCTTCTGTGGAGTCAGGACGTCAACGTATTCTTTCCTTCTTCTTTCTCTTCTACGGCAACGTCGACCTGATCTTCTTTCCTTCACAGCGTTTCTTTCTTCTTTTATTTATTAATTAGTTTTTAGTAATTAGGGTTTAATTAATTAAAAGGGTAAAGTAGTATTTAATGGGGTGTATTTAGTAATTTATATGTGTAACTTTTAATTTTAGTGGGGTATATTTAGAATTTGGGGTTCATTTAGTAGATCCGGGGGTGCAAATAGCTGTCCCCTTATTCATAAGAGACACCACCCTCCATAAGAGGATCACCCCCTACCATCCATCATCTACCATCATCCATATCCATTCCATCATCCATCCACACCAAAGGAGATTCAAGGGCTATTCAAGAGGAAGATAAGTCAATCGGAGTGACGGAGAAGGAATCTAAGACAACTCAAACACTAGGGTTTTTCTATTCCTTTCTTTAATTTTCTTTTGTCTTGATTTGTGGTATGAATTGCATAGCCATGAGTGTTGCTTGTAACCTCATAGGCTAATTTCTTATACAGTTCTAGGGTTTGATGGTTTGATTTATTTGATTTGGGAGCCTAGACAAAAATTGGGATTTTATGCAGTTGATATTTTGATTTTGCTTTATTTCATTCAGACTTGCTTATCTGTTTCGTAACGTCTTCATAATATTTTCATGACATCCGCTATAATGCTTGAATTATTATGTTAGCTTGTGTGCGTTCATGATTAGTATTGTCTATCTGTTAGGAATTGAAGTAGTTCCGCTATAAACACTTAAATTCCATGAACTGGTAAATCAAATACTTGAATTGTTTAGTGGAACAATGCAATTAGACATTCAAGTGAGAAGTGAATAGAACCTTGTAGTAATTTCAGATAATATCTTATTAGTCGGGCTTACCATTCGGAGATATTGTTGCTTGCTTTGATTAGTATCTAGGAATAAGGCTTGGTAATATTTACGCACCTTAGGATTTAAACCAGAATATACTGTTAGCTTAAAATCGGAACATATTCGGTGGGTTAATGGGGTTATGTGGTGTATTTTCATAGAAGCTGCATGAATGAACAATCGTAAGTTTAATAACCTAAATTAATTGGTCTATACCTGATACCTTAGAACTGTTGATCTCTCTTGAATTAATCTTAAATTCTTTCTTTTGTGATTTTATTTATTTAGTTATTTATTATTTTTAGTCTATTAGATAATTAATTCAAAACTCTTAGAAAATTGGTTACCCTATTCTGATTAAGCTAGTATAATTAGAAAATAAATAGTTAGCTGTCCCTTGAGTTCCATAAATAAACTTGGTCACTTACCGCTACAATTGATATCCTTCATACTTGGGGATTAAATTGGAGTGCGCAGAAAAAACCTATCAACATCCTAGCTACTTTCTCAAGGAGTACATCACTTTCTTAAAGTCCCACAAAACTTTGCATGTCAATTCCGGCACGGAGATTAAGAAAAGTGATAATTTATAGGGGTATTATGATATTTTTTTTGGTAATAAATACTCCCTCTGTCCACTGTCAATCTATCTATTTTACCATTTTGGTTAATTAACTCTTAATCTATCCATTTCCACTTTAGACACATAGGACCCACACACCCACTAATACAATTAAAATATGGGACCTACGCAACCCACTAATACAACTACCCACTACACATTAAATAATAATACTCCTTAATCAACGCGCAAAAAGCAAACGGATAGATTGGGAATGGACGGAGGGAGTAAATGATAAAGTATGTTAGGTGTGTTAGGTAATGGTGGTTTTTTTTTTTTTTGTAAATAAAGTGTATGAGGAAGTGTGATTGTGTTTGACTTTTTGTTTTTTTAGAATGTGCAAACTTAGACAATCCAAAATGAAAAACGTGTCATCTGAAATGGGACGGATGAGTAGATTAATACTACTTGTGTATATATCCAATCGAACGGTGTTGCGATGTTTGAAATGTTGTTTCATTGCACCGCAACTTAAAAAATAGTACATAAAAGTGAGAGAGAGAAAAAAAAAAAAAAAAAAAAGGTTGTGGAGAGTGTGGATCGGATGGCTGCGGAGTCGGCGTTTCTGTTGAAACATGTGAAGGAATTAGTCAGGGGGTGGGAGGATTTGACACCGCATGCGCAGAAGGAGTTCGAGCAGCTGCAACAAGATGTTGACTTACTGAGAGCATTCCTCCGGGATGCTCCCAAAAAGTCCCGGCACCACCACCTCCTTAACGAAATAGAGCTGCAGACGAGGGAGGTGGTGTACCAGGTGGAGGACACCATCGACACTTACATGAGAGCATTCCTCCCGAATGCTCCCAAAAGGTCCCGGCACCTCCACCACATTCGCGAAATGCAGCGGCAGATAAGGGAGGTGGTGGAGCAGGTGGAGGACACCATCGACACTTGCATGATCCAGGCGGTTGCGGCAGCCAAGGCGCGACGACGTCGTTCCGCTTTGGCCAAAGAGATCAGGTCTCTCAGAGAACATACCGTCCAACCCATGCTGGCCAAGATCAACTTTTCCAAGTTGGATCCTGACCGAGAAACCGACCAAGAAAACACCAAGTTCGACTTCAACAAGGTAATCATCTTTTCATAAATTATTTACTCCCAATAATTAATGTGTAGCTATAATTTTGTTGGTTCCTAGAATGCAGTTACTCCATCGGTTTAAACTAACAAAAGTATTTGGTCAAACAAATCTGACACAGGTTCTGGATCTTACAAAACTCATCCCATTCATTCATGTAAATTATTTAGGGTGTAATTATTTTGGATTTACAGTAGATTCAATGAATCAATCATGAATAGTGTAGTTTAAGTTTATTTTGGGTTTAGATAGATTTAATAGATCATGTACTGTGATAATCTATGCTCCCTCCGTCTCGACGTAAGAGAGTTTTTTACCTTTTGACACGTAGATTAAGAAGTATTATTATTTAATGTGTGGTGGGTAGTTGTATTAGTGAGAGTGTGGACCCCATATTTTAGTTGTATTAGAGGTGGTATGTTGTGTGGGTCCCATGTATGTAAAAAAAGAAAGTGGACCTAAGAGAGTTTTTTACCTTTTGACACGTGGATTAAGAAGTATTATTATTTAATGTGTGGTGGGTAGTTGCATTAGTGAGAGTGTAGACCCCATATTTTAATTGTATTAGAGGTGGTATGTTGTGTGAGTCTCATGTGTGTAAAAAAAAAGAGACCCTTTGGGTGGAACGACCAAAATGGAGAAAAGATTATCTTTGAATGGGACGGAGGGAGTATTTGGTTGGATTTTAATTTTATCTTAAATTAATGTGTAAAATATGGGTAGTATTATGTGTAAGAAATTCCTAATTACTCCCTCTGTCCCATTTCAAATGACACACTTTTCATTTTGGGCTGTCCCACAAAAATTTGCACATTCCTAGAAAAGTTAACAGTCAAATATAATCACCCTTCCCCATGCACTTTATTTATTAAAAAATCACCCTTACTTAACACACCTAACATACTTTATCATTTATTTATTACAAAAAAACTATAATACCACTAAATATTTTTTTTTTAATTTTCGTGCCAGAAGAGAAATGCGAACTTTTATGGGATGGAAGGAGTATAGTGATGTGGAAAAAGAAATGAAAGATGACTAAAACAATGTTAATGGATTAAACATGTATATTAGATGAATGAATTGAATCTTGAGGATTAATTGAATATAAAAATAACTTTTAAAACAATAGGATGGGTTTTAAAAAGCAAACCTAACTCAAGTAATTGGATATACTCCCTCCGTTAACATTCAAAGGTTCATTTTTTCTGCTTTTAACCTCAAAAGGTTCTCTTTCCTTTTTTTAAATACAATAGACCTATACATACCTATTAATATAATTAAAATATGTGGCTCATACACCCATTAATATAACTACCCACTACACATTTAATAATAATACACCTTATTTACGTGAAAAAAAAATACCCATGTTACGGAGGGAGTATACTGCTCCCTCCTCCCAATATTTACTTTTACAAGCATATACAAACATGTGGATTAATATATACGTGTAAGATAAATTAGTTGGGAACCTTTGAAAATGTGATATAGTTATTGATATTTGGTCAATAAATATAAAATTTATGTGGTATTTTTATAATATTGTAAGTGAGTATTTGATTCATATTGAGTTAATAATAATATTTTATAAATCTTAAATTTTTTTAAAAAATAAGGAAGTTTACTAATTGCACTTAAATGGACTTAAATTGCTTCTGATTTTGCTAATTAAAAGCAAGAGTCCCAGCAGCGGACTATAGCCAAGGGAAGGTGAGTCACAATATTCTAATAAAGAATTAAGGCAATTTTTATATTCATTCTTTGTTTATGACATTTTTAAGATTTATTAAAACATCTAATAATTTTAATAAATCAAAAACTCTCCAATGTTAATATTGTATTAAAAAAATGCATTAACACTTAAAATAATGAAAACAAAGATTACACATAAGTAGATGAGTATGTTGGTAATTAATTGGATTGCATTCTTCTGAAGTATTTTTAGTTCATCTCTTGTACATTTAGATTATAATTGTATTATATTTTATTTTGAAAGGTATTTATTCCAATTTATATGGGTACTACTTTTTCATTAAATTGATCGTAAAAATATTAAGGATGTTAATGTTTCATTAAAAAGTTACTTATTTTGAATTAATATCTTGTGCCCGGCTATACAAGGTGAGTAAGACTATAACGTTTTATTCTAAAATATATACACTTTAATTAATAGTATAAGGGTATTATTTTTTCAATAAAAAGATGGGGTAAAATATAAATATTTAATTAAAAAAAATTAATTTTTTTCCTAAATAAAGGCACGTTCTTATACTAAAAAATATAAAAAAAATATGGAGTAATATTTAATTGTAGCGGGTACAGTTTGAAGCACGATATCCCAGAACACGCAAATTTAGCTATTAATTAAAATACTAGTACAATATATCGAGTTGAATCTTTGTGCACGCCAATTTTTATCCTTTTATTTAGTACTCCATGTGTTTTCGAACTAAATATTTTTTATTAGTATTTAAAAATAAATTATTTCCATTGTTGTATTTTATTAATTATAGCGTCCTACATTATTGTACATTTTCTTTGTTAATGCACCTATACAACAGTAAATTTAACCGTGTTTATAGATCAAAAGAGTAGTATATTTATATTTTTATGATAATACTTTTTCATGCTTTTTATTGATTTTCAAAATATATGTTTCACCAGGTCCAGGATCAGATAATCAGAAAAGACATGGTTGTGGTTTTGGAAGACGAGGAAAAGATAATACTTCGTTATCTAATAGTAGAAAGCGAAGAACTTAATGTGATCTCTATCGTTGGTATGCCAGGGCTGGGGAAGACGACGCTAGCATGGAATATTTTTCATAACGCCGGGGTGGAGTACCAATTCCCAGACCGCATCTGGATTCACGTCTCTCCTTCCTTCAACCGAAGGAACGTGTTTCTCAGCATTCTCAAACACTTCACAAGAAAAGATACTAATCAGGAAGTGAGTGACTGGGAGTTAATCACCAGGGTTGGCGAATATTTGAAGAAAGAGAAATTTATTTTAGTTCTTGATGATATATGCAGCGTTGACGATTGGATTAGCATTAAAGAAGTGTTGCCTTACAGTAATGGCAGGGGTAAAGTGGTGATAACTAGTCGGGATAGTGGCGTGGGCAAGTATGTTGGTGCTGCGGAAGAGTCCCATATGCTACGCCCTATGAATTTGAAGGAAAGTTGGGAACTCCTGCAGCTGGAAGTATTTGGAAATCTTAGCGACTGCCCTCCGGGGTTAAGAAACATTGGGGAATACATAGCTGAGAAGTGTGGAGGCGTGCCGCAGACGCTAGTTATGGTGGGAGGAATTCTTCGGGAGGGACTGGAGACGACACAAGCAACAGTGCTTGTAAGGAGGGAATGGGAGAAGGTGAGTGGAAGCCTGTGCCAGAGTTTGGTGAGCAGAAAATATTGGGTGGATTCTGTATCAACGAGTTTGGATGGATTGGGTTATGAGGTAAGAGAGTGCTTTCTGTACATGGGGGTGTTTCCGGAAGACTACGCAATCCCAGCTGGGACGCTGATCCGCCTGTGGATCGCAGAAGGATTCGTGCCGCCCGAGCCCGACGAGGTGAGGAGCCCGGAGGAGACTGCAGTTGAGTACTTAGAGCTTCTCATCAGCAAGAATCTGTTGAGGGACGTTGTGCGGAATCCAGTGGGTGAGGTTAAAACGTGTCGTGTCGACGTCATGATACGAGCATTCTGCAAGTCTAAAGCTGCCAAGCAGAATCTATTCCAGGAGATTAGAGTTAGGGAAGGAGTACTGTCACCTCACGTCTCTGACACACACAACTTCCGTTGTCTCACCCTCCCTTCCAAAGCTATTAACACCTTCCTCAAAGAAAAGCCCCAAGACTCCAAGCTTCGCTCCTTTCTGTCCTTCTCCGCGGCGCCCGTCGACTTGGACCCCGACTACATATCCTCTATCCCCGACGGCTTCAATCTGCTGAGGGTTTTAGAATCTCAATCCATCAAATTCCACCAGTTCCCTGACGACGTGGCCACACTGATCCACCTGAGGTACCTCACTTTATGCATTGATGATCTCAACATAGTGATTCCGGAAGCCCTGTCCCAGCTATGGAACTTGCAGACCCTTGTAGTGGACACAAGGACCCGAACAATTACCGTGAAAGCTAACATATGGAGGATGATCCGGCTGAGGCATCTGAAAACGGGAGCAGCCCTTGTGTTGGACCCGAAATGGGATCGACCAGATCAGCACAATGACCGCATTCAGACAATCACAAATCTCTCACCTGATTCCTGCACCACGCTTCTCTCCACGCACGCGCCTAAACTCAAGGCATTGGGTATTCGTGGGGGACTGACCACATTCTTACCAACCATGTCCCTGAAAGACATGCGCCAACTTGAAAAGTTGAAGCTGGTGAATGATTTCATTTACGAGTTGCATTGCACCCAAGGCCTTCCGGATCCGGATTGCTTTCCGATGAATCTCAGAAGACTCACGCTGTCAAACACGTTTCTTGATTGGGAGCACATGTCCAAATTGGCCAAAATTGAGACCCTGCAGGTCCTCAAGCTGAAACACAACGCATGCACTGGAATTTCATGGAGGGCTGATGAGTATATCTTCAAAAGTCTTGAATTCTTGCTCATTATGGACTCAGATCTAGTTCTTTGGGATGCTGAGTCCCATTGTTTTCCCACTCTGAGATTCCTTGTTCTCAGGCACTGTGAGAAACTCAGAGAGATTCCACAGTCTCTAGCCAAATCCCTGGAAACTTTGGAGATAGTGTCTTGGTGAATCCGCAGTTAACTCCGCTATAAGAATTCAGGAAGCCAGGAAACAAGAGTTGAAAGAACAAAAAATACTTACATGGAAGGTTGAATTTAAGCTCATCATTGGCCCTGGATGTTCGTCGGCATTCAACAAATGATCCACACAACTGGTAAATTCTGAATTTATTCTTCATTCATACCTACTCCTTGCGTCCCGCAGAGTTTTCATGTTTAATGGGAAAATATACTTTTGGTTCAAAAACCTTGTTTTTTTTTTCAATTTAAGAAAAAAATCTGTGATTTATGAGCTTATGAATTTTTATTTATACTATAAATAGTTCACTCCACCATTATTACTTTTCATTGATTAAGTGATGTTAATACTTTTAATCCTTCTCACATACGCCTTAATGATGTTATTACTTTCTTTGGTTCATTTGGCCATGAGTAATTAGTCTTTTATTTATTTCTGACTCATTGGTTTTAATCCCTGAATTTTTATGCAGCCTAAGGTGAACCCATATCAGATCGTTCATATCTACACCGGTACTCTCTCCTCTATACCTATGTGGTGGTAATTCATGAAAATGTTTATGTAAGATGTTTGATTATTGATTGCGTCCTTCAATAATGTTTAAAACTCTACTCTATAATTATGTATGAACACATTATGTAATTTGCCCAATTTAACTGCGTATTGTTAATTTTATTAATATTTTAGAAAAATTTTGGGCTCATTTGTGTTGATTAAAGTTTTATATGCCCTCTAATGCTATTTTAATTCCTTTTTTAAGGGATTAAAAGTTACAAAAATTTACCCCATGCTTTATCTGTATATACTCCATCCGTCCCCTTGAAAGGTATCCGTTGACTTTTTGCACGTGGATTAAGGAATATAATAGTTTAATGTATGGTAAGGTGAGAGAAATAATATTTTAATGTGTAGTGGGTAGTTGTATTAGTGTTGAGTGTGGGGTCATGTGTAGTGGTTGTAGGTCACATCAATCCAAAAAGGGAAATGAATACTTTGTAATGAGATGGACCAAAATGAAAAAATAGGTACGTATCAAGGGGACGTAAGGAGTATATAAAATTGATTTCAAAATTAACTGACATGTTATATTTGAGTTTCGATATAATATGTTAACTAGAAAAATATAACAAAAATTATAGAATTGAAATTTAAGTCACCGGTCGGAATAGAAAGAAACTAGCCTAGCCCTTTATCCTGAGGAGAGTCCCAAACGAAATTTTCTAGAATCTGGCAGAGAATTTCTTAAAAGAAATAGAAGTAAATTGCGAGCAAGCTTTGGTTTCCAGGCGCCCAGCAGCGTAGGGTTTTTTCATCTTTCGTTAGCGAAAGATTCAGTGCTGATGTAGTAACCGGGAAGATAGGTTCTATGGTCGTGCTGTATCTAGTTCGTGTGATGAAGACAAGAGTTACACTCTTTCTTTTTAAGACGAAATTGTTCATCTCTTGTACTTACGTTCAATAGCAATTATTTCCAAGATACAACAACTCACGTATAGCCGTGAATAGTGCAAAAAAAAAAAACCTAATTAGGCTCTATTTATCCTTTCCTCTTTCCAAGTTCAGTTAAGCCGTGAATAGTGCAAAAAATTCAAAATAATGAGGTCATTAACTGTAAAGTAAATGGCGAAAGATTTATACTACGCAGTCTT
Organism: Pogostemon cablin; assembly: GCA_023678885.1. Taxonomy (NCBI): domain Eukaryota; kingdom Viridiplantae; phylum Streptophyta; class Magnoliopsida; order Lamiales; family Lamiaceae; genus Pogostemon; species Pogostemon cablin. The sequence goes on along the minus strand of CM042965.1, from coordinate 32,802,675 downwards.
ATCTTTGAAAGTAAACAGGGTCTAGAGGATGGCAGGACTCAAGTTTAATGCTTGAAAAACAGGACGTACAATTTGAGTCATTTCGTATTTAGGTGCTTCAAGGATAAAATCTTCATTTCTGACGACTCCGTTCACAATCAATTTCCTGTCATGAACCTGCATCGCCAGAAAAAATAAAAGTCATACATTGTGTACCAATAACAGTTACTTGTGGACAAATATCATGCACCAACAAATTAATTTGTTATTACTACTCATTATAATTCAATGAATTAGGAGCAAGAATGATACGACCTGAAATAACACTCTTCGAGTGAGTGCCGACTCCAATAGAAATAGAAGGAAAACAGGGAAAGGAAAGAACCAGAGAGCAGAGCTTACAGAAGAAAGAAGAAAATAGATCCACAAAATTGACGTAGTCTGCACCTCTCCTCCAGCACCCAAATATATTCCCTCTGTACACTAACTAACTCCAAGGCAAGCATCCGCTGCGTATTCTCATGCCACGTGGTCCTTCATCCAACTGGGCTTTTTAATCAATCGTTTGGGACGTTCATACCGAAGCTTTTCTATTTGGGCCTGTGGTTTTCCTTCACTGTTGGGCTTTGGTTCCATCTCTTTTGTATTGGGCCTGGCTGTATCATTCTCCACTCCTTCAAGAATCACCTTGTCCTCAAGGTGAGAAAATTCTGGAAACATTGAACGAATATATTCTATGTTTTCCCAAGTAGCATCTTCAGGGGCTCCACCGGTCCATTGCACTAAGACTTGAGTAAGCTCCTTGCCTCCAAGGAGAATAGTACGAACTGCGCAAATAGCCATGGGTTTCACCAGCGGATGTTCATGAAATGTCTCTTCCGGTAGTTCAGCAACAATAACAGAGGGATCTCCTGCAAAAGGCTTAAGTTGGGAAACATGAAAAACGGGGTGAATGCGGCTATGTGGGGGAAGTTCCAACTTATATGCCACCGCACCAACCTTCTCAACAATAACAAACGGTCCATAATAGCGCTTAGCAAGCTTTTGAAAACGCCTACGCTCAACCGAAGTTTGGCGGTATGGCTGTAATTTAACTAACACCCAATCACCAATGTTCAATTGCAATTCACGCCAGTGTAAGTTTGCCTTTTGCGACATACGATGTTGGGCTTGTGCTAAATTGACCTTGAGGATGCGTAAGAGTTCATCTCTTTCCTTCAATAACTCATCAACGGCTTGAACGGTGGTTGAGTTATGCTGGTATGGAGGAATGGTAGGAGGTGCACGACCAAAAAGAGCTTGATATGGAGACATTTGTAACCCACTATGATAACTTGTATTATAGCTGAATTCTGCCCAAGGAAGTAAGGAAACCCAAGCTGTTGGTTTGCTTTGAGTGAATATCGTAAGTATTGTTCCAAGCCACGGTTAACCACCTCGGATTGACCATCCGTTTGTGGGTGATAAGCGGAGCTATGATGTAATGAGGTGCCACTGAGCTCAAATAAGAACTTCCAAAATTTGCTCATGAAGATAGGGTCTCGATCAGAAACAATTGTGCTAGGGAAACCATGTATCTTGACAACTATCTCAACAAAAAGTTCAGCTGTCTTACTTGCAGTGAATGAGGTTTGTAAAGCCCCAAAATGAGCCGATTTTGTAAGACGATCAACCACGACTAATATAACAGTCATACCATGAGAAGCTGGTAGTCCAATGATAAAATCCATTGTAATTTCATTCCAAACCATGGAGGGAATTGGCAGCGGCTGAAGAAGTCCTGCGGGTGGAAGCGTGGAGTATTTCACTTGTTGGCAGACCAAACATGAAGCAACAAATCTCTCGACATCTTGACGCATGTTAGTCCAATAAAAAATCGATGATAATCGGACTAGCGTGCGTTTGACTCCTGCATGCCCCGACATGGGAGTGGAATGATATTCATGCAACAACTTCTCTTTCAACCCCGAATCTGATGCAATCACAAATCTTTTCTTATATAAAAGCAATCCATCAACCACTGAATAATCAAAAGACAATGCTCCCGACGAGAAACGTTCATGCAATTGAAGTAGAGCACAATTTTCCTTATTTTCTTTGCGGATTAGAGCAATCAATTCAGTAGTGGGCTTGCTAATCAAAAGGAATGAAGTAGCTTTATCACTGGAGGCAACCAACATATCTCCACCTTCAACTCTAGAGAGTGCATCCGCCACCGTATTAGTTGGACCAGGCTTATATTCAATACGAAAGTGATATCCCAAGAGTTTGGAGACATATCTCTGTTGCTCCGGGGTATGAATGGTTTGCTGTAACAACTCTTTTATACTTCGATGATCTGTCTTGATTATGAAGAACCGGCCGAGTAGATACTGCCTCCATTTTTTAACGGCTTCAGTAATAGCATGCAACTCTTTTAAATAGGTAGAAGCAGCACGTAATTTGGTCCCCAATTTTTTGCTGAAATAAGACAATGGATGCCCTTTTTGCATTAACACTGCTCCAATTCCAACATCGGACGCATCAGTTTCAATCACGAATTCCACATTGAAATCTGGCAATTGGAGAACCGGAGCTTCAAGCATGGCTTGTTTGAGGGTGGTGAAGGCTGTCATAGCTTCCCCTGACCAAGAAAATGAGTCTTTTCGCAACAAGTCGGTGAGGGGTGCAGCTATAGAGGCATATCCACGCACGAATCTTCTGTAATACCCCGTAAGTCCCAAGAAACCCCGCAGTTGACGCAAATTTTTTGGTGGAGGCCAGCTGCTCATGGCCTTTAGTTTGTTTGGATCTGCTTGTACTATCCCAGCTGCTACTATATGTCCCAAGTACTCAATAGATGGTTGACTGAAGGAGCACTTTGACAACTTTATGAAAAAATGATTCCTCAGTAAGGATATTAAGACCTCCTCAAGATGAGAGACATTATCTTCTAAGGAGTGGCTATATACCAGTATATCATCAAAAAAAACTATAACAAATTTCCTGAGGAACAGAGCAAAAATCTGATTCATCGTGGCTTGAAAAGTAGAGGGTGCATTTGTCAAGCCAAAAGGCATGACAAGAAACTCATAATGGCCCTCATGAGTACGAAATGCTGTCTTATAGATATCTCGATTATGCATACGAATTTGATGATAACCTGCCCTTAAATCCAATTTCGAGAATACCTTAGCTCCTCCTAACTCATCCAACAACTCATCAATAGTGGGAATAGGAAATTTGTCTTTGATGGTGAGTGCATTTAAAGCCCGATAATCCACACAAAAGCGAAAACTACCATCTTTTTTTTCTAGCCAATAAAACTGGTGAAGAGAACGGACTACGGCTCGGTCGTATAAGATCTTGCTCCAACATTTCACGAACCATCTTCTCAATCTCTGTTTTATGAAAATGTGGGTATCTATAAGGGCGAACATTCACTGGTTTACTCCCCGGTTGTAGATAGATACGATGATCAATCGTTCTATGAGGGGGTAGGCCTTTAGGTACCTCAAATAAGGATTTGAACTCGCATAACAATTTTGAAATTGCCCTCGGTAAGTTTTCCATAAATCCTAGTTCACTGGGTGCCTCTTCCTCAATCTCTTTAATTTGGATTTCATATAAACTGTGAACTTCACCACTGTTAATCAAGGCATGAAACTGATTCAATGTCACCTCATAAGGACTTAATGTATTTTCTCCTTTCAATAGCACTTGTTTTTCATCCCTTGTAAATTCCATAGTCATATTGGAATAATCATGCGTAACCTTCCCCAATTTTTGCAACCATTGAATTCCCAAAACCACATCTGCCCCCTCAATTGGTAGGACATAGATATCAGTTTCAAATTTATATTGTTGAATAGTCAATTCAACCCGGGGACACATATGAGAGCAAATCAAATAATCACCATTTCCCACAAACACACGAAATTTAGAGATTGATTTTACCTGTAATCCCAGACGTTCCACCACCTCCGGCTTCACAAAGTTGTGGGTGCTTCCACTGTCAATAAGCACATGTATATCCCCACCTCCCAAAGACCCCCAAAGACGCAATGAACGAGGGTTAGCCTGCCCCGCAAGAGTGTTCAAGCTTGATATATCGGCTGTAACCACCTCGTTTCCAATCAACTCACTTGGTTCCGGGTTTGTCTCCTCTTCAACCTCATCATCTTCCCCTATCAGAAGCAAAAACTTACTGCGACACCGATGAGTTGGGGAGTATTTCTCATCACATGAGTAGCAAAGTCCCTTTTCTCTTCTAACTCGGAGCTCGTTCGCCGTCATCCGTCGAATTGGTAAGTTTGGTGTGGGAAGTAATGGAGGTTGGTTGGATGAAGAACTCTGTTGTAATGGCGTCTTTGGAAATCGGAGGTCCTCTTTGTGGTGTTGAGCAACAGGAACAGGGGAGGGGTTTGGGTTTACTTTAGGTGGGTTGTAGTTATGATTATGGGCTTGGGCTACATGGGCATTCCATCTTGGCCCATTTCGAAATCCGGCACGGGCCTCATCAGAACGGGCTTCATAAGCCCTTGCAAGAGAAAATGCCTCCATCAACGTGGCCGGACGAGAAAATAACAACTCCCGACGTATCTCAGATTTTAGCCCCGTTACAAAGAAGCTAATGAGTAGATTTTCAGAGATCCCCGACACCTTATTCATCAACTCCTCAAAGGAGGATTGAAATTCAGCTACTGTGGTGGTTTGGGTTAGCTTTGACAAATTCCCCTGGTGATCCTCATAAGTAGAACCCCCAAAACGATACTTGAGATTGAAAAGAAATTCCTTCCAGGTTGTTAATAATCCATTCATTTTCATCCATTGAAACCAAGGAGCAGCCCGACCTTCCATGTGAAACGATACGATTTTCAGGCGTTGATCCTCTGGTGTAGAGTGAAAGTCAAAGAACTCTTCAATTCGAAAGATCCATCCATTTGGATCTGTCCCGTCAAATTTGGGTACCTCCATTCTCATCGAACGAAGAAATTGTGGGGTTTCACCCATCCCAACGGAGTGATCTGGTTGAAGATACGTGCGCCGCTGAGAAGAAGTAGACGCAATGAATCTCTCTGGAGAGTGGGTTTGCGATTGCTCCTTAAGCCTGGACTCCATGGTGGCCAAAACATCATTCTTATATTGCTGCATCGTTTGGTGTAACAACAAGGTTTGACTCTCAGTGTGAGCTTGAAGGAGTGCCTTCATCGCCGTCACGATCTCGGAATCAGATGACATAATCTCTCAACGAAAGCACCAATTGATACGACCTGAAATAACACTCTTCGAGTGAGTGCCGACTCCAATAGAAATAGAAGGAAAACAGGGAAAGGAAAGAACCAGAGAGCAGAGCTTACAGAAGAAAGAAGAAAATAGATCCACAAAATTGACGTAGTCTGCACCTCTCCTCCAGCACCCAAATATATTCCCTCTGTACACTAACTAACTCCAAGGCAAGCATCTGCTGCGTATTCTCATGCCACGTGGTCCTTCATCCAGCTGGGCTTTTTAATCAATCGTTTGGGACGTTCATACCGAAGCTTTTCTATTTGGGCCTGTGGTTTTCCTTCACTGTTGGGCTTTGGTTCCATCTCTTTTGTATTGGGCCTGGCTGTATCAAAGAAGGTATATGAAACAGGATAATGGGGCTTGTAAAGGTTCTTGGTTTGTCATGAAGACGGGGATGCTAAAGTACAAGGAGAAATATACGAGGAAAGTAATGACAATAAAGGGTATGTCTGTCATCTGATTACAAAATTCATACCTTTATCTTATGATAAATAAGTTCTAGAAGTTTAATCTTCCAATATCTTTCAGAGCATTTTACGTACACTTAGGCAGTTAATACCTTAACTAGTTGCTCGTTGTTCAAGAATTCATATTTAATCATGTCCTTCTTGGTCATGAATATCTGTACTAGTTGTTCGTTGTTCAAGAATTCATGTTTGGGCAGTTAATACCATCCATACACAGTGTTGTGATCAAATATTTCAATTCTTCCCTTCCAGTTCTTAGCACTTGGGTTAACATGTTCATCAAATTCCACCAGTTCCCTGACGACATGGCCATACTGATCCACCTGAGGTACCTCACTTTATGCATTGATGATCTCAACATAGTAATTCCCGAAGCCCTGTCCCAGCTATGGAACTTGCAGACCCTTGTAGTGGACACAAGGACCCGAACTATTACCGTGAAAGCTAACATATGGAGGATGATCCGGCTGAGGCATCTGAAGACGGGAGCAGCCCTTGTGCTGGACCCGAAATGGGATAGATCAGATCAGCACAATTACCGCCTTCAGACAATCACAAATCTCTCACCCGATTCCTGCACCACGCTTCTCTCCACGCACGCGCCTAATCTCAAGGCATTGGGCATTCGTGGGAGGCTGACCACATTCTTCACAACCATGTCCCTGGAAGGCCTGAGCCACCTTGAAAAGTTGAAGCTGGTGAATGATTTCATTTACGAGTCGCATCGCACCAAAGTCCTTCCAGATCAGCTTCGCTTTCCGATGAATCTCAGAAGACTCACACTGTCAAACACGTTTCTTGATTGGGAAAACATGTCCACATTGGCCAAAATTGAGACCCTGCAGGTTCTCAAACTGAAACACAATGCATTCACTGGAATTTCATGGAGGGCTGTGTTGGTTTTTTGCCAAAATAAAATGAAGACATTTTTGTCCCACATTGATTAGAGAGCAAAGGTGGAGAGGTTTTCTAACCTATAAAAGGGGGCCTTTGGTTTTGATATTAAACACACCAATCAACACATTATAAAATTTTGAGTTTGATTCCTCTAAATTCCTTTCTTGAATTCTCTAATTTTGAGAATTGGGAGAAAGGTATGGAATAGTCAAAAATTTGTAAGGGTGTAGGGATTGGGGTCGGGAGAGAGAAATTCTGTGTGATTGTAAAAGTTTCACATAGTGATATTTTTTCTCGGGTCCGTGGTTTTTTCTCCGGTTTGGAGTTTCCACGTAAATCCTTGTGCTGTTTTTATTCTGTTATTTTTCTCATTTATATTTTTGTTTGTCCCTAAAAATGAATGGGGATCTGATAATTCCCAACAGGCTGATGAGTATTTCTTCGCAAGTCTTGGATTCTTGCTCATTATGGACTCAGATTTAGTTCTTTGGGATGCTGACTCCCATTGTTTTCCCACTCTAAGGTTCCTCGTTCTTAAGCACTGTGAAAAACTCAGAGAGATTCCACATTCACTTGCCAAATCCCTAGAAACTCTGGAGATAAGAGTGTCTTGGTGAATCCGCAGTTAACTCCGCTATAAAAATTCAGGAAGCTAGTGTTGGGTTTATCCGCCCAGGGAGCCGGGCCGGGCCCCTAGTATAGTCAGGCCCACTCAATCCACTAGCATGATATTGTCCGCTTTGGGCCGCCCACTGGCCCGCACGGTTTTACCACTCTGGGCATCACGCCCAAAGGCCCCATGCTAGGTAGAGTCCATCCCTTATTCTTAAACCCCTCGCCAACCCCACTTCTAACCGATGTGGGACTTTGGTTGACACTCAACCAACATTTCCCCTCAAACAAAGTCCCGCAGCTAGACCATCCAGTTTGAGGTCCGAACATCCCACCAACCCCGGGCTGGGCCGGTTAAGTTTGGGGCCTGACTCTAATACCACTTGTTGGGTTTATCCGCCCAGGGAGCCGGGCCGGGCCCCTTTGATTGGCGTGAAATTCACCTAGAATTTGGGCTTAAATTGCATGAATTTAATTGGATTTATTTGGCTTCAATTAAATAACTAAGCATGATTTTAATGGAAATTATATTTATTGCTTAATTAGTTTGAGAAAGGTATTTTTGTTTATTTTTGCATAAAAAAAGGGTGATTTTGTGGCAAAAATATATTCTTGATAAGAAGAGGAAGATGTGGGAGAAAACGGAGCTCAATTTGAAATTAAAACGAGTAAGAACGGGGCAAAATAAAAATGGAATGGAGTTAGGCTTGTTGGCATGGAGCAATTGGGCTAGAGCAAGTTGTTGGGCCTCTATTTTATGCATTTGGGCCGGTTGCATTTGAGCCACAGTTGGGCTGCTCCCTTAATAAAAAAAAGGGATTTAAGAACTGCGCTGAATGGAGTTCGAACCAGCGACCTCGGATGCGCACAAGAAGAGATCAACCGCTGGGCCGCGTGCACAATAGCTTACCAAATCGCGCCCAATTTTAATTTAACATTCTTCTAGATTTGATTCTCTTGTCTATTTGTCTTATTTCATTTGATAAACTGGATTTTCCTAAAACTATCTTGTTCTTGTCTCTTGAAACACCTGTGATTGAGTGTGGCTTCTATTGTATTTTATTTTGCTATTTATTTTCTACACTATTAGTTAATTAATTCCAATTCAAAAGGTTTATACGTCTTAATTATTAGTGGTGATAATTATTTAGTGCGTATCCTGTTTAACTCTAATCCATTGGATTCGATATTTTATTTCTTGGTCACTCGTTGTACACAACAGTAAAGTATTCTTGCTCTATAAACCGTAAGCAAAAATTACGATCAAGACTGTGATAATCCTTATTTATTCATTTTATCCAAACTTTGTCATACGCTTGTAACGTCTTCATCGCATATTATTGATATTGCCCGTGATGCTTGATATGCTATGTTAGCTTGTGTGCATGTGTACTTGATACTGTTTGATTGTTAGGGATTAAAGTAGTTTGCCCGTGAACACGTTAATCCTAGGAGCTAGTACATAGGGTACTTGATTATCTTAGTGGAACAATGCAATTAAGAAGTCAAGAAGGAAGTGAATAAGATTGAATAGGAATTTCAGAGAATATATGTTAGTCGAATTGGCCATCCGGAGGTTTATAAAATTCGCCTTATTAGTATCTAGGAAGGAGGTTCAAAACTACTCACGCATTAAATCATGATGTAAATCCATTAAAACGGTATGAACGAACAGTAGGCCGTCTAGGAAACCGAGTCAATTGCATTAAACCCGATACCTTAGAGCTGTTATTTCTCTCTTGATTAATCTTGAATTACTCATTGCTTCTATTTATTAAGTTATTTAATATTTCAATACTTTAGATTATAATCATATTCATACAATTGGAAATTGGTTACATAATAATTCTAATCGAATAGTGATATAAGATAAATAAATAGTTAGCTGTCTCAGTGGGAACGATATTAATTTTAACTGGGGTACTTGCCATTACAATTGACATCCCTACACTTAGGTATTTAATTGAGGTGCGCAAAAAAAGCCTAACATAAAGATATATATTTTTACTATAATTTTTCTTTAGATATCAAATGAGAGTTTTATTTTGATACGATCTTAATTTCAATTTTTTTTTTATAATATTTTTATTTCCTTCTATTAATACATATTAATTTTATTATAATATATATATATATATATATATATTATTAGTAAATTATACTTTTAATATTATAATTTCATGTCCCGCGTAATACGCGAGATTTATACTAGTATGTGTATATATATGAATACGAGTACTTATTCCAGCATAATATGCGGATGCATTATATTTTATAAGAAAATTAATTTGATAATCCAATATTAAATACACTAGTATAAATCCCGTGTAATACACGGGTTATAAAGTTATAATTTTAAAAAATATACAATTCAAGTTTGATAATATAATTATTTATAGTCAATATAATCTAATATAAGTTTATATTGAAACGTAAAGTTCAATTTATATACACTCAAATGTGAATTTTCTTTTTTTTGGAAAAATTTAATTTCGTTATTAAATTGATTTATCAAAAAAATTTCAAAAAAATTGTTGAATTGGTTTTTCAAAATTTGTTATGATTATTGTTATAAAATAAAATTAATTAGTTAAGAAAAAACAATTATAATAAAGTAATTAATAAAAAATAAATTCAATATAAATCAATTCGATGAAATAATTTTTTTTACATAATTAATTTAAAAAATTATAATATTAATCATGAAAAAAATTAATAACATAAATAAATCAAAATATTAAAATATAATATACAATGAAAGAATAACAGAATTAAAATATTTTTTTATAAAAAAATTAATTACAAAAATTTTAAAAATATAAAAGAATCTCATGAAATTAATTAATAGAATTTTTAAAAAATAATAAAATAATAATGGATATTTTTCCAAAACATGAATAGAACTTGAAGAAAATTTTTATTTTACGTGTGTATAATTAATAAAAAAATAAAATAACAGAATGAAAATAAAAAATAAGAGATAAAAATAAAAGTTAATCAAAAGAAAATTTTAAAAATATAAAAGAAACATAAAAAATTATTAAAAAAATAATAATAATATCATATTCAATCTAATAAAAATGTATTTTTAAATTTTAATGTTCGTAAGAACATATTAAAAAAAAATAAAAATAAAAAATAATTAAAAATATTTTTTAAAAATATAATAAAAATAATAGTATGTATTATTAAAAAATAAAAAAATAAAATTAATATAAATAAATTTGAAAAATAAAGAAAAGGAGATCATAACAAAATCAATTAAATAAATCTGTAAAATCATGAAAAAAAAGAATAGCATAAAAATTAAAAATAAAAAACAGAATTAAAACAAAAAAATAATAATCAAAACAAAAGTTTATCGAAAGAAAATTTTAAAAATATAAAAGGAACATAAAAAATTATAAAAGTAAAAAAAAATCATATTCATCCAAAAAAAACTTATTTATGTATTATTAAATTTTAATATTGGTAAAAATATATTTAAAAATAAAATAAAAATAAAAAATAAATTTATTAATATAAATAAATTTGAAAAATAAAGAAAAGAAAAAAATCATGACAAAATCAATTAAATAAATCGTTAAAACCATTAAAAATAAAAGAATAATGTAAAAATTATTAAAACCAATATATATTCAAAGTGAAATCTAACAAAATTAATTATGAAAAAAAGTTAATTGCGTAGAAAAACTAAAACATTAAAAGATTATATACTAACAATTAAAAAAAATTAAAAAAATTTAAAAAATAAAATAATTAATCAAAAGAAAATATAAAAAGTATAAGAGAAACCATAAATAAATATATTCAAAAGTGAAATAAAAAAATTTGTAAAATTAACCAAAAGAAAATTTTAATTACGATAAAAAATAAAAAAAATTATAAATTATAAAATTTCATACTAACCATAAAAAAACTAACGAACAGAACTAAAAAAAAAATAAATTAAAAAATAGTAATTAAAAATATAAAAGAAACAACAAAAATATTAAATCTGGCATGCCGAATCATGTATTGCGCTTAAAGATAGGAGTTCCAATCATACTTCTCCGAAATATTGATCCCACTTCAGGTTTGTGCAACAGAACAAGATTGATAGTAACAAAGTTAGGGAATCACGTTATCGAGGCAGAAATAATATCTGGAAGTAATATTGGAAATTTGGTTTTCATACCTCGAATGATTTTAAATCCAACCGAAAAGACTCTTCCAGTGAATTTTCAGAGGAGACAGTTTCCAGTGTTGGTTTGTTTTGCAATGACAATTAATAAAAGTCAAGGACAATCGCTTTTCAGTGTTGGTGTGTTTTTCACAAGGCCTGTTTTCACACATGGTCAACTCTACTTGGCATTGTCAAGAGTAAAAAGTAGGAAGAGTCTGATTAATGTGAAAATCTGTGTGTTTTAGAGTCCGATTTAGCACCATTATGTGGGGATTATATCCGTATTTGAGCATCTTGTGGTAGAATTGTTTAACTTTATATTTCTGATGCACGTGAGGTGTTATTTCATGTTTTCAGGTGGAAAATGAGGTGAAAAGAGCAAACTCTTTAGAACAAAATGTTATATCCTTATTAATTAAAATGTATACTCTTTAAAACAAAATATTGTACTCTTACACATTTTGTTTACCTGGGACACAGGAGACCAACTCATTTAAAATAAATAAAATTTTAATTAAATTTCTATAAATTCGATACCTTGTCTATTTATGCTACACACATTCCGTATATATATATATATATATAATTTATTATTATATCACTATTTTATATCTCCAAAATATTTATTCTTATCTACAAAATATTGATAAGTCTTTAATCATTTCAAAATAATAATTATCTAAATATTATAATATATTAAATAAAAAATAGATCCACCATTTAAAAAAAATTAAATTACACTCCTTTTATTTTATTATAAGACAATATTTAAAAATTAATTACTCTAAAAATTTTTATTTAATTACCATAGAGTTTCAACTAAAAAATTAATATTTATAAAAATATTTATTTAACATAAATATTTGATTTATAAATATATCTAAAATAAAAAATAATGAATATACACGGGCAAAAAAAATATAATTATATAAATTATTAATTTAATTAAAGTACTTATTTAACATAAATATTTTTGTTTATGATAATAGTAAAATATATTAAATTAATTTATTTATTAATTTAAAATAAAATATACTTAATTAATCCGTGTAATACACGGGAGAAAAAAAAAACTAGTATACTATATAAACTATGAGTTGATCTCTTGTGTCCCCACGTGCACAAGATGGGTAAGAGTACAATATTTTTTTGTAAATGATATACACTTTAATTAATAAGGATACAACATTTTGTTCTAAAGAATATATACTTTCATTAATTAATTTATTTATTTAATACTAAAAGATATTTGTGAGCATGATGTCCCGAGACACACAAGTTTTAGCCATAAATAAACTATAAAAAATTAAATAAACATATAATTTTAATACATATTTTAATTCGGTTATTCGGTACGATTTGGTATAGTGCGGTTAAATCGAATTTTCGGGAGTTAATAGAGAATATCCAAGTTTATCCATACCTAAAGAAAAATCTATACGATTTGGTTCTAGAATAGGAGTTAGCCTCCTGTGAAACTCTATTTTAAAAAATTAATCTTTAGTACATAAAAATTATTTTTGAAAAGTAATAATTTTTATACAAAAGAGTGATAATTCATGTCTCTAAAGAGTAATTTTTTATGTACTAAAGAGTATCGATAAATCAGAGTGTATAATAATTTGAAGAGTAATTTAGTTTAGAAGAGTAATAATTTATATCTCTAAAGAGTAATTTTTCTTATAGATGAAAATAGAGTTTATATATAAACATATGTAAACTCGATTTGTGTTTGTGCTAGAATAGTTAAAAAGTCAACCGTTTTTTTTGTTTTTATTCAGTGTGGTTTATGTAATATCAATTACTATGCAGAACCCTAATTAATTACAAAATCAAATTATTTCAGTTATTATTAAGAAAATAGTTGCACTTCAACAGTTTTTTTTGTTTGAAATTTATTCAGTGTGGTTTATGTAATATCAATTACTATGCACAACCCTAATTAATTACAAAATCAAATTATTTAAGGTATTATTAAGAAAATAGTTACACTTCAACGGTTTTTTTTGTTTGAAATTTATTCAGTGAGGTTTATGTTATATCAATTACTATGCACAACCCTAATTAATTACAAAATCAAATTATTTCAGGTATTATTAAGAAAATAGTTGCATTATCTTATAAGATGGGTTGGAGTTGGAACATTATTAAAGTATGAATTTTAGATAGTTAAAAGTATAATTTAATTCTAAGGTAGTTAAAGTATGATTCACTAAAATATATCAATAAATTATACATTAAAATTTCACTAATGTTGATGTTTGATATATTAAAGTATGATTTAGTGAATCATACTCTACATCCTTAAAAATACTTTAATAAATCACAAATCATACTTTAGTGATATGGCTAATACTGTCTACTTTAATATATCACTACCTATCTCACAGGAAACTTTAACTACCTTATAATTATATTTTACATATCTAAAAATCATAGGTAAAATTATGTGGATTTATCACCACATGTCTCACAAGAAACTTTGTATATTTTGGATGGTTACAAAATTAAATAATAAAAAAAATAATTTAAAATTTCTAAAACAAACAAAAGAAAAAAAATAGTGTAATGAGGATCTCCAAGAATCCAGTCTGATGCAGTCCATAATGCATGTTGAATGCTCGTGTTTGTTAATGATGGCAGGTGTTTTACCCAGAGAAATTGGTCAATTTGAGCAACTCTCGGAATTAAGACTGGGTAACAACGTGTTGAGTGGAATGATTCCAGCAGAGATATTTAACATCTCAACTCTTCAAATCCTTGTACTTGATCTTAATAATCTATCAGGAGCTCTTGGTTTCAATTTTGGTATTAAATTGATTAGAGCAAGTGTACTCTATCGCGTAGTAGACCGTAGTGACCAAGTGCAAAATTTAGAAATATCGAACCCAAGGGCGAAAGTGTATAACCGTATTTGAAAGATGTTTCACTCTAGAAGGACTAATCAATAAAAGGAAGGGGAGCTTAACACTACAAACTAGCAACTAAGAAAGCATTAAAAGATAGAATGATACAATGGATATGGAAGATGGATGAGTGGATGAATGTGAGATGGATGAAGTAACAATCTAAAGAGGAGCAAGGCTAACCACATTTAAGATCAAGGACACGACATGACTTGTTGAATTCAAATGACAAATATCAATGATTCATGGAATGGAAGCAATCACATATACACCCCTAATCCCTAGGTCAAGGTCATTAGGTTCTAAACTCATCAAAAGTTTTAAGCACAAAAGATTGAATCTCCTCTCAATTCCCTTAAGGTACTATGATAACAAGATTGATCTCCCCACTTAATTGATCAACCAAAAATGATAAACCAATCAAATATCCCCATATGAATGTTCTAAGCATATGAAAATGAGATCACATAATTCACATACTAACATACAAAATTCATATAATGATATGATTCAATCAAATCCCTAATCATAATATTGGATTGGTCCTCCTAACACTATAACTAGAAGATTCAACCACACATATCAAAACACAAATTAAGTAATCATAAATCATGTAAGAAATTTCACAAATCAAATCAATCAAACCATTACAAATTCAACAAATCCAATCAAGTGGCTAGCCTCACAAGAGGTCTAGCCAACAATCAACATCATCAAAACATCAAAATAATGCTTAACAACATCCATTGTAGCTAAATAAACAAAGAAAATGCAAATCAAAGGTAATTTCTCCCCTATTTTGTGTTTGGCTTGAAATTCTCCTTCAACATGCAATCCTTCTTCCAAATGCCTCTTTCTCCTCTAGAATTGTGATGGGTGAATGGAAGAGATGAAGTTTGATGGTGGATGAGTGAAAATGGTGGAAAAATGTATGGAGATGGTGGAGTGTGTGTGGAAAATGGTGTAGATTGTGTGTATCCCGAAAATGGAGGCTAGGGTTGGTTCCCCCTCAAAACTTGGGGAATAAGCAGCCAAAATGGGAATGAAAACTGATTTTCTGGACATGTGTAAAATTTCACAAAAATTCGACCGAATTTTTGTGAGGGTGGTCGAATTTTTCTGCAAAACAGCAGAAAAATTCGACTGAATTTTCATGAAGAGATTGAATTTTTATGTCAGTTTGCTCAGCCTCCGTTTCTTTGTTTCGCCCCTGGTTTTCCCTAAACTGTCACAAAAATTCGACCGAATTTTTGTGAGGGTGGTCGAATTTTTGTGGCAGCTTCGCGCTGCTTCACTGTTTCGTGCATAACTTCCACATCCGATCTCCAATTTGAGTAATTTTTGCGCTCACGCGATCCTCTCTTTCTTGCCTTTCTATCCATATAAAGAACTTACAAAAATTCCCACATTTGAAGATGTTACAACTCATGCAAAGTGGCACACCATTCTAATCATAACCTTCTTGTTTGGACTCCGAATTGAGCTTTACTTTTTCCTACATCTTCCTCTTCACTTCCAGAGTCCATTTATACCTGAAATTTACACAAAATAAACCAAAGTATCAATTCTCTAAATATTTACTAATGTCGCGCAATTTAAGGCACTTAATCATGAAAATCACACATTTATCGTTTCAAAGCACACATCTCCATATGAACATAAAACTCCACCAAAAGATATACAAAAAGAATAAAAATAAAAGCAAATAAATAATAAAAATAAACTAATATCTAGGTGAAAATGACACCAATCAACCCCCCAAACTTAAAGTGTTGCTCGTCCCCGAGCAACGAAAATGAGAAAGCAAGAGGGGGAATTTTCAACTAGAGAAAAACCTAAAGAACATAAGCAATAACACATCGATAGCTATAAGAACCACAACTTATGCTAAGTCATCCTACAAATTAAACTTATAACATGCAAAAAATATTAACAAGTTCAATCACAAGAGAATAAAATGTAATATAGTCCCTTTTTGGTCCAAACCTCACATCGGATAATAATATCACTCAACACTCTATGATTTAGGTAAAACAACACTCATCAACCGATTGGCTTGACTCACTATAAGCTTGCTCGTGGACTATATTCACAATCCTCCAAAGTTTCAATCAATGATCAAAAAGGTCTTTTCATTAAGGATGTAATGATAGGCTCTTTGGTAGGGTAGGAAGAGTATGGATAATAGTAACTAATCAAGTGTAAGTAATCAAAGAGGTAGCTACTTTCTTCAACTTCTTCGCTTTTCCTTCTTCCTTTCTTATCTTTGCAAATCTCAAGCATTATTCATTAACTTTCCTTGGATTGAGCTTCTTTCGATGCATGCTTCCTTCTTTTGACTTTTATTTGCTTTGAGCATCATGATGTTGCTTTGCTCATTTTCTTGTTTTAAGGTTGCATGTGCATTCTTGTTTTTGCTCTTTTCATCATTTTTCTTACTTGTTTACCATTTCCTTTTCTTCTTTTTCTATCTTATTGATCATTTCTAGCCACCATCTCCTCAATTACTCACACAAAAGGGTAAATATTTAAGGCTCATGTGGGTAATTAGGGCTTGTAATGTGCTAAATTCACAAGAAATAGGCTTATATGCTCAAAGTGGTTGACTAGGGATTATGTTTAAGGTAAGAAAATATATGGCAATGACTATATGTAACAAGGATGGCCTTAGATCATATCATTAATTTCCACTAATCGGTCCGGTTCCTATAGTCCTTGAGCAAGTTCTAACTTATCAAACACAACCAATCCACTCATGAAGAAATACCATGTATGCACGGTTGAGGCTCAAATGCTCACAAGCTTATCCTTGGACCTAAAGGACTTATTATACCACATTCATCTCAAAATTGAACAAGTTAAATAAAACATGTCACAATTCGAAAGTGTAGAGATTCTTAATCATAATTTGTCATCACTTATCACAACAACATGTCATCACTCACATTCAAAAACGACTCACAACATCCCAAAACAAACCACCAAACATCCCAAGACAAAAATAAAAATATACACAAAATATATAAGAAAAACACACCAAACAAAAAACAACACAAAAAACATAACATGTAAAAACAACAATCACCACCATTAATAGAAAATGAAGCACACATTCATATCATCCATAATCAATTAAGCTCACAATCATCACATCCTTGATTGAAAATAAAATCCTAGATTATGAAAGTAAAACTCCCACAAACATAACACATGAAATAGCATGCTAATCACATCAATCCAAATCAAAATCAAATCATGTCAAGCAATTAAAAGTATAAGGTGTAGAGTACTCCCTCAATAGGTATTTGGTAATGGAAAACGTTAGCTCCAAGCTCCATTCATGCTTTCAGTACCCTTCATTCATGCTCAAAAACTCACCAAATATCATTAGCTCAATAATTTCATTAAAAATATAGATTATCATGCACTTCAACACAACCAATCATGCCAAAATCATACCCAACTCATGAGAAAATTTTTAAAATTGACCAAATTTTACAAGAATCATACTCAAGTGGTGAATCACACCACACACTCTCCCCCCAAACTTAAATCGAAATAAGAGTTGAGAATTAAGTTTGCAAAAAGTGGTGGGACTTACCCTTGTAGTCTCCATCAATGATCTTCTTGTAGAGAAGCATATGCATCACAATTCTCAAGGTACGTCCACCACGCACTAGCACCCCCCAAACTTAACTCAAGACAAGAGTCGAGAATTAAGTTTGCAACAAGTGATGCGACATTCCTACTTGAATTCATGAAGCACTTCTCCTTTCTTCAATATGCATTTTATCATAAGCACAATCCACCTACAAGGCCAAAATACAAGAAAACTAAATCAAAGCAATAAATGAAAGCAATGAAACAAACAATGGGTTGCCTCCCATCCAGCGCTCGATTTAACGTCGTCGAGCTAGACACATTTAGGCTATTTAGCAATCGGAGAAATCCAAGACCCTATCGGGTCTCATCTTCACTTTAAACATATCTTTAACAACCTTCTTATCCACACTTCTTGCTCCTCTACTACTAGAACTTGATTCATGGCCTCCTTTTCTTACTTTTTCAAAACCTTGAGGTTCTTTATCGATCTTCCAATCAACGTGTTAATTTCCCCCAACCTTATTCTTCTTTGGAGAATAATTTCCTGCAAATTCAAGTAAAAAATTGATCTTATTTTCATCTTTTAGAATCTCACTTACCACACGATCTCGATCATCTGGAGGCTTAATGGGTGGCTTCAAATGAAGATCTCCCCCTTTTAAATTCTTGCTTGTCAACACCAATTCTCTTTCATTTGATCGGAGTGTAAGTTCCTTCTTATCCATATCAAGTTTTGCTCTTCCGGTTGCCAAAAACGGTCTTCCAAGAATCAATGGAATTAAAGGATCTGCTTGCTTTTCGACCAACATAAAATCCATCGGAAAAACAAAATCCTCTATTTTCACAAGCATATCCTCCACAACTCCACAGGGTTTTATCATTGAGCCATCCATTATTCCAATTTCCACATTCGTTTCCTTTAGCCTCCCAATGCCAAGTTTTTCAAAAATTTCCAATGGCATCACATTAATGCTTGAACCAAGATCACATATAGCATTAAAATAATCCCCCTTTCCAATTTTACAAGTAAGAACAAATTTACCGGGGTCCTCAACCTTCAATGAAGCATCAACTTCAACAATTTCATGATCTTGCTTCAACATCACCTCTTCCTCACAATTTCTTTCACCATCAAACGAAGACAAAAATTCACAAATAATCATCTCCTCATCAAAAGTCAAATCATCATCAATGGAAACTTCCTCCTCCACTTTAGGCTCAACTTCATCACAAACTACTTCTTCAACCTTCGAAACAATGTTTGTTGCTTCCACCAACCCTTTTTCCACCTTCTTTTCCATATTACACACAGTAACATACAAATACTGTTCCTTAGAATTAGTGACGGTAGTATAGGGAAACTTATCCTTACGATGCATTTCACCTTGTTCGGTCGCCATTTGACTCAATTGAGTTTCCAAAGCTTTAAATCTCCTATCATCCACTTCTTTTTCTTGCCTTCTTTCCTCTTTTTCAATCTTTCTCTCTTCCCTTTCATGCTTCAAAAGCTCAAAAATCTTTGCCATTTGATCATCAATCGTAGGCTTTCCTTCATTGTTTTGAGCCTTAGCTCCCGGATTGATCCCCGGTGGAAGTGTGATAGCATTATCTTGATTTCCATATGACAAGTTTTCAAACCTCCTAGGTTGTTGAAAGTTGCCACCAAAATTCCCTTGACCAAATCCACCTTGCCTCGGCTGGTATCCTCCCCCTTGGTGTCCAAAATTTCCTCCATAATTCCCTTGAAAGTTCCTTCCTTGCATAAAGGCAACTTCCTCGAGTGACATCTCGGGTTGCCCCCAAGATTCTTAAAATCCCATTGTGGAGGTCATACCTTGGTGAGGAATTTGAGATGTAGGCAACTGAACATTTGAACTTGGAAATGGTTGACTCATGATGGGCATAGGCATAGAATTCTGAGAAACTTGAAAATTGGCATTCATCCTCTTGAGTATCTCCGAGATAGCCTTTTCAGTGACATCCTCTTTCGATGCTTCCTCTTGTTTCATACACACTTCTTCCATCTTTGCTATCCTTTCCATCTCATACATCCCTGAAGAACGATCCAAAGGCCACTGTCCTGCATTCAAAGCAATTTCCTCACAAATAGCTATAGCCCTCTCCGATGTTTGCCCCAATATAGATCCTCCTGACAATGCATCAACAAGTATCCTAGAACCTCCATTCAACCCTGCATAGAAGAATCCTACTTGCTGATCAAGGGGGAACCCATGCTGTGGACACATCCGAAGCATCTCCTTAAAGCGATCCCATGCTTCACTAAAGGTTTCAAGAGGCAACTGCTTGAACTGTATGATTAAACCCTTCAGATGCAACATTTTTGATGGTGGAAAGAACTTGTTCAAGAACCTCTGAGCTAATTCTCTCCATGTAGTGCAAGATCCCGGAGGTATAGTATTGTACCAAGCCTTAGCTCGATCCCTTAGTGAGAAGGAAAAGAGCTTCATCTTGATAACATCTTCACTCACTCCATTGATCTTAATGGTACTAGCCAACTCTGTGAACTGAGATAGGTGAGCATTAGGGTCTTCCATAGCACCACCCCCAAACTGATTTGTTTGCACCATGTTAATCAACCCCGTTTTAATCTCAAAGTTGTTGACATTCAATGGTGGCCCTACAGCATAATTTCCCACTTGTGGTAGGAAATGATCTCTAACATTTACGCCAACTCCATTATGCCTTGGTACTTGAGGTTGTTGCACTACCGGAGGAGCTTGTGGAATATTTCTAGCTTCTTGTTGAGCTAGCAATTGTTGAATAATGGCTTGCAACTGTTGATTGTGTAAGTGCACTTGGTGAAAATTTGCTTGTTGCGTAAGCTCCGGATTCACTTGAACACCTTGAACATTTTCCACACCATGCTGGAAATTTTGTCCATTCCCCTCTTCATCAACACCATTGCCATTAACTTCTTCCAATCCGTGATCCATTTCTTCCTCCGTTGGATGTAACAACTCTCTCCTCCTTCTTCGTAAGGTAGCCTCTAACTCCAAATCCAAAGGCTCGATAGATTGAGACCTTGAATGAGTGTGCATACACCTACAAGATTAACCAAGTAAGATCACAAAGAACTAAAATAAAAGCAAATAAAAAGAAAGCAAGTAAGGTACTCCTAGTAAAGCTAGTTAAACGCAAACTCGTTACTCCCAAGATTTAATCTCTCCCGTCGTAACGACGCCATGAACTTTAAGCCAATTTAGGTAAAAAATTGATTAAGAAAAGCGAACCTTATCGTGTAGTGCTTTGACCCAAGTTTAAATTTCGATTATAGAGAGAGTTAAACCAAGAGCGTATCCGTGTTTGTTTTCAACCATGCTTTAGAGAAGTGATCGCATTTTGAGTTTTGAAAATTTAAAAGATGCAATTAAACTACAATTTATATAGCAAGTAACAACTAAGAGCAATTAACAACTAAGATGATAAAACAAATTACCCACTAAACACAATTAAAATGAAATGGATTTGATGCAATCTAAAGAAGAGCAAGGCTAACCACAATCAAGGTCAAGGACATACATGGTTTATTGAATTCAAATGGCAAATATCAATGATTCATGGAATGGAAGCAATCACATATACACCCCTAATCCCTAGGTCAAGGTCATTAGGTTCTAAACTCATCACAAGTTTTAAGCACAAAAGATTGAATCTCCTCTCAATTCCCTTAAGGTACTATGATAACAAGATTGATCTCCCCACTTAATTGATCAACCAAAAATGATAAACCAATCAAATATCCCCATATGAATGTTCTAAGCATATGAAAATGAGATCACATAATTCACATACTAACATACAAAATTCATATAATGATATGATTCAATCAAATCCCTAATCATAATATTGGATTGGTCCTCCTAACACCATAACTAGAAGATTCAACCACACATATCAAAACACAAATTAAGTAATCATAAATCATGTAAGAAATTCCACAAATCAAATCAATCAAACCATTACAAATTCAACAAATCCACAAATCCTCAATCCATCAAGTGGCTAGCCTCACAAGAGGTCTAGCCAACAATCAACATCATCAAAACATCAAAATAATGCTTAACAACATCCATTGTAGCTAAATAAACAAAGAAAATGCAAATCAAAGGTAATTTCTCCCCTATTTTGTGTTTGGCTTGAAATTCTCCTTCAACATGCAATCCTTCTTCCAAATGCCTCTTTCTCCTCTAGAATTGTGATGGGTGAATGGAAAAGATGAAGTTTGATGGTGGATGAGTGAAAATGGTGGAAAAATGTATGGAGATGGTGGAGTGTGTGTGGAAAATGGTGTAGATTGTGTGTATCCCGAAAATGGAGGCTAGGGTTGGTTCCCCCTCAAAACTTGGGTAATAAGCAGCCAAAATGGGAATAAAAACTGATTTTCTGGACATGTGTAAAATTTCACAAAAATTCGACCGAATTTTTGTGAGGGTGGTCGAATTTTTCTGCAAAACAGCAGAAAAATTCGACCGAATTTTCATGAAGAGATCGAATTTTTATGTCAGTTTGCTCAGCCTCCGTTTCTCTGTTTCGCCCCTGGTTTTCCCTAAACTGTCACAAAAATTCGACCGAATTTTTGTGAGGGTGGTCGAATTTTTGTGACAGCTTCGCGCTGCTTCACTGTTTCGTGCATAACTTCCACATCCGATCTCCAATTTGAGTGATTTTTGCGCTCACGCGATCCTCTCTTTCTTGCCTTTCTATCCATATAAAGAACTTACAAAAATTCCCACATTTGAAGATGTTACAACTCATGCAAAGTGGCACACCATTCTAATCATACCTTCTCGTTTGGACTCCGAATTGAGCTTTGCTTTTTCCTACATCTTCCTCTTCACTTCCAGAGTCCATTTATACCTGAAATTTACACAAAATAAACCAAAGTATCAATTCTCTAAATATTTACTAATGTCGCGCAATTTAAGGCACTTAATCATGAAAATCACACATTTATCGTTTCAAAGCACACATCTCCATATGAACATAAAACTCCACCAAAAGATATACAAAAAGAATAAAAATAAAAGCAAATAAATAATAAAAATAAACTAAAATCTAGGTGAAAATGACACCAATCACCCTAGTATAGTCAGGCCCACTCAATCCACTAGCATAATATTGTCCACTTTGGGCTTGCCCACTGGCCCGCACGGTTTTACGACTCTTTCCCCTTCACCTTGAAACCTTCAGGTTGCACCATGTATATCTCTTTATCAAGATCACCATGAAGAAAAGCGGTTTTGACATCCATCTGCTCAATCTCCAAGTCAAGACTAGCAGCCAAACCAAGCACAAAACGGATAGAAGACATTTTGACAACCGGAGAAAAAATTTCTTCAAAATCAACTCCCTCTTTCTGACTGAAACCTTTAACAACCAATCTAGCTTTGAATCGAGGCTTTGAGGTGTGTTTGTTGGGATAAACACACGAATAATCAAATAATAAACTATTCGTCTACGCAGCGGAATGATCAATTATCCCTCTCTTGTGTGAATCTAGTATGAAACAATCCTAATAATATAATGCACGATAAAACAAGCAATCAACAACGCACAACACAAGCAATTTAACGTGGAAAACCTCCTCAATGTGAGAAGGTAAAAAACCACGGGACCGAAGCCCACCAAAAACTTCACTATGAGACAAAAATCCAAGAGTTATAATCTGCCACCACAGACACTCTATCACAAACGTATCAAGACGCTCAATACTTGATAACAAACAACGAGACTAGAAAGACCTCACCAAACTGCACCAACTGACGTTCAGAGTTCACAACTGTAGGAACTTCAGAATCCGATCTCCATCGTCCAGAATCAACCCTTATGAGTCCTGAACGTTCTGTCCAAATTACAGCTCGATCTAACGGTTGGTTTGTGTGAAACGGCTCTTTCCCCTCGATTGCGCAGAATAGAATCGCCCAAAAAACCTGCTTAGGTTTTCGGCGTATTTCTGTCAACAAAAAGGTCCAAACACGATCTCTACCATTCAGAATGTACTTCCACAAGTTCTGAACGTGCTGACCAAAATTCAGCTCGATCCGACGGTTGAAAATCCGGTTATTGCCTCTGCAATATCACTGCGCTGGATTTTCTCTCAAAAATGTGAATTATGTTTTTGCCCTTTTTTTTTCTTCTATTTTCCGTCAATGACTTACGGGACAAGATAACACCAAGTATCGGGTCTACTTGGGCTATCCCTGACCTTGTTGGCTATTGGGCTCTTCACATATTTGGAAACTCAACCCAACAAATCTCCCCCTTTCCGATTATGTGGAGAGACTAGCCATTCCGGCTATCACACGACATACCTCAAGCTTTTCTCTAGGCAATGCCTTCATCATCATGTCAGCACCATTATCATCTGTATGAATCTTTTCAAGTTCAAGAAACTTATCATTAATGACATCCCTCATCCAATGATATCTCACGTGAATATGCTTCGATCTTGAATGAAATGCAGCATTTTTGCTGAGATGGATAGCACTCTGACTATCACAAAATACTACATATCTCTCTTGCTTCAGTCCAATCTCCTCCATAAACCTTTTGAACCATAACACCTCTTTGCATGCTTCCGTTGCAGCAATGTACTGTGATTCTGTTGTGGAGAGTGCAACACACTTTTGCAATCTTGATTGCCATGACACAGCGCCACCTGCAAATGTCACTAGATAGGCAGAAATTGACTTTCTGATGTCCACATCAGATCCCATATCTGAATCGGTATAGCCAACTAACTCGGGCTTCCCACCTCCAAAGGTGAGTCTCAAACTAGACGTACCTCGTAGATACCTCATTATCCACTTCACAGCATTCCAATGCTCCTTTCCCGGATTAGACAAATAACGGCTAACAACACCAACTGCATGAGCTATGTCTGGCCCCGTACACACCATTGCATACATCAAGCTTCCCACAGCTGAAGCATATGGGACTCTTCTCATCGCTTCCTTCTCTTCATCGGTTGAAGGACTATGATGAGAACCAAGCTTATAATGAGTGGCAATAGGAGAACTAACCACTTTAGCTTTGCTCATATTGAATTTCTCAAGCACTTTTTCAATATACTTCTCCTGTGACAAGTGCAGCTTCTTGTTTGCTCTATCTCGGGTGATATTGATACCAAGGATTTTCTTTGCTGGCCCCAAATCCTTCATGGCGAAGGATTTGCTCAACTGTTTCTTCAACCTGTCAATTCTTGAAACATTCCTGCCAACAATCAATATATCATCAACATACAATAATAATATAATAAAATCATCATCCGAGAAATTCTTAACAAACACACAATGATCAGAAATAGTCTTTTGGTAGCCTTGCTCCCCCATAACGGACTCAAATTTCTGATACCACAATCTAGGTGCTTGCTTCAAACCGTATAAACTCTTCTTCAGTTTGCGTACATGGTCTTCAACTTTTTCCACAATGTTCGTGCATGTGTTTCTCCACTAACATGGTTCAATACATTATCATCCACCCACTGCCTAATGTAACCACATACTTGACGATGCAATATATTCCATTGATCATTTGTTTTATCATCAGGCTTTTTAGTTTCAAATACAGGCAAATAATAATCTTTCACATAAAGAAGATCCTCCATCTTGCCTTTCCACACATGATAATTAGAACCATTGAGATTCACCATTCTATTAGTATTAGTTTCTATATTCACCTCTTTCACATAAAGAAGATCCTCCATCTTGCCTTTCCACACATGATAATTAGAACTATTGAGATTCACCATTCTATTAGTATTAGTTTCCATATTCACCACAAGGCACAGAGTAGCAACCCACTCTGATACCACTTGTTGGGTTTATCCGCCCAGGGAGCCGAGCCGGGCCCCTAGTATAGTCAGACCCATTCAATCCACTAGCATGATATTGTCCGCTTTGGGCCGCCCACTGGCCCGCACGGTTTTACCACTCTGGGCATCACGCCCAAAAGGCCTCATGCTAGGGAGAGTCCATCCCTTATTCTTAAACCCCCTAGCCAACCCCACTTCTAAGCCGCCCACTGGCCCGCACGGTTTTACCACTCTGGGCATCATGCCCAAAAGGCCTCATGCTAGGGAGAGTCCATCCCTTATTCTTAAACCCCTAGCCAACCCACTTCTAACCGATGTGGGACTTTGGTTGACACTCAACCAACATTTCCCCCTCAAACAAAGTCCCGCAGCTAGACCATCCAGTTTGAGGTCCGAACATCCCACCAACCCCGGGCTGGGCCTGGCTCTGATACCACTTGTTGGGTTTATCCGCCCAGGGAGCCGGGCCGGGCCCCTAGTATAGTCAGGCCCACTCAATCCACTAGCATGATATTGTCCGCTTTGGGCCGCCCACTGGCCCGCACGGTTTTACCACTCTGGGCATCACGCCCAAAAGACCTCATGCTAGGGAGAGTCAATCCCTTATTCTTAAACCCTCCGCCTTCCCCATGTCTAACCGATGTGGGACTTTGGTTGACACCCAACCAACAGAAAACAAGAGTTGAAACAACAAAAAATACTTACATGGAAGGTTGAATTTAAGCTCATCATTGGCCCTGGATGTTCGTCGGCATTCAACAAACGATCCGCACACACTTCTGGTGAATTCTGATCAGGTACCTCATTCTGAATTTAATTTCTATTCATAACTACTCCTAGAGTCCCAGTTTTTTCACGTTTAATGTAAGCAAAACCTCTATTATTTATGAGTAATTAGTCTTTTATTAATTTCTGACTCATTGGTTTTTAATCCTTGAATTTTTGTGCAGCCTAAGGTAAACGAATATCAGACCGTTTATGTCTACACCAGTCTCCCTATGTGGTCATTCATGAAAATGTTTACACAAGTTGTTTGATTATTGTGTCCTTCAATAATGTTACGGAACCAACTCTAAAATTCTGTATGAACTCATTACGTACTGTAATTTGCTGCGTACAGTTAATTTGTGTGGACTTGTGGGCCTCAAGTGGCCAGACATGCATGGGCTGCAATAATCAAGAATTTATGTGGGCTTTATTGAGGATGAAAACAATCAAGACCTTCTTTTAATTAGAACATGGGCCACGACTTTATTCAAATCAAGAGTATTTGAATGATATTTCAATACTCTGCGTGAATCATAGCCCCATCACCTAAATTTTACATGATCTTGAATGTTATGTTACACGTGATGTTATATTCATGTTACACGTGCTAGATGAGTGACACGTGTCCATTGCTAGTATAGTTTAAACTTTCCTTTTAGGGTATACTTCCTCCGTCCTGTTATATTTTGGTGTTACATCTCCTGTTACACGTGTTAGATGAGTGGCACGTGTGCGGGGAGATTAATCTCAACCTTTCCCCTAAGGGTTGATTGTTAAGGTATAGATTAGTCTATCCTACGTGTCAATCATCCAACGGTTTGTAACAGGAGATCCGAACCGTCAATGTTTAAGTTTCTATTTTGCGCGTCTCATTTCAATGTTTACGTTTTCCTTTTTGGAATATGTGATCCACCTAAAACAATTAATATATCATCCAACACTAATACACCTACCAACTTTACATTAAATATTATATATTTTCATTTATTATCTATTAAAATATTATACTCCTTCATCAACGTGCAAAAAACAAACGTAAACATTGAAACGGGACGGAGGGAGTATGTTTTATTATATAAGTGTCAATCATCCAACAATCCGTAAAAGGAGATGTAATACCAAAATATAACAGGAGAACCGAACCAAACAGAAATTACATAGGTGCGTGAACTGTCATATACCCCAAAGGAATGTTCTTGATCGACAACACCCAGTCGAACAACTATACAAACCGACTCTTCTCTTTCTCTTTTCAACTCTTTTATATTTTATTATTTTTATTCTAAAATAGGTTTAAAATCTACAAAATATCAGCAATACCCATAAAGTTATAGAAAATAAGCAATAAATTCAATAAATAAAGTAAAATTATACAATAATCACATTGGAACAACCTGTTAAAAGCGCTGAGTAGTTAATATTTTATATCTCATTAATTAATTATAATAGGCTTATATTTATGCTCCTATAATAAACTCATTTGAATATGTTCTTCATTCTAGATGATTTAGCGCCTTTGGTTCCACATGATATACATACTCTACAAAATTGGTCACGACACTCTCTTTTAGTCTTATAGAATATTTCCTTACACAATTAATCCTATTAGTTTATAAAATTACATATTTAGTGCTAAAGGATTTTTACGTTATTTACACACTTAGTCCCAAAAAAAAAAAAAAAAAAAAATATATATATATATATATATATATATATATATATATATATATATATATATATATATATATATATATATATATATATTTACATAAACTTAATTATGGGATTAAGAGTGAAAAAAGAAATCCTTTAAAACTAAATTTGCAATTTTATAAACTTATGGAGTGTGTGGCGCAAAAATCCTTTGAAATTAGAGAAAATATTGAGATCATTTTGCAAATAATGTGTCCAGTAAGATTTTTTTAAAAAAATTAATTCCTCGTCATATTTCATTATAATTGTGTACTAATTAATTAGCATATCATTATAGAATTTTGCAATAATTATTATTTACATATAATTATAAAATAATTTAATCATTATTAATTATATAATATAATTATCAAAAACATAATTAGTCCATAGACCTGCTGGAAAAAGAAAAAAAAAAACTTTCTCAAACTTTAAATCTACTACTTACAAAACTAGGGATTACGAAGGAGATAATTTTCATTATTAATGTTTTATGAGGTAAAATGAAATTAAAATTTCTTGATCAATAATTATCTCCATCCTACCCTTCAACCATGTTAATGACACCATAATCATTCAATTGCGGTATCTTCTGGTAATTAATTGAAACAAGTGCCCCTAAATTTAGGACAGGGACTTTAAGCTGTATTTTACCAAAAGATACAAGCATTAATCACAAAACAGCATCACTTTTTGTACACAAGCTGCAATTCGTTGAATGTGTCAACTGTGAAGAAGCACAAATTATTTTTGATAAATTGGAATTAGTTATACTCAGAAAGACAGATTAAGAAAGAATAAACGGCAAACAATTAGAAGATATCGACGGAAAAGAGAAGATTAAACCTCCATTGATTTTGCTGTGATATATATCTTGATGAGGAGATGAGAAATGGACATGAAAGAACACAGATATTATTGATCAACTCAATCACAAAATAGCTAGTAGCTAGCACAAAAGTGATGCACTAGTTCAGTACTCAGCTACAACAAAGAAACACAGAATTTATATTGTAGGAAAGATTATACTCCATTAGTTTTCAAGTGTGTTTCCATGTCCAAAGAAAATAAAGTGTTCCATCAAACATTCTAATTCGATTGAAGTGCCAATGCACGGATCAGGATTCATCACCACAGAGATTCATGTATACATCCTTGACAAGAACAGAAACATTCAACTAATTGGGATACTAGTACGTATCATGAGCTTGAATGGAACTCCCCACGTAATTTTTTGTTGTTGTTGGGCCTTTCGTTTTTCTTCCTCAATAATCCTGGCAGATTCAGCAGCTGTTGTGCTAAGATGATGATCAATTTCTAGTTTCTCCAGGTTTTCCGTCAGGCCTGCTGGAATTTCTTCGAGCTTTTCACACTTGTGAAGCACGAGAAACCTAAGACAAGGAAAATCATTATGGGATGGTTTCCAATGAACCAGGTCTCTGTTTTGGACGAGCAAAAATTGGAGTCTTGTAAAGCCGCCGTCGACTACTGCACTCCATGAGCTTCCAATGAATGCATTCTCTTTCAACTTGAGGGCTTCCAAGGTGGTGATCTTTGCCAACGTGGACATATGATTCCATTCAAGGAACGTTTCGAACAATGTCAGCCTCTGGAGATTCTTCAAGTTAACGTTACTTAGTGACAATATATTTTGAGGATGACGACCAAAGTCACCACGAATCCCCAGTCGTCTAAGTTCAGGCACCTTACTGAAGACGTCTGGGACGCAAGATTCAGATGACAATCTGCTGAGTGTTTGCAGGTTTCTTTTACCCTGTTGATGGGCTCTTCTCTCCTTCCATCTTTTGTTGTCAAGGACTATTGCTGCTTTAGAATTGAGATGCCTCAGTCGGACCATCTTCCACAGGTTTGCTTTCATCTTAATGGAGGGTGAATTGGTCTCGATTACAAGCGTCTGCAGGTACAGCAGCTGGGAGAGCTGTGAGGGAATGAACTCCAGAGTGTCAAAATAGAGAGTGATGTACCTCAAGTGTGTGAGCATGTTGACCTTGAGGAGGAGAGTGGGACGGAACTTGATGGGCTTGGATTCGAAGACGCGGAGGTAAGCGAAAGCTTCACGGATAGCCGAGACATGGGTGTGATCCAAGTCCTTAGGCTTGTTAAAGAAGTTAAAAAAGGACCGGACGTGGTGGGCGTTTTGATTCACAGAAAGAAAGTGGGTGAGGTCGGAATGTAGGCAAAGACGGTGGAAGTTCTGAAGGCCTTCCACCGTCCCGCTCACGACTTTGAAGAGGTTCTGCTCGGCGGCCTTTGCCCTGCAGAATGCATGTATGATATTAGGCACTCGACACGTTTTAAGTTGATCCAGACTCTTCTCCTCAACCACTTCCAGCAAGCTGCTGTTGATGAGTTCCCTCAGATTATCTTCTGCAGATTCCTCCATGGTCTTCCCCTCGACCGCGGGGTCGATGAACTCTTCTGCTATCCACAGCCTGATGAGAGTGGAAGCTGGGATGACATGGTTGGCAGGGAACACTGCCAAGTAAAGAAGACAAGCCCTCAAGTCATAGCGCAATCTGTTGTAGCTCGGCTCCACAAACCAGGAGATGTCCTTCTCCTCGTCTTTCTCTAGAATCTCACACACCTTGTTTGAGATATCCACCCACTTGGGCACAAGAGCTGTGACTGATTTGAGTCTCTCCCATTGGTCCTTGAGAACTCGTCCTACTTCTACTATTGCTAGTGGTACTCCGCCACACACTTTGGCCGTGGACTCTCCTGCATCCTCCAACTGTTTAGGGCAATGGACATCCCCGAAAACTCTCAGCTTCAGGACATCCCAGCTCTCCGCTGGGGTTAGCAAACGGAGCATGTGAGGGTCCCTTAAAATCTTAGCCTCCCACCCGACCTTCTTCTCTCGACTCGTTATCAGCACCTTACCCTTCCCGCTCTCCCCTGTAAAAACACTCTTGATTGTTTTCCAGTGATCAACGCTCCACACGTCGTCCAGAACCACCAAGTACTTCTCCTTCTCCTTCAGAGTTGCATGAACTTTGTGAGCCAACTCCAGGTAGTTCCACGAGATCCCACTCGACATACCATTTACTCCCAATTTACTCGCAACGATGGGCAACAGATCTTCACTGCTCAACTTGGACACAGAGATCCAGTGGCGACAACCTTTGGGGAATTCATCTTCCACTTTTTGGTTGTTATAAATCTGCCATGCAAGTGTTGTCTTCCCCAGACCAGGCATGCCTATGATGGAGATTACATCCACTCCGTTGGTTTCTTCCAACAACTGATCAACTATGCTATTCTCCTCATCTTGTAAAACTATAACTTTATTTTCCAGCCCAAATTTCTATCCACCAATAAAAATAACATCACATTTCAAGAATATTAATAACACAAAAAACTAGTTTCAAAAGGATAAAAAATATACTTATCATAAAAAGTGATTTTTTTTTCTTATTTGGCTTTTCACCCTAATAGTGGAAATGGAATTTTATAAAAAATAGTTTTTTTTTCGGTAACTTTATTGATTTTTAAAAATAGTCTATTTTATTGATTTTTAAAAATAATCCACTAAATAATAAAGTAAGTTATCTATGTTAAATAGGAGTAATATTTTGAAAATATTTATTCTCTGTATATAATATTTTTTTAACCAATTATTAACCTTTGTTAACAAATTTAGTGGCCGAAACGTGATGACACCTCGAAATTAAGGTGACAAGTTGAATTTCCTATAATACATTCAGTGTTTGAAAATCCCACTCCATCCGTACAAATGATTATTAAATTTTGGGACATGAGTTGAATTTTGGGCATTGATTATGACACGTATTAAACATTTAATTTATGAAATTGGAAATAAAATAACATTATGGAATAGATGATCTCATTTATTGAGACGGAGTGCATAATTTCACAATACATAAAAATATTTGGAAACATGCATAAATGGGGGGTTTTTGAAAATTACGGGAGAGTAAAATTTTTTGTAAGAAATTCAAGTACGCAGTGACGGATTTTTGTGACGGAAAATTTGCCGTCACAATTGTGACGGACTTTAAGACAGCATTTTGAAAATAGTGACGGCTAATAGTTGACCGTTTAAAATTTTGTCATTCGCGATATTTGTGACGAAAAATTTGTGACGGACTTTTTTCCGTCACAAAAATATTTTATTTTTATTTTTTTTAATTAGTGACAGAAAAATATGGTCACAATGTAAAGGATCTCATTTGTGACGGAATTTGTTCGTCACAATTTACAATTTTAAAATATCATTAAAATTGTACTTGCTCGTTACACACGTACATTATGCTATTTAATTTAATTATATATAAAATAAAAGGTCAAACTTAAATATTTTTTTTAAGAAATTATTATTCGTTTAATATGTATTGTGAATTTATTTAAACTTAAATAATTGAATATATTGTATTGTTGTATATAATAATATTAATTTTAAAATCAAAATAATTACAAGAACAAAGTTACTTCTTTTTTTTTAAAGAAATTATTGTTTTTTTAATATTTATTGTGAATTTATTTAAACTTAAATAATTGAATATATTGTGTTGTATATAATAATATTAATTTTAAAATCAAAATAATAATGAGAACAGAGTTTTTTTTTTAAAGAAATTATTATTCTTTTAATATTTATTGTGAATTTATTTACCTTGAATAATTGAATATACTGTGTTGTAATGTTTATTTTAAAATCAAAATAGTTATGAGAACATAGTTACTTTAATTTTAAATGGCAATGAGTTGTATGAATTGTTATAATTTAAATATATGTGTCTTGATTTTTATTAAATAATATAGCCATGTATTTTGTAATAGATGAATTTGTAATTAAATAATAAAACTTTTAAGATTATATATATACGAGTACAGATTCCCGCGTAATACGTGGATGAATGATTATAACCAATTAAGAAATATAATTAAAGGTGGTATTTAATTTATAGTTATACATAATTTAAAAATATAGATGAATAATAATAATAATAAATAAATAAATAAAATTAGTATTCTAACTAATAAAAAAGAGATACTCTCTTGTGAGACGGGTTATTTGTGAGACGGGTCGACCCATCATTAAAGTATGCTTATTTATAGTTAAAGTATGTATGTCAATAATAAATTATATTATAACATGCTAAAATCATACTTTAATACATAATCCAGCCTACTTTAAAAAATATACTTTAACAATCATTAAACATACTTTATCTAAATAATAGACATACTATAACAAGTCTCACAAACCGTCTCATCTAAATAGCGTCTCACAAGAGAATTTGTCAATAAAAAATATGATTAAATGTGGTATTTAATTTGAAGATAACTTGAATAATAATAATAATAAATAAAAGTAGAAATATTATATATGTAATATTAAAACAAAAAACAAAAAATATATGAAATTTAATCACGTTGTGACACCCCATACTTTTAAAAATTTATTTATAGCAGCCAATTCGTAATTAGTACATATAAGATATATATAAAAAGGAAAGTTGATGATTAAATTAAAAAAAGATCGTGTATTTAATTGATAAAAATAAAGTTTGTGATTGAATTAAGAAAAATATAAAGATTATGTATTTTCTAACAAGAGAATTAAATTGAGAAATTAGGAGAATGTTATTTATTTTAATGCAAATTAACCTATTTTTCATTTATAAATAAATAATATATTTAAATATTATTTATAGATTGAGAATTTAAAATTTATAAGGATTTTTTAATTTAATTATGAAAATTTTAATATTTGTCTTAAATAAATAATAAAATAAATTAATTAATGTTTTAATAATTATTTGTCATATTAATATATATTACATTAATCAATAATACCACCATATTTATTTTGAAAGTTGATTAATGTTATTTTAATATAAATTAATTAAATATATACAATATTTATTAAAGACCAACACAAAACACATCTAGCCAAATTGGCTCAACACTTGCGAACAAGCACTCTTGCTTAGTGCCCACCCAGGTTCAAACCCGGCTGGGGCGAATCTAACCAATTAAATTCTAAAGAAGATATAAGGAGTAGTTAGGTTGGAGCCATCAAGCACTCACATGAGCAACAAGGTTTGATTCTTGCCTAATCATTTTTTTTACAATTTAAGTATTCTCGCATGTACTCTATTCGGGTTGATTAAACTAATTTTTAAAAATGGGTTGAATAAAGGGTAGGCATTCAAAATTGTAGAATATACAAAAGAACAAACAAAAAGAGAAGAAAAAAAAGAAAAGAACAAAAGAAAAGAAAAAGCACGAATAAAGATAGCAGAGGCCTGGGATATTCTTCAAGGTTTGATTCTTGCCTAATCATTTTTTTTTAAAATTTAAGTATTCTCGCCTGTACTCTATTCGGGTTGATTAAACTAATTTTTAAAAATGGGTTGAATAAAGGGGAGGCATTCAAAATTGTAGAATATACAAAAGAACAAACAAAAAGAGAAGAAAAAAAAGAAAAGAACAAAAGAAAAGAAAAAGCACGAATAAAGATAGCAGAGGCCTGGGATATTCTTCCACTTTCGCAAGTAATAAGAGGTTGCGTGTTAGTAATTCAATCTATTTTGAGAAAATATATTCTATTACCTTCATTCATAATTGCGAAAAATATTGCACGTATATTCCTATGGCAACTTCCTGAATGGTCTGAGGATTTACAAGAATGGAATAAAGAGATCCATATTAAATGCACCTATAACGGTATTCCATTATCCGAAAGAGAATTTCCAAAAAATATTTTACAATTTAAGTATTCTCGCCTGTACTCTATTCTCTCTTCTCCAATACTCTATTCTCAGAGCCATGCCAATCTTCTCCAATACTCTGTGTGGTCTATACTATTCTCTTCTTCTCCTGTACTCTATTCTTTCTCTATTCTCATCTGTACTCTATTCTCTCTCTATTCTTCCCTGTACTCTATTCTCTCTTCTCCAATACTCTATTCTCAGAGCCATGCCAATCTTCTCCAATATCTTGTGTGGTCTGTACTATTCTCGAGCCATGCCAATCTTCTACTCTATTCTTCTCCTGTACTCTATTCTCGCATGTACTCTATTCTCTCTTCTCCAATACTCTATTCTCAGAGCCATGCCAATCTTCTCCAATACTCTGTGTGGTCTGTACTATTCTCGAGCCATGCCAATCTTCTACTCTATTCTTCTCCTGTACTCTATTCTCTCTCTATTCTCGCATGTACTCTATTCTCTCTTCTCCAATACTCTATTCTCAGAGCCATGCCAATCTTCTCCAATACTCTGTGTGGTCTGTACTATTCTCTTCTTCTCCTGTACTCTATTCTCTCTCTATTCTCGCCTGTACTCTATTCTCTCTCTATTCTCGCATGTACTCTATTCTCTCTTCTCCAATACTCTATTCTCAGAGCCATGCCAATCTTCTCCAATACTCTGTGTGGTCTGTACTATTCTCTTCTTCTCCTGTACTCTATTCTCTCTCTATTCTCGCCTGTACTCTATTCTCTCTCTATTCTCGCATGTACTCTATTCTCTCTTCTCCAATACTCTATTCTCAGAGCCATGCCAATCTTCTCCAATACTCTGTGTGGTCTGTACTATTCTCGAGCCATGCCAATCTTCTACTCTATTCTTCTCCTGTACTTTATTCTCTCTCTATTCTCGCCTGTACTCTATTCTCTCTTCTTCAATACTCTATTCTCAGAGCCATGCCAATCTTCTCCAATACTCTGTGTGGTCTGTACTATTCTCTTCTTCTCCTGTAACGGGGCTGTCACAAATATTTTGTGACGCATGTTCGAGTGATAGGTGCTTTCCCGTCACAAAGTCCGTCAATCCGTCACAAAGTTCGTCACTATAGACCAATTTTTTGTAATGTGCTAAAAGGCAGTGTTTTTTATTTTATTTTATTTTTTCGAATTTAGTGGTCGAAATCGTGATGACACTTTGAAATTAAGGTGGAGACGTGATTTCACAATGAGTTGATCGGGTCTATAAGGACTATTATTATTTAATGTGTAATAGGTAATTGTATTAGTGGAAGTGTGGGTCTCATATTTCAATTGTATTAGTGGTGTGTGTGGGTCTCATATATATAAAAAAGAAAAATGAACTATTTAGATGGGACGACCAAAATGGAAAAAATACTCTCTTCGAAGGGGAGTGAGGGAGCATAGTTATGCTTGGATACATGCATATTAAGGGTTTCGAAAATTGCGGGAGCGGGCATATGATATTTCTAAGAAATCCAATTATGTTGGAACGAGTTAAATTCATCATTCATCCCAAAATAATGAAGTATTCAATTTAGTCACAAAACTACAAATATTCTCTCCGTTCCATTGAAACGCATGCGTTTTTTTTTATTTTGGTCAGTCCCAATACAAAGTGTGCATTTTTCTTTTTGGTAAAGAGAACTCACACATATTAATTACTTCTCCCTCTATGGGTCCACATGTCATACTAATACACCTACCCATTTTACATTAATATATTATTTCTCTCACCTCACTACACATTAAAATATTATACTCCTTAATCAACGTGCAAAAAGCAAACACTTACGTTGTAACGGGGTGGAGGGAGTATCAAAATTGCCAATTTTGACAGCGGAAAGCCCCAAATCTGGAAAGCCCCAAATCTTGATATTGTAAAAATTAATAAATTGAGTGGGCAATATATAGATTAATTGAGAAGAAGAAAACATTTACTCGTCCGTACACATATTTTTACCCACTTTTTATTTTGGGATGTCCCACGTATTTTTTAAAATTCGATTCTGGTTTCGGTTTTGGAAATATAGTTTTTAAAATTTCGATTCGGTTTTTGATTTCAAAATTTGAAAATTCGGTTAACCAAAAATCGAACCGGAATTTTAATTTATTATTATTATTATTATTATTATTATTATTATTATATATATCAATTACCAATAATTATTTTTTTTAAATCTTAAATATAGTTTCCTATTATTTAATTTTCAATATCAAAATTTACTTAAAACTTAAAATAATTCCATTTATTCTTACATGTTTTCTTTTGACCGTATAAACTTTTATTATAAAAAAATAAAATTAAATATACATATAATTCTAATCTCACAAGTGATATTATATATCTTATATATACTAATTACGAATACGCTGCTATAAATAACTTTTTAAAATTATGAGTGTCGCGACGTGGTTAATTGTCGTATATTTTTTATTTTTTATTTTAATATCACGTATATAATATTTTAACTTTTATTTATTTAATTTTATTATTATTATTATTCATGTATATCTTTAAATCATGTATATTTATAAATTAAATACCACCTTTAATCATTTTTAGTAGTTAGGAATAAATAATCAACAAAATATATTCAACTAATCATTATTATTATTATTATTATTTTATTCTTCTTCTTATTATTATTATTATTATTATTATTATTATATCCTTAAATTATGTATATCTATAAATTAAATATCACCTTTAATTATAATTTTTGATTGGTTATAATAATTCATCCGTTTATTACGAGGGGATGTGTACTCGTATATATATATATATATATATATATATATATATATATATATATTTATATATATATATATATAAACTTGTACTATATATTAAATATTATTATAGTGTATATATATTAGAAAATATGATAAAATAATTATAAAAAATATTAAAAAATAAATTTTAATTTTCGGTTAACCGAAATAACCGACCGAAATAATTTGGTTTGGTTTATATTGGTTTTGTAATATTTCGGTTCGATTTTGGTTTTCTAAAATATTTCGGTTCTATTTTCGGTTTTGAAAATTCGGTCGTTTCGGCTAACCGAACCGGTCAATGCACACCTTACTTTTAACAAATTTAATCTCTGTGCCCGTACAAATTTGTGAAAATACCGGGGACAAAAGGAGTAAAAGGGAAGAAAATTGGAAGCAATTAAGTTTACTAAAAAAAGAAAGAGAGAAATAAACCTGGGTGTGATCCGGTGAGATGTGAGAGGGTGGTGGTGAGTTCCGGTCTTTTGTACTGCTGATGACGTATTCTTTCTTGGGCTTCACCCTTTGTTCTCTAAGGGTCTTGAGTTTTATCGCGAGGGACATGAAGCTAGGGGCGAAGCATCGGGCGAGGAAATGGGTACCCTCGGCAGCGAGGGCGTGGGCGAGCCAGTCGGCGATCTGGTCCTCCACCTCATACACCAGCTCCCTCACCTGCCTCTCCATTTCCTTCACAATCTCCTTCTTGTTAGCCTCCATCGCCGTCTCCAGCAGGTACGCCTGCAGGATCTTCAGCTCATCTTTCAGGTGCCCCAACTCCACTTCTGCTCCGGCTGCCAGGTCAGCATACCACGTCAGAACATCCACCAGCTCATGAATCAGAGATGACACCGCTGTGTCTCCCATCTCCAGATGCTCTCTCTTAATTCAGGAATAGGATAGATAATTAACAATCGTGTTTTACCTTTAAGAGGAGCAAACATCAATATGCCTCAAATCCTACATGCCTCTATTCAATTTTTAATTTTAATAGAGCTAAAATTGGTGTGTTCTCGTGACCCCAAATTCTATATTTTTTTTAAGTTATAATCATTTAGTATAAAATGGTACGTATATCCTTTGTTTATTGAAGTATTTTTTTTAATTAAATATTTATACTATTCATATTGAAATGGAATAAGTGATTCTATTTAATGTTTTCTCTATGTTCTCTAAAGTTTGGGGATTTTTTTAAATTTCGTCACATCAACATGGGTGTATCTTTAAAAGGACTATTTAAAAATTTAAGAGTATTTTCAGAAAATAGAGAATGATAGAATTCAAAGAGTATTTTTATAAAATAGAACACCATTTTAATTTTAAAGAAATGTATTTTTATCATTGTATTTTATTTGTTAAATTGATTTATTAAACCCTGTTGGTAATTTTAAGCTGATAAAGGGATGGTAATGGAGTAACGTTCTACCAACAAAAGTACAAATGGTCGATAAATATCAATTATGCATGTTGGTAGTATATTACTGATTATTATTATGTGGCAATTTATTCGATGATTTCATTGGTAGTACTTTAATAAATAATGCTAATATATATCTTATTTCGTTTGTAAGAATATTATAAATGTATTGATATTATATTGTTAAAATAAAATATAATTTTTGTTGGTAATTTACTTATATTAACCGACGAAAATCAATACATAATTAAAATTAGTTGGTAATATATGCTGCCTCCGTCCCAAGATTACTTTCATACTTTCCTTTCTTATTCGTCAAAATACTCCCTCCGTCCCAAAATTACTTGCATGCTTTCCTTTCTTATAGTCAAAAAAATAATATGTAATTAAAATTCGATGGTAATATATATAATAATAATAATAATAATAATATCAAAAAACATTTGATTAAAGGTGATCTTTAATTTATAGATATACATGACTTAAAGATGATATTAATAATAATAATAATAATAATAATAATAATAATAATAATAAAAAATAAAAATAGTATTCTTAACCAATCAAAAAATATGATTTAAGGTGGTATTTAATTTGAAGATATACATGAATAATAATAATAATGATAATAATAATAATAATTATTATTATTATAATAATATAGTTTATTGATTATCTATTCCTAAAAAATCAAAAAAATATAACTAAAGGTGATATTTAATTTATAAATATACATGATTTAAAGATATACATGAATAATAATAATAATAATATAAATTAAAGTAGAAAGATTATATATGTGATATTAAAACAAAAATAAAAAATATACGACAATTAACCACATCGCGACACCACATACTTTTAAAAAATTATTTATAGCAACGTATTCGTAATTAGTAATATAAGACACTCTTCGATCCCAAGGTTACTTGCACATTTTCCTTCCTTGTCTGTTTGAAAAGGACTTGCACATCCCTAAAATGGAAACAATACGGTCAACACACTATATCAACACCCGTACAATACTACAATATTAATTATAAAAATATCACATTCTTTTTAAATATAATTAATCGAAATCAAATATATCATACACTTTATTCAATTAAATTATGTGTGTATATTGGGTGCACCCGGGTGTACACCTGGGTGCAAGGGTGCACCCATATATATATACTTTTTTCTTCTATTTTATATACATATTATTCTATTTTGTATACATATTTTGTAATAATTATATACTTTTTTCACATTAGTTTTTCATTAAAAAAATTAGCATCCATATGTGTATAATATTTTATTGAATATTATACATAATTTTTCATTAAAAAATTAATAATAAAATTGTATACATTTTTACTCTTAATTGTATATGTTTTTATTTATATTTGTATATGGGTATACCCTATGTTTAGATGCACATAGGTGCACACTATAAATTGCCTTAAATTATTCACCCCCTATTTTTTTAAAGTCATTATATCAAAAGTTATTTTTCATAAATCACGCACAAGTCAAAATGTGCAAGTCTCGGTGGGATTATATATATATATATATATATATATATATATATATATATATATATATAAAATGTAGTGGAATAAAATTGAATCTTAAATTTTTATTATTGTTATTAATTAATTAATATTATAATAATGATAGTGATTGCTTCTGGATGATATATGCTGCTAATATTGATACTTATTTTAATATAGATATAGTTTTGTTTGGTGTGACGTAGCCCAGGTGGGTGACAATAAATTTTCATTTATTTATCATGCTTGGTTTCCAATGACGTTGGGTCTATTGTATTAATTAATGACGATGTTGACTTTGAAAATATTATTCCCTCTATGTAAATAATGAATAAAACGTAAAAAAATAAATAAAATTATTAAAATTGACGAATAAAGTATAAAAAGTAAGTAAAATGAATAATATATTTTTACTATTAATAGAATAAAAATAAATACGTGGAACATCCCAAAAATAAAAAGTACGAATAAATACGTGAAGCGAAGGAAGTACAACTTATTTTATAATTATAATAATTACTAATCAATTTGCCATAAATTAAATTTGCCATTACAGCTGAGTCTTGTACAAGTTGTTTTATAATTATAATTACTAATCAATTTGCAATAAATCAAATGCCAAATTATTCTGTGCATCTCGTGCACAGTGTATCTACTACTATTAAAAATTACTCCCTCCGTCCAAACTTCAACTTCACACTTTCCGTTTTGGTCCGTCCCAAATTCAACTTCACACTTCCATAAAAGGAAAAAGCAACAAACTAATATCCCTCTAACATACTTTAATTTCAAATTTGTCGTCACCATTTTAACACATATAACATACTTTATCATTTATTTATTACCCAAAAATATCATATTATCCTCAAAAGTAAATCATAAAGTGACTTTTCTTAAACTCCGTATCTACAGTAAACGTGAAGTTGAATTTGGGACAGATGGAGTAATATATACTCCTTCCATTCTGTTTCAAACTTTACGTTTGCTTTTTAAACGTAGATTAAGGAATATAGTATTTTAATGTATAGTGAGGTGAGAAAAATAATATTTTAATAAAAAGTGAGTATGTGTATTAGTGTGAAACGTGTGGTTATGGAGAGAGAAAAAGTTAATTTGTGCGGGTCCCATTTATAAAAAAAGAAAATGTAAAGATTGAAATGAGACGCCCAAATTGGAAATATGTAAAGATTAAAATGGGACGGAAAGAGTATTTATAAATAAAAATACTCCTTATATCTCATGTATTTTTACCCACTTTCTATATTAGGGTGTCCCAAGTATTTTTATCCATTCCATAAATGGTAAAAATACACTATACTCCCTCCGTTTCATTGATACGTATCCATTTTACCATTTTGGTCATTCCCAATACAAAGTATCAATTTCCTTTTTTGGGTTGATGTGACACAAAAGGAGCCCACACTCAACACTAATACAACTACCCACTACATTTTAAAATATTATTTCTCTCACCTCATTACACATTAAAATATTATACTCCTCAATCCACGTGAATAAAGCAAACGGATAGATATTAGAGGGACGGAGGGAGTATATCTTACATAATTTTTACACTTTATTCATCCATCCCAACATTTTTATTACCTTTTTACACTTTATTCATCATTCCCAATAACTTTATTTACTTTTCCTCTCAAAATTACCAATTTATCCCTACTTTTTCTTACATTATATATTAAAAAAATAATACTTCTTAATATGCCCGTACAAAAGGGTAAAAATACTCGGGACGGAGGGAGTATATTTTCTTCGTCCCGTGTTAAAGTTTATATTTTTCATTTTCAGTTGTCCCAAGTTAAGGTTTACGTCTTTTTTGTTAAGTTTGGTCCACACAAAATAATTAATTATTCAATGAAGGTCCACACACAACACTAATACAACTATTCACTTTACATTAAATATTAGTATTTCTCTCACCTCGTAACACATTAAACTATTATATTTCTTAATCTACGTGCAATAAACAAACGCAAATGTTAACGCGGGACGGAGGGATTATAAATTAATGAGAAAATTGTATACGAATTTTTTTAAGGGTGCGGCTATTCGCACCCCCAATTCTACTAAACGTACCCCGATTACTAAGTATACCCCTATCAAAATTAAAAGATCATATATAAATTACAAAATATACCCCATTTTAGACTATTTTATCCTTTAATTAAATGCAAATCTATTTTATCCTTTTAATTAAGAGAATAACTATTTATACCCATAGTTTACTCAATGCACCCCCATTAATTAAACAAATTAATTTAAAATGAAGAAAAAAACTCATGAGTTCATCGATTTAATCAAATTGAAGATATTCATTATTCGTTAATTATTTCAATGTGATTAGATCGAATTTAAGATGATTTCCAAAAAATTGTAAAATAAATAGATGTTTGACAATGTTTAAATTTTAAAAGTGTCTATTATCACGTTTAAAATTGAGAATTAGGGTTCTAGAATTTTTCTGCAACTTAATTAGTTATTCTGAGAAATAACTTTTATGAAAGAATCCAATTTCTGTACATCATATTTATTGGGAAACAGAAAAGTAATTAACAAAATATGTTTTTCGAACGCAGTATCTCATTTCCGAATGCCCACACCACACCAAAGTTCTTTATCATGGAATTTTCAATGATTTATAATTAAAAATGAATTACTAAATTATTAGCTGCTTCTTCTTCCACCTTCAACATAATAGGCCTATAACTCTGAAGAAAGCCACCCAGCAACAAGCATATTCTCCACCTCATCAATTAATTGCAAGATTAATTTAATCTTCTTAAATTAAGATAATTTAGTAATAGATGTTATGGGGTATGGTAAGAAAAAATGGGGTACGAATGGCTGTATCCAAATAACAAATATTAATTAATAATTTATATAGGTGTATTTATATCTTAACAAATTAGAATATTTTTATTTTATGTATTTCGGAGTACATTTAACATATTCGGGGTGCAAATAGCCGCTTCCTCTTTTTAAAGCTTTTTTAATAAAAGATGAATATGATAAAACCATACAATTATTAAAAATACATTATCGAATAAACATTTATATACATCTACCACCGACTGTACAGGATAAAATAAAGATTAGTATTAATATTGAATTCATGTGATATATGGTTGGAAAGCTACAGAAGAGAATGTCATTTTGACTCAAGAAACACCTCAATCGGAGCTCAGATGAGAGAGTTATGATCAAAACGGTGAAGTCGCGTAAACTGTGCCGGAAGAGCACGACTCGTGCCACTGTCAAATATGAGAATTTTCATGAGTTATTTATATTGTTGGAAAGTCAATGAAGAGAGAATCGTATGAGCATAAAAATCATCTCAATCGGAGATCGGATGAAGAAGTTATGAGCAAAACCATGAGGACGCGCAGAGTGCCGATGGTGGCACGACCCGTGCGGACGTGTGGTACGAGTGGGCGGCACGACCATGCCATAGCCGGCACAACTTGTGTCATGGCTGGCACGACACGTGCCACTGCCCAGCAATCCCAAATCACATTTTTCGGCCTGTTTGTGGTTTTTGACTTGAAAAAGCCCTATTTTGAGGTGGAGTCTGAATTTTAGCAGCCGTCAACTATAAAAGAAGTCCTTGGGGAGTTTCAGAAGAAAAATAACTCTCCACCACGCCCTTTGGACTATACAATCTTAACCCATCACCTTCCGCCATCCATCTCTACCCTTCACCTGCCTTTCACCTATCAGACTCAATCACGGTATTTGCTACTTGAGAAGGAGAATGGGAGAGGATCATCAAGACGGAAAGAGAAGACGGAGAATTATTCCAGACAAACGTTTTTCTTCCTTCTTTAATTTCTTAATGTTGATTTATAGAATCATGGGTAAGTTTCATTCCATAGACATGGTTGTTGCTTGTAACACCAGGGGCTAGTGCTTTTCTGGATAGTTTTAGGTTTTGAAGGTTGAATTGGATTGAATTGATGACCTAAACTAGGTTATGGATTTTTGCAGTATTCTTATTCCTTTATTATTACTTTGAATTAAGACTTATATTTTTGTCTTATATGATCTGTCCTTATTCATGAATATGTCATTGTCTTATGCGTGTTGATGATCATTGCTTATGTCATAGAAGTAATTATATTTGTCAACCTGTTATGGGTAAAGGGGATCTAACCATATAACATTTAGTCATTAGAATAATTAATATTGGACACTAAATATATCTATTAATTACTATTCAAGAGGATTTGGTTTCTTAGATTATTAGGTGAGAATTGATGATTAATTCTTAAGTACCTATAAAGGGAAGTATAGT
Source organism: Pogostemon cablin (assembly GCA_023678885.1). Lineage (NCBI taxonomy): Eukaryota > Viridiplantae > Streptophyta > Magnoliopsida > Lamiales > Lamiaceae > Pogostemon > Pogostemon cablin. Next base: position 32,757,694 of record CM042965.1, on the reverse strand, counting down.
GCTCTAGCCTATATGGAATTTTGCATGAAGTACCTAGAAATAGAGTAGGAATTATTCTTCTGCATCTGAGGGTTTGAACCAGGTTTATGTGTTAAGTTTACTTCACCAAAGGGATTTAACGTAATTAAGTGATTGTTTCCATAAAATCTGCAGGAATTCTAACCAATTGTCTAGTAATTTAGGTTGACCAATTTAATTTGGATTGCCTAGAGCTATTTATCTTCTCTCTTGAACACTTCCATATTTATTTTATTTGTTATTTTATTATTTTTAGTAATTATTTTATACATCTTTAGATTAATTAATTCTCTTAAAATACCCAGATTTGTCTTAAATTAGAATGGTCATAATTAGATTAAATAATTAGTCTAGAATTATCCTTTGGGTTCGATAAAAGACTTGATCAAACGCTGAGCTACAATTGATTCCCTATACTTGGGGACACATGTAAAAAGGTGAACAAGCAAATGGCGTCGTTGCCGGGGATAATTCCCTAGGCTTTACTATTTGATTCTTTTGTGATTTATTTTAATTTAGGACGTTAAATTTTAATTGCTTTTATTTTTATTTTATTTACATCCAAACTATTCTAATCAGCTGTGTGAGAACAGGTGTATGATCACTAGATTAAGTGGACTCCCCATTAAACCACTCAACCTAGAACTTGAAGCAGTTATCAGACTGAACAGAAGGAAGAGAAAGCAGACAGCTACACCTATACCTAGTTTGGAGTCGGATACTTCCTATTCGTCTGAAGAAGAGGAAGTTGATTTAACTGAAGAGATTGAAAAGTAGAGATGGCTGAAGATGATCAAAGGGCCCCGACCCCCATGCGGAACCAGTATAAGCTGAAGCATATCATGAACGCTGGATTGAATGGATCCACAATCAATGCGGTGAATTTTGAGTTACCGTTTAGGCTAATCCGAATGGTACAGGCACAGCAGTTTAAGGGAAGTCCTTTGGAGAATTTGATAAGTTGTTAAAACGTCATATTCTATTGTCATATTTTTCCCATGAATTAATCTTTAAATGCTCATTTTGATCAAGATTTATATTTTGTAGGCATGAAAATGATTAATTGATGCAAAGGTCTAATTGAACTACTTTTGGAAGATGATGAACTAGAGCTACAAAAGGAGAAGCAGAATTTCTGTAAGGTGTGATCACGCCTTATAGTTGCTGGTAGAAATTTAGAATTTGAGAAAAATATACAGTAGCGTTTTTGCTGATAAGGCGTGGGCATGCCTAAGGACCTGGACGGGAATTATCAACTTGAGCGCCCAAATCTCAAGTCTCACATTCAAATATCATTTTCTCCTATAATTTAGGAATATTTTACCCCCTGAATTTATTTTCAATATGTATTTAGTATTTTCAATTATCGTGGATAGTTTTTAGATAGTTTTTAGGTGGTTATTTAGGATTAGTTTTCTTAGAAGACAAAACTACCAAAAACCATCTTCATTCCTAATCTTGGTTTTATTTTTCTTATTACATTGAAGACTCTGTAAGACTCCAATGGAGATTACTTTCTGCTTTTATCTACGTTTCCTTATGGATTGCTAAATCCTTCACCTAGCTAGATAATTGGAGGCATGGTTCAACACAATTATGTGAGATCTAACTAATCTTCATACTCTTTCACTTCATCATTTGTATAATCCCTAGTGCTTAATTATATTGTTTGACAGATTGTTTAACTTGATCATTTATTCGATTCGTGAAATTGATATGTGCCAATTAGAACGTTAAATCTGTAATTGTTAATTATTTCTAATATCTGTGGTAATTAGTATAATCATTCACACCTCACTTTCGATTATTACTATAAGGGATATGCAACCTAGTCTAAATGAACCTACACGTGCGTTTGTTGGCTAGAATTGGGTCTTTCTAGATTGAATGCGGTCGGTAAATTAAATCCTACGATGGTATCTAGGGTTATTTATTTGGCTAGAGAACTAATTAGAGGTGGTACCCTAATTATCGACTAAGTATGAAAAGATTATGTCGTTAGGTGATACCAACGACTATAACCGGTTTGGTGTAAAGTGACAGAATCATCATTGCATATGTAATCATATATGTTGAACCATTTCGAAGGTTGTCTAGGATAGATCTTTTATTTCATCACTTCACTTAATTTCTTATCTTCTACAAGTTTTATTTTTAAGTTCAAAATTCAAAACCCCCCATCCTTGTTTTATTTAATTTCGTTGAATAAACTTGTTTTACCAATCTCTGTGGAAACGACCCTACTCATCACTATCACAAGTAGAATCTAGTAGATTTTATAATTTGTTGGTTTCGACACCCACCAAATTTTTAGCACTTTTGCCAGGGATCGAACCCAGGTCACCCGTGTGACAGGCGAGAATATTCACCACTATACTACAATGCATCTGTAGTTATTTGATGAGTATGCAAGGACGCAGAAGCATTGAAATATTTCAAAGGATGCTATCAGGATACGGCTTTTTCCATTCTCACTAATGGGGAAAGCCAAAAAGTGGTACAATAACCTTCCTACAGGATGTTGTACTACATGGGAGCAGTTGGCAGATAAGTTCTTGAACAAGTACTTCCCTCCATCCAAGAGCTTCTTGGTGAAGAGAAAGATTACACAGTTTAAACAAGGAGTCTTGGAGAGTTTCTATGAGGCATGGGAAAGGTTCAAGGAGCTGTTGCGATGTGGTCCACAGCATGGGTTTACAAAAGACACTTACTTAGGCTTCTTCTATCAAGGCCTAAAAGGTGATTCAAGAGTATTGATGGAAGCGACAGCTGGTGGATCGGCCTTCAAAAAGTCAACAGATGAAGCAGAAGAGATCTTTGAGGAGATGGCAGCTAACACATATGATTGACCTATATAGAGAAGCGAATGAGGAGCCGCTTTTGATAAAGTGGCAAAAGTAGAAGTACAGGTTAACATCAGTGAGATGTCAGAACTAAAAAGTCAACTCAATGAGCTGCATAAGAAGATGGATCACATCACACTAGAAAACAGATGAGAGGATGATAGTATGGATCAAGATGAAGATCAGATGGAAGAATCGAATTATGCTATGGGTCAGAACTTTCAAGGGGATTACAGAAATAGACAGAATTTCAGACTTAGTAATCAGCAATGGGGAAGGAATGACCAAGGAAATTCCAACTTCAACAATCAGAGAGCATCCATGGATGATGAGATTAAAATGTTGAAGAAGCAACAAGAAGAGTTGAAGAACAACAAGAAGAGATGAAGAAGCAACTAGAAGAGAGACAAAAGAGTTTGGATTTGCTTATGCTTCTACGAGTGCGAAGTCATCTAGCTCATAAGATAAGTGTTTACTCTCGCTCTCAAGTGTAAAAGATGTACATTTCAATGGTTAGTATATACACTCAAATTCAATTCATATTTTTGCGCCCCCATAAGCTTGGCAAGGGTCTCAAAGATCACTTCATAATTAGTTCAATACTAGGATCACAAAGGACTTGTCTTATGGGTTGTAATGTTGGCTTTTCGGTAAAGGTGAGACAATTTAGATAAAGTGACTAATTCACTAGTAAAGAATTACCTTAGAGTTTTGCTTTTCATCAAACAACTTCTTCCTCTCCATCTTCTTCTCATGATATTTGTGCTTCAACTTTTCCTTCTTTACTTGGCATCAACATTATCTTCTTTTCAAAGTACAAGGGTACCAATTTTTGGCACTACCCTTCTAAGCAGTCGGGGTACCAGTTTCAGGCACTACTCCTAAACAAGATTTAATCATACTTTTTTATTTACTCCTCACTAGCTCAATTCTCCTTCCTTCCTTTCTTTTATTACCTTAATTAGCAATTATTCACCTCAACTCTCTACTAGTAAATAAGGTATTTCAGGGCTAAAGTCAAGGTAATAAAGGCTTTTATCACAAGCTTGCCAAAGAAAAAGCTTTTAAAGGCTCGACGGGGCTTCCAATGATATATTCAATATAAAGGTAATGTAAAATTTTGGCTAAGTGGCTCAATTATCAATAATGGCCTAAGATCATCTCCTAATATCTATTAATCATGAACTTCAAACAAGACTCTAAGCCAAGTTCTAGAATACGAATATATGAATGATGCTTACAAGAATAAACTACCATGCATAGATGTAGCATGATTATTGAGCTCAAATTCTCACATGGGTAATAGATTTCCTAAGCACTCTTCAAATTATGCAATCAACATCAATTCTAACATAAACTAGAAGTAATACATGGTACACACTCATCATTGACAAAATCAACATGCATTAACAATAAGTGCACATGCATAGCAAGGAAAATCATCCATACTAGTCTCAACAATCCTGATCAATCATCCAAATCAAACACATCAATCCATCACCCTCAATATCAATCAAGTACATGCCACTCAAACACACTCTCAAAAACCAACACTAAACCACCACTTGAACAATCCACTTGTAAAGTGAAAAATAGAAGCGAGATGAGAGGAACAGACAAAGAAAAAAACCTGGCGCACTCTACTCCTCCGGAGCATCACCATCATCATCATTGTCATTACGCCACATATCAAAATCTCTAATAAAGCTATCGACCTTTCTATCGAGTGCCTCGTAGTTCTCATTCATCTCTCCCAACCTTCTATCCATGGCATCATATCTAAAATTGAGCGCAGCATAGTTTGTGTTTGCCAAAGCAAGCTGGCGGTTTGTCTCCTGCTGATTAGTATTCAACATGGTAAAATGCTCATTCATCATCCTGAATTGCTCTCTATAAAAGCAATCCTGAGTCTGCCAGAAATCATACTGCTACTGCTGCTGTGGTGGTGGCTGCGGTGGCTGCATCTGAGGAATACCCTCCAGAATGTCGTGATCATGCGGCATCTCCATATGTGCATCAGACATCGGATGCTCAAATGGCGATGGCTGCTCAGGTGCAAATTGATGCTGCGGCATTGGCTCATACTTCTCATTCTCATACGGCTCTCCCACTAAAATCATATCCACATCGAGATACACACCTTCAAGGAGCATATCTGCCAAAGTACGCCTATCTCCCTTAGCACAATAAGTAGTGGAGATCGCAATATGGGGAGGAATGTCCATCAACAAGTTTGCGTTGATCTAAAGAGTAGTAAGATCAACGAGATAGAAGGTCATCTGAAAAGAAATCGGATTGTTGCCTCGAATGAACATCCATACACTTTGTTCATGATGAGCTAAATTCATCCTCACGCAAGCCGACATAATTAAATTCGGATCACGTTGGACTGGCCTATGCCTCGATAAATCCAAATTATAGTGCTCGGCCAATGGTGTGATCAACCCTCTGATATTCACCTTCTGAAATATGTGTGAAGTGAACCAATGCAGTTGCTGTAGAACATATGCTCCCAAATTGAAGTGGACCCCGTTCATCATACACCAAAGGACCTATAACTCACCTCTCAGAATACACCCGCCCTCAGCTCAGGCAAAGATGGTGTTTTCGAGGATCCTATCCATGTAAGCAATAATCGAGTTGCGAATGAAAGCAGCCCTCGATCGCTAAGGATCATAAGCTCCTTGTAGCCTCGTAATTAACCTCCAAAAGTCATCAGCAACGAACCCTTCATCCTCTTGTGTAGAGACATTCTCCGGGTATCTAAACATCCGATTGAACTCACTAGCATACAGATACCTCAGCTCTCCTCCAAGTTTCAATGATGTAGGAAGAACTGAATCCTCACAAATCACCTCTAACGTGCATAACATATCAGCCATGATATGGAAGTATGTCTTCCTCTTTAAGTCCATGAAACAACTTATTCCAACTTGGTTGAACATCCACCTTATATCATTAATAATTTGCATCTCCACTATAGCATGATCGTCCTAATAACGATTTCGATTCATCTTTCTTGAAATTGCTCCCCATTGCTCTCTCTTTTTATCCCAATTTGGTATTTTCAACCCAAAATCTGACGGCATCATTCCATTCTTCTTACTATTCTTACCCGTATCTCATTTCTTTGGTATTCCACTTTCTTTTCGCTTTGAACATGAATCAATTCCCTTACCTACAATAATTGTACATCAATACAAGCATAGGCAAAGAAACAAGTATACCAATCCTAGAAATTATAATCATATAGATTCTACTCAAGACTTCAAATTATATGCCCAACAATTCAACTCAATTTTCCACAATTCACAAGTATACGATATTCGACACTAAAACTCAAACAAGTTTAATCATGAAAAAATTAACTCCTTATGTCCTAGGTACTCCACAGGATTCTAAACTCACATCAAACACCATCATGCTTCAATAGGAATATTCAAAATGTAGTCACATGTATTCAACTCAATTCCTAAGCATTTACCAAAAATCTTACAAATCCACACTATTCCACACTTCAAATTCGTCATCAACAACACACAAAATCAACAAGCCCAAACACAAATTAATCAATTGAACTCAAGCTCATGATATATACATCACCAATTTCATGAATTTTCATTAATCCCACTTCAAATCGAACTCATGCAACTTCACGAAAAACTTCAATTTCAACGCCCAAATTCTTATCAAAATTCTAACCAAAATAATGCCTAATCAACTTACCCAACCAAACTTCACAGATTATAATCAAATTCAAAGGGAATAAGTTGACAAAACATACCTTTATCTCCTGCCATGGGTGCATAGAAGTAATGGGAAGTACGAGTGCAAAAATTGAGAAGAAAGCCGTAAAATTCAACTTGAATCTCCCAAACATTATGTGGAATGTGTGTGATTTTGAGTAGAGAAGAGTTTATGAAGTAATGGGGAAGAGAATCGTACCATTTGGGGTGATCGCTCAGAGAGAATGGTGAAAACTGATCAAGCAACACGAAAAACTAGCCTTATATTCGTGAAAATTTGCCTCCACTCGGGTCGAGCAGCCTTAACTTGGTTGAGCGACCACTTTGCATTCTGTAACTACCTCTATAATCTGCTTGACCACGTGCTCGACTATGATGATATGGTCGAGCTGTACCCATTTGGTCGAGCGGGACCTATATAATTTGAAACTTCGAGGATCTGCCACACTGTCATTCGCTCGACCATCGCTCGACCTAGGTTTCTTGATCTAGTGGCTCAAATTTTGGTCGAGCGAGCTCCCTGAACTCTGAACATTCTGAACCAAATACTGTGTGCACCGCTTGACAACCGCTCGACCATCACAGTCTCGTCAAGCAGTATAGAATCTGGTCGAATGGAGTTTCGATCTTTAGATTTTCACTATTTTCTTATTCCCTGTAGAACTCAGACTCTAAAACAACATTAAACATTAAATCATGCTAAAACCATAACCCGAGAACCATTAATTCGACTCCAAAATTCATGTATATTGATGAGTGTGTAAATTCACAAGTTTGGCGCTATGTTTTGTGCTAGTTTTGGAGAGTTTTGATGTGGAAATAGGTGGAAAACCTATATATATTGTGAAATAGCATGAATCAGATGTTAGTGGAGCTATTTGAGTGTTTTCTTAGCAAAAACGGAGTGAAAGAGCCAAGAATCGAAGAGACGGAGTCGAAGCCACGCGAACCGCCCAAGAAGTAGGTGGGTTCGACCTGGCTGGAGGAGGGTTCGACCTCTCCAGCAGGTCGAACCAACGTTGCTGGACAATACAGAGAAGGGTTCGACCACGTCTCAGTTGGTTCGACCTGGCCATCAGGTCGAACCATGGTCGAACCAATTTGCAAGAAAGAGGATTCGACCACGATGTTAGGGTTCGACTTGCCCGTTAGTCGAATCGGGAGCAAGAGTTGTCCAGTGCTGAGGTTCGACCTGGGGTTCGACCAAGACCTAAGTGGTTCGACCTGTCCAGAAGGTCGAACCTGTGCAGAATTCTTCCAGTAGCGGGGTTCGACCTGGGGTTCGACCTGTGGCTCGGGGTTCGACCTACTTGACGTGGTCGACCCTGTGTGCGAGAACTTACCTTATCCGGATTTTCGAGGCCGAAACGCGTGAGATCACTTAGAAAGCCCATTCCAAGCCCTAGAGACGTGATTACAAGTATAAAATGAGGCTCATACAGAGAATAAAGAGAGCTTTTGATCGTCAATCGTAGGAGAGACAAGAGTAGAGGTGGTGATCCATTCGGAGGGGCTGTGACAGAGGTTCACTGAAGGTTCAAGTAAGAATGATTAATCTAACCATGATTGTTCCTAGATCAATCATGGGCTAGAACCACCTTGGTAGTTCTAGGGTTATGAAAGTTTCATGATGTAATTCGTGTTTCGTGTGTAAAACTCCGTACAACACTACCTGTGGTTTGTTTTATATAAGATTGCATATTTAATCCATACTCATAGTCGTTTTGTGCATCAATGATCGTTGTGTAGAGTCTGAATACATAACATGGTTATTGATTGAGTGCGTTCACTACTGAGCAGGGTTTATTGTTATAATTCTAAGTGAAGGGATTCCGAAGTATTATTAGAACTGTCTTATATGAATATTCATGAATTGAATTGAATTCGGGTTGATGAATAGGATGAAGAGTATAACTTTATAGTACCTAAAAAGGGAGATCAAATCGGGTTAGATTCTAGACGTAGAAGATAATGGATTATGATAGTACCTAGAAAGGGGGGTGAAGCATATCTCTTGCTCCGATGTTATTCACACGTGTCAAGCGCATATTTACTTGTGTCTATAGAGTAAACTTGCATGGTCTAGTGATGCGTCCACAAACCACAGGGCAGAGTCGGACACCATCATACGAAAATACGAATTGCTAGTGAAACTGGATGACCCAATGAACTACCTATCATTCTTATTGATCACAACTCACTTCTCTCTACTTTTGCTATTTCTTTTGTTAATTCGATTAGAAGTTACTATCCATTAAACCTTTACAATTACCAACATAGTCTAAAATATACTAGAAGATCACAAAATTGATATTTACTCGTCCCGTGGGTTCGATATTGTAACTTGGTCATCTTCGCGACTACAATTGATATCCTTATACTTGAGGATTAATTTGTGTGTTGAGAAAACCCCTATCAAGTTCTTGGCGCCGCTGCCGGGGACGGCGTAAACTATCTTTTTTTTTGTATTATTTCTAGTTTATTAGGACTATTTACCTTGTTTTGTTGTTTTCTTTCTTATTCATTTTAGGTGTATGCTCACAAGATCAAAGAAAGGTAATCTTGAACCGTATAATCCTGAGATTGGAGCATCATCAAGAAAGAAGAAAAAGAAAAAGAGCAAGGCAAAGGCAATAGACTCAACTGAAGCTCTGAATTTTGGAGTTGAGGTTGACGAGCAGATTTCGCAAGCGATTGAGGCTACAACTGAAGTTAATTTGGAAGTAGTAACAGTCAACATGGCAGCGAATCCGGATAATCTAGCCATCCGTGAGGTTTTCAGAAATAATGGGGCTGGAAATTATGAGCTTTTAGGAGCAAGGGGAACTAACACAGCGTTCGATCTTCATCCCGCTCTTATTAGCATGATAGAAAGGAACTCCTTTTCAGGAGGGTCTTTCGAGGATCCGCAGCAGCATCTGAACAAGTTCGTGGGCTATGCAAGTACTCAAAAAAACGTAGGAGAACATGAAGATGCTAGGAAGATCCTTTTGTTCAAATTCTCGCTTACTGAAAAGGCGAGGGATTAGTACGATACTATTAATGCAGCTGAGTGCACCACGTGGGAGCAATTGAAGTTAAGATTCTTGGAGAGGTATATGCCACCTTCGAAGGTGTTTAAGATGAAGCAAGATATTAACCAATTTGCTATCAGTGGGGGAGAGAAATTTCATGAAGCGTGGGATAGATTCAAGGACATGCTCAGGAAGTGTCCTCAACATGGGTTATCTAAAGCCCAATATATCAGTATATTTTATAACGGATTGGACTGTGAATCAAGAGTGCTACTTGATGCTTCTTCTAATGGAGCATTGCTTACAAAGTCATCCGTTGAGGCCGAGAGATTGTTTGAAGACATATCAATGAATTCGAGGGATTGGTCCACTGATAGAGTTAGAGGTACGTATGTTCTTGGAAAGGTAGCTCAGGTTGAACAAGCAATGGTGAAGACTAAGAGAGAGGATGAGATCGTTTCGAGCTTGTCTAATATCAACAAGCTACTTGAGTCTCAACAGAATTATATCAGCGAGATATCCCAACGAGTGCCAATCTTGCAGCAAGAGATGATGAATAATGGAACCATCCAAGACGAATTGGAGGAAGCAAATTATGCCATGGGTCAAAGTATCCAAGGAACGAGGTACCCAAATCAAGAAAACCGGAACTACCAAGGGAACTACCAAGGGAACTATCGAGGGAACTTGAATAATCGTGGTCCATCTGGTAGTTATCAACAGCAACCAAGGAGGCCTGAATTTTCATGGAGCAATACGAACAATGCAGTGCAACTTCCGATGGGTGTTGATCCGGGAGAAAAGGTGGAAGAAGGAAAGCCTGGGTTCGAGGATACTGTGAACCGGTACATGGTAAAGAATGATGAAAGAGTGAATCGCCTTGAGGCAAAGCTTGAGAAAAAGATTGATGATCACCACAGAGATTTGTCCACTCAAGTGAAAGATCTCACATTGTTGATGGGTACAATTGCAGAGAATGTGAACACATTGACTCAAACTGTAGGAAAAGGTAAGTTTCCGTCTCAGAGTATAGAGAATCCAAAGTCGTGTAATGCCATCACACTGAGGTCAGGAACGCAGTACGAGGCACCGATGAGGCCGGAATCGAAGTTGGAATTTTCTAAGCCACGGTTTGACCAACACGCAGAGGGTTCGACCAACTCTTCAGGTCGAACCCAGGTCGAACCTCATCGGCCAGAACACTCTGTTTTGATGCAGGAGCGGTTCGACCAACACGCGGAGGGTTCGACCAACTTTACAGGTCGAACCCTAGTCGAACCTCATCGGCCAGAGCACTCTGTTTCGACGCAGGAACGGTTCGACCACGATCACGAAGGTTCGACCAACTCTTCAGGTCGAACCCAGGTCGAACCGAAGAATGGAAATTATACAGTGAAGCGGTTCGACCAAAGGGTCAGTGGTTCGACCTCTAATGTTGGTCGAACCCAAGTCGAACCTCCGGAGCAGAATGAGATCAGTCTTCCAGGAGAGAGGTTCGACCAATACAGTCCTGGTTCGACCTTTCAGCCTGGTCGAACCCCAGTCGAACCTCGCCGAGATGTGTTGTTTGATGCACCTGTTGTTCCTTTTGATGTTGATGCAACTCCAGTGGTACGGAATGAGCAAAGTACAGACATAATAGCTGAGAAAAAATGGGAAAGAGCTAAGCGATTAAGAGCCGAAAAGGAGAAAGCGGAAAAGGTTGATCGTGATGAATGAGGGATTCCCAAAACAAAGATACCTCCACCCTTTCCCTACAAGCTAGTGAAGAAGGGGTTGGAAGAGAAGTTTAAGAAGTTTTCAGAGATAATGAACAAGATAAGCTTGAACATCCCTTTTTCAGAGGCAATCATGGAGATGCCATATTATGCTCGGTTCCTTAAAGACATATTGATGAAGAAGCGAAGCTTAACCGGAGTTGAAACGGTAAACTTATCTGAGAATTGTAGCGCAATTATTCAAAAGAAGTTGTGATGAGTGATATTTTCACCTAGATTTTAGTGTCTTTTTATATGTGTTTTCGTATTATTTTATCCGTATTTTATGTGTTATTTGGTTGTGTTTTGTGTTTTCATGGAAATGTGTGTGAATGAGCTTAAACCTACTATTTTCACTTTTTATTTGATGCTAAATATGATAAGGAAGATGTAGGAAAAAGCGGATCTCAATTTGGAGTTGAAACGAGGGAGAACGAGCCAAAACAGTGAAGGAAACAGGGCAGCAGCAACACGACTGGCCGTGTCAGTGGCACGAGCCGTGTCGCAGTGCACGACTCGTGTAGCTAACACGGGCCTGTCCAGAATGGCCGTGCGGCAACATCTATTCATCCAACACGACCACCACTTGGCCGTGTTGCGGAGCTCGACTCGTGTTGCAGCACACGACCCGTGTAGCCAACACGGGCCTGTAAGCGATGGCCGTGCGGGAGCATCAGTTCACGCAACACGGGCACCTTATGGCCGTGTTGCACCACACAACTCGTGTCGTGTTAGGGATCAGAAAAATTCAGAATCCTTCTAGAAGCTTGTCAAGGAGTATAAATACCCCTCCATTCAGATTTTATGAAAAGAGATCTGTAATCCACTCTTCTACACACACCTCACACACCATTTCTTCCATTTTCCACCATCATCTTCATCCATTCTTCATCCACCCATCTACACTTGATCCCCTCCATCAAATCCACCATCCAAGTGATCAAGGAAGCAAGGGAGAGTGAGATCACAAGAAGAAGAAGGAGATCTCCATTGAAGCACTTCAAAGGGGGAATCTAATTCTAATTTTTGTGTATTTCTTTATAGATTGATCATGTTTTGTAAGGATCTTAATGTCTATGTTAATTTTATTATGGATATGAGAGGCTAATCTCCTTTGTGAGATTAGCTCCATGATTGGTGTTGGATAATTTAGTTTTTATGCAAATTGATTTTAATCTTGAATGGGCTTTGTGTTATTTCTATCATTGATTGTTGATTGCTTGATGTATATGATGATTTGTGTGATTAATTGTCATGGGCATGTGATTAGATTGAGAAATTAATTATGTGTTTAGGATAGTTCATTGAATCATTTCATCATACACTTCATGTGCATTAATTTAGAATGAGATAGAGATATCCTTCTAGATTTAGAACCCTTTGTTAGAACATTTGATTAGCTTAATCGAGAGGTTGGTTGATTAAATGAGGAGACCCAAACAATTAGATAATTCATAGTACCTTAAAAGGGAATATTGCTTATGATTTAGTACCTAATTAGGGAACTCATAGAGTAATTAGTACCTAGTGGGAGGTGTTTGCTATTGTCTCGATCCTATGTGCGTTTGGGAGCCTTGTTGAGGGCCTACATCCTATCCATCTCGAGAGAGAGTTTAGGTGGAATTAGTGATCGTTTCTATACCTTGTCCATGAGAGATTAGAATTAATTGCATAATTACTTAATTATCTATGCCATGATTGTTGTTAATCTCATCCTTGCATCATTTGGAACCCATCTTATCTTTGCATTTATTTTATCTTTATTTCTTGCTTTAGCATAATTGCATTCATTTGCTCCTATCCGCTCCTTTCCGTCGTCCTTATAAAATCACGATAAGCTTGAGATCGCTTAAACTCTAGCACGTTCCTCCCTGTGGTTCGATAATTTCTTTAATTGGTCATGCCCACTATATTATGGCTAATCAAGTTGCCACCAAAGATGAAAGATCCGGGGAGCTTTACTATTCTTTGTGAGATCGGGAAGGGGCCAGCATGGCGAGCTTTATGTGATCTTGGGGCAAGCATCAATTTGATGCCGTTGTCCATCTTTCAGAAGCTTGGTTTGGGGGAGATGACCCCGACAACTGTTGCTCTCCAATTGGCAGATAGATCAATGACGTTTCCGAAAGGAATAGTTGAAGATGTTCTAGTAAAGGTGGAGAAGCTAGTTTTTCCTGTGGATTTTCTTGTATTAGAAATGGATGATGACAAGGATAATGTTCCTTTAATCTTGGGGAGGCCATTCCTTGCTACGGCTTGAGCTATGATAGATGTTCGGAAAGGAGAACTGAAGTTGAGAATGGACAAAGAAGAAGTACTTTTCAACTTGGACAAAGCAATGAAAATGCCAATGGAGTCCCAATGTTATAGTATTGACGTGGTGGAGGAGATTGTGAAGGAGGATATGTCTTTGATCTTGTCAAAGGATCCTCTTGAGACATGTTTGATGGAATCTCTTACTTATCCCACTACGGAGCTTGACGGACTTTCTAACGAGGTATGTATTGAATTTCTTGAAAACTTACTTGCTTTGGGTGATGACAGGTTTGCATTGGAGAGAAATAAAGTGGAAGAAGTCAAATGGACCAGGAAGTACTTGCCTTTGGATAATGAAAACACTCCAGTGGAGAAAAGAAAAGAGGAGTTGAAACCATTGCCGGATCACTTGAAGTATGCTTTTCTTGGTGATGATGCACAATATCCGGTAATTGTATCTTCTTCTCTTAATGATGATCAACTTGAGGAGTTATTAGATGTTTTGAGGAAGTATCAGTCTGCAATAGGGTGGTCACTTGATGATTTGAAAGGTATTAGTCATTCGTATTGTATGCATCGGATTAGGTTGTTGGATGAAGCCAAAGCTAGTGTTCAGAATCAGCGTAGGGTGAATCCCGCAATTCAAGAGGTGATAAGGAAGCAAATTCTTACGTGGTTGGATGCTGGAATTATATTTCCTATTAGTGATAGTCCCCATGTGAGTCCATTGCATGTAGTTGCTAAGAAGGGGGTATGACTGTAGTGAAAGCTGAGGATGGAGAAGCGATAGCCACGAGAATTCCTACGGGATGGCGTACATGTGTGGATTATAGGAAATTGAATGAGAACACGTGTAAGGACCACTTCCCTCTTCCATTTATGGATCAAATGTTGGATCATCTTGCAGGGTATGAGTTCTATTGTTTCTTGGATGGATACTCGGGGTATAATCAAATCGTGATTGCTCCCGAGGATCAAGAAAAGACCACTTTTACTTGCCCCTACGGGACCTTTGCTTTTAGGAAAATGCCGTTTGGATTGTGTAATGCGCCTGCTACTTTTCAGAGATGCATGATGGCGATTTTTGATGGTTTGATAGAGAAGATCATGGAAGTATTCATGGACGATTTTTCAGTTTTTGGTTCTTCTTTTGATATGTGTTTGTCTAACCTTGCTGTTGTTTTGAAAAGGTGTCAAGAAACTAATCTTGTCTTGAATTGGGAGAAGTGCCATTTCATGGTGAAAGATGGGATTGTTCTTGGGCATTATGTTTCCGCCAAGGGATTACAGGTAGACCGTGCGAAGGTGGTGGCAATTGAGAAGCTTCCACCACCGACCAATGAAAGAGGAGTGCGATCCTTCCTTGTACACGCCGGTTTTTACAGGAGATTCATTAAAGACTTCTCAAAATACTCTAAGCCCTTATCTCATTTACTTGAAAAGGATATTCCTTTTGTGTTTAATGATGAGTGTTTAACAGCTTTTCAAGTTTTGAAGGAGGCGCTTATTACTGCCCCTATCTTGATCACACCGGACTGGATGCAACCGTTTGTACTTATGTGTGATGCAAGTGATGTAGCATTGGGTGTGGTGCTTGGGCAGCTAAGGGAGAAGAAGTTCTGCGCCATTTACTACGCGAGTAAGACTTTCGATGTGGCACAGAAGAATTACACGGTAACTGAAAAGGAGTTTTTGGCTGTTGTGTATGCATTCGATAAGTTTCGTCAGTATTTGGTTGGCATGAAGACGATTGTGTATACGGATCACTCAGCGATTCGTTATTTGATGGAGAAGAAGGAGATAAAGCCTAGGATTATAAGATGGATTCTACTACTGCAGGAGTTTGACTTGGAGATTCGGGATAAGAAAGGAACAGAAAATGTGTTGGCCGATCACTTGTCAAGGTTGGAGACTAGGGAGCATTGTGATAATTCTTTCGAGTATATTGAAGAGATGTTCCCTGATGAGAAGATCTTGGCTGTGGCTGTTGAAGGGGCCGAGCGAGCATGTGTGGTTGCAGCGCAAGGTATGGATCCATGGTACGCGGATTATGTTAATTACATTGTCATTGGTGAAATTCCAAGGGATCTCAACCGATATCAACTTGCGAAATTTCGTAGGGATGTTGAGACATTTTTATGGTATGATCCGTTTGTTTATAAGATTTGTACAGATTCTATTGTCCGAAGATGTGTACCCGAGATGGAAATGGAAAGTGTGCTGGAGTTCAGCCATGCACAACCGAATGGGGGGCATTTCGGAGCGCAAAAGACTGTAGCTAAGGTACTTCAATCCGCTCTTTATTGGCCTACTTTGTTTAGAGATAGTGAGAGCTATGTGGCGTCTTGCGATAGATGCCAGCGCATGGGTAATATAGGTAGGAGAGATGAGATGCCATTGCAGCCTAGCATAGTCGTGGAGATATTTGATGTATGGGGGATCGATTTTATGGGACCTTTTCCCCCGTCGAATGGGTTTCTCTACATTCTTCTTGCGGTGGATTATGTTTCGAAGTGGGTGGAAGCAATTCCTACTCGTGTTAATGATTCGAAAGTTGTTTTATCTTTCCTAAAGAAACATATTTTTGCCCGTTATGGAGTTCCGAGAGCATTAGTTAGTGATGGAGGTTCCCACTTCGTCAATAAATTTCTGGAGAAGGTGCTTAAGGATTATGGTGTTAGGCATAGGGTTACTACACCCTATCATCCGCAATCCAATGGGTAGGCGGAGGTCTCCAACCATCAAGTAAAGCAAATTCTGGAGAAAGTGGTAGGAACTAATCGAAAAGATTGGGCTATGAAGCTTGATGATGTGTTATGGGGGTTCCGGACCGCTTACAAGACGGTATTAGATATGTCACCATATCAAATTGTCTATGGGAAGCCGTGCCACTTACCCGTAGAAATCCAACACAAAGCGTTTTGGGCTTTGCGTCGCTTGAACTTGACCCTTAGGGATGTAAAGGAGTTGAGGCTAACTCACATGAATCAATTGGATGAGTTTAGGAGTCGTGCTTTCAAGAATTCAGAGATTTATAAGGAAAGAATGAAGAGGTGGCATGATTCTAAAATTTCGTACAAGGAGTTCAAGCAAGGAGATGAGGTACTACTTTTTAACTCTCGTTTAAAGCTCTTTGCAGGCAAGTTGAAGTCTAAGTGGACGGGACCGTTCATGATTCATCGAGCCTTAGGAGGGGGGAGTTATGAGCTTATTGACAAAGATGGTGACGTTATCGCGGCGAATGGGCATCGATTGAAGCATTATAGGTCGCCGGATGATGCGTGTGTCATTTTTGATGATACCTTGTTCTGATTTGGTACCGTCGTGACTCTACGACGTTAAATATGAGCGCCTGTTGGGGGCTTGCCCTTCCGTTTTATTGCTTTATTTTTTTCGTGTGAGTAAGAAATTTTTGTATTTAAGATGCTTACCAATAGGCAATTACATCTCTTTTCAAACTTAGTTTCGACTTACGTTTTTACTAAGTTTGGGGGGGTGTGATGTTATTACCTCATTGAAGCATTAAGAGTATAATCTTTTCTTTGTATTATTTGTTAGGGGAATTGGTTTTTGCGGCCATGTTGAAATTTTAATCGATTTTGATGTGACGATTTTTTACAATTTGCCTAATGTTCAGTGGTTTTTGGTTGTGTTTTTCTTATACGGAGATACTCATGAATGATATTATGTGGAACAATTTCTGAAGTTGTGCTCTAGATTATACCTAATGAGGTTGTGTTGAGGTTTGAAGTATGTAGTGAATGAAGAACACTCAGTTTTGGAAATCAGGAGGTAGGTTCGACCAAGTCTAGCAGTGGTTCGACCAGAGCCAGAGGTCGAACAAAAGCAGAGGAAGTCGAACCGGCGTTGAAAGTTGTCCAGAGAGGAGGTTCGACCAAAGCCATAGTGGTTCGACCTGACCATGAGGTCGAACCTATGGTAGAACCTGACATTGAAAGTTGTCCAGAGAGGAGGTTCGACCAAAGCTATAGTGGTTCGACCTGATCATGAGGTCGAACCTAAGGTCGAACCTGTCAGTCGGAAGCACTCTGTTTTCCAGAAGAGAGGTTCGACCAATTCATGAAAGGTTCGACCTGTTTAGCAAGTCGAACCCCTGGTCGAACCAGGAAGATTGTTTGTCCAGAAGAGAGGTTCGACCTCGCCATCCATGGTTCGACCAGTACAGGTGGTCGAACCCGAGGTCGAACCAAGCCAGGTACGCGTTTTAAGTTCGAATTTTCAGAGGGGTTCGATCACTTTTTCGAAACATCAAACCTCGAACCCTCTTCGAACCACTGTTCCACTAAACAGATCTAGTATCTGATTTACCAGTTCATGGAATTAAGCATTTATAGCGGAACTACCTTAAACCCAAACAGATACACAATATCAATCATGAACGCACACAAGCTAACATAATAAATCAAGCATTATAGCAGATGTCATGAAATTATTATGCGAACATTACGAAGCAGAGAAGCAAAGTTAGATTAAATTAAATAAATTCATAAAATCAACTGCATAAAATCCCAATCTTGGGCTAGGTTCCCAAATCAATTAAATCTAACCTTTAAACCCTAGAACTGTAGAAGAAATTACCCCATGAGGTTACAAGCAACACTCATGTCTATGAAATTCATACCACAAATCAAGACAAAAGAAAGGGAAAGATGAGAAACACGAAACCATTGTGTCAGCATAGATCTATGTTCCTTGTCCCTCTGTCCAATCGTCTGATCTCTCTCAATCTGAACTTGGAACCCCCTTCAAGATGGATAGATGATGAAAATTAATGTGAATCTTATGTGTGAGGTATTTGGGCGTGAATTCACGATGGGAATGAATGGGTTCTCCCTTGTGTGTATTGTGATCCCTCTTTTTATATCTTGGGCTGTTTTCAGGGCTTCTTCGCATCAAATTCATGCCAAATCCCAATCTGGAAGTCAAAAATACACTGTTGGATTGAAGAGGCCGCGACTGGGCCCAAAAACACTCACTCGGAACCCAACTCGAGCCTAGCTGGGTTTAGAAGTGTTGAGCCATGACCGAGCTGCATATGACTGAAAAGATGACATCTCGTAAGCTCTATAGGACTCTAGCTCGGGTACAACCTCGCACACACTGAGTACAGCTCGAGCCGAGCGGTCAAATAAGTTGCAGACTGCATTGCGTGACCTCACTATTCTGAGAATAACTTCCTCATACATACTCATATTTGAGTGATTTTTGCGCCAAAATGATCCTCTCTTCTGTGTCTTTCCAACACATATCTCATGAACAATTTGGACTTCTATATAAATATAGAAAATTTATGCAATGTGAACGTGTGTTTTTCAGCATTCATTCACACTTTCACTCTTCATTCAAACTTTGAACTTTTGATCCTGCTTTACCCTTTAAAACTCAAAAAAACACCTTAGTAGCATCTTAATTATGCAAGATATGAAAATTACGCCATTCTACACAAAATCCTGGACACATTCTATCAAAACGGTGTAATGTTAGACCTAAAAAATGTGAAATTCCACTCTCAACACCCCCTTGTAGCCTTTCACCACCACGACAGCCATCGGATCTTCTCCTTCAAGGCCCACCATAAATTAACGGATCACAGTAAACATAGCCCCGATCCGCACCCTCCAACAGTGCGAGCGACCACAAAAGATCGGAGCCATACAGAGGGAGGATCGGGTCGTTGGCATTTTTTAGCCCTTGGCCAGCGAGTGCTTGGGTTTTATCCCACTGCACTGCGTCCATGACGTCATCATACACCGCGAAAAGACGATTCTCCAGCGCTAGACGGTATACGATGGAAGCGATGAGGGCTGGGACGTGAGCTGCCATAGTGAGATGGTACACGGGGGATCCCTTGATTGACAAGAAGAGTAAGTTTGAGAAGATGGTGGAAGCATGTGGAGGGCACGTGAGAACTGAGTTTATCGATGGAGGGTATTTTTTTATTAAATTATCATTAAAATTATATTATTATTATTGTTGACAGAGAAGCTATTGTGTTGCCAAGTCAGCAAATTTGTCGGGAAATACCAAATTCGATGATCACGTGACATGCACGTGATCAATTCCAGAGAAAATGTCAAATTCTAGCAAAAACGGTGTAATATTGGCGCAATTATAAAGATATTGCAATAAATAACCAAATCTTATATTTTTAGGAGCAAAAATTGTACATGGCCAATCTTATGAGGCAAAAAAATATTTTATCTCGTCAGAAAATGCCAAATCCGATGATCACGTGACATGCACGTGATCAATTCTGGCGAAAATGTCAATTTCCGGTGAAAACAGGGCAACATTCGGCAATTATAAAGATATTGGGACAAATGCACAAATCTTATCTTATTTTTGGGTAAAAATTATCCATGGCCAAACTTACGGGACAAAAAAATATTTTATCCCGTCTCATGTTCTTTTTAAAGAAATGTGTCAATTTCTGTTGGATAATACAAAAATGAAAGTGTGTCAATAACTTTGGGATAGAGGGAGTGAAAATTTATAAGTTTAAACATAAAATAAAAATGAATTTTAGGATTCCAAATACGTTAATACTCTTTCTATCCATCAATAACTATCAATTTTCTTTTTGAACGTGGATTAAATAGTATTATTATTTTATATAAAGTATGTAATTGTACTAGTAATGAATGATTGGTATGTGTGGGATCATGTACGGCCAAATGGAAAAATGATTACCTTATCAGTTTACGAATGGAGTATTATTTGTGAATTGGGATAGTTGATTTTCAGGTATTATTTTTCAAAATATCTCTTATATTTTATTCTTAAATTATTTTATCTTTAAATGACAAACCAACAAAAATATAATAAATTAGAGGGTGTTAAATTACTATCAAATATAATTATCAATAGAAATTATTTTGTTAATATAAAAAAATTAATAGTAATAATTTAAGTATATTATTAAATAATTTTTTAGACAATGACTTCTGTACCACCGTCATCTTTTCAAAATTGGTATCACCGCGCGTGTCTCCACCTTTCTCAACTGTTTTTATTTTTTTTAATTCTTTTTTTTAAATTTAATTTTAGGAGTATAATTTTTTTATCCTTGTAGTTTAGGTTCTAATTAATCCCTAGGGTTTAGGATTTAGGGTATAATTGTAATTTTTCTCTTGTGATTTAGAGTATAATTTATCCATAAAGTTTAGAGTTTAGGGTATAATTATAATTTTACCCTTGTAGTTTAGGGTATAATTTATCCCAAGAGTTTAGGGTTTATGGTATACTTGTAATTTTACCCTTGTGGTTTAGGGTATAATTTATTCCTAGAGTTTAAGGTTTAGGGTATAATTGTAATTTTATTCTTGTGGTTTAGGGTATAATTTATCCTTAGGGTTTAGGGTATAATTGTAATTTTACTCTTGTGGTTTAGAGTATAATTTATCCCTAGGGTTTAAGGTTTAGGGTATAATTTTAATTTTACATTTGTGGTTTATGTATAATTTATCCCTAGGGTTTAGGGTTTAAGGTATAATTGTAATTTTACCTTTGTGGTTTAGGGTATATTTATCCTTAGGATTTAGAGTTTAGGGTATAATTGTAATTTTACCCTATGGTTTAGGTTATAATTTATCCCTAATGTTTAGGGTATAATAGTCATTTAAATACAGTATAATAAATTTAAAAATAAAATAAAAAAATATTAATGATTGAGCATGAATTAATTTAAAATGATGGGGACCAAAGAGGGCACCAATTCAATTGGTAAACCTGGTTGTACCCTAGTCACTCTCATTTTTTTATAATAAAAAAGTTTAATCGAGCTAACCGGGCTAGCCTTTAAAACTTACGGGGTAACCTTATATAGCTGCGGGCTAATCAGTTCGGGTAAAAAATAATTTGATTTAAACGGACCACTATTTATACAAACCTAACCTTGTATTTTTTTTAATTAAAAAGACCGGACATATAAGTCGTATCATATTAACATCTCGAGATATAATTGAACTTGCTGCATATAATCCTAGAATTTAAGTCGTATCCTATTAACATCTCGAGATATAATTGAACTTGCTGCAAATAATCCTATAATTTCGAGCGTTAAAAATAATTGATGCAGGACATTCGTCCACAGCTAATTTAATACTCCCTCCATCCCGAATTTTTTTGCACATTTCCTTTGTAAATTACAAAGGAAGTGTGCAAAAAATTTTGGGACGGAAGAAGTAATACATCGTGGTTTAAATTTTTATTTAATCAATTATGGTTATCCTGGGAAAGTTTAACGAAATAAGCTAAGTTGCTACTATAAATGGCGATTTTGATGATGTGGCAATACCTAAGGTATTTATTTGATTTTAGCACATAAATTAAAGAGTATTGTTATTTTATATAGAGTGGGTAGTTGTATTAATAATAAGTGGTTGTATGTGTGGGTCCTTTTACTAAAAATGAAAAATTGATAAATTTAGAGTGGGCGACCCAAATGACAAAATGAATACCTTATTATTAGACGGAGGGATTATTTTTTTTAATTTTTATCTATATTTTTAAAAAATATTACTTTCTCATTTCATAATAAATTTCACACTTTATGTTTTTGTGCCTCTCACAATAAATTTTGCACATTTCATTTTTATCCATTCCATAATAAAATTTAGCATAAAAAAAAATCACATCACTCTCATAACTTCAAAATACATTTTAATTTTAAAATTAATATCTCTACCTAATACATTTAAAACAGTATTTTATAATTTATTTATTTATTATTAAAAAGTACTACCATTACTCTTTAAATTTCAATAAAATTAATAAAAAACAACTTTCTTAAATATCTTGTCCTCAGTAATTATGAAAAATAATATGAAACAAATCGGAGGGAGTAATTGCAGCATCAATTTCATAATTAGCTTTAATAAAGTTTGTCGGTAGAATGCGTATTATAATACTCCAATAATAATGATCGCTATTTTCTTTTGGAAAATATGAATCTCACCTCAAGTGTAGGGATCAATTGTAGTACGTGTGTGACCAAATTAAATTATCGAACCCATGGAATAGTGTCAGAGTGACAAATAAATGTAATATGACTATTTCTCTTGAAGACAAACACAAGTTTTGTTAACCAAGAAAAGTGAAAATAATAAATAAATAAAATAAAATAAGATGACGAGAAAACAATAAGTATTCAAAGATAAGAGACTGATAATGCTAAAGGCAATCCAGTTTAACCATGTGACAGATTATTATAAACTCAAATTAATTACCTACAAATATTTATAAGAGGATCACTAAACCTAGTTAGATTTCCTTGATCAGGTAGAATCTAACACTCATAATGACCTATAAATCCTAGGATCGATAAGGAATTAACTCTCACTCTCTCTATTCATGTTAAATTCCATTAAAAGTTAGAGCACTAGAATTCTATTTCTAGGTACTAAATTATTAACCCCTTTTGTCTCCTTACCAATTACCTAATAATGTTGTTTTACCAAGTAATTAAAAGCTCAAATTGATTGTCTAGCTATCTTAAAAATTATAGGTCAATCCCCTGGGACTGCCACATGAAACAACAATTATCATGCAGAAAAAGAGAATCCTATTAACTATCCAATTAGTGATACAGTCATGAATAATCAAAGGAATCAAAACTCAAAACACAATAATATGAAGTCTCAAAATATCTTCTTCAATGAGGAAATAGACATACTGCAGTATAAGAAAATCCAAGTCTATGACAATCAAATCACATAGTCAAAATTGTTTAAAGCCCTAACATTACCAACAAGATACTTAGCTCATGATGTTACAAGCAACAACTATGTCTATGGAAAAGGACTTACCCATGAGTCTAAAAACTAGAAATAATAAAGTAAAGAAAGAAAACTTATTTGTTTGGTTCTCCTTCTTCAACTCCGTCTTCTCCAGAATTTCCGTCTCCAATCAAGTAGACGAATACTCTCTTGAATCCTCTCCAAATAATGGATGTTGGATGGCGGATGATGGGTAGAAGATGAAAGGCGGATATGGTGGATTAGGGTTTAGAACCCTAGGTGATGTGGTGGTAGTAGATTATGCAGTTTCTCCACACGTTTATGTGGTGACGAGAATGAAGTATATATATAGGAGTGAAAATGGAATAAGATAAGGAGTAGAAGGATATGGGATCTTGAAAATAAGGAAAAATATAATATGAAAGATATGGAGATGTGTGAGATTAGGAAATAACTTGGCGACTAATAAAATAAGAAAAATAGGGTAATTTTCGTGAATTTTTGGAATTCTTGCTGACAGCTGGCGACCTCACAGCCACACACGTACAGAAAAATTATGGAAATTGATCATCTGTTTTCTTGCATGTTGCACAAATTCACCCTTCATTCCAACTTTGCAATTTTTTATTCTTTTTCCGATCAAAACACAACAAAATATCTCTCAAAAATCTTTTGGTCAATAATCATTCAAAGTATTAAGATTTGTGCAAATAATAACAATTAAAATACTGAAAGAGATATCAAATCGTATCCAAAAGTACATAGATTTTCAATCTCATCAAATAACTTATTTTAAATTTAGTTAATTAAATTTACAATTTGTTTGACATTTTAAAAGGAGAGTGACTAGAGTACAATCAGATGCCCAAATTGAATTGGTGCCCCTTTGTCCCCACCCTTCTTAATTAATTCCTACTCTTTCATTAATGTTGTTTTTTATTTTATTTTTAAATTTATTATAGTACTTAAATGAAAATCCTAGGGATAAATTATATCCTAAACCACAATGATAAAATTACAATTATACCCTAAATTATAAACCCTAGAGATAAATTATACCCTAAATCATAAGAGTTAAATTACAATTATACCCTAAACACTAAATTCTAGTGATAAATTATACCCTAAAACATATGGATAAAATTATAATTATACATCTAAAATTAAATAAATAAAAAAGAAGAATAAAAAAACAAACAAGCAAGCGATAACTGCATGTACGAAATTGCGGTGATATTAGGGTGTGAGACCCACGGTCGCACAGATTCTGGAAAAAAAACTTAGGCACGCTAGTCATTGCCTTTTAAAAGATACTCCCTCCGTCTCGAGTATTTTTACTTATTTGTACGGGTACGGAAATTATGACGTTTTATTTTTTTAATATATAATGTAAGAAAAAGTATTAAAAAATTAGTAATTTAAAAAGAAAAAGTGAATAAAGTTATTGAGAATGATGAATAAAATGTAAAAAAGTAATTAAAGTTGTTGGGATTGTAAAAAGTATGTAATAAAATATTATGTATTTTTGCCAAAAATGAAATAGGTAAAAATACGTGGGACACCTGATGAGCATTTTCTCAACACACAATTAATCCCCAAGTATGAAGGATATCAATTGTAGTCTCGAAAGGTGACCAAGTGAATATCGAACCCAAGGGACGGCGTATTATCAATTTAATTATTATCTAAATTAATTAAGACAAAGCAATAAGAGTTTGATGTTTAGAATTATTAAACTAATAAACAAGTAATTAAAATAACAAATAAAATAAATATCACTTTGAAGAATACGAAAGTGGATCAAGTAGGAGAATAGGTAGCTCTAGGATAATCCAGTTTCACTACTTAACTTCTCTTCCATGTGTCAATGTCCGACTCTACCTTGTGGAATATGGACGCATCACTAAACCATGCATATCTACTCTATAGACACAAGTAAACATGCGTGTAATACGTGTGAATAACCTCGGAGCAAGAGATATAATTTCACCCCCCTTTCTAGGTACTATCAGTATCAATTATTTACCCCTAGGATTGGTACTCTAACCCGATATGATCTCCCTTTATAGGTACAATAAAGTTATCCTCTTTATCCTACTTAATAATCCGAATTCAATTCAATTAATAAGTATTCATATATGATAGTTCTAATGAAGCTTCGGAGTCCCCTCACTTAGGATCATAACATGGAATCCTGTTCAGCGGTGAACGCACTCAATCTACAACCAAGATATATATTCAGACTCTATATACCAATTGAAGATGCACAAAACGACCGTGAATATGGATTAAGAAAGTACAATCATATATAAAATAAACCACAAGTAGTGTTGTACGGAGTGTATACATGGAAGTTCAATTAACTAGATAAAACCTTCAAACTCCTAAATCTACCAAAAAGGCTCTAGCCCATGATGTTTCGAAGAACAATCATGGGTGTTGGATAGATCTTACCCGGATGTCCGGAAAATACAAGATAAATTAGGAAACGAATAAACCCTTGATATGGCGTCTTCATGCCCTTCTCCATCTTGAATCCTCCTCTTGGTTCTCCTCTTGATTCCACAAACGAATCTTCAAAGTGATGGATGGATGAAGGAAAGGAAGTGGATGATGGATGGGGGGTGATCCCCCCTTGTGGGGTGTTGTATGGTTGTGGCCTCTCCTCGGTGATTGGTGACGTTTTTCTTGACTGCATGAGCCTCCTTTTATACTTGTAATCACGTCTCTAGGGCTTGGAATGGGCTTTTCAAGTGATCCCATGCGTTTTGGCCTCGAAAATACATAAGTTCCCGCACGTAGGTTCGACCTCGTCAAACAGGTCGAACCACTGGCCCCAGGTCGAACCACAGGTCGAACCCTGCTACTGGATTTGCGCAGTCTCTCCGTTTCGCGTATAACTTTCACATCCGACCTCCGAATTGAGTGATTTTTGCATTCAAGCGATTCTCTCTTACTTGGCTTTCTATCCATATAAAGAAATCACAAAAACTCTAAGAGTTGAATATGTAACAGGCCATGGAAAGTAGCACTACAATTCTGTTCGGCACAGCTCGCGCGGCGTCACCACTTTGCTCATAACTTCCTCGTTCGGCCTCCGAATGGGATGTTCTTTACGCAAAAACGACCCTCTCTTCAGTGGCTTTCCAACCATGTATCACACTTCCCCTTCAGAGCTCCACATCAATACAGAATAATTACACAAGTTGGATATGCGTTTATCAGCATTCTTGCACAAATTGCACCTTTTCTCAAACTTGGCTCTTTTGATCCTTTTTCCACCTAAAACACAACAAAACACCTCAAGTGCACCTTTTTCTCACATATAATGAATATAAGACATTTGTGCTCATATAAGACTACAATATCAATCAAAAAGGTGTTAAATTGGATATTAAAACACGCTTATTTTCACTCTCATCAAATCCCCAAACTTACCCGTTGCTCGTCCCGTGGCAACAAAATAAAAATAAAGTGAGAGAGAGTAAGAAAATTAGCGGGGAAACAAGGACTATGACCAATACCCCATTCAAAATACAATTGTTATCAACTTAGGTCATGCAACTCTTATTACATGTAATAATCAATTCAAAGCATACAAGTTAAGACAATCACCACCAATTCAAATGCTCCATCAAAATGTTCTCACGGGAAGTATATATCACTCACACTCAAGTGTAAAAGATGTACACTTATGGATTAAGGTGTTTACGCTCAGATTCAATTCAAGTGCATGCGTAACCATAAGCTTGCCAAAAGTCTCAAACTCTCCACCACTAAAAGTATGATTCGACAATGGGATCAAAAAGGACTTTTCTTTTGGATGTAATGTTGGCTCTTTGGTTAAGGTAGGAAATATATGGACAATGTGACTCAAATAGTGGAGAACTAAAGCTGATTGATCACTTCAACTTTCATCCTCTCTTCCTTTTCAATGCAGACGATTTTCATTCCTTCTTCACCTTCAAGCACAATTATTTTTCTTTTCTCAAGCTCATCCGTTTTGTCCCTCTCTTTTTCTGCTTTTTCTCTTGAGGTACCAGTTTCGGGACTACCTCACGCATCCTCCATAGGGTACTAGATTTAAGCACTACCCTAGGGTATTTGATTCAATGGAGTACTAGATTTAAGCACTACTTCATGCTTCTCCTTAGATGCATTATCAAAATCCATCACTAATTAAATACCAATTTCATTCCTTCTCAAGCTGTTCGTTATCAAGCTCTATCAACACACTTTGAAAAGCCATTAATTCTCCACTAATAAGACAATCAAGGCTCAAAAAATTCAGATGCTCAAAGTGGTTATTTCACGTAGCCTGCCAAAGAATGAGGTTTTTAGGCTCAACGGGGCTAACTACGGATAAACAATCATATGGTATAGGGAATTATTTGGCTAAGTGACTTATAAATTCAAAGATGGCCTAAAATCATCTCCCATTATCTATCACACGTGTAGTTTCAAGTAAGACAAGAGGCAAGTTCTAGAATACACACACAAGAACGATACTCACCAGAAAGAAATACCATGTGATTATGTACATGATCAACGAGGCTCAAAATCTCACATGGGTTTTTAACAAGTAACAGAGCACTTTTCATAGTAATTAATATCCCACAAGTACACATAGAACATCATATCACAATATAACTCAAGTACACTTCCTTCATCAATTTCAAGAGCATATGAATTTCAAAGACAATTTTAACAATATAAGCTCACATGGATCACCACCATTAACACAATCATTCACTCCATGAATTAAAAGCACATATAAAAATTAGAAAAAGGAAACGAGGGCACCTAATTTTTCTTCAATGTACGAGCTCCTCGAGTTGAAGCCTCAATGTTGAACTCGTCTTGCCACTCTTTTACCTTTTCTATCATCAAAGCTCAAACAAACTCATCATCACAAGATTCATCAATAATAAAATAGGAGAACTATAAGAAAGAATTAATTGACTATGTAATTGACTCCACACACTAGAAACACCACTGAACACTAGGTAAATTGCAAAAAATCGACACATTAAAACCGATTAAAGTTTCAACATACCGCAAAAAATCAACTCCCCTAGCAAACATTACAAAGAAAAGATTATACTCTTAGTGCTTCAATGAGGTAAGTACATCACACCCCCCCAAACTTAGTAAAAACGTAAGTCGAAACTAAGTTTGAAAAGAGATGTAATTGTCGATTAGTAAGCACCTTAAATATAAAAATTTCTTACGCACACAAAAGAAATAATAAAGCACTAAAACGGAAGGGCAAGCCCCCAACAGGCGCTCATGTTTAACGTCGGAGAGTCACGACGGATTACCACTTTGAACTACAGGATCACGGGACGGTCTTGTCGCATCCTCACCTTCAAGTATTTTCTTTCCCTCTTCTTGTCTACACTCAACACCTCACCTTTCTTGGTCACAAAAATATGATCATTGAAATTTCCTTCCTCCCATGGCTGTCTAGACACCCCCTTGTCAATCTTCCACTTAAATTCAGAATCACCTGTCTTAGAAAAATCAAGATTAAACAAGTTAGAAACCATATCAATGCTCTTGCACGATTGAGTCTCCATGGGCATCTTCATTGCATGATCAAGAGAGAAAACCACATCTCTATTATCCATTCGCAGTCTAAGCTGTCCTTCCTTAACATCTATCATAGCTCCAGCTGTGGCAAGAAACGGTCATCCCAAAATAAGGGGAATGTCACCCTTATCATCTTTCATGTCAAGTACAAGAAAATCCACGGAAAAAACTAACTTATCCACTCCAGAAAAGGGATTCTTTTCCACCATGTTAATAAGAGCGGGATTTATCACAAAATAATCAACTTCCCCCTTGCTCCTATCAACCCCATGTTGACATTCCCAAAGTTCGTGAAAATTTCACGAATGATAACATTATCCGGATTCTGCCTTGCTCTGGCCATGTTTAGATCAATGTGTTATTCGTTCCTTTCCTTCCCCTCCTTTTTCAAGCACACAAGTAACTCGGAAAAATTCAAGGTTAGATAGAAATAAATAATCACAAATAAAAGAAAAGAAAAAAAAATGTTAATCAAACTAGAAATAACAAACTAATAATAATAGCCGTCCCAGGCAACGGCGCCAAGAACTTGATGGGGGTTTTCTCAACACACAATTAATCCCCAAGTATGAAGGATATCAATTGTAGTCTCGAAAGGTGACCAAGTGAATATCGAACCCAAGGGACGGCGTATTATAAATTTAATTATTATCTAAATTAATTAAGACAAAGCAATAAGAGTTTGATGTTTAGAATTATTAAACTAATAAACAAGTAATTAAATAACAAATAAAATAAATATCACTTTGAAGAATACGAAAGTGGATCAAGTAGGAGAATAGGTAGCTCTAGGATAATCCAGTTTCACTACTTAACTTCTCTTCCATGTGTCAATGTCCGACTCTGCCTTGTGGAATATGGACGCATCACTAAACCATGCATATCTACTCTATAGACACAAGTAAACATGCGTGTAACACGTGTGAATAACCTCGGAGCAAGAGATATAATTTCACCCCCCTTTCTAGGTACTATCAGTATCAATTATTTCCCCATAGGATTGGTACTCTAACCCGATATGATCTCCCTTTATAGGTACTATAAAGTTATCCTCTTTATCCTACTTAATAATCCGAATTCAATTCAATTAATAAGTATTCATATATGATAGTTCTAATGAAGCTTCGGAGTCCCCTCACTTAGAATCATAACATGGAATCATGTTCAGCGGTGAACACACTCAATCTACAACCAAGATATATATTCAGACTCTATATACCAATTGAAAATGCACAAAACGAGCGTGAATATTGATTAAGAAAGTACAATCATATATAAAATAAACCATAAGTAGTGTTGTACGGAGTGTATACATGGAAGTTCAATTAACTAGATAAAACCTTCAAACTCCTAAATCTACCAAAAAGGCTCTAGCCCATGATGTTTCGAAGAACAATCATGGGTGTTGGATAGATCTTACCCGGATGTCCGGAAAATACAAGATAAATTAGGAAACGAATAAACCCTTGATATGGCGTCTTCATGGCCTTCTCCATCTTGAATCCTCCTCTTGGTTCTCCTCTTGATTCCACAAACGAATCTTCAAAGTGATGGATGGATGAAGGAAAGGAAGTGGATGATGGATGGGGGGTGATCCCCCCTTGTGGGGTGTTGTATGGTTGTGGCCTCTCCTCGGTGATTGGTGACGTTTTTCTTGACTGCATGAGCCTCCTTTTATACTTGTAATCACATCTCTAGGGCTTGGAATGGGCTTTTCAAGTGATCCCACGTGTTTTGGCCTCGAAAATACGTAAGTTCCCGCACGTAGGTTCGACCTCGTCAAACAGGTCGAACCACTGGCCCCAGGTCGAACCACAGGTCGAACCCTGCTACTGGATTTGCGCAGTCTCTCCGTTTCGCGTATAACTTTCACATCCGACCTCCGAATTGAGTGATTTTTGCACTCACGCGATCCTCTCTTCCTTGGCTTTCTATCCATATAAAGAAATAACAAAAACTCCAAGAGTTGAATATGTAACAGGCCATGGAATGTAGCACTACAATTCTATTCGGCACAGCTCGCGCGGCGTCACCACTTTGCTCATAACTTCCTCGTTCGGACTCCGAATGGGATGTTCTTTACGCCAAAACAACCCTCTCTTCAGTGGCTTTCCAACCATGTATCACACTTCCCGTTCAGAGCTCCACATCAATACAGAATAATTACACAAGTTGGATGTGCGTTTATCAGCATTCTTGCACAAATTGCACCTTTTCTCAAACTTGGCTCTTTTGATCCTTTTTCCACCTAAAACACAACAAAACACCTCAAGTGCACCTTTTTCTCACATATAATGAATATAAGACATTTGTGCTCATATAAGACTACAATATCAATCAAAAAAATGTTAAATTGGATATTAAAACACGCTTATTTTCACTCTCATCAACACCCAAAAACGGAAAGTGAGTAAAAATATGTGGGACGGAGAGAGTATATTAAACGTCCCCAAAAAAATTAAAGAACTTATAAGAAATTCAATAAATATTTAAGGTAAAAAAAT
This sequence comes from Pogostemon cablin, assembly GCA_023678885.1. Lineage (NCBI taxonomy): Eukaryota > Viridiplantae > Streptophyta > Magnoliopsida > Lamiales > Lamiaceae > Pogostemon > Pogostemon cablin. The sequence goes on along the minus strand of CM042965.1, from coordinate 32,726,206 downwards.
AATGCAATTCCTCAGTTCTATATATATATAGATTTTTTTTTTCTCTCCAAAGAAATTAAGGATTTCCTCTTTGTGCATTGAATGTTTTTAAATATATAAAATAAATTATAAATTTAAATAGTTAACTTTAAAGTAAATTATAAGAGTATTGATGCCGCAAATTATTCCTCTCATGAGTATTCTACAATTATTAGTATAGACACAACATTTATGAAATGTTTAAAAAGTAGTACTCATTTTGTCAGTTCTATTACGTTTGCTTTTTACACAGGAATATAGCATTTTAATATATATTAAAGTGGGAGAAATAATATTTTAATATATAGTATGTACTTGTATTAGTATTGTAGGTGAGTTCTATAAAGATATTTTGATTAATTTATGTGGGGCCATATATACCAAAAAAAGAAAATGTAACCATTATAATTAGACGCCTAAATTAAAAATATATAATCATTAAAGTGAGACGAGAAATTATATTGAATTTTAAACCTTAATGTAATCTTTTTAAGAAATTAATATATTATAAAATTTGTTATACATGATAAGGTGGTGATGTTAATTTTGAAATTAAGATGTATTTTAAGATTATGAGATCAATATAAAGTATACAATCTTTTTTTATTGATAAAATTTATTATAGGACGGTAGAAAACAAAATTATTAAATTTATTATGAGATGAACCAAAACAAAGAGATAAAGTTTATTGTAAGATAAAGAGATTAATATGTTTAAAAATACAAAAAATTAATAAATAAAAATTAAAAATCATATAAGGATGTAAAATAAGCTTGAGGAAAATATATACTTCCTCCATCCCATAAAAAAATTTATGTTTGTTTTTTTCACATGAATTAAGGAATATAATATTTTAATATGTATTGGAGTTGAATAAATAATATTTTAATATATAATGAATAATTGCATTATTATAGTATTGTAATCTATGAAAATATTTAAGTAATTTATGTGGATCTCATTTACCATATAAAAAAAATATAAATTTTTTTATGAAATGCTCAAAAAGTAAAAGTTTTTATGGGAGTAGATAGTTGGATTTTGATGGGTGCTGTATAAGAAACAGTATAGGGAAGTACATGATGGTGTGGCACATCAGCGACCACTTGTAGTGGCGACTTAGCTCATTCCATTAAAACATAAAAAAAATAAAAAATTCTTCCAACGTCTCTTTAAATAGGATTTTTTTTTCATTCTATTTATCCACTCAAAGAGTTTTATTTCTTTTTTTATATACAAAAGACTCACACATCCCATTAATACAATTAAAATTTTAAGCTCACGCTCCCACTAATAAACTATACTCCCTCGGTCCCGGGAAGTATTTCGCGTATTGGTGTGCGCGGAGTTTAAGAAAATTTTGTATTTTTATGTATAAATTAAGAAAGAGAATATATATTTTAGTTGATTTAATGAAAAATGTGTGTAAAGTTATTGAGAGATGTGAAAAAAGTGTGTAAAGTTTTTGGGAAATGTGAAAAAGTAAGTATTATATTGGGACATGTGTAAAAAGTGAGTATTAGTATAATGTATTTTTTACCAAATTTAGTAAAAGTAAAGTGTGAAATACTTTGAGGGACGAATGAAAAAGGAAAGTGTGAAATACTTTGGGGGACGGAGGGAGTATATTAATAACATAGGATACTATCTTCTTATCTTTATGAGGCTACCGTGGGGCCCAGTTGAGGGTACTCCTCGTTGCCCAATTCTCGAATATTGCTGAGTGGCCCGCTTATGGATTACCAATCTTTAATTATTACAATTTATAATACTCCCTCCGTCCCGGGTATTTTTACCCATTTGTACGGGCACGGAGATTAAGACATTTTATTTTTTTAATATATAATGTAAGAGAAAGTAGGGATAAATTAGTAATTTAAAAAGAAAAAGTGAATAAAGTTATTGGGAATGATGAATAAAGTGTAAAAAAATAATTAAAGTTGTTGGGATTGTAAAAAGTAGGTAATAAAATATTATGTATTTTTGCCAAAAATGGAATGAGTAAAAATACGTGGGACACCCCAAAATGAAAAGTGGGTAAAAATACGTGGGACGGAGGGAGTAGTATTTCTTGACAATTCAAATGACGACTTAGATTATGGAATCTTGAAGACCCCTTATCGTCAATATTGAATTATTTTAAGGGCCCCAGTCTACACTACGGTGCCCACCGCAAAAAAAATGACATTTAAAATTGATCGGTACAGTAAAACAAAAAAAAAAACAAAATTGTCAATTTTAAATTAAAAGACTCTTATGCCCTTAATTTAAGGTGAAGAAGCGTGATTCTGTCTTTCAATTATTGGATATCACTTGATTTTTCAACAATTATGTCATTCGATTTTTCAAATATAGATATCACTCAATATTTCAACACTCATGGACTTTCAATTCTTAAATATTACTCGATCTTTCAACATCTTTATCACTCGTTCTTTTAATTATTGGATATCACTTGATTTTTTAATATTTATATCACTCGATTTTTTAATTCTTAGATATCACTCAGTCTTTCAACACATGTATTACTCTGTCTTTCAATTCTTAAATATCACTTGATCTTTCAACACCTGTATCACTCAGTCTTTTAATTCTTCGATATCACTCGATATTTCAGTACCTATGTCACTTGTTCTTTCAATTCTTAGATATCATTCGGGCTTTCAATACACATATTCGGTCTTTCAATAGTTAGATATCCCTCATTCTTTCAATCTTAAACTGTTCTATCTATTCTAACTTTGAGAATATGATCTTCTCTACTCGGTCATTTCTTTTTTGTTTTTGCGTAAAATCTACTCAGCCATTTCTTAAGACCGAGTAGAACAAAAATCACGTCTTTTTTTTCTAAAATACAGTTAACATTTTCAGAGGGGTATTATGGTATATTTATATCAAAATTGGGTAGATTTGATTATTTTAATTAATTTTTAAAATTCAAATTGGGCTACAGACTTCATTCCTTTTATTTTAATCACTTATACGAATGATGATATAAATAATGTAAAAATAGTAATTTGATAAATACATATAATTAATTAACACCGAATTCGAAAGGAAAAATAAAAATCTAGGAATGAACGAGTGAAAGAATTATCAATGCTTACATTCAATCGGAGCCAATAAATATTTGGGCCCCTTCAATTTCAGGAATATGACGTATTACCAATATGAAGTTAAAGAAAAATTTCATTTTAGTACTGAGAAAAACTAAAATCATAGAAGATACTGTATTAAGTATTTTTGAATAAAGTATAAAATATTGTTATTTTGATAAAATAAAGTGAAAATAATTTGTGATATTTTATACTCATTTCGTCTGTTTCAAAGGGATGTATTTACTTTTTGCACATAAATTAAGAAATATTATTATTTAATATGTAGTGAGTAGTTCTATTAGTGGGTGTGTGACACATTTTTTAATTGAATGCATACACACCTCTTATTAAATACACACCCCTCTTTAATTCATTTTTTTAATCTTAATTTTATTATATACACACCCTTAAAAACCCAAGTTTACCCTCTTTAATTGTAATACTATACATACCATCTTCTTATATATTAAAACAAAATATATTTCCTTAGTTAGAATTTTGAAGTGTGAGGTGTCAGATTATGATGAATTTATTATTTATTGAGGTGGCTTTGTGTGATTGTTTAAACAATTTTGAAGAGGTTGAAGGTTCGAAACTTATTTAGCACATTTATTTTAAAGTGGGTTGAGCTGAAATTTAATTAAAGAAAATAACAATATATGGCCTGTAAAAAATTAATATTAGTCTAATTTTTTTCTATATTAAAGCAAACAACATTTTTCAATTTAGATCTTGCAAAGTGTAAGGTGGCAAGTGGATTTCTATTGAACTTGAAGATGAAGAGTACGATATTTTATAATAATCATTAAAATTTACATTTTTCTAATGCATACAAGATTGGAAAATCATGTTATTAAGAGCAAAAATGTTGTCGTGAAAAATTGTTGGAGATTTAGAATTCATACCTAGAATGATATTCAGTCCGTTTGATGAATCTGTTCCATTAAAATTTCAGAGAAAATGATTCTCTATTAAGGTTTGTTATGATATGACTATTAATAGAAGTCAAGGACAATCTCTATCATGTGTTGTGTATAATTGACAAGACATGTTTTCAAACATGGACAACTGTTCGTAGCAGTTTCCAGAGTGAAAAACAAGAGAGGGTTAAAGACACTTTGTCCTGACGATGAATGAAAATTAACAAAAAAAACTCAACATGGTGTATAGAGAGATTTTTCAAATTTTGATTTAATTAATTAATTGGATATCATTTCACTTTTGAAGTATACTATTAAATTTTTAATAAAAGTTCATATACATGTAGATTCTTTTTTTTTTATAATTAATATGGGTAGTTTGAATTGAATATATCAACTATTAAAAATTTTATTTTATTATGTATTGATGAGAGTGTAAATTCACGTATTTTTGGAAATTGAGTACGATTGAGTCTTTTATTAAGACAAATCATAATATTTATGGAAAAGCCACGAATCAGAGAATACTAGGGCTTTTTGAGCATGTTTGTACATGAAAACAGATCGTAAGGGATAAGAATTGGAAGACACGATTTTGACGCAATTTTCGAAGGTTGTTCGACCTCAGGACCTTGTTCGACCATCATCACTTTAGTCGAACAAGGTGGTCAACTCGAGTAAGATATGCAGAAACGTACAGAGAGCTTGCTCGACCAGGGGATGTTGTTTGACCAGCATCATCTTGGTCGAACAGATGAGGCTTGGTTGAACGAAATGTGCAAAAACTTACAGAAAGCTTGCTCGATCGTTGCTCGACCAGGAGGCCTTGCTCGACTAATCGAGGCTTGGTTGAACAAATTTTCGCTGATGATATTTTTAATAATTCTGGATTTTTTTAATAAATTTGACGTATGCCTCAAGTAAAAGCTCATCCAAGGCCCGTAAAGAGGTTCCACGAGTATAAAAAAAGAGCTTTCGCAGGAGAAAATAGGACACCATTTCATCATCTATTCATCACCACCGAAACCCTACCACCATCCGAAGGAGCTGTGGAGAGGTTCGTCTATCGAACCAAGTGAGAATCAAGTGAAGTTCAAGACAGAGAGAGTCACGACGGCACCCATATTTAGGGTTTGCTTTGCTACTTAATTTATCTTGTAATTTTCAAGACTATGGGTAAGATCCTACCAACCACCATGATTGTTCTTCGATCAATCATGGGATAGAACCGCTTCAGTAGTTCTAGGGTTATGAAGGTTTTATGAGTTAATTCTTCTTTCATGTATAAACTTCGTGCAACACTACTTGTGGTTTATGAAACTTAGGTTTGTATCCGGATTTTCCATTGATTTGTACTTTGTAAGGACGATAGATTGAAGATGTTGTATTTAAGACTATTACTTACGATTCTACTCAATTAATTAGAATTAAGACTAACAAAGTAAATGATCAAATAACAAGCAAATGATGAATGGAATGGATGTAGATTTCACTTGAGAAGAGAGCAAGACTAATCATAGTCATGGTTAAGACTTGAGCTAAATATGCAAAACTCTTGATGGTAATTTTCGTTAACTTGTGGATTAAAAGCAATCACAATTTTACCCCTAATCCCTATGGCCAAGGCAACTAGGTTCTCGACTCTTTTACAAGCCTAAATCTCCTAAAATTGGTCTTAATCTCAATTCCCTTAAGGTACTATGATCATAAGTTGGTTCTTTTCACTCAATTTCTTAAGTGTCCCTCTATAAATATTCTAAGCCTAAGGAGGGTATGACTTACCTCCCCTTATACTAACATACATGCACAATTCAATATATGATTCAATTAAACATCTACTCACAACATTGGAATGGTCATCCTAATACTATGAATAGAAGATTTAATCAAACAAACATTAAAATGAAACATGATTGATATATCATAAAAGAAAATCCACAAATCAATTCAAATCATTACTCAAGTTTTACATATCTAACTCTTCACCTCAATCATTCATATGATTAGCCCTACTATAGGACTAGCCACTAAACATGGTGATTAATTCAATACAAATCAAGCTTTGCTCTATTTGAGCCATAATAAGAAGAAATTCAACAATTGGAAAGTAAATTGGCTTCCCTTGTATGGAAAGAACTCTCCTCCTCTTCAATGTATAAATTCTTCACTCCTTGATGCTTCAATCTTCTCAAATGGTGGAAGGATGGGTGGAATGATGGATTTATGGAGTGAAAGTGAAGATCAACTGGAAATTGAATGGATCTAGATGGTAGAGATGGATTATGGATCTAGTGTGTGAGGAAATATGGTGTGGAGTGTGTGTACCTGCTATGAATCTGATCTCTCCTCAAAAATTCGCACAAGTCATCCTTTTATATCACTTATGCACCTTCTAGAAGCTTACAGAATATTCTAAAAACTGCACAGGTTTTTTACCTACACAGCCCGTGTAGCAGCACACGGCCCGTGTAGGGCACACCTACTTCGGCGTATTGTGCCTGCTTTCGGACACTGCTCGAGCTGCAGTACACGGCCTTGGTCGTGGTTGTGCAGCGTTTTTTTATGTAAGTACACGATTTCTTCTTACAGGACCGTGCTCTGCACACGGGGCGTGCAGCAACGCACGGTCCGTGCACCAACGCACGACCATACTCCTGAGCGAGCAGTGATTTCTGATGACAATACACGATCACTTGTTACAGGGCCGTGTTCCGCATACGGCCAGTGTACAAGCAGACTGTGTCCTTCCGACTCTGTTTCGCTCCTGACTCCATTTTTGTCCATTTCTTGAACTGTTTTACATATATTTAAGCTCATTTACACAATTCTATGAAATCATACCACATTCCTCAAAAAAAACAATAACTCCACCAAAAGTAACACAAATACAGATAAAAACATCAAAAAATACATAAATAACAACACTAAAATTTAGGTGAAAATGACAACGATCAACTATCTTATGTAAATACTTGTTAATTGAATAATATTCGGGTTAATAAGTAGGATAACGAGTATAACTTCATAGTACCTATAAAGGGAGATCATATTGGGTTAGAGTACTAAGTGCACGGGAAATAATTAATACTGATAGTACCTAGAAAGGGGGATGAATTATATCTCTTGCTTCGAGGATATTCACACGTGCCATACGCATGTATACTTGTGTCTATAGAGTGAACTTGCATGGTTTAGTGATGTGTCCACAAACCACAAGGTAGAGTCGGACATCAACGCATGGAAGAGAGACTAATAAGTAAAGATGGATGACCCGAAGAACTACCTAATTCCTCACTTGATCACAGTCGTATTATCTCTATTGCTTGTTTACTTTATTTGCTATTTTAATTACTTGTTATTTAGTTATTTAATCACCACAAATAAATTGCCAACATAATCTCAATTCATTAGAATATAACTGAATTAATAATAATCCATTCTTTGGGTACGATAATCACTTGATCACCTATAGAAACTACAATTGATATCCTTATACTTGAGGATTAATTTTTTGTGTTGAGAAAACGCTCATCATGTATATAGAATGAAATAATAAATTTTAGAAAACGCTCATCATGTATATAGAATGATGATAATCACTTGTGTGATGAGAACTTATACTTGTTACAGGGCCGTGTTCCGCACATGGCCCGTCTACAAGCAGGCTGTGTCCTTCCGACTCTATTTCGCTCTCGACTCTGTTTTTATCCATTTCTTGACCCGTTTTACACATATTTAAGCTCATTTACATAATTCTATGAAATCATACCACATTCCTCAAAATAACAATAACTCCACCAAAAGTAACACAAATACGGATAAAAACATCCAAAAATACACAAATAACAAAACTAAAATCTAGGTGAAAATGACAACGATCAACCCCCCAAACTTAAGGTATTGTTTGTCTTCGAACAATGAAAAATGATAAACAAGAGGAGTAATTTTCACCTAGAAAACATCTAAAGAACATAAACCACAACACATCACAAGTATTAAGGATTACACAATTCACATTAAGTATCACTACCTCATCAAACTTATAACATTAAAGATTAACAAATTCAATCTTAAGAATGACAAAAGAGTAATCAAATCCCTTTCAATCCAAGCCTCTCATAGGATCTCAAATTCACTCAACACTCTATGGAGTGGGGTTTTGATCATCACCCATCAACAGGTTAAAACTGACACACCAAAGGCTTGCTCATGGACTATGTTCACAAGCCACCCTAGTTTCAGTAAGTGATAAAAAGGTCTTTATCTTTTGGATTAATAGTGACTAATAAAGTGTAAGTAATTTAAGAGATGATACCTTTCTCCAACTTACTTACTTTTAAGCTTCCTTTACTCTCTTCTTTAATCATAAGCACTATCCATTATCATTCCTTGGATTTCTTGAGCTTCTCTTGATTTTTGCATGCTTCCTTTCTTTCTACTTTTGAATTCCATGAGCTCATTTTTGTTGATTTGCTCATTTTTTTCTTGTTTTGAGGTCGCATGTATATTTGCTTTAGCTCTTTTCATCCTTTTCTTGCTTGTTTACCATTTCCTTTATTTTCTAGTATAATTCTCATATCAAACCTTGTAAACTATCATCTCCTCAATCACCCACACTTAGTTTATATATATATAAGGCTCAAGTAGGTTTTAAAAGCTTGTATTGTGCTTGAATCACAAAGAAAAGGCTTATATGCTCAAAGTGGCTTACTAGGGATAATGTTTTTGGTAAGAAAATTTTTATGGCTATGACTTCATTCATCAAGGATGGCCTAAGATCATTTCACAAATTCCACCATTCGGGCTTCATTCCTATAGTCCATGAGCAAGTTCTAGTTTGTCTAAGTTCAACCGGTCCTCTCTTCAAGAATTAACCATGGAGGCACGGTTGAGGCTCTAGTCTCACAAGCTTTTGCTTGGACCAAAAGAAACATAATTATCCTTCATACTTCTAAAAATTGAACAAATTATATAATTCATGTCACAATTTCAACAAGTAGAAACCATTAACATGCTTGCCATCACTCATCATGAACAATGCATTATAACTCATATTCAAAAGTTACTCAACTCCTTCCCAAAAAACATACCACCAAACCATCCCTACAAGAATAAAAATAACAACAAACACCACAATGATCAAAGAAAACTCACCAAACAATACAAAAACATATAACATGCATAAACCAAATCATCCATCAAAAAGTACCAACACATTAATTCACATCCATAACAATAAAAATCAAATTCCCATCACATCCAAACAATAAAAATCAAACCAAATTACAAAAAATAACAAAAAGTAAATCGCATAAAACTAAAATAAAAACCCAAAATAAAGGAAACCTCCCAAAAACAAATAATTTAAGTACAATCCAATTTACCACATCAAATCTAATTCAAAAATACTTCAAAAAGTCTAATTATAGCTAAAATGAATGAACAAAAGTGCCGAGCACTCAAAGTACTCCCTTCATGGCTCTGGCTCTGGAGGTGGAGGTAGATAATAGGCATTCCATGGAATGTATGCACGAGGAGATCCGGGGAATTAGAAATTGAACATCATCGTTAGCATCTCCTCCATGTTGTTGGCGCGCACCCGTGATCGCTCCTCATAATATTCCCTCTGACGCTGTCCAGCTCTGAGCTCTTGAATATGCGCTCCATGCTCCTGCTGGATCTCTCGGATCTCCCTGATCTGTGCTCCGTAAGTCTGCTGTACGTGCCTCATATCTCGCACCTCATCCATCATGTAATTCCATCTATCATTCCCTTGCTCAGGTCCCACTGGCGGCTGATGCTCTTCTTCCTCGAACTGTAGTGGATCAGGGCCCTGCTCTTCAAACTCTACTTGCTCCAGTTGTTCTCCTTGCTCATCTCCTTCCATTGGCACTGGCTCGGCTCTCAAGTTAGCTAGCTCGAGGTTCTCTTCCACTCTCAACTGTCTTAGATACTCTTCCACTTCATCACGATTTCTCCTATAGAAAGCTCTCACGACCTTTGAGTGATTCGCACTAGCAATTTCCAAGTTGGCAAGCCTCCTTCTAGTGTAGACCGTAGTGAGCTCTGGAGTTGGCAAGGAAAATGAAGCTCTCTTTTCCTGCCTCAGACAATATTGATTCCCAACTGTGGTCAAGAACTCCATCCTCATCAACTGTTGGTAGTTCAGCCCTTCACTCACCATCCGATTCTCCGTACCTGCCACATTAACTCCCAATCCTTGAGCTATCATAGTGATCATCCCTCCTAGCATTAGACCTTGAGAAGATTGTCTCTTAGCATCTCTCTCCGCATGATGCACAAAGTGTGCTGCAACGTTCAGCGGTCGCTCATTGTAGATGCAAAACATGATGTAAAGCTGCTTCTCTCCAACAGCTCCACCTTCAAACCTCCATAAGATGATATTTGAGACAATCTTCTCCAAGTATTTCATCACTGGGTTCTGGATTGCAGTCCCTTTTGAAGCACTAGGGACGTATTCTGCTATTTTCGTCCCATCATTCACCAAGCTCTTCCACCATTCTTGTTGGTTGAAACCACCAACTTCATAAAAACTTTGATGGTTCGGACATGGTGGACAACCAAAACACTCATTCAACACAACCAGGGGAACCTTTTCTCTCAATACATTATCTAACTGGAATGTCACCCAAATAGGTAACCTATTCCGATCCTTCTTAACTTGCAATGTGCTCATAAATTCTGCAGTTAAGTGGAAGTAGGTTGGTGGCCTCTTGTCAAAGAATGCTTCCATCTGAGAAAAATGGAATAGCTTCCTCAAATCCTCCTCGAGTTCTAGTCCTCTCATTATCTCCGTATCTTGGAAACAAGTAGGCTTGATCTTTGGAGTCAATGTTTGCCAACGGAGCACATACTTTCCCCAATAATCCTCAAACTCAACCCCAAAATTTTCCGGATGTACTCCGTCTTCCATCAACTGTGCATCCAAATTAGCCAATTCCCCTGGATCGGTTATCACAATGAAGTTCTCATTCCTTGGTCTAACTCTCCTCTCGGTCATCTACAAATAATAATTCTCAAATTATAACCAATTACCTTAATAAGAATGTTAATACACTTAGTTAAATTCCACCCTAGTTATTCAACTTAGTATGAAACCTACTATGCATCAACATACTTATTCACCTCATTAGTATTTCAAATCATAATAGGCACTTTACCATCACTCATCTTGACTAATCAACAATTCATAACCAATTTTAAGCATTATCTCACATATGAATTCCAATTTATATCATCATCAAACAACATTCAAATATGATTTTCAAATTCCAACAAAATTCTCTCTTAGATATTTCATCGAACACTTGGCATGCATAAAGTTTCAACATAATTTCAATATTCAATTCAAATAGCCTCAGGTCCAAATCCTCAATATCTAAGTTTAATTCCTCACAAATAAACACTAAACTCATGTAATTCTTCAATTAGCACAACACAATCACTCAAATTCATGATTCTCACACAATCCCCAAATTACTCCTCATGAACCCTAATTCAACTTTATTCAAGAATCAAATTGAAACATGGATGATAATCACTCAATAAAACATATGAAATTCACACAATGACAAAGCCCATGTATCAATTCAATCAATTCATATCAAACTTTAAAAGTTAGGGTTCAAAAATTCATACCTCTTGACAATTGGATGTGGAGAAGTGTTTTGGATGTGCAAAATTGACAAACTTCACTCACTATCCCCCAATACTCACCTTGGTGGATGATTCGTATACTTGGGAGGATGAATGTGGTGCAAACGGAGTGTGTACGGAAGAAGGAGGGCGTGTAGAATATGTACGGATCGACCCTATTCACTATTCCATGTGAGATGGGAGAGCATGAGAACTACAAAGCCTTATGTGATTTGGGAGCTAGCATTAATTTGATGCCGTTGTCAATCTTCAAGAAGTTGGGTATTGGTGAGGTTAAGCCGACGTCGGTTACACTTCAATTAGCCGATCGATCGTTGACGTATCCAAAAGGAATTGATGAAGATGTGTTGATCAAAGTTGGCAAGTTTGTATTTCCCGTTGATTTTGTGGTATTAGATATGGATGAAGATTCAAATATTCCATTAATACTTGGTCGTCTATTTCTTGCCATGGGAAAAGCATTGATTGATGTGGAGAAGGGAGAGCTTACTTTGAGGGTAAATGAAGAAGAGGTGATATTTTCTTTGAGAGAGGCTATGAGGTATCCCAAGAACAAGGAAGAATGTAGAAGATTGGAGGTTGTGGATAATATTGTTGAAGAGCATATGTTCTATCTTCACTCCAAGGACCCGTTAGAAATTATCATAAGCCATTCTTACTCAATTGAATCTTTAAAATCTAAATCCTCTTTTTGTTTGGAAAATGATGAAATGATTGATGATTTATATGGTTTAAATGCTTGTAGGGCACCACGAATGAGGAAGCAAAGGAAGCAAAGTTTGAAAAACTTGATGAAGGACCAAAGGAGGAAGTACAAGAGAAGAATAAGGTGGAATTAAAACCATTGCCGGAGCATTTAAAGTATACTTACTTGGAAAAAGATGAAACGTATTCGGTAATTGTATCATCTTCCCTTAATGATCTAGAATTAGAAAAATTGCTAAGAGTCTTAAGAGAGAATAAATCCTCTATTGGTTGGAGCATTAAAGATTTAAAAGGTATTAGTCCATCTATGTGCATGCATAAGATTCATTTGATTAATGATGAGAAGTCTTGTGTTCAAAACCAACGTAGATTGAATCATATAATGCAAGAAGTGGTAAGAAAAGAGGTATTAAAATGGCTTGATACGGGAATAATCTTTCCAATAAGTGATGGTCAATATGTAAGTCCTTTACATGTAGTGCAAAAAAAAAGTGGTATGACAATTGTAAGATCTGATACAAATGAGAACATTGCCACTAGAACTATTACGGATTGGTGAGTGTGTGTTGATTATCATAAATTGAATAAAAACACTCGTAAAGATCATTTCCCATGCCATTCATAGACCAAATGTTGGATCATCTTGCGGGACATGAGTACTATTGTTTTCTTGATGGTTATTTCGGGTACAATCAAATATTGATTGCACCAGAAGATCAAGAGAAGACAACTTTCACATGTCCCTATGGTACATTTGCATTTAGAATGATGCCGTTTGGTCTATGTAATGCCCCCGCCACTTTTCAGCATTGTATGATGGCTATCTTCGATGGTTTGATTGAAAATATTATGGAGGTGTTTATGGATGACTTTTCCATGTATGGTTCCTCTTATGATATTTGTTTGACTAATCTCACTATTGTGTTGCTGAGGTGTGAATAATCGAATCTTGTGCTGAATTAGAAAAAGTGTCATTTTATGGTAACCGATGGGATAGTATTGGGGCACCATATCTCAAAGCATGGGTTAAAAGTGGATAGAGCTAAAGTGATAGCCATAGAACATCTTCAAGCTTCTACTAGTGAAAAGGGGGTGAGATCGTTTCTAGGTCACGCGGGCTTCTATAGACGCTTCATTAAGGATTTTTCTAAAATTGCTAAACCTCTTTGTAAATTGCTTGAAAAAAATTGTCCATTTCACTTCAATGATGAATGTTGTGTATTATTTCAGGTGCTTAAGGATGCTCTCACTTCATCGCCAATACTCGTCACTCCGAATTGAAGCTTGCAATTTGAATTGCATTGTGATGCTAGCGATCAATCCATCGGAGTGGTGTTGGGGCAAACAAGGGAGAAGAAGTTTAGAGAAATCTATTATGCGTCGAAGACATTAAATTCATGCCAAGTCAATTATACCACAACAGAGAAGGAATTTTTAGCCGTAGTGTATGTTCTTGAGAAGTTTCGCCCATACTTGGTTGGAACATAATCGATTGTTTACACGGATCACGCGACTATAAAGTACCTCATGGGTAAGAAAGATGTTAAACCTCATTTAATCCATTGGGTGTTGCTTTTGTAGGAATTTGATGTGGTGATCAAGGATAAGAAAGGCGTGGAGAATGTGATCGCAGAACATTTGTCTAGGTTGGAGAATGGAGGTGAGAATGAGGATATGAATCCAATTGGGGATGAATTCCCGGATGAGGAAATTTTGCTATTGGAGGTTGAGCAAGTGTGTTCTCTCATTGTGAATGTGTCTCATTGGTATGCTGATTATGTTAACTTCATTGTTTATGGAATTGAGCCCACATTGCTTAATGAGTATAAGGAGAAGAAGTTTCATGTGGAAGTAAAGAAGTATTTGTGGGATGAGCCATATTTGTTTAAAATTTGTAATGATGGAGTAATAAGAAGATGTATGGCCGAAGAAGAAGTATTGGGAATTCTTGAACTTTGTCATTCATCTTTGTGTGGAGGTCACTTCGTTCATCAAAAGACAGGGGCTAAAGTTTTACAATCGGGGTTCTATTGGCCAACATTGTTTAAAGATGCAAAGAAGTTTGTGGCTAAGTGTGATAGATGCCAAAAAATAGGGAAAATAGGTAAGAGAGATGAAATGCCTATGACCTTGAGAATTTATGTGGAAATATTTGATGTATGGGGCATCGACTTTATGGAACCAATTCCCTCTTCAAAAGGATATGTGTACATCTTGCTAGCCGTGGATTATGTGCCAAAGTGGGTTGAGGCAATCCCCACGAAGACAAATGATGCTTTGATTGTGCAAAGGTTCTTGAAAAAGTATTTTTTCTAGGTTTGGAGTTCCACTAGCTTTAGTGAGTGATGGAGGATAACACTTTGTCAATAATTTGATGGAGAATTTGTTGAAGAGATATAGAGTCAAGTATCGAGTGGCTACACCCTACCACCCTCAAGAAATGGTTTGACGAAGGTTTCAAACCGCCAAATCAAGTTAGTTTTGGAGAAGACAATCAATGGAGAGAGGAAGGATTGGTTGGACAAGCTTGATGATGCCTTATGGGCTTATCGGACGGCTTTTAAGACTATTCTTGGTGTGTCACCATATCAATTAGTTTATGGCAAAGCTTGTCATCTCCCCGTGAAATTGGAACACCGTGCTTTGTGGGCTATCAAACGCCTCAATATGGATGAAAGGGAGAGTGGTTAAGCGAGGTTGTTGAAGTTAGTCGAGTTGGAGGAGTTTTGAGGAAGAGCATTTGATAACTCGATCATATACAAGGAGAATATGAAGAGATGACATGATGCTAAAGTGAAGGAAAAGACGTTTGCTCCGGGGGACAAAGTTCTTGTATTCAATTCGAGGCTTAAGTTGTTTCCCGGAAAGCTTAAGTCTAAATGGATGGGGCCATATAAAGTGCTTGAAGTGTTGAATGGACATACATTGAAGCTCAAGAGTCCAAATAATGAGTTTGTGGTAAATGGTCATAGAGTGAAGCATTACCTATCTCCTTCTCAAAAGGAGATAGTGTATGTGGATACTCTCTCTTCCTAATCTTCTTTGTTTGTATGTAGAGTAGTATAGATTTTATTTTCTTTTTGTTGTGTTTGTTAGTTTTCTTGAAGATTTGGTGAGAAGGTGGTTAAGCTCATGAGGAAAATGCATAAGATGGAAGACAAGGAGACTAAGGATGAAAATGATGATGTATGTCACACCACTCTTTACAAACTTAAATTTTAACACTTGTGTTAATTTAAGTTTGGGGGGAGGTTGTGCGGTGGTCATACTTGATCATACAAATTACAAGGATGCACAAGAGTCATCAGGAAGAAGGTTCATGAAAAACATTGATGGAAACAACAAGGGTATGTCTCACCACTTTTTGCAAACTTAATTCTTAATTTATTTCGATTTAAGTTTGAAGGGAGAGTGTGTGCTGTGACTTATACCTTGTTTATGCTTTAGTGTGTGATGAAACATGTGTCTTGTGTTGTCTTGTAAAATGGTCAATTTTGAAAATTTTCTCATGAGTTAGTTTAGCTTTGGTATGTTTGGTGGTGTTTTAAGTACATTTCAATCCATTCTTGATCATAATTGTGGTGTGAATTATATTTTAAAGTGTTTTGAGCATGAAAAGGGTGTTTGAGAAGTGGAAAAACAGGACTGAAATAAGGTGAAGTGTGAAAAAGTGTTAAAACAGGAAAAACTGCTACACGAGCCGTGTTCCGCACATGGCCCTGTAGCAGTTGGCCGTGTATTTATATCAGAAAATGCTACACGGCCAGGAGGAAGGCCGAGCTCTGCAGCTCGAGCCGTGCAGTAGAGCAGGTACACGGGCTGTGTTCCGCACACGGCCCTGTAGCAGTTGGCCGTGTAGTTACATCAGAAAATGCTACACGGCCTCACTTGAGGCCGTGCAGCACAGCACGGGCCGTGCAGGGGTTGCTCTAGGTTTTAAATAGGGCCGATCCGTACTCATTCCACACGCCCTCCTTCTTCCATACACACTCCGTTTGCACCACATTCATCCTTCCAAGTATACGAATCATCTACCAAGGTGAGTTTTGAGGGATAGTGAGTGAAGTTCGTCAATTTTGCACATCCAAAACACTTCTCCACATCCAATTGTCAAGAGGTATGAATTTTTGAACCTTAACTTATAAAGTTTGATATGAATTGATTGAATTGATTGAATTGATACATGGGCTTTGTCATTGTGTGAATTTCGTATGCTTTATTGAGTGATTATCATCCATGTTTTAATTTGATTCTTGAATAAAGTTGAATTAGGGTTCATGAGGAGTAATTTGGGGATTGTGTGAGAATCATGAATTTGAGTGATTGCGTTGTGCTAATTGAAGAATTACATGAGTTTAATGTTTATTTGTGAGGAATTAAACTTATATATTGAGGATTAGGGCATGAGGCTATGTGAATTGAATATTGAAATTATGTTGAAACTTTATGCATGCCAAGTGTTCGATGAAATATCTAAGAGAGAATTTTGTTGGAATTTGAAAATCATATTTGAATGTTGTTTGATGATGATATAAATTGGAATTCATATGTGAGATAACGCTTAAAATTGGTTATGAATTATTGATTAGTCAAGATGAATGATGGTGAAGTGCCTATTATGATTTGAAATACTAATGAGGTGAATAAGTATGTTGATGCATAGTAGGTTTCATACTAAGTTGAATAACTAGGGTGAAATTTAACTAAGTGCATTAACATTCTTATTAAGGTAATTGGTTATAATTTGAGAATTATTGTTTGTAGATGGCCGTGAGGAGAGTTAGATCAAGGAATGAGGACTTCATTGTGATAACCGATCCTGGGGAATTGACTAATTTGGATGCACAGTTGATGGAAGACGGAGTACATCCAGAAAATTTTGGGGTTGAGTTTGAGGATTATTGGAGAAAGTATGTGCTCCGTTGGCAAATATTGGCTCCAAAGATCAAGCCCACTCGTTTCCAAGATACGGAGATAATGAGAGGACTAGAACTCGAGGAGGATTTGAGGAAGCTATTCCGTTTTGCTCAGATGAAAGCATTCTCTGACAAGAGGCCACCAACCTACTTTCACTTAACTGCAGAATTCATGAGCACATTGCAAGTTAAGAAGGATTGGAATGGGTTTCCTATTTGGGTGACATTCCAGTTAGATAATGTGTTGAGAGAAAAGGTTCCCCTGGCTATTGTGAATGAGTGTTTTGGTTGTCCACCATGTCCGAACCATCAAAGTTTTTATGAAGGTGGTGGTTTCAACTAACAAGAATGGTGGAAGAGCTTGGTGAATGATGGGATGAAAAGAGCAGGATACATCCCTAGTGCTTCAAATGGGACCACAATCCGGAACCCAGTGATGAGATACTTGGAGAAGATTGTCTCAAATACCATCTTAGGAAGGTTTGAAGGTGGAGCTGTTGGAGAGAAGCAGCTTTACATCATGTTTTGCATCTACAATGAGCGACCGTTGAACATTGCAGCACACTTTGTGCATCATGCAGAGAGTTGCTAAGAGACAATCTTCTCAATATCTAATTCTAGGAGGGATTATCACTATGATATCTCAAGGATTGGGAGTTAATGTGGCAGGTATGGAGAATCGGATGGTGAGTCAATTTCCAGGGCGACTTTCCTGTATCGACTAAACACTAACCGGGGACTCTTTGAAGGAAAAAGACAGTTTGATCGACCTTACCAATACCAATAAAAGGGGACTCATCAAAGTCTTTCTTTCCTCTACAAAGACTACGGGGAAAAAACCTTAGTTCGAAAGCGCCTCGCAGTCCCTACTTTGCTTTGCAGCTCCAAAGCTCACTTTTCTCTATCTAATTTTCCTTCTCTCTGTACACTGAGAAGGTGGGGAGAAATCTATGTCTCTTTTTGGCCTCTTTTTTGGCAATTCATAACACTGGACCTTCTGCATGCATGGGAATGCGGAGAGTTGCTAAGAGACAATCTTCTCAATATCTAATGCTAGGAGGGATGATCACTATGATATCTCAAGGATTGGGAGTTAATGTGGCAGGTATGGAGAATCGGATGGTGAGTGAAGGGCTGAACTACCAATAGTTGATGAGGATGGAGTTCTTGACCACGGTTAGGAATCAATATTGTCTGAGACAGGAAACGGGAGCTCCATTTTCCTTGCCAACTCCAGAGCTCACTATGGTCTACACTAGAAGGAGGCTTGCCAACTTGGCAATTGCTAGTGCGAATCACTCAAAGGTCGTGAGAGCTTTCTATAGGAGAAATCGTGATGAAGTGGAAGAGTATTTAAGACAATTGAGAGTGGAAGAGAACCTCGAGCTAGCTAACTTGAGAGCCGAGCCAGTGCCAATGGAAGAAGATGAGCAAGAAGAACAACCGGAGCAAGTAAAGTTTGAAGAGCAGGGCCCTAATCCACTATAGATCGAGAAAGAAGAGCAACTGCCGCTAGTAGGACCTGAGCAAGGGAATGATAGATGGAATTACATGATGGATGAGGTGGGAGATATGAGGCGCATACAACAGACTTACGGAGCACAGATCAGGGAGATCCGAGAGATCTAGCAGGAGCATGGAGCGCATATTCAGGAGCTCAGAGATGGACAGCTCGGAGGGAGTATTACGAGGAGCGATCATGGGTGCACGCCAACAACATGGAGGAGATGCTAACGATGATGTTCAACTTCCAGTTCCCCGGATCTCCTCGTGCATACATTTCATGGAATGCCTATCATCCACCTCCACCTCCAGAGCAATGAAGGGAGTACTTTGAGTGCTCCACACTTTTGTTCATTCATTTTAGCTATAATTAGACTTTTTGAAGGATTTTTGAATTAGATTTGATGTGGTAAATTGGATTGTACTTAAATTGTTTGTTTTTGGGAGGTTTCCTTTATTTTGGGTTTTATTTTAATTTTATGCGATTTACTTTTTGTTATTTTTCGTATTTTGGTTTGATTTTTATTGTTTGGATGTGATGGAAATTTGACTTTTTATTGCTATGGATGTGAATTAATGTGTTGATACTTTTTGACGGATGATTTGGTTTACGCATGTTATATATTTTTTGTATTGTTTGGTGAGTTTTCTTTGATCATTGTGGTGTTTGTTGTTATTTTTATTCTTGTAGGGATGGTTTGGTGGTATGTTTTTGGGAAGGAGTAGAGTAACTTTTGAATATGAGTTATAATGCATTGTTCGTGATGAGTGATGGCAAGCATGTTAATGATTTCTACTTGTTGAAATTGTGACATTAATTATATAATTTGTTCAATTTTGAGAAGTATAAAGGGTAATTATGTTTCATTTGGTCCAAGAAAAAGCTTGTGAGACTAGAGCCTCAACCGTGCCTCCATGGTTAATTCTTGAAGGGAGGACCGATTGAACTTAGACAAACTAGAACTTGCTTATGAACTATAGGAATGAAGCCCGAATGGTGGAAATTTGTGAAATGATCTTAGGCCATCCTTGATGAATGAAGTCATAGCCATAAAATTTTTTTTACCAAAAATATTATCCATAGTGAGCCACTTTGAGCCTATAAGTCTTTTCTTTGTGATTCAAGCACAATACAAGCTTTTAAAACCTACTTGAGCCTTATATATATAAACTAAGTGTGGGTGATTGAGGAGATGATAGTTTACAAGGTTTGATATGAGAATTATACTAGAAAAGAAAGAAAATGGTAAACAAGCAAGAAAATGTTGAAAAGAGCTAAAGCAAATATAAATGCGACCTCAAAACAAGAAAAAAATGAGCAAATCAACAAAAATGAGCTCATGAAATTCAAAAGTCGAAAGAAAAGAAGCATCCAAAAGTCATAATGGGTAGTGCTTATGATTAAAGAAGAGAGTAAAGGAAGCTTAAAAGTAAGTAAGTTGGAGAAAGGTATCATCTCTTAAATTACTTACACTTGATTAGTCACTATTATCCAAAGTCTCATACCCTACCAAAGAGCCTAAACATTACATCCAAAAGATAAAGACATTTTTGATCACTTACGAAACTTAGGTGGCTTGTGAACATAGTCCATGAGCAAGCCTATGGTGAGTCGGTTTTAACCGGTTGATGAGTGATGATCAAAACCCCACTCTATAGAGTGTTGAGTGAATTTGAGATCCTATGAGAGGCTTGGATTGAAAGGGATTTGATTACTCTTTTGTCATTCTTAAGATTGAACTTGTTAATCTTTCATGTTATAAGTTTGATGAGGTAGGGATACTTAATGTGAATTGTGTAATCCTTATTACTTGTGATGTGTTGTGGCTTATGTTCGTTAGATGTTTTCTAGGTAAAAATTACTCCTCTTGTTTATCATTTTTCATTGTTCGAGGACGAACAATACCTTAAGTTTGGGGGGTTAATCGTTGTCATTTTCACCTAAATTTTAGTGTTGTTATTTGTGTATTTTTGGATATTTTTATCCGTATTTGTGTTACTTTCAGTAGAGTTACTGTTATTTTAAGGAATGTGGTATGATTTCATAGAATTGTGTAAATGAGCTTAAATATGTGTAAAATGGGTCAAGAAATGGATTAAAATAGAGTCGGGAGCGAAATAGAGTCGGAAGAACACAACCTGCTTGTATACGGGCCGTGTGCGGAACACGGCCCTGTAACAAGTGTAAGTCCTCAACACATAAATGATTATCGTCATTCTATATACGTGATGAACGTTTTTTAAAATTTATTATTTCATTCTATATACATGATGAGCGTTTTCTCAACACACAAAATTAATCCTCAAGCGTAAGGATATCAATTGTAGTTTCGATAAGTGACCAAGTGATTATCGTACCCAAAGAATGGATTATTATTAATTTAGTTATATTCTCATGAATTAAGATTATGTTGGCAATTTATTTGTGGTGATTAAATAACTAAATAACAAGTAATTAAAATAGTAAATAAAGTAAACAAGTAATAGAGATAATACGACTGTGATCAAGTGAGGAATTAGGTAGTTCTTCGGGTCATCCAACTTTACTTATTAATCTCTCTTCCATGCGTTGATGTCCGACTCTGCCTTGTGGTTTGTGGATACATCACTAAACCATGCAAGTTCATTCTATAGACACAAGTAAATATGCGTATGACATGTGTGAATATCCTCGAAGCAAGAGATATAATTCACCCCCCTTTTTAGGTACTATCAGTATTAATTATTTCCTGTACACTTAGTACTCTAACCCGATATGATCTCCCTTTATAGGTACTATGAAGTTATACTCTTTATCCTACTTATTAACCTGAATATTATTCAATTAACATGTATTTATATAAGATAGTTGAATGTTGTCATTTTCACCTAAATTTTAGTATTGTTATTTGTGTATTTTTGGATATTTTTATCCGTATTTGTGTTACTTTTGGTGAAGTTATTGTTATTTTGAGGAATATGGTATGCTTTCATATATTTGTGTAAATGAGCATAGATATGTGTAAAACAGTTCAAGAAATGTACAAAAATGGAGTTGGGAGCGAAACGGAATCGGAAGGACACAACCTATTTGTACACTGGCCGTGTGCGGAATACGACCCTGTAACAAGTGGTCGTGTATTGTCATCAGAAATCACTGCTCACCTAGGAGGATGGTCGTATGCTGGTACACACACTCCACACCACATTTCCTTACACACTAGATATATAATCCATCTCTACCATCTAGATCCATCCAATTTCCATTTGATCTTCATTTTCACTCCATAAATCCATCATTCCATCCATCCTTCCACCATTTGAGAAGATTTAAGCATCAAGGAGTGAAGAATTTGATACATTGAAGAGGAGGGAGGTCTTTCCATGCAAGGGAAGTCAATCTACTTTCCAATTGTTGAATTTCTTCTTATTATGGCTCAAATGGAGTAAAGCTTGATTTGTATTGAATTAATCACCATGTTTAGTGGCTAGTCCTATAGTAGGGCTAATCATATGAATGGTTAAGATGAAGAGTTATATATGTAAAACTTGAGTAATGATTTGAATTGATTTGTGGATTTTCTTTTATGATATATCAATCATGTTTCATTTTAATGTTTGTGTGATTAAATCTTCTATTCATAGTATTTGGATGGTCATTCCAATGTTGTGAGTGAATGTTTAATTGAATCATACATTGAATTGTGCATGCATGTTAGTATAAGGGGAGGTAAGTTATACCCTCCTTAGGCTTAGAACATTTATAGAGGGACACTTAAGAAATTGAGTGAAAAGAACCAACTTATGATCATAGTACCTTAAGGGAATTGAGATTAAGACCAATCTTAGGAGATTTAGGCTTATAAAAGAGTCGAGAACCTATTGCCTTGGCCATAGAGACTAGAGGTAAAATTGTGATTGCTTTTAATCCACAAGTTAACGAAAATTACCATCAAGAGTTTTGTATATTTAGCCCAAGTCTTAACCATGAGTATGATTATCCTTGGTCTCTTCTCAAGTGAAATCTACATCCATTCCATTCATCATTTGCTTGTTGTTTGATCATTTACTTTGTTAGTCTCAATTCTAGTTAATTGAGTAGAATCGTAAGTAATAGCCTTAAATACAACATCTTCAATCTATCATCCTTACAAAGTACAAATCAATGGAAAATCCGGATACAAACCTAAGTTTCATTTCCCTTGGGATGATATTACTATAAATTTTGTACTTGGTCACGCGTTTACTCGACGATAGAGTCTCTTATTCTTTACATTTACTAAAAATGCGACTAAGAACAATAGTTCTAATAAGACTTTGGAATCCATTCACTTAGAATTATAATATGTAATCCTGCTCAGCAGTGAACGCACTCAATCAAGAACCAAGATATGTATTCAGACTCTACATAACAGTTAATGATGCACAAAATGACAGTGAGTATGGATTTAAAAAGCACAACCTTATATAAAATAAACCACAAGTAGTGTTGCACGGAGTTTACACATGAAAGACAAATTAACTCATAAAACCTTCATAACCCTAGAACTACTGAAGCGGTTCTAGCCCATGATTGATCGAAGAACAATCATGGTGGTTGTTAGGATCTTACCCATAGTCTTGAAAATTACAAGATAAATTAAGTAGCAAAGCAAACCCTAAATATGGATGCCATTGCGACTCTCTCTGTCTTGAATCTTCACTTGATTCTCACTTGGTTCGACAGACGAACCTCTCCACAGTTCCTTCGGATGGCGATAGGGTTTCGGTGGTGATGAATAGATGATGAAGTGGTGTCCTATTTTCTCCTGCGAAAGCTCTTCCTTTATACTCGTAGAACCTCCTTACGGGCCTTGGATGGACTTTTGCTTGAGGCATACGTCAAATTTGATAAAAAAAATTCAAAATTATCAAAAATATCATCAGCGAAAATCCGTTCAACTAAGCCTCGATTGGTCGAGCAAGGCCTCCTGGTCTAGCAACGGTCGAGCAAGTTTTTTGTAAGTTTTTGCACATTTTGTTCGACCAAGCCTCATCTGTTCGACCAAGATGATGCTTGTCGAACAACATCCCTTGGTCGAGCAAGCTCTCTGTATGTTTCTGCATATCTTGCTCGACTTGACCACCTTGTTCGACTAAAGTGATGATGGTCGAACAAGGTCCTGAAGTCGAACAACCTTCAAAAATTGCGTCAAAAATCGTGTCTTCTAATTCTGATCCCTTACGGTCTGTTTTCATGTACAAATATGCCCAAAAAGCCCTAGTATCCTCTAATTCGTGGCTTTTCCATAAATATTATGATTTGTCTTAATAAAAGACTCAATCGTACTCAATTTTCAAAAATACGTGAATTTACACTCTCATCAATACATAATAAATAAAAATTTTAATAGTTGATATATTCAATTCAAACTACCCATATTAATTATAAAAAAAAAAAAGAATCTACATGTATATGAACTTTTATTAAAAATTTAATAGTATACTTCAAAAGTGAAATGATATCCAATTAATTAATTAAATCAAAATTTGAAAAATCTCTCTATACACCATGTTGAGTTTTTTTTGTTAATTTTCATTCATCGTCAGGACAAAGTGTCTTTAACCCTCTCTTGTTTTTCACTCTGAAAACTGCTAGGAACAATTGTCCATGTTTGAAAACATGTCTTTTCAATTATACACAACACATGATAGAGATTGTCCTTGACTTCTATTAATAGTCATATCATAACAAACCTTAATAGAGAATCATTTTCTCTGAAATTTTAATGGAACAGATTCATCAAACGGACTGAATATCATTCTAGGTATGAATTCTAAATCTCCAACAATTTTTCACGACAACATTTTAGCTCTTAATAACATGATTTTCCAATCTTGTATGCATTAGAAAAATATAAATTTTAATGATTATTATAAAATATCGTACTCTTCATCTTCAAGTTCAATAGAAATCCACTTGCCACCTTACACTTTGCAAGATCTAAATTGAAAAATGTGGTTTGCTTTAATATAGAAAAAAATTAGACTAATATTAACTTTTTACAGGCCATATATTGTTATTTTCTTTAATTAAATTTCAGCTCAACCCACTTTAAAATAAATGTGCTAAATAAGTTTCGAACCTTCAACCTCTTCAAAATTGTTTAAACAATCACACAAAGCCACCTCAATAAATAATAAATTCATCATAATCTGACACCTCACACTTCAAAATTCTAACTAAGGAAATATATTTTGTTTTAATATATAAGAAGATGGTACGTATAGTATTACAAAAAATTCTAACTAAGAAAATATATTTTGTTTTAATATATAAGAAGATGGTATGTATAGTATTACAATTAAAGAGGGTAAACTTGGGTTTTTAAGGGTGTGTATATAATAAAATTAAGATTAAAAAAATGAATTAAAGAGGGGTGTGTATTTAATAAGAGGTGTGCATGCATTCAATTAAAAAATGTGCCACACACCCACTAATACAACTACTCACTACATATTAAATAATAATATTTCTTAATTTATGTGCAAAAAGTAAATACATCCCTTTGAAACAGACGAAATGAGTATAAAATATCACAAATTATTTTCACTTTATTTTATCAAAATAACAATATTTTATACTTTATTCAAAAATACTTAATACAGTATCTTCTATGATTTTAGTTTTTCTCAGTACTAAAATGAAATTTTTCTTTAACTTCATATTGGTAATACGTCATATTCCTGAAATTGAAGGGGCCCAAATATTTATTGGCTCCGATTGAATGTAAGCATTGATAATTCTTTCACTCGTTCATTCCTAGATTTTTATTTTTCCTTTCGAATTCGGTGTTAATTAATTATATGTATTTATCAAATTACTATTTTTACATTATTTATATCATCATTCGTATAAGTGATTAAAATAAAAGGAATGAAGTCTGTAGCCCAATTTGAATTTTAAAAATTAATTAAAATAATCAAATCTACCCAATTTTGATATAAATATACCATAATACCCCTCTGAAAATGTTAACTGTATTTTAGAAAAAAAAGACGTGATTTTTGTTCTACTCGGTCTTAAGAAATGGCTGAGTAGATTTTACGCAAAAACAAAAAAGAAATGACCGAGTAGAGAAGATCATATTCTCAAAGTTAGAATAGATAGAACAGTTTAAGATTGAAAAATTGAGGGATATCTAACTATTGAAAGACCGAATATGTGTGTTGAAAGCCCGAATGATATCTAAGAATTGAAAGAACAAGTGACATAGGTACTGAAATATCGAGTGATATCGAAGAATTAAAAGACTGAGTGATACAAGTGTTGAAAGATCAAGTGATATTTAAGAATTGAAAGACAGAGTAATACATGTGTTGAAAGACTGAGTGATATCTAAGAATTAAAAAATCGAGTGATATAAATATTAAAAAATCAAGTGATATCCAATAATTAAAAGAACGAGTGATAAAGATGTTGAAAGATCGAGTAATATTTAAGAATTGAAAGTCCATAAGTGTTGAAATATTGAGTGATATCTATATTTGAAAAATCGAATGACATAATTGTTGAAAAATCAAGTGATATCCAATAATTGAAAGACTGAATCACGCTTCTTCACCTTAAATTAAGGGCATAAGAGTCTTTTAATTTAAAATTGACATTTTTGTTTTTTTTTGTTTTACTGTACCGATCAATTTTAAATGTCATTTTTTTTGCGGTGGGCACCGTAGTGTAGACTGGTGCCCTTAAAATAATTCAATATTGACGATAAGGGGTCTTCAAGATTCCATAATCTAAGTCGTCATTTGAATTGTCAAGAAATACTATTATAAATTGTAATAATTAAAGATTGGTGCCCCCAGGGCATAGCTCAAGTGGTAGAGGGGAGGGTGGAAAGGCCTTCCAGCTGAGCTTGGTTGCTGCAGGGTGGGGGTTCGAATCCTGCCTTTGGCATGAATTTGGTCCCTTGCAAGCACAAGTTTAACAGTGAGCCCTCCCTATAAGCCACTTGAGGCATATCCTGTGATTTACCTCCTCCACCAATCCCCAGGGCAGGGGCGGTGGGGGCCCCTAATGGTGGGGTACACCATTAATTAAAGATTGGTAATCCATAAGCGGGCCACTCAGCAATATTCTTGTCCCCAAAGAGACAAGAGAATTGGGCAATTAGTACCCTCAACTGGGCCCCACGGTAGCCTCATCAGATAAGAAGATAGTACCATGTGTTATTAATATATAGTTGTATTAGTGGAAGCGTGAGCCCAAAATTTTAATTGTATTAGTGGAGTGCGTGAGTCCTATGTGTATAAAAAAAATGAGACTCTTTGAGTAGGACGACAAAAAAAAAAAAAAAACCCTATTTAAAGAGACGGAGGAAGAATTTTTTTTTTATATTTTAATGGAATGAGCTAAGTCGCCACTACAAGTGGTAGCTGATGTGCCACACCATCATGTACTTCCCTATACTGTTTCTTATACCGCAACCATCAAAATCCAACTATCTACGTCCCATAAAAACATTTATATTTTGAACATCTCATAAAAAAATTTACATTTTTCTTATATGGTAAATGAGATCCACATAAATTACTTAAATATCTTCATGGGGCCATAACATTATACTAATACAACTATCCACTATACATTAAAATATTATTTATTCCACTTAATATATATTAAAATATTATATTCCTTAATTCCTGTATAAAAAACAAGCGTAAACCTTTTTATGGGATGGGGTATATATTTTCCTCAAGCTTATTTTACATCCTTATATGATTTTTAATTTTTATTTATTAATTTTTTGTATTTTTAAACATATTAATCTCTTTATCTTACAATAATTTTATCTCTTTGTTTTGGTTCATCTCATAATAAATTTAATAATTTTGTTTTCTACCATCCTATAATAAATTTTATCAATAAAAAAAGATTGTATACTTTATATTGAACTCATAATCTCAAAATACATCTTAATTTCAAATTTGACATCACCACCTTATCATACATAACAAATTTTATAATATATTAATTTCTTAAAAAGATTACATTAAGGTTTAAAATTCAATAAAGTTTCTCGTCTCACTCTAATAATTATATATTTTTAATTTGGGCGTCTAATTATAATGGTTACATTTCTTTTTTTGGTATATATGGCCCCACATAAATTAGTCAAAATATCTTTATAGAACCCACCTACAATACTAATATAAGTATACACTATACATTAAAATATTATTTCTCCCACTTCAATATATATTAAAATACTATATTCCTGTGTAAAAGCAAACGTAATAGAAGTGACAAAATGAGTACTTTTTAAACATTTTAGAAATGTTGTGTCTATACTAATAATTGTAGAATACTCATGAGAGGAATAATTTGCTGCATCAATACTCTTATAATTTACTTTAAAGTTAACTATTTAAATTTATAATTTATTTTATATATTTAAAAACATTCAATGCACAAAGAGGAAATCTTTAATTTCTTTGGAGAATATATATATATATATATATATATATATATATATATATATATATATATATATATATATATATATATATATATATATATATATAGAACGGAGCAATTGCATTATTTTTTTACCTTAAATATTTATTGAATTTCTTATATGTTCTTTAATTTTTTTTGGGGACGTTTAATACACTCCCTCCATCTCACGTATTTTTACTCACCTTTCTATTTTTGGGTGTTCCACGTATTTTTACTCATTTTATTTTTGGCAAAAATATATAATATTTTATTATCTACATTTTACAATCCCAACAATTTTAATTATTTTTTTACACTTTATTCATCATTCCCAATAATTTTATTCACTTTTTCTTTTTAAATTACTAATTTAACCATATTTTCTCTTACATTATATATTACTCCCTCCGTCCCAAGAATACATTCGCGTATTCTTGGGCACGGAGTTTAAGAAAAGTAACTTTTTGGGGGTGTGATGTAAGAAAGAGAAGGGGTATTTTGGGTAATTGAGT
The DNA here is from genome assembly GCA_023678885.1 of Pogostemon cablin. Taxonomy (NCBI): domain Eukaryota; kingdom Viridiplantae; phylum Streptophyta; class Magnoliopsida; order Lamiales; family Lamiaceae; genus Pogostemon; species Pogostemon cablin. The sequence continues at coordinate 32,697,396 of CM042965.1, read as the reverse complement.
AGAATAAAGTGTATGATATAGTTGACTTTGACTAAATTGTGTGTAAAAAGAAGGTGGCATTTTTGTAATATTGTAGTATTGTAAGGTTATTGATATTGTGTGTTGTTTCCATTTTTAGGGGGCGAATGTATTCTTGGGACGGATCAAAATGGAAAGGGCGAATGTATTCTTGGGACGGAGGGAGTAAAAAATAAAACGTCATAATCTCCGTATCCGTACAAATGGATACAAATACTCGGGACGAAGTATCTTTTAAAAGGCAATGACTAGCGTGCCTAAGTTTTTTTTCCAGAATCTGTGCGACCATGGGTCCCACACCCCAATATCACCGCAATTTCGTACATGTAGTTACCGCTTGCTTGTTTGGTTTGTTTTTTCTTTTTTTCTTCTTTTTTATTTATTTAATTTTAGATGTATAATTATAATTTTATCTATGTATTTTAGGGTATAATTTATCCCTAAAATTTAGGGTTAAGGGTATAATCGTAATTTAACTCTTGTGGTTTAGGGTATAATTTATCTCTAGGTTTAGAATTTAGGATATAATTATAATTTTATCCTTGTGGTTTAGGGTATAATTTATCTCTAGGATTTTCATTTAAGTACTATAATAAATTTAAAAATAAAATAAAAAATAACATTAATGAAAGAGCAGGAATTAATTAAGAAGGGTGGGGACAAAGGGGCGCCAATTCAATTTGGGCATTTGGTTGTACTCTAGTCACTCTCCTTTTAAAATATCAAACAAATTGTAAATTTAATTAATTAACTTTAAAATAAGTTATTTGATGAGATTAAAAATTCATGTACTTTTGGATCCGATTTGATATCTCTTTCAGTGTTTTAATTGTTATTATTTGCACAAATCTTAATACTTTGAATGATTATTGACCAAAAGGTATTTGAGAGATATTTTGTTGTATTTTGATCGGAAAAAGAATTAAAAAAAATGCAAAGTTGGAATGAAGGGTGAATTTGTGCAATATGCAAGAAAACAGATGATCAATTTCCATAATTTTTCTGTACGTGTGTGGCCGTGAGGTCGACAGCTGCCAGCAAGAATTTCGAAAATTCACGAAAATTACCCTCTTTTTCTTATTTTCTTAGTGGCCAAGTTATTTCCTAATCTCACACATCTCCATATCTTTCATAATTATATTTTTCCTTATTTTCAAGATCCCATATCCTTCTACTCCTTATCTTATTCCATTCTCACACCTATATATACTTCATTCTCGTCACCACATAAACGTGTGGAGAAACCGCATAATCTACCACCACCACATCACCTAGGGTTCTAAACCCTAATCCACCATATCTGCCTTTCATCTTCTACCCATCATCCGCCATCCACCATTCATTATTTGGAGAGGATTCAAGAGAGTATTCGTCTATTTGATTGGAGACGGGAATTCTGGAGAGGACGGAGTTGAAGAAGGAGAACCAAACAAATAAGTTTTCTTTCTTTACTTTATTCTTTCTAGTTTTTAGACTCATGGGTAAGTCCTTTTCCATATATATGGTTGTTGCTTGTAATATCATGGGCTAAGTATCTTGTTGGTAATGTTAGGGCTTTAAACAGTTTTGGCTATGTGATTTGATTGTCATAGACTTGGATTTCTTATATTGCAGTATGTTTATTTCCTCATTGAAGAAGATATTTTGAGACTTCATATTATTGTGTTTTCACTACAAAAAACTGTCGGATTAGCGACGGAAATTTTCATCGGTAATACTTGAAAATTCGGTCAGTAAAGAGGTTACCGACGGATTACCGATGGAAATCGATCCATCGCTAAAACCATGGTCGGTAATTTATTACCAACGGAAATTACATTCCGTCGGTAATTACCGAGGATTATGGACATCGGTGAATAGAATTTTCCGTCGATAGTCATGCAAATCAAATTCATCGGTGTGGCAAATTAGCGACGGAATAAATCCATCGGGAATTTACCGATGAAAATTTCTGTCGCAAATTAAAAAAGTGAAATCATATGAAAGTTAGTTTACTGACGGTAATTACCGACTGAAATAATTCGTTATAAATTTGTGACGGAATTTTTCGTTGGTAATATTAGTTTTTCAAATTACTTATTTCAGTCACCGACGAAAATTTTCGTCGTAAATTTATGTATATATTTGAGTTTTATATTTTAAAATTAATATTAATACCTGTTAAATAATATAAAATTTTAATTAATTAAATCTTCAAAACACAAACCAATATAAGATTTAAATTCAACAATCTCCACAATTTGAAATAGATTATCCAAATTCGACACAAAATATCAAATTCTACTCAATCCTTAAAACATCTAATACAATAAACATGATCACAATTCTCCCAAATCAGCATCAACCTCGTCATCAACATCAATATCGTTATCAGCATCAGCATAAGCATCAGCATCATTATCAACATCGTTATGACCGACACCAGATGTAGATCCACCACCATAAGGAGAAGCTATTGTAATTTCACCTCGCATCATTTCCATAAATTTTTGCATTTGGGCTTGAAGCATTAAAATTTCTGCTTGCATCTCAGTACGCACCTCCAAGATTTTTTCATCTAACTGTCTCTTGCACTCTGATTTTGAACAGACACCTTGAGTAACACTGGATTGACTGCTTGAACTTCCTTCTCCTAAATTACCAATGCCGAAGATGCGATCTTTTTTTGGTGCAACAGTTTGACGGAAGATATCTCCCATATTAATCTCAGGAGCATCAGGCATTTGACTCAGTTCATCTTTCTTTTGTTCGATTGCAGTCTGTGAATTTATATGGTTAATAATGAATTATTAATCAAATATTATAGATTTATTATTTTACTTAAAATCATAAATACTTTAAAAACACAAAATATTATACTTACAGCAACATTTTCAGCTACTACATTAGCGTACTTTCCATTTTCATCCGGAGGGTGGAAGTTTAAAAAGATGTCATACTCATCTTTTCAGTCATATGCAGCTCGGTCATGGCTCAACACTTCTAAACCTAGCTAGGCTCGAATTGGGTTCCGAGATAGAGTGTTTTTGGGCCCAGTCACGGCCTCTTCAATCCAACAGTGTATTTTTGACTTCCAGATCGTGATTTGGCATGAATTTGACACGAAGATGTCCTGAAAATAGCTCAAGATATAAAAAGAGGGATCACAACACACACAAGGGAGAACCCATTCATTCCCATCGTGAATTCACGCCCAAATACCTCACACATAAGATTCACATTAGTTTTCATCATCTATCCATCTTAAGGGGGTTCCAAGTGCAGATTGAGAGCGATCTGACAATTGGACAGAAGGAGAAGGAACATAGATCTACGCTGACACAATGGTTTCGTGTTTTTCATCTTTCTCTTTCTTTTGTCTTGATTTGTGGTATGAATTTCATAGCCATGAGTGTTGCTTGTAACCTCATGGGGTAATTTCTTCTACAGTTCTAGAGTTTAAAGGTTAGATTTAATTGATTTGGGAACCTAGCCCAAGATTATGATTTTATGCAGTTGATATTATGAATTTATTTAATTTAATCGAACTTTGCTACTCTGCTTCATAATGTCCTCATAATAATTTCATGACATCTGCTATAATGCTTGATTTATTATGTTAGCTTGTGTGCGTTCATAATTGATATTGTCTATCTGTTTGGGTTTAAGGTAGTTCCGCTATAAATGCTTAATTCCATGAACTGGTAAATCAGATACTAGATCTGTTTAGTGGAATGGTGCAATTAAATATTCAAGTAGGAAGTGAATAAAGCCTTGTAGTGCTTTTAGAAAATATCTTGTTAGTCGAACTTGCCATCCAGAGGTATTGTTGTTCGCGTTGATTAGTATCTAGGAAGGGGGCCTGGTAATATTTACGCATCTTAGGACATAAATCAAAATATATTGTTAGCTTAAAATCGAATCATATCTGTGTTGGCAATTGGATCGCGTGGTTCAACGTGATCCGTTAGGATTTCAGATAAACGATAACAGCGGAAGCAATTAAAATTAAACATTTACCGTACTTCTGGGTTGGTGTAGAGGATGATCTATAGAGAACTACCTCTGATCTTCTACTGTATGTCCCAAGTGTGATTCTACTGTTGTGTGGGCAACAGTCAGCAGGAGCTCTCAATGTGCTTCTTTCCCTAACTTACGTCAAAAGAGGCGCAGGAATAATCAGGGTTCCAAGAGGCTGAGTTCACTTATATACTGGGCTACAGCAGGGATCAGGAGGAGAATTGGAGTTGGGCCTCCATTGGATTAAATATCCAAGCTTAGCCCAAAGCTTATATTTAATCCAATAATAATAATAAATTCCACAAAATTATTATTACTGCACTACCCACTCCAACCCAAAATTACGTTTTGGGCTCCTTCTTATTATGAGCCCGAAGTCTCCCCATGTTTAAGATATACAATGCCCATTAATTAATTAAGTTACTAACAACTCAAATTAATTAATATATCTTCCGAGAGTAGTACCACTCAACCTTATTATAATGCCGAAAATTAATCCACTTGCAAGATTTACATGATAAACCTTATGAGCTCCTCAAGGGGACATCATCAACCTATGTCGGACATGGATTCCTTCTACAATCAACAGCACACCATAGATACAGCACTATTTCCCAACTCACTGAGTTTGTTGATTTATTACTTTTAAATCTCACCCATTGATGAATCAAAGAAATACATACTGCCCTACGTGTCGAGGTTATTATATAGGGATTAAGAGCACAAACTTCCATAATAACAGAGATCAAGTTCTACTTTAGTCAGTATAAGAAGAACGATCTCAGGCGATCCTACTCAATACACACGAGTGCACTAATGTGATTCTATAGCCAAGACAAGTTAATACCGAACCACACTACAACCATACCGATAGAGAGTCCCCGTCTATCTCAGTTGTGAGCATCTGTTTATACCTTATAAGGAAACCGATAATATGATCTTCCGCGTGTTGTCGCACAACATATTATCTACAGTATAAAATAAATGGACTATTGCATCATGCATATAAAATAAATTATAAGATGCAATCATTTGATCAATGATTCTCATTTCAAATATTGTTATGACATTGTTCATACTAAAGCTAGACTTTTAGTATACAATCCAACAATCTCCCACTTATACTAAAAGACTATGTTGTCATGTCTTCTGCCATACATCTGATTCCTACTTCCACTACATGACCATTAAAAACTCTCGTCTTAAGGTCCTTGTAAATGGATTTACTAGGTTATCATCCGATGCAATCTAGGCGACAACAACCTTCCCCTCATCATACGATTTCTCATAACAGGTGGTACTCGCGCTCCATGTGTTTAATTGCCTTATAGACTTGTGATTTCTTCAAGTTTGCAACTGCACCAATATCAACAATGTAAATTGTGATTACCTTGGGCAAACTTAGAAACACTTCAAAGTCCATCATGAAGTTTCTAGAGTCATATAGATACTTTGGCTGCCTCATAGGCTCCAATTCATCATCTTTCCATGATGGAGTCCGGAGTCTGAAATATATTTCTATATAACACTCCTCCACATTATGACTCTACTTCCTAAGATTAAACACATAACCTTTGAGGTGAATTTACTGCCGTTCAATCTGACTAAAAAATCCGAATCTACGTAATCCGCAAGAAGCAGTGAATCTGTCCAGTAAGTCCACATATAATTTCCAGTCCTTCTCAGGCACTTTATATATGTCTTGCCACAGTTTATCATTCTTGTTCCGGGTTACGTTGATACCCACTGTTGATGCATCCAGCAAAACAGATATCCAACATCGTTCATAGCATTCCTTAGATTAAGCTTCCTTATTCGCCGGAGCATAAGGAACCGCTTTCATCCTCTTTATCTTCTTCTTGTGTCTCAAAGACACATTCACTTAGATAAATTTACATGCTAAACGAGTATGGACTGTATCATTAATGAAACTTGAGATAAGCATAATGTCCTTTCTGTGATCCGTATTACCGTGATCAAAAGGATATATTTTTCCTTTCTTAAGTCCTTCATGTCTACTGCTTTATTAACCGTACCCATACGCCCGATAATACTCTTTCATTGTCTCCAATGAGTAAGATACTATCTTCGTATAGTACAAAAAATACCACCACGTTTCCGTCACTCTTTACAACACACAAGACTCATCCGCTCATTGATTTAAATCCATGCCACTGGATTACCTAATCAAAACAGATGATTCACAATCTTAAAGCTTGCTTTAGTCCATCGCTGGATACTTTTAAGCTTACTATCAAAAATACTATTAGTACTTTGCAATGAATCACTCTGGTTGCTTCACATAGATGTTTTCCTCAAGACTTCCAATCAGGAAAGCTGTCTTTGACATCTATTTGTTGTTCCTCATAGCAGCAATAAAAGAATCCGGATCAACATAAGCATAGCTACCAGCGAACATGTTTCCTCATAATCGAACCATTTCTTTCTGAGTACACCTTTTCGCAACAAGCTTTGCTTCCAAGGTTTTCACCTTTCCGTATGATCCTCTTTATTTCCTATGACCACTTGCAATGACTTTTACACCATTTTAGTGATCTTTCAAGCTCCAGACTTAATTTAGAATCCGTAGATTCTATTTCAACATACATTGCAACTTACTAAGATTCCACATTTTAATCTTGTAGTGCTACGTCGTATCCGTGGGATAATACCATGTTTACTAGGGACCAAATCTCATGACTGTCCCAAAATATATATTTATGGGTTGTCAAACAACCCTCCCACTACGATAAGGCACTATATGTAATTGTGTATCAGACGTGACACGTGTTGCAGTTTACCTTGTGGTATATCCTCTTGTACACTTGGTACTTTTACTTAGTGTTTTCCTCTCACTTCCTTTAGAACAACTTATACATGGGCTTGTGATTTATTACATAGTCCTTTTCCAAAAATTTGGTGTTTGTGTTAACAGTCACCCTTCGATCTTTTGGACTAAATAAATCAACCTTCATTTTTCCAGGATGTCCCACAAACAGACAAATATTTTACGAATTACTGTTTCTAGGGCATATCCATAAAATAAATTTTAATTATTCCAAATAATTCATCATCTATCATAACCATAAGAGCCTTATTCCTTCTATCCACCACACCATTCAGTTTGGGGCATACCCGATGTAGCTAACTTGAGATTTAATCTCAACTTCTGATCAATAGCTCCTAACTATCCCAAGAGGTATTCGCCATCATGATTGAATCGTAATGACTTAATATATTTTCCATGACGCTTCACTGTACCAGTCTTACAATTCTTGAATTAATCCAAGAACTTAGACATGCAGTGCATCAAATAAATGTATCGGTTTCCAGAATAATCTTTGAATATTCATAACCACCTCTCGCCTGGATATTGTTAGGTTTGCTTGAATCAGAATGAACTAATTCCAACATATATCTTTGGCTCTACACCCCACAGTCTTGAAAAGGCAGTTAATCATTTTTACTTCCAAGCAAGACTCGCAAGTGCGATAGTTTCCACTTCAGATAAACCTTACGGTCTATCGGCTATCAACTTTTGAATCCTACTCAAGTAAAATGAATTAGTCATAGACGCCAAATGTATGTTTAGTTCATTTCCGAAGGTTCCTTTCTCTTACTAATATTAGAAGATGCATTATTTAATTACTATTTATTGCATCTGTGGGATGTACATGATTCAAGAGTATACTTTTTATCCACCAACATACTTTAACGGATTATAGCCTCATTCCTCATTACTATGACCATATCATTTAAATGAAATGAAGTATTCATCCGTTAATGCATAGAAACCGAAATTAAATTCTTTCTATGAAACGTACGTAAAGACAATTTCTCATAATCAATCGTTTATTCTTATCATGAGATAAATAAACAACTCCCACTGCAATAGGCACTACCTTTGTAGTTTTACCCATGTTATTAACAATCTTATCCTTACTCAGTGATAAACATTTAGTGATTCCAGTATCTACATACTTCGTATCAGTAGATGCCATCACTAATCATGTTTAAACCATTAGTAAATAAGATATTAAACTTGTTCACACCATGATGAAAAATGGCTTTCTTTTGTCACATGTTTTGTTAGAAGTTTCCCACCATATACAACCTCTCGTATTTTAGGTAGAACTTGCTCAAAACATCCAGGCAAATTGTGAGGAATAAATTGATTTAGGTTTCCCTTTCAATTTCTATTCCAAGCTTTTCCAATTCATACATCAATTCAACCATGATCTTCTGCCTTTTAATTTACTCAAGTATCCGAAGAGTTACATGAGACCATCATATTTCTATGAACCTCTCATCTCTTCACTAGAGACTTTAATAAGCATCATGAGACGTCCTTTGTGAGAATACACATCTATTTTCTTAAGCAGTAATTATCAAAACCAAGATTCTTTCTAATCATCTAATTTGGACAAGTAAATATAATGTCTTTTAGTTAACAATTAGTGAAATAAAACCATTCAAAATTCAGAGAATCACTAATTTACCGATCAAAACTTCAAATTTTATTCTTTTATATTGATTCCCTAAAAACAATATAAAATAAAATTCACCGACATCTCAAGCACCGTGAGTCTGCAAGCCACGATAGTGTGGACGTTTACAACCCGAACATTTACAAGAGAAGGTTTTACCCATTAATTTCATTTGTCAACCTAACTTTATGACAAAATAATTAATAGTCGGTTCGTCTTTAGCCATGCAAATAAAAGCAGTGACTCCGATGGGGAGGATACTAATTATTTACATCTAAGTGTACACCATTATTTGACCCCAAGTCTGCAGCCCAAGCTTATGTGCCTTACAGATAGAGAAGTATACATGCGCTCGGATAACTTCCTACAGTCATCAATTACAAGTTTGTACCAGTGAACCGCATATAAACTCATCCGATAGGGAGGAAGGTCTATGCCAACGCGCAAGTTCATATGCATCACATTACAAACGTAATTATTTAATGAAGTCTGTTCCAGCAATCCATGAATAAACTCATCCGATGGGGAGGAAGGCTCTAATGCCGACGCGCAAGTCTATTCACATTGCTAACAAACCAATAATGGAGGCCGCGAGAATTAATAACCAATCTCCTCTCCCACTTAGTTATTTAATTACCGAGGGTTTTTAACATGCATATAATATTCCAGAATAAAATATACAACTAAGACATGCTTCTATTAACAGCAATTTAAATAAGTAAATCACATAGAACATGCCTTACATATATAACAATTAATTGTCAAGTTAAAACAATTAAATCAGTTATATATTATAATTAATTGCATAAATAGTGGATCAATTAATTGGGCCCTAGAGCAACAAATAAGTACAAAATGAGCAGCAGACTAAATAATTAATCAAGCCCATTATCCATGACCCATTAACTTAGCCCAAAATTAAATTAAATCCACCAAGCCTACTAGCAAAAAATTAGCCCATAAATAAATAATAATTTATCATACTTGGCCCATTACCCACAATTAATTAAAATCAGCAATTAATATTGGCCCAGCAGCCCATTACCATTTAATTAAAATTTGGGCCCAAAAGCCCAAAAACAAATTAAATAAATGAGCAGCCCCTAATATATTACTGAATTGGGCCCTTTAATTAAACCTGCCAGCCCAATAGACACCTTAATAAACATTTAGGCCCAACAGCCCAAAACAATTATTAGGAAAAGAGCCCTGCAATTAAACTTGGCCCAACAAGGAAATGAGCCCAATAAGGCATCAAGCCCATTAAGGCAGCCTCATCACACAAACTGCTGCTCTATTAACAGCCGTCGACCGATTGCACTCGGCAGCAGACACGGGAAAGACACACCGGCGCCGCTGCTCTCTGCAATAGCTCCGTCAGCCCACCGGAGATTCACCGATGACCCAGCTTGCGCGTACCGTCACCTGCATCGACGTCTGACCCAGCCGTGACCATCATTCCCAGCGCCGTCAACCGTTGACCTGCACCGCTAGCAGATGACGGCACCGCCGACAATTCAGAATGCCCGACAATGACCGTCTGTAATCTGCTGAGGTCCCAAACAGCACGCTGCCAGTCGATTGCCGTGGAACCCCAGCTGTGCCCGCCTGCCAAGAAGCCCTCAGCCTTCGTCCTACGCTCCAGGTGACAGATCCGACGCTGCTGCCAATCGCCGGCCTTGGCAGGCCCGATCGTTCACTTGCCTCGACAGCCCACCTTTCACAACAGCACCGATCTGCCACGATTTTACCAAAAGCCGCCTTTGACTCCGACCAGAAGCCCTTCAGGCCCTTCCCAGAATCTGCAGGACTTGATCGGCAGAAGAACTCAACCAAATCCCACTCCGGTAAGTTTAACAGGCCCGATCAGAACCTCCCTAGGTCTATCGCGCGTCGCTAATTTTCTCCGACGCTCTTACAAGTTCGACTTCAGTCTGCTTCGACTCACCGCCTAATCCTGCATCGGAGCCCTGCTCCGAACTGGCAGTGACTCGCTCGCAATAATCAGATGCCTCGCCGGATCCAACAGCTGACTCGTGAACACCCGTCGCGAGGCTTGATATGGATTCGGCTGATGGATGAGATTGCAGGCTGCTTCTCTGGTCGAATCGACAGCCGGTTCTGCGAGTCTTTGAACATGGACGCAGATCCGACAAAGTCCAGTCGCCCCCGGCGTAGTCTGTAAAATCTCCAGCCATCGACTGAACAGTCACACCACTTGACTCTCTTCGATCGAACGCCAAGTTTCTGGCCAACATCTCGACTCGTACTTCGTCACAGCAGTTCACGCCAAAACCATCGATAAAAGCACATATAATATATGGATAATTCACTCATATAAAAACCCTTTCTTCATGCTTAATATCAATGATTATTATAATAGGATCTTTCACAAATAATACATAATTATTCAAATCCTAATTCACATGCTATCTATACGATTAGAAATCCACGTATAGCATGTAAACATTACCTAATGTCTCACCACAAAACCAACGCTCTGATACCAATTGTTGGCAATTGGATCGCGTGGTTCAATGTGATCCGTTAGGATTTCAGATAAACGATAACAGCGGAAGCAATTAAAATTAAACATTTACCGTACTTCTGGGTTGGTGTAGAGGATGATCTGTAGAGAACTACCTCTGATCTTCTACTGTATGTCCCAAGTGTGATCCTGCTGTTGTGTGGGAAACAGTCTGCAGGATCTCTCAATCTGCTTCTTTCCCTAACTTATGTCAAAAGAGGCGCAGGAATAATCAGGGTCCCAAGAGGCTGAGTTCACTTATATACTGGGCTACAGCAGGGATCAGGAGGAAAATTGGAGTTGGGCCTCCATTGGATTAAATATCCAAGCTTAGCCCAAAGCTTATATTTAATCCAATAATAATAATAAATTCTACTAAATTATTATTACTGCACTACCCACTCCAACCCAAAATTACGTTTTGGGCTCCTTCTTATTATGAGCCTGAAGTCTCCCCATGTTTAAGATATACAATGCCCATTAATTAATTAAGTTACTGACAACTCAAATTAATTAATATATCTTCCGAGAGTAGTACCACTCAACCTTATTATCATGCCGGAAATTAATCCACTTGCAAGATTTACATGATAAACCTTATGAGCTCCTCAAGGGGACATCATCAACCTATGTCGGACATGGATTCCTTCTACAATCAACAGCACACCATAGATACAGCACTATTTCCCAACTCACCGAGTTTGTTGATTTAATACTTTTAAATCTCACCCATTGATGAATCAAAGAAATACATACTGCCCTACGTGTCGAGGTTATTGTATAGGGATTAAGAGCACGAACTTCCATAATAACAGAGATCAAGTTCTACTATTTAGTCAGTATAAGAAGAACGATCTCAGGCGATCCTACTCAATACACACGAGTGCACTAATGTGATTCTATAGCCAAGACAAGCTAATACCGAACCACACTACAACCATACCGATAGAGAGTCTCCGTCTATCTCAGTTGTGAGCATATGTTTATACTTTATAAGGAAACCGATAATATGATCTTCCGCGTGTTGTCGCACAACATATTATCTACATTATAAAGTAAATGGACTATTGCATCATGCATATAAAATAAATTATAAGATGCAATCATTTGATCAATGATTCTCATTTCAAATATTGTTATGGCATTGTTCATACTAAAGCTAGACTTTTAGTATACAATCCAACAATCTGGTGGGTTAACAGGGTTATGTCGTGTATTTTTATTGATGCTGTATGAATAAATAATTGGAAGTCTAGGAACCCAAATTAATTGATCTATACCTGATACCTTAGAACTGTTGTCTATCTCTTGATTTTAAACTTGAATTTATTTATTTTTCTTTAATTAATTCAGTTATTTAATATTTCAGTATTTAGATAATTAAATACACAACACTCGGAAATCGATTAATTAATTCCTATTAGTTAGTAATTTAGAGTAAATAAATAATTGACTGTCCTTTTGGGATCGATAATTTAGCTTGGTTGATTTTCGCTACAATTGATATCCTTCACACTTGGGGATTTAATTGCAGTGTGTATAAAACGCTCATCAAGTTTTTGGCGCCGTTGTATATACTCACCATGACACGACCCACCTTACATAACTTATAATTCAAATACTAATTAGTATAAACATCATCATTATAAAAATTGCATATACTTTTTTTCACATAATATATTCATATTGAAATTATAGTCTAACATACATCACCAATTTCTGACACCACATCAATCCACACAAACTTGTGACAATTCTTATTATATTACATAACAAAATATAAGCGGAAACAAAATAAACCCATGGTCTAGCCCAACAAGTCGTCATCTATGTACATCAGCTCAAAACCCTATAGGGGCTCCACAGCTTGCCTAGTCACATTACAAATCTCAATCATCAATAGGCTCAACTACAATACATAAACTAGTGAGATAAAATCTCTGTAAGTAGAAATCATGTATGTCGGTACCTGAAAATGCATTTAGTTTTTTATCATCTATTTCTTAATCTTTCTAGTTGGTCTCTTTTATTTTTAAAATTGTTCACGTTGTGGGATCCCCAACGACACACTTATGATATGCACCTCAAATGAGCTCAATAGATACACAAAGTGTCAGATTGATTATTTTCGATCTCTGAATAAAGTGATGGGATCAATTTTTCAAACCTCAAATAAAATGTTGGGAATGATTTTTTCGAACCCTGAATAAAGATGAGCCGATAAATGACTCGTTGAGTCAACACATGACTCAGATCGCCCCGCAATCCCTGAGTAAAAGTAAGCCAAAAATGACTCATAGTATCAACTCATGACTCATATCAATTTTTGGTGGTCCCTGAAAGAGTACATTGAACTTAGTCTCAATTTAGGTGTAAATTGATTCAGAGTAAGTGTACTCTATCGTTTGTAGTACGTAAGTGGCCAAGTGCAATTATCAATCCCATAGATAAGTAAAATCAAGAGTGTATCCAGATTTGTTTTTAATCAAGCTTTATAAGAGTGATAGAATTTTGGTTTGAGTTTTGTACTATCAATTAAGCTAAACAATTAACTAATAAAAGCAATCAACAACTAGATTATCAAGTATCAACAAGTAACAAGATGACATGGAATGGATGTAGTAAATCTTAAAGAGGAATAAGGCTAACCACTATCATGACTAAGGAAGCAACCTAGACATGTAAGATTATAATGGCAAACTTCATTGATATAAGACTAGAAGCAATCACTCTTGTACCCCTAATCCCTATGGCCAAGGCAATTAGGTTCTCAACTCCTTTACAAGATTAAATCCCCTAAGATTATATCTTAATCTCAATTCCCATAAAGGTACTATGATCTTAAGTTTGATTCTTCTCACTTAATCTCTTAAGTGTCCTCTTATAAGTGTTTTAAGTACAAGAAGAGTATGATTTACCTCTCCTCACACTAACATGCATGATCAAATTACCAATTGATTCAATTAAATTCCTACACATAACATTGGAATGGCCATCCTAACATAATGCATAGAGAATTTAACCATACAATTAATAACATGAATCAAGGATCATCAATCATAAGAAAAAAATTCAAAATCAACTCAATTAAACCATTATAAATCTAGAAATCTTGAATGCCCTTAACCAATCATGTAGCTAGCCTCACAAGAGGACTAGCCAACAAATGTCATCATACAAAACTTACAAAGCTTAGATGAATCCATTGTTAACTTCAAATCAAAAGAATTAAAAATTAAAGGTTGAATCTCTTCCCTTTTGGATATAGGTTGATCTCATTCCTTCAATTGCATTAAACTCTTCTATGCCTCAAATCCTTCCAAGGATGGTATGGGTGAAAGGGTTATGGAATGAATTATGGATTCAAATGGTAAGATGGAGTGAATTTGATGGATTGTCGATGATGTAGAGAGTGTGTGTATAAATGTGGTGTGGAATTGTATGTTTTGATATAGAAACTGCTCCAAATGATCTCTCTCCCGTAATTCATGCTCAATGATATTTATATCCCCTGAAAGCTTCTAGAATACCTGCACAACTTAACACTGACTTTGCATGAGCTCGACTCGAGCTGCCTCGGCTCGCCTCGAGTAGGCGCATGTTTTTCAACACGTATAGTGTGTTGACAGAGCTCGACTCATGCTCTGCAATCTCGAGTCGTACTTTGTTAAGTTCTGTCCTCCTTTCTTCATTTCGGCTCCCGAGTCCGTTTTGCTCCATTTTTAACCTGTTTTACATACACTTAAGCTTATTTCCACACATTTATCAATTTATAACACACTTCTCCTTATGAACACAAAACACTACAAAAAGGTACACAAATCGGATAAAACATACAAAAACTGACAAATAAAGACACTAAAATTTAGGTGAAAATAGCGACGATCTTGCATATATAGTGGTCACACACACCATTAGTATCTTATTAATTTTGGAAAAATTACTTTTCATGATTATGCATGGTATGCAACCAGGGCAATTAATTATGCATCATAAACCATTTACGACATCATTATCAATATATAATCAAAATAAAACATCAACTTAGTTTCAATTTATACAGATCCATGTTTGCCTATTTTGTAGCACTCACGAGCAAGAATACTCGATCGTTGTAGTAGTATATCCCAAGAAAAATTATCAATCCAATAAGGAGTTATATTCGTACTAGCAAAATACGTGAGCTCATGTTCATCGTTGTTGTTGTAAAGATGATCGGGATTTTGAGATTGATTAACAACTAAAACAAGGAGCAAGTAAATAAGGATATCAAATAAGAAAATGACGAGTAAAGATAATGGGTGCTAAAGTTCAAATATGGAAAATCATGGGATTAGAAACATCCAAGCACACTCGATTCATATTATCATGCAAACGGAATTCAACTCAATTGATGTAGACTAAGGGTGATCACGATTGTATCCTAAGCTCCCTTTCGGGTTACAAAGGTTGTTGATCCATTTTAGACTCCCAAAAGCACTTAAGATCAAAGCCCAACATTAACCCCTTCCATCTAGGTACTAGTTAGATTAAACTCTCCCTTTTTGTGTACTAAGGCCAACGAATGGATTGGTTCCCCTCATTGAATTCAAATATCATTTCGGTCAAACCCAAACTCAATGTCTATTCATGCCTTCCTAATACTATAGAGGGTCGTTTCCGTCTCACTCCAAGCAATACATACATGAACATCATGATAGCATTTAATTACCACAAATAATCCATTGATCAACAATCCATTAAACCAATAAACATTCATGAATAACAAACCATGCCATCACAACATCAAGACAATTAAACTCCATGAATAGAAATCAACATCAATTAAATCAAAAACCAATTTAATCCACATGATAATATAAATCTAATATGCTCTTCATATTCCTAATCCCACTAGAGGGATTAGCCTAACATGATAAAAGTAATAAAACAAATAAATGATTCATTACAAATACCCATAGTCTTAGATCTAAAGAAATACAAAATGAATGGATTCTTCCCTATCAATTTCTTGAAGAGAATCTTCTATTCTTCTTGATCTCCACCTCTAGCTCTTGATTTGAAGTCTTTAGCACCAAAAATGGAAGATATGATGGGTGGATGAAGATGGATGAAGATGATGGTGGAAAATGGAAGAAATGGTGTGTGAGGTGTGTGTAGATGATAGGATTTCGGATCTTCTCTACAAAGTGTTGAAATGGGGTCTATTTATACCCCATGTGGGCCTTCTAGAAGATTCTGATTTTTTAGCAGGAATTACACCTACACGGCTCGAGCTCTGCACACGGCCACAGGGGTGGCCGTGTTGTGTAATCTGGTGTCCGCACACGGCTTCTAGGACAGGGCCGTGCGCGGTACACGGCCCGTGTTCTGCGCTCGACCCGTGCTCTGCGCTCGGCCACAGGGGTGACCGAGTTGGTGTTTCTGGCGACATCACACGGCCTCATGCATAGGCCCGTGTGCGGAACTCGAGGCGTGTTCAAGACACGACCCGTGTTCCTGCAGCTTCTTCTTCTCTTTCACTATTTCGGCTCGTTCTTCCTCGTTTCAACTCCGAATTGAGATCCGCTTTTTCCTACATCTTCCTTATCATGTTTAGCATCAAATAAAAAGTGAAAATCTTAAGTTTAAGCTCATTCACACACATTTCAATAAAAACACAAAACACAACCAAATAACACATAAAATACGGATAAAATAATACGAAAACACATATAAAAAGACACTAAAATGTAGGTGAAAATAGCTCTAATCAACCCCCAAACTTAAGGTGTTGCTCGTCCCCGAGCAACGAAAATGACAAACCAAAAGGAGAAATTTTCACCTAGAAAAAGACTAAACGAACATAAGCAATAACACATCGTTAGCAATAATAACTACAAACTATGCTAAGTCATCCTACAACATTAAAATCATGACATGAGAAATTAATAAGTTCAATCAAAAGAGAATAAAGTGTAATATAGTTCCTTTTAAGTCCAAGCCTCACAATGGATATTAATGTCTCTCAACACTCTTTTGAAATAGGGTATATCACACTCATTAATCGATTGGCTCGACTCACTATAAGCTTGCTCGCGGACTATATTCACAAACCACCAAAGTTTCAATTAATGATCAAAAAGGTCTTTAATTAGGATGTAATGATAGGCTCTTTGGTATGGTAGGGAAGATATGGATAATAGTGACTCAACAAGTGTAAGTAATCAAAGAGATGGCCAATTTCCTCAACTTCTCCACATTTCTTTCTTCCTTTCTTATCTTTACAATCTAAAGCACTATTCATTAACTTTCCTTGGATTGAGCTTCTTTTGATGCATGCTTCCTATCTTTGAATTTTGTTTACTTGAACATTTTGATGTTGATTTGCTCCTATCTTACTTTGAGGTTGCATGTCCATTCTTGTTTTGCTCTTTTCATCCTTTTTCTTGCTTGTTTACCATGTCCTTTTCTTCTTTTGGTAATCAATCAATCCTTTCTAGCTACCATCTCCTCAATCACCCACACAAAGGTATATATAAGCTTTGAATAGGTCATTAAGGCTTGTAATGTGCTAAATTCACAAGAAATAGGCTTATAGGCTCAAAATGGTTAACTAAGGATGATGTTCAAGGTAGGGAACATATATGGCAATGACTATAATAACAAGGATGGCCTTAGATCATTTCACCACTCTCCACTAATCGGGCTCGTTCCTATAGTCCTTGAGCAAGTTCTAACTTATCAAACACAACCGATCCACTCATGAAGAAATATCATGTATGCATGGTTGAGGCTCAAATGCTCACAAGCTTGTGCTCGGACCCTAAGGAACTTATTACACCACATTCATCTCAAAATTGAACAAGTTAAGTAAAACATGTCACAATTTGAAAGTGTAGAGCTTCTTAATCATAATTTGTCATCACTTATCACCACAACCTATCATCACTCACATTCAAAAATGACTCACGACATCCCTAAACAAACCACCAAACATCCCAAGACAAGAATGAAAATACACACAACATACAACTAAGGACTCAACAAACAAGACACAACAAAAGCACAAAACACACAAAAACACAAAATACCATCATCCATAAGAAAATTAAGCACACATTCATCCCAACCTTTATTGAAAAGGAAATCCTAAATTACGAAAGTAAACCTCCCACAAACATAACACATGAAGTAGCATGCTAGTCACAACAATCCAAATCAAAATCAATTCATTTCAAGTAATAAAATGATAAGGTGTAGAGTACTCCCTCAATAGGCATTTGGTAAGGAAAGCGTTAGCTTCAAGCTCCATCATGCTTCCAATACCTCCCATTCATGCTCAAACACTTAACAAACACCATTATTTCAACAATTTCATTATAAATATGGACTATCATGCACTTCAACACCACCAATCATGCCAAAATCAACCCAAACTCATGAGAAAAATTTTAAAATTGACCCAATTTTTACTAGAATCATACTCAAGTGGTGAGTCACACCACACACTCTCCCCCCAAACTTAAATCGAAACAAGAGTGGAGACTTAAGTTTGCAAAAAGTGGTGAGACTTACCCTTGTAGTTTCCATTGATGATCTTCTTGTTGAGAAGTAACCGCATCCACACGACTCAAGCGATGTCCACCACGCACTATCACCCCCCAAACTTAACTCGAGACAAGAGTCACGAATTAAGTTTGCAACAAATGTTGGAACATATCAACTTGAATCCATGAAGCATTTCTCTTTTCTTCAATGTGCATTTTTTTCTCCATGAGCACAATCAACCTACAAGGCCAAAACAAACAAACAACAAAAACAAAGCAATAAAGATAGTGATGGGGTGCCTCCCATCGAGCGCTAAGTTTAACGTCTTCAAGCTAGACGAATGTTTAGCTCATCTTTCACATAAAGTATCCACAAAGAGGGTCTCCCTTTGTGATGGATCCACATAGTGCTTCACACGATGACCATTGACCAAGAACTCTCCCCCGTTCTCATCTATAACCTTTAGAGCTCCCCCATCAAGTACTTCCTTTACCACATAAGGTCCTCTCCATTTGGACTTCAACTTGCCCGGGAAAAGTCTTAGTCGAGAATTAAATACCAACACCTTCTCACCCTTTTCAAAGCTCTTCTTCCTCAAACGAGCATCATGCCACCTCTTGGTTTTCTCCTTAAAAATCCTTGAGTTTTCATAAGCATTTTCTCTAAATTCCTCAAGCTCATTCAATTGTAAGAATCGTACCTTCTTCGAAGCTTTCATGTCAAAATTCAACTTCTTAATGGCCCAATAAGCTTTATGCTCTAACTCCACGGGAAGATGGCAAGACTTGCCATAGACAATTTGAAAAGGAGACATACCAAGAGTGGTCTTGAATGCGGTTCGAAAGGCCCACAATGCATCATCATGTTTATTTGACCAATCCTTTCTACTCACACTCACTGTTTTCTCCAAGACTTGTTTGATTTGTCGATTAGAAATTTCAGCTTGACCATTCGTTTGAGGGTGATACGGAGTAGACACTCGATGCTTCACTCCATAAGTCTTGAGAATGTTCTCCATGAGCTTATTTATGAAGTGACTACCCCCATCACTTACCAACACTCTAGGTACTCCAAATCTTGTGAAGATATGCTTCTTTAGAAACCCCATGACTACTCTAGCATCACTTGTTCTTGAAGGTATGGCCTCAACCCATTTCGAGACATAGTCAACTGCCAATAGGATGTATAGGAATCCATTAGATTGAGGAAATGGTCCCATGAAATCGATGCCCCACACATCAAATATCTCCACTTCTTGAAAGCTCTTAAGGGGCATCTCATCCCACTTGGAGATTCCTCCCATCCTTTGACATCGATCACAACCCTCTACAAATTTCTTACAACTTTTGAACAAAAATGGCCAATACAACCCCGATTGTAAGACTTTTGCAGCGGTCTTTTGAGCTCCAAAATGGCCTCCACTAGGTGAATAGTGGCAAAACTCCAACACACTATTCCATTCTTCCTCGGGCACACATCTTCGCACAAGAGAATCATTACACATCTTGTATAAGAATGGATCATCCCACAAGTAACTTTTAACATCATGAAAGAACTTCTTGGATTGATACTTATTAAGCTCATAAGGCCTCCTTCCACTAGCCAAGTAATTCACATAGTCCGCATACCACGGGCTTCCTTCTTCCTCCACTAAAGCCTCAATTTGATAGCAATCACACTCCAAGATTTCTTCATCGGGAAAAACCTCCTTGATTAACTCATAAGTACTTTCACAATGCTCCCTCGACTCTAACCTTGAAAGATGGTCGGCTATCACATTCTCCGTGCCCTTCTTATCTCTCACTTCAATATCAAATTCTTGAAGAAGTAGTACCCATCTTATCACCCTTGGCTTTGCATCCTTCTTTGCCATGAGATACTTGATAGCGGCATGGTCGGTGTATACAATGGTTTTCGTTCCTACCAAATAAGGATGAAACTTATCAAATGCGTATACTACCGCCAAGAACTCTTTTTCGGTAGTAGTGTAGTTCCTTTGAGCCGCATCAAATGTCTTGCTTGCATAGTAAATAGCTCGAAATTTTTTCTCTCTTAGTTGCCCCAAAACCACTCCAAGAGATACGTCACTTGCATCACACATCAATATAAATGGCTCCTTCCAATCGGGGGTGATCAAGATGGGTGATCAAATCAAAGCTTCCTTTAGCACCTGAAAAGCATTTAAACAATTATCATCAAACTTAAATGGCACATCTTTTTCAAGGAGATGAGATAGAGGTTTAGAAAATGAAGAAAAATTCTTGATGAATCTACGATAGAACCCGGCATGACCAAGGAACGATCGTACTCCCTTCTCATTTGTTGGCGGTTGATGAGTGATATTTTTACCTAGATTTTAGTGTCTTTTTATATGTGTTTTCGTATAATTTTATCCGTATTTTATGTGTTATTTGGTTGTGTTTTGTGTTTTCATGGAAATGTATGTAAATGAGCTTAAACCTACTATTTTCACTTTTATTTGATGCTAGATATGATAAGGAAGGCATAGGAAGAAGCGGATCTCAATTCGGAGTTGAAACGAAGGAGAACGAGCCAAAACAGGAGCCAGCACCAACATGGGCCGTGTAGCCAACACGGCCCTGTAAGAGATAGCCGTGCGGCGACATCAGAACATCCAACACGACCACCCTGTGCCCGTGTCCAATCGCACGAGTCGTGTTGGCAGAACGAGCCGTGTCATCAACACGGCCCTGTAAGCAGAGGCCGTGTGCCGACATCAGAAGACACAACACGGCCACCTTATGGCCGTGTTACTGAGCACGACTCGTGCTGTGTAAATTCTTGGAAAAAAATCAGAATCCTTCTAGAAGCCTCCCAAGGGGTATAAATACCCAATACTTCAATATGCAAAGAAGATCCGAAATTCCACCTTCCCCACACACCTCACACACCATTTCCTCCATTTTTACACCATCATCTTCATCCATTCACCATCCTTTGGATCTACAATCATCCAACCATCAAAATCATCATCAAATTGAAGAAAAGAAGCAAGGAAGAGAGGAAGATAACAAGGGAAGGAAATAAACCACCATTGAAGTGACATCAAGGGAGTTTCAATTCATTTCTTATATTAAACCTCATAGTTTCATCATGTTTTTGAAGGATCTTAATGTTTATGTTAATTTCCTTGTTAATATGATAGGCTAATCTCCCTTGTGAGATTAGCAACATGAGAGTTGTTGGATAATTTTGGGGATTTGTGTATTTTAATTCATATGTTGATTGGATCTATGATTTTCTACCATTGATTATTAATTGCTTGAATTGTATTGATGATTTGTGTGTTTATTTATTCTAGATATGTGATTAGATTGAGAAATCAATTATATGCTTAGGATAATTAAGTGAATCATTTCATCAAACACTTCATGTGCATTATAGATTGTGAAGAGATTGAGAAGTCCTTCATAGTTTAGAACCCTTTGGTAGGACATGTGATTGGTTTGATCGAGAGATTGATTAATTGTGTGAAGGGACTCTCATTTAAGCTTAGTACCTAGTTGGAATTGTTTAAGTGAGAACCAATTCATTGAGCTATTTGATATTCATATCCTATTCATTCCGAGAGGGAGTTTAGGTGATCTTAGTGTTGGCCCTTAGTCTTCAATCCATGACACATATGAATTTGATGCATAATTCCTAGAATTTCCACTTCTTGATTGTTGTAAATCTCACTTTTAATCAATTTGGTAAACCACTTTCCATCATCATCTTGTCTACTTTCATTTATTTGCATTTAATTACTTGTTTACTCAACCATCCATCTATGATTCGTTTCTATAAAATCGTGATAAACGTGATATCGCTTAAGTGCTAGCATCGACCTCCCTGTGGTTCGATAAATTCTTGAATTGGTCAACCCGACTACAAGTTATGGCTAATCAAATGGCGCCGTTGCCGGGGAGGTAACGGTTGCTAGTCGCTTAAAGAAGGAACGTTTAAAGCGATCTTACTAGAGACATTTTTTTTTCTTGTATTTATTACTTGTTTTTGCTTTGTGAAACTTTGTTCTAACTTCTCTCATTTTTGAAGGTATATGCAAACAAGATCCAAAGGGAAACAAGTAGAACCTATTGATTGGGAGATTGAGCATACATTGAGAAGGAGAAGAAAGGAGAACAAAAATAGTGGTCAAATGGAGAATTTTCAAGGTGATAATCGTGTGGAGATAGAGCATGATGGGGAAGGAGGACACAATATGAACGTGCAAGACAACGCACATCAATTCAATGAAAATCCTCCCCAACAAGCCTATCAAAATTATGGAGCTATGAACAACCAAGCTTTGCTTCAACAAATGGTTCAACAAGTTCTAAGGCAACAAGGCTTTCAACAAGCTTATGCTCCTCCACAACAAGCATATGTACCACCACCTCCACCTCCGGTTCAACATGGAATGCAAAATGATCAAAGGGTGATCCGGGATTTCTTCATGCCAAGGGCAATTCCACAAATGATGGGACCACCAATTCATGCCAACAACTTTGAATTTAAAATGGGCTTGATTTCATTGGTGAGAGAGCAACAATTTGGTGGAGCCCCGAATGAAGATCCTAATGCTCATCTAGCCCAATTTGTGGAGATTGCTAACACCGT
This sequence comes from Pogostemon cablin, assembly GCA_023678885.1. NCBI lineage: Eukaryota > Viridiplantae > Streptophyta > Magnoliopsida > Lamiales > Lamiaceae > Pogostemon > Pogostemon cablin. The sequence goes on along the minus strand of CM042965.1, from coordinate 32,674,215 downwards.
GAAGATGAATGGGGTGAGTGAAGATTGCATCAAGATGAGGTTGTTCCCATTTTCTTTAAAGGATAGAGCAAGAACATGGTTATCTACCATTACTCCCGGTACGTGCAACACATGGGACGAGCTAGCACAATTGTTTTTGAACAAATACTTCCCACCTTCCAAGACGCTTCAAATGAAGAGCTTGATCACTCAATTCAAGCAAATGCCTCAAGAGAGTTTTTACGAAGCGTGGGAAAGGTTTAAGGATATGCTACGTAAGTGTCCACAACATGGTTTCCCGGAGAATCAACAAGTTGGATTTTTCTATCAAGGACTTGTGAATGGGCAAAGAGTGCTTGTTGATGCTTCGGCGGGTGGATCCGTACTTGGAGTAACTCCGGAAAGGGCCATAAAAATATTTGAAGAGATTGCTACAAATGTGTACCAATGGCCATCGGAGAGGGTAAGTGGATGCTATGGATTTGAAAGTTTTGATCAAGGGCAACAATATAATGTGAAGAGTGTAAGTGTTGAACCAAGTATGCCAAGCATGGAAAAGATAGTGGCGGAGGTCATGAAACAAATGAGCTTGAATCAAAGTGTGAACAATCAAGGAGCGAATATGGTTGAGGGGCTAAAAGTCAAGCAAGGTGTGCTACCTCCGAATGTTGTGGATGGTGAACAATGGGCCAACTCTATGCCACGTGTTGAGGATGTATCGTACATGCAAGGAAGAAACTACCAAGGGAATTACCAAAACAATTTCCAAGGTAGTTTCAACCAAAGTCAAGGAAGCTATCCACCAAGGCAAGGGGGTTTCAATGGTCAAAGTAGCGGAAGCTCATATCCACAACAACAACAAAGGCAAGGGAACTTCTCCTACTCAAACCCGAGCAATGCGGTTGCGTATCCTCCGGGGTATCATCCGGGAGCTAAAGCGCCAAATAATGAAGGGAAGGCGACTACCGAAGAACTTCTTGAAAAATTGATTGCTTCCAACAAAAATCAAGAGGAAATGATTGAAAGAAAATTCAAGGCTTTTGAGGAAGTAAATGAAAGACGATTAAAAGCCTTGGAGTATTCGTTTGGTCAAATGGCGAGCTCAATGAGCGCTCAACAAAAAGGAAAGTTTCCGGCTACAACCGAGGTTAATCCCAAAGCTCAATGTTTGTTGGTTGATACGAAGGAGGAACGAAAGGTTGAAGAAGGGTTGGTGGAAAGCAAGGTTGTTGAAGAAATGGAAGAGATAAAGAACAAAGAAGAGAAGGGGCCTAAATGGATACCTAAGTGGAAGAGGGTGCAAGAGGAAAAGAAAGTTGAGGAAAAGATCAAGGAAGAAGAGTATAAGCGTGACTATTGGGGTATTCCGATCACTCCATTTCCTATTCCCTATCCACAAATGTTTGTAAAGGAAGAGAAGAAAAAGGAGTTTGAGGAGTATGTGAAAGAGCTCAAGAAGAAATATGAGGAGAAAAAGAAAGAGGAGCAACCCGAAACAAGTGAGTCGATGCTAAAAGGGGGGCCTACAAAAGTTGGTGATCCGGGGAAGTTCATAATCCCTTGTGATTTTGAAGGAAAAAGCACCCTTGATGCATTGTGTGACTTGGGGGCAAGTGTCAACGTGATGTCTCATGCCACGTTTAAAGACCTTGAAATTGGAGAGCTAAAGCCTACGACTATCCGTCTTGAAGTGGTAAATGGTGAAGTTGTGAAGCCACTTGGGATTGTTGAAGACGTGGAGGTGAAAGTGAAGGGGTTAGCATTTCCGGTTGATTTCATGGTGTTGGAAGTAAAGGCGGACCCTCGAGTTCCACTCATTTTGGGAAGACCATTTCTAGCCACCGGGAGAGCAAAGATTGATGTTGGTAGAGAGGAGTTATCATTGAGCTCAAAAGGAAAGAATGTCACATTCTTGTGCAAGAAAGATAAAGGGATCAAGCCTCATCACTTAAAGCCTCCGGATGATTTTGATGATCATGATTCTCTTCTCTTTGACAATTTAAACTCATTTCTTCATGATTATATGAAAATGTCCAATTCTAACTTGTCTTCTTGTGATGTTAATAAGATGAAAGCATCGGAGCTTGATTGGAAGATTGACAAAGGAGAAAGAGGAAGTCAACTAGAATCACTTCTTGATGACGATTTGATGCTAGTGAGCAAGAATGGAGAAGTTGAGCTAGTGGACAAGAAGAAGGCTAAGCTAATGTTTAAAGTGAGAATGCGAGGAGAAAGTGGGATGGACCATCCTTTGGTCCAATGATCGTAAAATTCCGTCCGGCTTGAAGACGTTAAACTTAGCGCTAAATGGGAGGCAACCCATTCTTTTGTTATTTTGATGCTTTTTGTTGATTTTGGTCTTGTAGGTGGAATGTGCTTGTGAGAAAAATGCATGTTGAAGAAAGGAGAAGTGCTTCATGGATTTGAGTAAAAATGTCACCATTTGTTGCAAACTTAATTTTCGACTCTTGTATCAAGTCAAGTTTGGGAGGAAAGTGCATGGTGAACATAGCTTGAGTCGTGTGGATGCGTTTACTTCTCCACAAGAAGATCATCAATGGAAACTACAAGGGTAAGTCCCACCACTTTTTGCAAACTTAATTCTCACTTCTAAGTTCGATTTAAGTTTGGGGGGAGAGTGCGTGGTGTGACGTACCACTTGAGTGTGCTTGATATGATAATATTGATGATGATAGGTCTTCTTGTAAAATTCACTCAATTTTAAAAAATTTTCTCATGAGTTTGGTTTGATTTTGGTATGATTGGTGGTGTTGAAGTGCATGATAGTCCATATTTGTTAAATGCAATGGTTGAGCTAATGGTGTTTGTTGAGTCTTTGAGCATGAGTGAAAGGTATTGGAAGCATGAATGGAGCTTGGAGCTAACGCTTTCATTATCAAATGCCTATTGAGGGAGTACTCTACACCTTATCACTTCTAGTCGCTTGACATATTTTGATTTGGATTGAATGGATTAGCATGTTACTTCATGTGTTATGTTTTTGGGATGTTTACTTTCGTAATTAGGATTTCCTTTTCAATAAAAGTTGGGATGAATGTGAGCTTAAATGTTATGGATGATATAGAATGTGTGCTTCATTTTTCAATGATGGTGATTTTTATTCTTGCATGTTATGTGTTTTTTTTTGTTTCTTGTTTGTTGAGTCTTTATTTTATGTTTTGTGTGTTTTCTTATTTTTGTCTTGGTATGTTTGGTGGTTTGTTTTGGAATGTTGTGAGTCATTTTTGAACATGAGTGGTGATATGTTGTGGTAGTAAGTGATGACAAGTTATGATTAAGAATCCCTACACTTTCGAATTGTGACATGTTTTACTTAACTTGTTCAATTTTGAGATGAATGTGGTGTAATAAGTTTCTTAAGGTCCAATGCATAAGCTTGTGAGAATTTGAGCCTCAACCGTGCATACATGGTTTTTTTCCTTCATGAGTGGATCGATTGAGTTTTGATAAGCTAGAACTTGCTCAAGGACTATAGGAACGAGCCCGATTTGTGGAGATTAGTGAAATGATCTAAGGCCATCCTTGTTATTATAGTCATTGCCATATATTTCCCTACCATGAACATCATCCCTAGTCAACCACTTTGAGCCTTAAAGCCTATTCATTGTGAATTTAGCACATTATAAACCTTGATTACCCATTTGAGCCTTATATAATTACCCTTTTGTGTGGGTGATTGAGGAGATGGTAGCTAGAAAGGTTTGATAAGGAAGAAAAAAAAAGGGAAATGGTAAACAAGCAAGAAAAAAGGATGAAAAAGAGCACAAGAAAGAATGGACATGCAACCTCAAATCAAGAAAATGAGCAAAGCAATAACAATATGCTCACGTACTTAAAAGTTCAAAGAAGGAAGCATGCATTAAAAGAAGCTAAAAATCTAAGAAAAGTTGATGATTAGTGCTTGAGATTACCAAAGTTGAGAAAGGAAGAAAGAAAAGTGGAGAAGTTGGAGAAATTGGCCATCTCTTCGATTACTTACACTTGCTTAGTCACTATTATCCATATCTTCCATACCCTACCAAAGAGCCTATCATTACAACCTTAATAAAAGACCTTTTTGATCGCTAATTTAAACTTTGGCGGTTTGTGAATATAATCCACGAGCAAGCTTATAGCGAGTTAAGCCAATCGATTGATGAGTGTTGTTTTACCTACTTTAAAGAGTGTTGAGTGAAATTTATAACCTATGTAAGGCTTGGACTAAAAGGGACTATATTACACTTTATTCTCTTTTGATTGAACTTGTTAATTTCTCATGTTATAATTTTATTGATGTAGGATGCCTTAGCATAGTTTGTAATTCTTATTGCTATTGATGTGTTATTACTTATGTTCGTTTAGTCTTTTTCTAGGTGAAAATCACTCCTCATGGTTTATCATTTTCGTTGTGCGAGGACGCACAACACTTTAAGTTTGGGGGTGTGATGAGTGATATTTTCACCTAGATTTTAGTGTTTTTTTATATGTGTTTTCGTATAATTTTATCCGTATTTTATGTGTTATTTGGTTGTGTTTTGTGTTTTCATGGAAATGTGTGTAAATGAGCTTAAACCTACTATTTTCACTTTTTATTTGATGCTAGATATGATAAGGAAGGCATAGGAAGAAGCGGATCTCAATTCGGAGTTGAAACGAAGGAGAACGAGCCAAAACAGTGAAGAAAAACAGGAGCCAGCACCAACACGGGCCGTGTAGCCAACACGGCCCTGTAAGAGATAGCCGTGCGCCGACATCAGAACATCCAACACGACCACCCTGTGCCCGTGTCCAATCGCACGAGTCGTGTTGGCAGAACGAGCCGTGTCATCAACACGGCCCTGTAAGCAGAGGCCGTGTGCCGACATCAGAAGACACAACACGGCCACCTTATGGCCGTGTTACCGAGCACGACTCATGCTGTGTAAATTCCTGGAAAAAAATCAGAATCCTTCTAGAAGCCTCCCAAGGGGTATAAATACCCAATACTTCAATATGCAAAGAAGATCCGAAATTCCACCTTCCCCACACACCTCACACACCATTTCCTCCATTTTTACATCATCATCTTCATCCATTCACCATCCTTTGGATCTACAATCATCCAACCATCAAAATCATCATCAAATTGAAGAAAAGAAGCAAGGAAGAGAGGAAGATAACAAGGGAAGGAAAGAAACCACCATTGAAGTGACATCAAGGGAGTTTCAATTCATTTCTTGTATTAAACCTCATAGTTTCATCATGTTTTTGAAGGATCTTAATGTTTATGTTAATTTCCTTGTTAATATGATAGGCTAATCTCCCTTGTGAGATTAGCAACATGAGAGTTGTTGGATAATTTTGGGGATTTGTGTATTTTAATTCATATGTTGATTGGATCTATGATTTTCTACCATTGATTATTAATTGCTTGAATTGTATTGATGATTTGTGTGTTTATTTGTTCTAGATATGTGATTAGATTGAGAAATCAATTATATGCTTAGGATAATTAAGTGAATCATTTCATCAAACACTTCATGTGCATTATAGATTGTGAAGAGATTGAGAAGTCCTTCATAGTTTAGAACCCTTTGGTAGGACATGTGATTGGTTTGATCGAGAGATTGATTAATTGTGTGAAGGGACTCTCATTTAAGCTTAGTACCTAGTTGGAATTGTTTAAGTGAGAACCAATTCATTGAGCTATTTGATATTCATATCCTATTCATTCCGAGAGGGAGTTTAGGTGATCTTAGTGTTGGCCCTTAGTCTTCAATCCATGACACATATGAATTTGATGCATAATTCCTAGAATTTCCACTTCTTGATTGTTGTTAATCTCACTTTTAATCAATTTGGTAAACCACTTTCCATCATCATCTTGTCTACTTTCATTTATTTGCATTTAATTACTTGTTTACTCAACCATCCATCTATGATTCGTTTCTATAAAATCGTGATAAACGTGATATCGCTTAAGTGCTAGCATCGACCTCCCTGTGGTTCGATAAATTCTTGAATTGGTCAACCCGACTACAAGTTATGGCTAATCAGCGGTGGAAGCTTCTCTATAGCAACAACTTTGGCTCGGTCAACTTGCAATCCCTTTGAAGAGATGTGATGTCCAAGTACAATGCCATCATTTACCATGAAATGACACTTCTCCCAATTCAACACTAAATTAGTGTCTTGACATCGCTTCAAAACAATAGCAAGGTTAGACAAACAATTATCAAAAGAAGAACCAAACACCGAAAAGTCATCCATGAAAACTTCCATTATATTCTCAATTAATCCTTCAAAGATTGCCATCATACACCTTTGAAAGGTGGCCGGTGCATTGCAAAGTCCGAATGGCAATCTTCGAAAAGCAAATATTCCATAAGGACAAGTGAAAGCGGTCTTTTCTTGGTCTTCGGGTGCTATGAGAATTTGGTTATACCCAGAATACCCATCAAGAAAGCAATAAAACTCATATCCGGCCAACCTATCCAACATTTGATCCAAGAAAGGTAAGGGGAAGTGATCTTTACGTGTGTTTTCATTAAGCTTCCTATAATCAACACACACACGCCACCCCGTCACCGTCCTAGTGGCTATGGTCTCATCTTTATCGGTCTTCACTATAGTCATACCCCCTTTTTTAGATACTACATGCAATGGGCTCACATAAGGGCTATCACTAATAGGAAAAATCATATCGGAGTCTAACCACTTAAGAACCTCTTTTTTTACCACTTCTTGCATGATAGGATTAAGTCTTCTTTGGTTTTGAACACAAGCTTTCCCTTCATCCTCAAGTCTTATCTTATGCATGTAAATTGTTGGACTAATTCCCTTCAAATCATTAATACACCAACCAATAGCCGACTTATGCTCTTTAAGGATATTAAGCAATTTATCAAGTTGACTAGAAGTTAGAGATGATGATACAATTACCGGATATGTCTCATTTTCACCAAGGTAGGCATAAGTAAGATGATCGGGTAGAGGCTTCAACTCCACCTTCTTTTCCTTTTTCTCTTCTTGCTCGAGTGGATCTCTAAGTGGTAAGAACTTTTCATTTCCCCTTTAGATGGCGGCTGCAACCTCTTGAGCTTCACTACAATCACCTAGATCAAGCAAACAATTAATCAATTCTTCATTTAAATCAAGAGAAGTAGTAGAAATATTAGAAAGAGATAGAGAATTGCTCAAGCAAAGTTCAAGTGGATCCTTGGTTACAATGGAAGGCCAACTCTCCTCGACACTTCCCTTTACAACATCCATACTTTTGCATTCTTCATCATTCATTGGATATTGCATGGCCTTGTGTAGAGAGAATACCACTTCCTCATCATTAACCCTCAACTTCAATTCTCCCTTGTAGACATCAATAAGAGCTCTCCCGGTAGCAAGAAACGGTCTCCCAAAAATCAATGGCACATTTTCATCCTCCTCCATATCTAGAACAACAAAATCCACCGGAAAGACGAACTTATCAACTTTCACCAACACATCTTCAACTACTCCTTTTGGATGTGTCATAGATCGATCCGCCAATTGAAGTGTGATGGAAGTTGGCTTTACTTCACCTAATCCAAGCTTCTTGAATATGGAGAGAGGCATTAGATTAATGCTTGCACCGAGGTCACAAAGAGCCTTGTTCTTCTTGTTCTTTCCAATTTCACATGGTATAATGAAACTACCCGGATCCTTCAATTTTTGTGGAAGTTTCCGTTGTAGAATGGCACTACACTCTTCGGTTAGATTAACCATTTCATTATCCACAAGACTTCTTTTCTTTCCTATGATGTCCTTCAAGAAACGAGCATAATGAGGCATTTGATCCAAAGCATCGGCGAAAGGGATATTGATTTGAATCTTCTTGAAGATTTCAAGAAACTTTTTGAACCTCTCATCCAAACCCTTCTTCAAGAACCTTTGAGGAAAAGGAACCGGTACTTGAGTCTTGGGTATTCCCCAACTATCTCTTTCAACTTCAACTTCCTTTTCCCTTAACTCCTTTGCCTTTTTCCACTTTGGAATTCTCTCTATCTTCTCTTCATCTTTCTTTTGCTCAACAATTTCTTTTTTCTTGCTTACTTCCTCCATTTCAATCTCTTCTTGCACCAACCCTTCTTCCACCTTGCTTTCCACTTCCCTTTCAATGACAATACTATCTTCTTTAGGCATAGGAGGTTCCTCATACTCTTTTCCACTTCTAAGAGTGATAGCTTTGCAATCTTCTTTAGGATTAGTTACCGTGGTAGATGGAAACTTTCCTTGTTGGTGTTGAGATCCCACGGAAGAAGCAATTTGACCCATTTGATACTCAAAAGCTCTCATCCTATTGTCGGATTTCTTCTCATTTTCCTCCATTCTAGCCTCCATCTTTGCATCTCTTTTTTCCATGTAAGCCCTTGTGTCTTTCATGAATGCCATTAATGTCTCTTCCAATGTTGCTTTCCCTTTTCCATTGGCGGCTTAGCACTCGGATCGAATCCCGGAGGATATGACACGGCGGCTTGAGGATTAGAGTAAGAAAGATTCTCATGCTTCCTCGGAGCTTGATAATTTCCACTTGATTGATTGAAATTGCTTCCCCGAGCTTGCCCTTGATATCCTCCTTGGTAATTACCTTGATTAGAAGGATAATTACCTTGGAAATTCCCTTGATGATGGAAATTCCCTTGGTAATTTCTCCTATCTAAATAGGCAACATCTTCTACACTTTGCATAACCTTGCTCTCATCATTCACCATAGAACTTGTGCTTCCCCCTTGGCTTACTCCTTGAGTGATCAAATTCAATTGCTTTGTTAAAGCTTGAATGCTCTCATTGAATTCTTTCATTCCTTCATTTTGAAACACATCACTCTTCACTTTGTTCACACTCTCCACTTGAGCTACCTTTCCAAATGCATAACCTCCCATTACTCGCTCGGAAGGCCATTGGTAAGCATTCATTGCAATGTCTTCAAAAATATCCATGGCTTTCATAGCATCCACTCCAAATATAGACCCTCCGGATGAGGCATCTACATGCATCCAATTTTGTTGATTCAACCCTTGGTAAAAGAAAGCCACTTGTTGATTCTCATGAAAATCGTGTTGAGGACACTTTCGGAGCATCTCTTTGTAGCGTTCCCATGCTTCATAAAAATTTTCATCCGGAAGTTGCCTAAATTGAGTGATAAGGCTTTTCAATTGGAGCGTCTTTGAAGGAGGAAAGTACTTGTTTAGGAACCTTTGCTCAAGATCTTCCCATGTATTACAACTTCCCAAAGGAATTGTATTGTACCATGCTTTAGCCTTGTCTCTTAAAGAAAAAGAGAACAACCTCATTCGAATAGCATCCTCCGACACTCCCTTCATCTTGACGGTATTTGCAACCTCCAAGAAAGTAGATAGATGAGTGTTCGGGTCTTCAAGAGGACCTCCCCCAAACTGATTTGCTTTAACCATGTTGATCAATCCGGTCTTGATTTCATAATCATTGGCTTGAACCGGAGGAACCATATTGTGCACGGCTCTCGGTTGGAAGTAATCCCGAATTGCTCTAGGCCTTGGCAACTCTTGTTGTTGAAATATCCTTTGAGCTTCTTGATTGGCAAGCAATTGCATATACTCTTGATTTTGAGCAAAGACATTCCTCATTATCTCCATTTGATTCTCTTGCACTCCTTCTTGTACCCCCCTTTGATCTTGTAAAGGATCTTGGGGTGGATTATGATTGACATGATCTCCATGTTGATTCTCCATTTTTGTTCCTTTTCTCGCTTTACGCCTCTCTCGCTTTCTTTGTCGTGCGGTCCTTTCAATCTCTAAATTCAAAGGAATGATCGATTGATTTCCCTTTGATCTTGTGATCATAAAACACCTACGAAAAGGTTAAGAGTGAGACCACAAACAACAATAGTAAATAAAATAAAATAAAAAGAATCCTTATCAAGAACAACTAAAACAATAACACAGTACTCGACTAGTCCGTCAAACTCCCCGGCAACGGCGCCATTTTCTTGTTTGCCTATTTTGTAGCACTCACGAGCAAGAATACTCGATCGTTGTAGTAGTATATCCCAAGAAAAATTATCAATCCAATAAGGAGTTATATTCGTACTAGCAAAATACGTGAGCTCATGTTCATCGTTGTTGTTGTAAAGATGATCGGGGTTTTGAGATTGATTAACAACTAAAGCAAGGAGCAAGTAAATAAGGATAGCAAATAAGAAAATGACGAGTAAAGATAATGGGTGCTAAGGTTCAAATATGGAAAATCATGGGATTAGAAACATCCAAGCACACTCGATTCATATTATCATGCAAACGGAATTCAACTCAATTGATGTAGACTAAGGGTGATCACGATTGTATCCTAAGCTCCCTTTCGGGTTACAAAGGTTGTTGATCCATTTTAGACTCCCAAAAGCACTTAAGATCAAAGCCCAACATTAACCCCTTCCATCTAGGTACTAGTTAGATTAAACTCTCCCTTTTTGTGTACTAAGGCCAACGAATGGATTGGTTCCCCTCATTGAATTCAAATATCCTTTCGGTCAAACCCAAACTCAATGTCTATTCATGCCTTCCTAATACTATAGAGGGTCGTTTCCGTCTCACTCCAAGCAATACATACATGAACATCATGATAACATTTAATTACCACAAATAATCCATTGATCAACAATCCATTAAACCAATAAACATTCATGAATAACAAACCATGCCATCACAACATCAAGACAATTAAACTCCATGAATAGAAATCAACATCAATTAAATCAAAAACCAATTTAATCCACATGATAATATAAATCTAATATGCTCTTCATATTCCTAATCCCACTAGAGGGATTAGCCTAACATGATAAAAGTAATAAAACAAATAAATGATTCATTACAAATACCCATAGTCTTAGATCTAAAGAAATACAAAATGAATGGATTCTTCCCTATCAATTTCTTGAAGAGAATCTTCTATTCTTCTTGATCTCCACCTCTAGCTCTTGATTTGAAGTCTTTAGCACCAAAAATGGAAGATATGATGGGTGGATGAAGATGGATGAAGATGATGGTGGAAAATGGAAGAAATGGTGTGTGAGGTGTGTGTAGATGATAGGATTTCGGATCTTCTCTACAAAGTGTTGAAATGGGGTCTATTTATACCCCATGTGGGCCTTCTAGAAGATTCTGATTTTTTAGCAGGAATTACACCTACACGGCTCGAGCTCTGCACACGGCCACAGGGGTGGCCGTGTTGTGTAATCTGGTGTCCGCACACGGCTTCTAGGAAAGGGCCGTGCGCGGTACACGGCCCGTGTTCTGCGCTCGACCCGTGCTCTGCGCTCGGCCACAGGGGTGGCCGAGTTGGTTTTTCTGGCGACATCACACGGCCTCATGCACAGGCCCGTGTGCGGAACTCGAGGCGTGTTCAAGACACGACCCGTGTTCCTACACACGGTCGGCCGTGTTGTGCAGCTTCTTCTCCTCTTTCACTATTTCGGCTCGTTCTTCCTCGTTTCAACTCCGAATTGAGATCCGCTTTTTCCTACATCTTCCTTATCATGTTTAGCATCAAATAAAAAGTGAAAATCTTAAGTTTAAGCTCATTCACACACATTTCAATAAAAACACAAAACACAACCAAATAACACATAAAATACGGATAAAATAATACGAAAACACATATAAAAAGACATTAAAATGTAGGTGAAAATAGCTCTAATCAATCCATTTGTGGAACAACAACTTTTTCTAAAATCACACATATCCATTTTTCGAATAACAAATTCACCTCGAATCACATAGATCCTTATAAATGATATCTTCTCAGATCACACAGATCTATATTCAACAGTTTCCAATCACACAAATTTTTATAGGACAATGATATTATTTCAAATCACATAGATTTGCAACTTTTATCACAAATAATTTACAAATAATATTTAGTTGCATATGAACCCACTTTCCTCAAATCACATAAATCTACAACTTGTATCACAAATTAATCCAAAATAATTCATAACGTAAATAAACTAATCACAAATAATTCCTAACATAGTTAAACTAATCACAAATAATTTATAACATAATTGTCACATATTAATAAAAAATAATTCACACACAACATGTTTATGCATTGCAGTTGAACTTCTACTTACCTCTAATCACATAAATCCACAACTTGTATCACAATTTAATCATAAATAATTCACAAAATAATATTTACCAAATAATCACAAATAATTCACATACAACATGTTTATGCATAGTAGTTGAACCTTTACTTACTTCTAATCACATAAATCCACAATTTGCATCCCAATTTAATTATAAATAATTCACAAAATAATATTTACCAAATAATCACAAATAATTCACATCCAACATATTTATGCATTGTATTTGGACCTCTACTTACCTGAACTCCGACAGTAATACTATAGACCTCGTGAAGAAATATAACTTATTCCTTCCTTCCCTTTCCGTCATGCTCATCTCTCTTCCTTCTTTCTCTCATCTCTTCTTCTTCTCTCTTTCTCTCTCTCGCTCTTTCTCTCTCTCTTTTTTATTTTTCAACCGCGAACTGGTCGCTGCTATTCATTTCAAAGGAGGTATTCCCCCATTTATAATAAGAGTTGGGGGTTAACATCACCGCCACTAACCTTACTTACTATAAATATTAAGTAGCTATTTATAATAACTTACTATTTATAGTAAGTCAAATTATTATTATTATTATTATTATTAATTACAAATATACATGCAATACTTAATGGTTAGGATATGATACATAAATTAAAATACACACTTGTACATTTCTAGCCACTATTATTATTACGAGAACACGTGTGACACTTAATAATTAAGAAATAGTGTATTTATGTACATAAGATAATTTAATTATATATTCAAATTAATGCACGTAAATATTTGTGCACATATTCACATAATGTCACCATTATTATCATAGATGTCTCAAATAATATAAAAATGCAAAGACAGATAAAATGTAGAAACAATTACCACATAATTATCATATAATTATAAAATTCACGTAACACAGATTATATTATATTGGCACATGAGTAGTGAGAAGCTAGGGTATCACGCACCACCTCCTAAATCTGCTAAGGAACCACCTCCGAAGAAGAAAATGGACATCCCGGATCTGAAGCAGTCATAGAGGAGGAACAAGAGGGGCAGATAGAAAATCAGGATCCTCCAGAACAAGAGGAACAAATACAGAAAGTGAAGTGATGGCAAAAAGACCACTACATGAGGATGACATCGTCATCCGGGAAACTTTTAAGTCCACCAATGTAGAAGGATCAGGCGTAGTTGGAGCCGTTCAAGCCAATGAGTCAAACGACATAAGGCCAGCCCTGATAAATATAGTGGAGAGGAACCCCTTCGCCGAAGGTATTTTTTATGAGCCATACGGCCATCTTAAACATTTCAACAGTTATATGGATACTGTGAAAGTCTCGTATGCTACAGATAACCGATGGAAGATGAGACTTTACAGTTTTCATTAGTTGATAAGGCAAGGGAGTGGTATGATAACTTGGAAGGAGACAGTTGTTCTTATTGGACTGAACAACAACAGCTATTTGTTGATAGATTTATGCCACAGGGTAAAGTTCTTGCTTTGAAACATGAGATCAATCAGTTCAAGCAGCAAAGAGATGAGTCGTTTGGAGAGGCTTGGGAAAGATTCAGAGATGCATTGAGGAGATGCCCACAGCATGGATTTAAGAAGTCTCAACTCATCAGTGTCTTCTATAATGACCTTGATAGTGACTTGAGAGTGTTAGTGGATGCTTATGCTAGAGGAATGATTTTTGAAAAGACGTCAAGAGTCGTGGAAAAGCTATTTGATGATATATCAATAAATTCAAGAGATTGGCCTTCTGAAAGGATTCGTGGAACATATGTACATGGAAAAGTTGCACAAGTTGAAAAGAAGGTTGTTGAAACTGATAAGAATGATAAGGTTGTCACTCAATTGGAAGAGATGAACAAACACCTGATTACTCTGATCTTGAGTAAGATTGAGGGAGGCATCCAAGGGACTGCTAGTGAGGATGTAGTCATGAACCTTCAAGAGGTTAAGGACGCAAATTGGGCCATGGGACAGAGTCTCCATGGTACAAGAACACCTCAAATTTGGCAAGAAAATAGGAACCCTCAAGAAAATTCCAACTGCAGGAATAACCAAGGGGGAGGTCCTATTAATCAAGGAGGGAATTGGTAAAATTGAACAAGGCATGAGAACTTTGCATATTCAAATCCAAATAATGCAGTTCCATAACCTCTTAACTTTGATCATTGAGCCAAAACTGAAGAAGGAAGAGCTAGTATTGATGAAGTGTTGACCATGTATATGAAGAAGATTGATAGAGATATTGACAAGTTCAACAACTGCATTGTAATCATGGATTCTAATATGACAAAGCAGAATGAGGAAGTTAATAAGTAGTTGCAGAATCTCATGTATTCTATGGGTCAAATTTCAACTACAGTAAATCAGCAGCAGCACCAAATTCAGAATGGCAAGTTTCCATCTGACATGGAAATTAACCCGAAGGAATGCAATACGATCACTTTAAGGTAAGGAAATCAGTATGAAGGTCCAAAATTAATGCAGGACGTAACAATGACAGAGCAGAGCCACTCGGCCATGACTCGACCACGAACTCGAGCTGAGCTGGGTCTAGTGTTGAGAGTGGAATTTCACGTATTTTAGGTCTCACATTACACCGTTTTTGATAGAATGTGGCCATGATTTTGTATAGAATGACATGGTTTTCATATCTTGCATAATTAAGATGCTACTAAGGTGTTTTGTTGAGTTTTGAAGGGTAAAACATGTTCAAAAGTTCAAAGTTGGAATGAGGAGTGAAAGTGAGAAGGAATGCTGAAAAATACAGTCCATGTTGCACAAATTTCTGTATTCTTATAGAAGTCCAAATTGATCATATGATATATGGTTGGAAAGACACAGAAGATAGGGTCGTTTTGACATAAAGAACACCCCAATTGGATTCCAAACGAGAAAGTTATGATCAAAGTGCTAACGTCGCATATGCTGTACCGAGCAGCCACTTTGCATGACTTTTTACATATTCAAATGTTGGAGTTTCTCAGAGTTCTTTATATGGATAGAAAGCCAAGGAAAAGAGGAACACGTGAGCACAAAAATCATTCAAATTGGAGTCTGTATGAAGAAGTTATGCTCAAAACAGTGAAGTCGCACAGTGCAGTCTCCGCAGCTCGGGAGGCTGCTCGGCTCGAGCGGGACCAACATTTTGCGAATTTCCAGCCGAGTAGGGTGCCTTCAGATCCTACACGACGTTCCAGTTTCACTCATATCCTGCTCGGCAGGTTTGGAGGCCGCTCGGCCATGAGCTCGGCTCGAGCAAGGTGCCGAGCGGCCCAGTTCAGGGCCCAGACGGGGCCTGTTCGATGCAGCAGTGTATATATACCCTCAAATCGCGATTCTGAAGCAGTTTCGATCGCGAAAAAGTTACATCAGTCCTAGAAACAATTAGGGAGATCGAGACCCAAATTGGAGAGAACCCATCCATAACCCATCATCAATTCACACCTCCAATCCTTCCATATCAGATTGACAACCTGATTTCACCATCCATCCACTTTCAAGAGGGTTCCAAGTGCTAATTGAGGGAGAATCGAGCAATTGGAGAGACGGAGAAGGAACGAAAGACTACGTCTACACTAGAGTTTCATAATTCCTATCTTTTCCTTCCTTTTACTTTAATTTTTGGTATGAATTGCTTAGCCATGAGTATTGCTTGTGACCTCATGGGCTAATTTTATATACAGTTCTAAGGTTTGATGGATTGATTTAATTGATTTGGGGATTTAGACCAAAGATTGGGATTTTATGCAGTTGATCTTTTGATTTTACTTATTTATTAAGACATGCTTTTCTGCTTCGTAACGTCTTCATAATATATTCATGACATCCGCTATAATGCTTGGATTATTGTGTTAGCTTGTGTGCGTTCATGATTGGTAATGTCTATCTGTTAGGGATTAGAGTAGCTCCGCTATAAGCACTTTAATTTCATGAACTGGTTAATCAAATACTTGATTAGTTTAGTGGAACAATGCAATTAGACAATCAAGTAGGAAGTGAATAGAACCTTGTTGTAATTCCAGAAAATATCTTGTTAGTCGGGCTTACCATCCGGAGGTATTGTTGCTTGCTTTGATTAGTATCTAGGAATAAGGCTTGGTAATATTTGCGCACCTTAGGATTTAAACCAGATTAGACTGTTAGCTTTGAATCGAATCATATTCGGTGGGATAACAGGGATATGTGGTGTATTTTCAGTGAAACTGCATGAATGAACAATCGTAAGTTTAATAACCCAAATTAATTGGTCTCTACCTGATACCTTAGAACTGTTCGTTATCTCTTGATTAGAAACTTGCTTTTATTTTTATTGCTTTTTAATTAATTTAGTTATTTATATTTTCAGTAATTTAGATAATTAAATTCACAACTCCTGGATATCAGTTACTTGATTCTGATTAATTTAGTAATTTTAGGAAATAAATAATTAGCTGTCCTTTTGGGTTCGATAATTTAACTTGGTCACTTACCGCTACAATTGATATCCTTCATACTTGGGGATTAAATGCAATTAGACAATCAAGTAGGAAGTGAATAGAACCTTGTAGTAATTCCAGAAAATATCTTGTTAGTCGGGCTTACCATCCGGAGGTATTGTTGCTTGCTTTGATTAGTATCTAGGAATAAGGCTTGGTAATATTTGCGCACCTTAGGATTTAAACCAGATTAGACTGTTAGCTTTGAATCGAATCATATTCGGTGGGATAACAGGGATATGTGGTGTATTTTCAGTGAAACTGCATGAATGAACAATCGTAAGTTTAATAACCCAAATTAATTGGTCTCTACCTGATACCTTAGAACTGTTCGTTATCTCTTGATTAGAAACTTGCTTTTATTTTTATTGCTTTTTAATTAATTTAGTTATTTATATTTTCAGTAATTTAGATAATTAAATTCACAACTCCTGGATATCAGTTACTTGATTCTGATTAATTTAGTAATTTTAGGAAATAAATAATTAGCTGTCCTTTTGGGTTCGATAATTTAACTTGGTCACTTACCGCTACAATTGATATCCTTCATACTTGGGGATTAAATTGGAGTGCGCAGAAAAAGCCTATCATCTAGGAAGAGCCAAATTGCAGTCGAGCGACAGTCAGGCGAGTCAGGATGCAGCTCGGGGTGCTGTTCAACCCCAGCTCGAGTCGAGTTGCCTCCACTTGGCGAATCGCTTGAGCCCAGTTATGCTCCAAGATTTCCAGCATGTCCAAATTCTGTATTGAGCAAATCTGATCAGGCAATTGTTGATAAAAAATGACAGAGAGCTAAAAAATTGAGAGAAGCAGAAGTGGTATTCGTGAAAGACAATTTGGGACTTCCGAAAATAAAGGTACCAATTCCTTTCCCTCAGAGATTCTTGATAAAAAGCTTGGATGAAAAGTTTAAAAAGTTCGGTGATGTTATGAGCAGTGATTTCATAATCGGACCGGACCGGCCGGTTCAACTGGTTAAACTGGGAACCGGAGCCAAAATTGGTCCGGAATAACCCTATAACCGCTTTTGCAATTGGACCGGGAAGAACCAGTTTGATTCAAAAATTATCGGAAAACTAGTAAACCGGATGAACCGGAAATCCCTGATTTTGTTATAAAATTCACATCAATTCCAAAGCTTAACTCCAAAGAACTCCATTTCCCCTACTGAATCATTAATGGAAATTATTCAAATTTAAAAAATATATTATTATACCTATATTTTGTTCTCTCCATTGTTGCTAAGAATTAAAGACAAGAGATGAAAAAAGAAGGCAAAAGAGAACAATGTTGTAGAGTTTCTAAAGGAGAGGGGTGAGTGGGCGGCGTTTGAGAACCAAACGTGAACCATCATTGTTGTGAAAGAACAGAATCAGAAGAGTTTCTAAGGCGGCGGCCTTCGTTCGAGAGAGAGATACAAATCTAGGAGACTTCGTGCAGAGATCTGGGAGAATGTGTGCGGCGTGGGGAGGGGACTCAGGGGAAAGAAAGGCGATAAATGTTAACCTAATTTGATGTCATGCTTCTAACATTATATATATATTATCTATTTTCTTACATATTAAATTAATACTTATTAAGTGGGTTTCTTTATATTTGAAAATTAATTATTTTTAGTGTTTTGATATATTTTCTTATTACTTACTGATATTATTATTATGTGGCTATTATTAAATAATAATCTTTAAATTTAATTTTGTATTATAAAATAATTTTATTAATTAATATAATAATATAAAATATAATTTAAATATATTAATTTAATTTTTTGGTTGAACCTCCGGTTCGACCAGTCCCACTGGGTGAACCTCGAACCGGTGGAGACAATGGTTTGATGGGCGGTCCGGATATGAAAACATTGGTTATAAGGGATGTCCAAGTCACTATTCCTTTATCAGATGCATTAGAAGAGATGCGATATTATTCAAGGTTCATTAAGGAACTCATCTCGAGGAAGAGAAAGCTGAATAGTGTGGAGACGGTGAATTTGATGGAAATTTGCAGCTCCATTATTCAGAAGAAGCTACCAGAAAAATTGAAAGATCCAGGCAGCTTCATCATTCCCTGTGAAATTGGAAAAGGACCATGAACACTGTGTGATCTAGGAGCCAGCATCAATTTGATGTTCTTCTCACTATTAAAGAAGCTTGGTTTTGGGGAGTTGAAACCCACATCTGTGGCCCTACAGTTAGCAGATAGGTCGTTGACATACCTCGAAGGAGTTATTGAAGATGTGCTGGTATAGGTGTCAAATTTAACTTTTCCTGTGGACTTCCTTATTCTTGATATGGATGATGACAAAGATGGTGGGCCTCTGATCTTAAGGCATCCAAACCTTGCAACTTGAAGAGCTCTCATAGATGTGTTCAAACGAGAATTGAGACTGAGGGTCAATGATAAGGAGATCGTCTTTTATTTGAATACGGAGATGCAGTAGCCTACAAATCAGTAGCAATGCAAGTCAGTGGAAGTAGTAGAGGACTTTGCCTTGTTTGATGCAGAGTTTGACAGTTTATCTTATGATGCATGTGTTGATTATCTTGAGAATTTACTTGCATTTATTAATGCTAGGGATGCACTGAGAAGGAAGACCGCTGTTGACATGGTGAATCGGAATAAGAAGTCCACTGTTGAAGATGAGATGAAGCCTGTTGCTAAGAAAGAGAATGAGAGCAAAAGAGTTGAAGTGGTAGAGGAGATCGCAAGAACAAGCGTATCACTTACTTTTCCTACTACTAACTCTAATCTGATGTTTGATAATCTTTTGCTTGTAGGAAAATTTGATGATCCATATCTAAAGCCTTCGAACTTACCTCCAAATTTTCATTCTTATATTAGCGTTGGAAATTCTAACTTGTTTAATTCTCGTTTTGCTACCCAGGTTGAGCCTACAATTGAGTAGAGGATTGACAAGAAGGAATCAAGCCAGTCATGGGAGAAAAGGAAGTCAAAGGGTTCTATTTTAGTGACAAAGAAAGGTGAGGTGGTTGGTGTAGTAAATAAGAGAGGAAAGAAGTACTTGAAGGTATGAATGCGAGAAGGTTGTGCTCCGATCCAGTAGTTCGAAAAGAGATATCCCATGGTGAGTCTCCAACGTTAAACATGAGTGCTTGTTGGGGGTTGTCCCTTATGTTTTAATTGCTTTTATGTGTTTTTGTGGTGTAGAAATTTTATTAGGTACTGCTCGACTACGGTATATAATTCTTTGCAAACTTAGTCTGTTACTTTGTTTTATCTAAGTTTGGGAGGGATTACGTACATACCTTTGTCTTGTTGCACTGAAGTAAATTTTCAGCATTATTTTGTGTGCTTGGAGGGTGGTCGATTTTTTGCGATTAGTTGATATTTTTAATTTATTAGTGAATGTTGATTTTTTAATTTTTTACGATTTTCACGGTATTTTGTTAGTGTTTATTTGCTATGTGTTGATCCTAGTGTCGGTATAGTTGATTTTTAGTTCTCTAGGATGATTTTTTTTTATTTTTCTTAACACTTGATGATATTATATGTGTGATTGTGATTGAGAAGCAATTTGATATTGTACTTTTATATTGAGGTGCTTGAAGTTTAATTATATACATGGAAGATTAGCTATGTAGCTTTATTAGGATTGCTCGTTCATTCCTATAGTCATGTGAGATTTGTGCCTTTTGAAATCATGTCAAGTTGCATGATTCAGTTTATTCTTGTAAGTGTCGTTCATACACACGTATTCTAGAACTTGGTTTTATATCTTGCTTGAAGCTACGTGTTTAATTAGATGATAAGAAATGACCTTAGGCCATCTTTGTATTTATTAGTCACTAGCCAAATTATTATCCTACCTAATGAATTTATCCATAGTCAACCCTCTTGAGCCTAAAAGCCTTATTTGTTGGAAGCTTACGTGATTAGTTAATTGATCTCTTTGCTAGCCTTAAAAATTCGTACCTAGTATAGAGTTGAAGGAGACAAGTTGGTGTCTTGATAAGGAGAAGTAATTTGAAAGTGATGAAAATAGTTGAAGAGAGTGGTTAAAACTTGCATGAAGGGGTAGTGCCCGAAACTGGTACCCCATGAAAAAGGGTAGTTCATGAAACTGGTACCCTTATTTGGAAAAAAATATTCAAGTAAGGAAGTTATTTTCAAAAGTGAAGGAGGAATTCGAATTGCAAGAAGAGTTGAAGAACATTGAAGGAGAAAGAAGAAAGATAAACTGTTTGTTGAAAAGTTGTAAGATCTCTTCGATTCTTTACTAGTGAATGAGTTACTTAATCCATATATTTTCTACTTTTACCAAAAAGCCAACGTTACATCCTAATGCAAGACCTTTTTGATCCTATTTTCGAAGTTATACCTTTAGTCAAGAATTTAGATGATTGTAAAGCTTATGGTTACGCGTGTGTTTGAATTGATTTGGAGTGTAAACACCTTATCCTGAAATGTATATCTCACACTTGAGCGATGAGCTTAAATACTCCCCATGAGAATGGGTGGTTGAACATTCCAAAAAGGTGAAGTAGTTGATTTGAAATATATGTTCTTAGATGGATGGTTGTCTTAGTATTTGAAGTATGATTTTTTGAATTGTTGAGTTATTTGATTTGTTTTAGGCCATGAAATTTCCTCTCAAATACCTTATTAGTGTTCTATGTCGTTGCCTCAGGATGAGCAACAGGTAAGTTTGGGAGCTTGTTGAGAGTGGAATTTCACGTATTTTAGGTCTCACATTACACTATTTTTTTATAGAATGTGGCCATGATTTTGTATAGAATGACGTGGTTTTCATATCTTGCATAATTAAGATGCTACTAAGGTTTTTTGTAGAATTTTGAAGGGTAAAATAGGATCAAAAGTTAAAAGTTTGAATGAAGAGTGAAAGTGTGAAGGAATTCTAAAACACACACGTCCAAATTAAATAATTTTTTTATATTCATATAGAAGTCCAAATTGATTATGTGATATATGGTTGAAAATCCACAGTAGAGAGGATCGTTTTGGCAAAAAAAATAACTCAAATCAGAGTCCGTATGAGGAGGATATGCTCAAAATGGTAAGATTGCGCAATGCAGTCTGCAGCTCGGTAGACCACTCAGCTCGAGCTGTACTCAGTGTGTATGAGTTTGTGGCCGAGATGGGGTCCTACGGAGCCTATGAGATGTCATCTTTTCAGCCATATGCAGCTCGGCCGTGGCTCGGCACTTCTAAACCCAGCTCGGTTTGAGTTGGGTGCCGAGCAGGGTGTTTTTGGGCCCAGTCACGGCCTGTTCAATCCAGCAGTATATTTTCAACTTCCAGATCGTGATTTAGCGTGAATTCGACATGAAAAGCCATAAAAATAGCCCAAGACATAAAAAAGGGATCACAACACACACAAGGGAGAACCCATTTATTCCCATCGTGAATTCACGCCCAAATACCTCACACATCATATTCACATAAGTTTTCATCATCCATCCATCTTGAAGGGGGTTCCAAGTGCAGATTGAGAGAGATCGGACGATTGAAGAGACGGAGAAGGAATGCAGATCTACGCTGATGTTAGGGTTTCGTGTTTCTCATCTTTCCCTTTCTTTTGTCTTGATTTGTGGTATGAATTTCATAGCCATGAGTGTTGCTTGTAACCTAATGGGTAATTTCTTCTATAGTTTTAGGGTTTAAAGGTTAGATTTAATTAATTTGGGAACCAAGACCAAGATTGGGATTTTATACAGTTGATATTCTGAATTTATTTAATTTAATCAGGTTTTGCTTCTCAACTTCGTAACTTCTTCATAATAATTTCATGACATCTGCTATAATGCCTGATTTGTTATGTTAGCTTGTGTGCGTTCATGATTGGTATTGTCTATCTGTCAGGTGATCGGTGTCATTTTCACCGAGATCATAGTGTCTTTTTATTATGCATTTTCTTGTGTTTTTATTCATCTTGTATATCTTTTGGTGGTGTTATATGAAGATATGGAGATTTGTGCTTTGAAATGATAAATGTGTGATTTTCATGATTAAGTGCCTTAAAATGAGTAATAATTATAAATTTTTAGAGAATTAATACTTTAGTGTAATTTGTATGATTTTCAGGTAGAAATGGATTCTAGACACGATAAGGAAGATGTGGGACAAAACGCAGCTCAATTAGGAGTTGAAACGAGGCAGAACAAGCCAAAGTAAAATGCTGAAAAACTCATGTCCAATTTGTATAATTTTTCTATACTTATGTGGAGTTCAAAACTAGAAGTGTGATATATGGTCGGAAATCCACAGAAGAGATGATCATTTTGGCATAAGAAACACCTCAATCGGAGCCCAAACGAGAAAGTTATGATTAAAATATTGACGTAGCGCAAGCTGTTCTTACTCAGCACGATTGTGTCACTTTGCATGACTTGTTACACCTTCAAATGTTAGAAGTTTTGTTAGGTGTTTGCATAGAAAGCCAAGGAAGATAGGATCGCGTGAGCGCAAGAATCACTCAAATCGGAGTTTGAATGTGAAAGTTATATGCGAAACGGTGAGACTGCGCCGCACCAACCCGAACTCGACCTGAGCTCGGCCCAAAGTCAATTTTATAATTAGAACGTATTCTAGAAGGTTCCAAAGGGTACAAATACTCATTTTGAGTGTAAAATAAGGGAGGAATCATTTTGAATCAGCTCCACAAATATTTTACACCACATTTTCACATACTAAATCCATTTCATCCATCTCCATACCCTTCATCCATCCAACCCACTTGATCTCCTCAAATCTATCCATTAATCCATCCATCCACCAATCTAAGAAGGAAAATTCATCATTGGTTGAAGATTTTAGCATGATCAAGGAGGAGGAAGTTCACCATCAAAGGGGAGCCAACTTACCTTTATTTTGTTATTTTCTTCATTATTTGGCTCAATTGGAGCATGCCATGAATTATGTTGATTTTGTTATAATTTGTAGTGGTCCCTCATGTGAGGCTAGCAATATGATTGGTTAGGGATTATGTAGATTTTGCACACCACATGTTTGATGAAATGATTGTTATGAATATTTTCTATCATGAATGCTTATTCTCATTTTATGTATGATTTGTGTGATTAAATTCTCTATTCAAAGTGTTAGAATGGTCATTCCAATATTATGCTTAGTGGTTTAATTGAATCATTGATTGCATGAGATGACTTAGTTAGTATGAGGGGAGGTAAGCCATACCCTTCTTGTGCTTAGAACCTCATGATAGGACATTAGTGATGAACTAGTGAGGAGAACCTAACTTATGATCATAGTACTTTAAGGGAATTGAGAGTAAGAACAATCCTAGGAGATTTAAGCTTGTAAAAGAGTTGAGAACCTAATTGCCTTGCCCATAGGGATTAGGAGTACATACGTGATTGCCCTTAATATCATAACATAAAGACCATCAATGTATGTGTGTGTGTGAGTCTATATAAACCTTTTCCATTAATGTTGCTTGCTTTACATACTTCTTAGATTGTCCACCTTCATCCATCTTCCATGTCCATTGTATTCTTTTACCTTTGATTGCTTTCTTAGTTAGTTTGTAGTGTTAATTCAACCCCTCCTTTATTTATTAGTCCTTTTAGAGTAAAATATCTTTCAAATACGGCTACCCACTTTCGTCCTTGGGTTCGATATTTCTAAATTTTGTACTTGGTCACTACGTCTACTACGCGATAGAGTACGCTTGCTCTAATCAATTAATACCAAATTAAAACCAAGTTCATTAGGGGTTAAGGTAGTTCTGCTATAAACACTTTAATTCCATGAACTGATAAATCAGAGACTTGAACTGTTTAGTGGAACAATGCAATTAAATATTCAAGTAGGAAGTGAATAAAGCCTTGTAGTACTTTCAAAAAATATCGAACTTTCCATCCTGAAGTATTGTTGTTCGCGTTGATTAGTATCTATGAGGGGGTTTGGTAATACTCACGCATCTTAGGAAATAAATCAGAATATAATGTTAACTTAAAATCGGATCATATCTAGTGGATTAATAGGGTTATGCGGTGTATTTTCATTGATGTTGCATGGATAAACAATTGAAAGTCTAGGAATCCAAATTAATTGATCTATACCTGATACCTTAGAACTATTGTCTATCTCTTGATTTTAAACTTGAATTTATTTTTCTTTGCTTTAATTAATTCAGTTATTTAATATTTCAGTATTTAGATAATTAAATTCACAACACTCGGAAATCAGTTGCTTAATTCTTATTAGTTAGTATTTTAGAGTAAATAAATAATTGACTATCTTTTTGGGATCAATAATTTAGCTTGTTTACTTGCCGCTACAATTGATATCTTTCACACTTGGGGATTTTATTGCAGTATGTATAAAAGGCTCATTAGGGGGATCCACTAATTGACAAGAAGAGGGAGTTTACGAAGTTGGTGGAAGCACGTGGAGGGCACGTGAGAACTTAGTTCACCGATAAAGGGTATTTTTTTATTAAATTATCATTAAAATTTTATTATTATTTACAGGGATGTCACTGTGTCGCCAGATGAGCAAATTCACCGAGAAATGCCAATTTAAATGATCACGTGATATATGTGTGATCGATTACGGCGAAGATGTCAAATTCCGGCGAAAATGGGGCAACATTGGCGCAATTTTAAAGATATTGGGACAAATGATCAAATCTTAACTTTTTTTTGGGCAAAAATTATACATGACCAAACTTATGGGGCAAAAATATATTTTATCCTGACATGAGATCCATACAAAAACAATAATTTATTCACATGGGTCCACACACATCACTAATAGAACTACCTACTACACATTAAAATATTATATCTTCAATCCAATACATATTAAATTATTATACTCCTTAATTTCTGTGCAAAAAAAGTGTCAATAACTTCAGGACGGAGGGAGTAGTTCATTATTAATGTTTAGACGACATTTGATGTATTTTTAAAGTTTATTTATTTATGTTTCAAATTGTATTAATGTATATTTTTTATTCAACGACCCGTTAGTGGCCCGTTTAGCTTGAGGCCCGTTTAACATGAATCACTTAACCCGTAGCCCTATAGGTCTGAACCTGTAGGATTAGGTCCAACCCGTTTAACATATCTAAATTTATACTCATTTTAAAACTAAGTTCCATGCAATTGAGGGTTTGTATACTTAAATTATTAATTGCATAAAAAATTTACAATCAATTCACCACTATTTTTTTTAAATTTATGATAACAATGTCTTAAATTTAAAAAAAAAAATCGACAATATATATTATCAGAAATTATGTTTTTTTTAATTTTGATTTATTTATTGTAAATTTTGAATATTATACTTCTTCTATACCATAATGAACTTCACAATTTATGTAAACATTGAGTTTAAGAAAAAAAAGTTGACATATTTTATTGACTTTTGGAGGACAATATAGTATTTCAGTTATAAATAAATTATAAAGTATGTTTATGTGTGTTAAGTGGGAGTTCTAAATTTATAATTAAAATGTACTAAATTTAACTATTGATATTGATGTGATATTTTTTTTCGGATAGTAAAATTTTATGTGAAACGAACAAAAATAAAAATGTAAAGTTTATTATAGAATAAGTGGAGTAATATTTTTAAATTACATGTGGCACCCAAAAAGTAATTTTATGGATCCGTCCAGTTTAACCTGCGTTTCCGCTTCATTTTTTTGTTTAGAGTTAAAATTTCATCTCACTGATTACTTATAAATAATGCCATTGGAAAACCAAAGCACTTCTTGGAAGCAACGTTAGTTCCAACTTATAAGGAAAATTAAATATGTTGATTTCGATGTACTAAGTCAGTCAGCGATGGCGGAGGCGGCGGTAAGTTTCCTGGCGGAGCAGGTGGAGGAGATAAGGGTGGCGCATGCGAATCTGATTTGGGATGCGCGCAAGGAGATGGAGGAGCTGCAGCAAGACCTTGATTTGTTGAAGGCTTCCCTGAAGAATGCCCCGAAACAGACCAACAACCAATACCTCGTCAGGGAAATGGAACGGCAGATACGGGAGGTTGTCTACGAGGTGGAAGACACCATCGACTCTTGCATGACCCAAGCTGCAGCAGCCAAAAGCCGGGGATCCCTGCGCCGGAGCCTGTTTAAGCTTTCTCCCGTTGGTTTCCCCTTGGGCAAACAGATCAAACACCTCAGACAAGATAGTGTTAGGCCAATGTTGGACAAGGTCATATCCGACTTTTCCAACATCAAAATCGCCCAACGCCCCTCCCAAGACCACCACCGCATCATGGTACCTACATATCTCATTTCTTTAATTGCTGCCATAACTTCACCTCATACAATATTTTAAATAATACTCTCTCTATCCCACAAATATTTGCATATGGGATTAAAAAAATAATAACTTTTAGAGATGTTATACTATTTTTTTATAATAAATTAATGATAAAGTATATTAGGTGTGTTAAGTAGGAGTGATTTTTTTTTTTAAAATAAAGTATATGGAAAAGAGTGATTGTTATTTACTTTTTACTTTTTTAAGAAGGTCCAAACTTTTATGGAACCACCCAAAATAAAAGTGTCATCTTAAAAGTATAAGAATATCCTAATTAATTAAATTTTAAAAAAAAACTTCAATTTTACATAAATAAAACAAACATCATGATCAAGAGATGCTCAACCTATTATTTGCAATCCACTTTATCTTCTCCCCTTGCATTATATAATCTTTATCTTCTTGTCTTGTCTCACTACATTTACCTGAAATAAATAAAATATTTAGTACTTAATAATGTGACTATTTATTAAAAAAAATAAATATAACTTAAAGATATTGCAATGGAACAAAAATTGTTAAGGAAAACCCTATTATTTATTCGAAAAAGAACAAGAAATTTGAATTAAGACGTACTTCAAATTTTGACACAGTAACATCAATCTCCCTTTCCTATGTCATTACATTATATTGGATGCCAAGTCATCACATTAGTTAAGCATAAAATTTACATTAATTATAAACTAGTAAAGACACATACGTAACCGACATGTTGGCCCAGTGGTTGAGGGGTCAACATTGAGGTGCCCCTGATTGAAAGGTCAGGGGTTCAAGTCCCCCGGAGCGCAATGGTGGAACAATTAATATTGAGGGCTACAAGCGGCAGTGTGGGAGGCTGAAACTCGGTGGGAACCTGCGGCTGAGCTAGGGGGAGGGTCAGCATGGAGCAATCACCAGCATGGAGCAATCACTTGGGGATCGACTCATTGTGCTGAAACTCAGTGGCATTGTTAGTTTTTGTCAAACTAAAAGAGGGAGTTGTTATCCCACATCGGATAGAGGAGAAAAGGGGGAGGGAATTCTTAGGTTATATAAGGACCCCCATTGTCTCAATGTTAAGTGCACCAATCAAGTACACTTTAATCTTTGTATTTGATTCTAGTTAAATTCCTTTCTTTATCAAGTACACTTTAATCTTTGTATTTGATTCTAGTTAAATTCCTTTCTTTGATTCTCGGTTGTGAGAATGGGAAGAAAGGTGAGAATTAGTCAAAGATTTGTAAGGGTGTAGGGATTGGGGTCGGGAGAGAGAAATTCTGTGTGATTGTAAAAATTTTTCACATAGTGGTATTTTCTCGGTCCGTGGTTTTTCTCCGGTTTTGGAGTTTTCCACGTAAATTCTTGTGTTGTGCTTTTTATGTTCTTCTTTGTTTGTCCCTTAGGAATGAATGGGGATCTGCCTTATCCCAACAAGTGGTATCAGAGCCTGGTTCGGGTGCTTATAAAGTTCTTAGTATGCTCTGTGGTTGCAGCATAGTCTGACCTTCCACATCAGAAAAGACTTTATGAGAGGAAGAGGGTTATTCATTAGGCTAAGGGTGGCATGAAAGAAGTGGAAAAAGCTGGTGACACAAGGGGGTCAGAAGAACAGCCGGATGCGGTGGCATCTCCTTTCTTGCGGTGAAATGCGTCGGACTATGGCGACAGTGGCGTGGCAAGGGGTAGGATTTGCGGGATAGCAGTTTTTGGCGGAGTTCTTGGACCTGCAGCAATGTGAATTGCTGGGACTCCCGGTGGTGGAGTTGGCTTAACAGCGGCATGGGGTTTTCCATGGATGTCGGCTCAAGGAGGTTTGAAAAGAATGGGTTTTTCGGTAATGATTGGTGGCGTGGGGAAGCGGCGATTCAATGGTGAAGATGGCGATGTGGTGGCTTGGTATCGGCTGGCGCTAGATCAGTAAAGAATAGCGTGGATTCAACTGACAAGTGAGAAAGCATCGTGACTTCCGGAGGGTTGGAATCGACTTCAAGTGACGACACTTTTCAGTAGGAAAAGGGTTCGGACAAACCTGGTGTAGCTGGCGGTAAAAGGCAGCGACGTCATGTCGGTACAGACGGTTTTTTTGCTCAAGGTGGAGCAATGGTGCGGTAATTGCGGTGGAGCAATGGCACGGTAATTGCTTACGGTGGAGCAATGGTGACGTTTCTGGTCAAGGAGGAGTTGGTGCGGCAACAACTCTGAATGTTGAGTTAATATTATTGGGAATCCTTATGACATATTCCGCTGTCATGGAAAATGATGTAATAATATTAGCTGGTCCACAAGTTTGCACACGGACATTGACTTGGCAGGTGATGTAGGGTGTGTGGTGGATGTATATCGATGGCTGATGGACTTTCAGGGGAGCTAAGAGTTGGAAGTAGCACCATAAATATCAGCATGTATTTTTCAATATGTGTCGCAGGAAATTCTTAGAATGGTTGATTCTAAGTGGTCTACTCATATGGTGGAGTAGGATTCTCGGGGTTGAGAATGATTGTCGGTAAAGACAATTAGTCTTCTTTTATTTTGACAAGGTGGAGATTGTTAGTTTTTGTCAAACTAAAAGAGGGAGTTGTTATCCCACATCGGATAGAGGAGAAAAGGGGGAGGGAATTCTTAGGTTATATAAGGACCCCTATTGTCTCAATGTTAAGTGCACCAATCAAGTACACTTTAATCTTTGTATTTGATTCTAGTTAAATTCCTTTCTTTGATTCTCGGTTGTGAGAATGGGAAGAAAGGTGAGAATTAGTCAAAGATTTGTAAGGGTGTAGGGATTGGGGTCAGGAGAGAGAAATTCTGTGTGATTGTAAAAATTTTTCACATAGTGGTATTTTCTCGGTCCGTGGTTTTTCTCCGGTTTTGGAGGGGTTCAAGTCCCCCGGAGCGCAATGGTGGAACAATTAATATTGAGGGCTACAAGCGGCAGTGTGGGAGGCTGAAACTCAGTGGGAACCTACGGCTCGGTGGGAACCTGCGGCTGAACTAGGGGGAGGGTCAGCATGGAGCAATCACCAGCATGGAGCAATCACTTGGGGATCGACTCATTGTGCTGAAACTCAGTGGGAACCTGCGGCTCGGTGGGAACCTGCGGCTGAGCTAGGGGGAGGGTCAGCATGGAGCAATCACTTGGGGATCGACTCCTTGTGCTGAAACTCAGTGGGAACCTGCGGCTCGGTGGGAACCTGCGGCTGAGCTAGGGGGAGGGTCAGCATGGAGCAATCACTTGGGGATCGACTCCTTGTGCTGAAACTCAGTGGGAACCTGCGGCTCGGTGGGAACCTGCGGCTGAGCTAGGGGGAGGGTCAGCATGGAGCAATCACTTGGGGATCGACTCCTTGTGCGCAGTAGTTAAAGATATTATTAGGAACCTGTGATCCATTATGTGGTTACCGCGATTTACTTGGAGGCAGTCCTGAGGGGCCGGGACTGTTTCCTCGAGGACTAGTCGGGCGTAAGCCGGAACCTCGGTATCAAAAAAAAAAAAAAAAAAAAAAAAGAAAAGAAAGAGAACCAAAACATTTAAGAATATGCTATTGCAATGACTACATGCCTTATCCCAAAGCGATTTCCTTATAGAAATATTGTGTTTCTTAATCCCTATAAATTAAAGTATTAAACACCAACAGGAGTTTTGATATTAATATCTACTTTTCCTTGAAATGATACATGATAATATAGTAGTTAGTGGCTAAGTCATTAAGGCAAAATAAAGATGGATCGATACATGATAATATAGTAGTTAGTGGCTAAGTCATTAAGGCAAAACAAAGATGGATCAAGACATAATATGTACTCCTTCCATTCCATATCAATTTTTACATATTTTCAATTTGGGTGTCCCATTTCAATCTTTACATTTCTCTTTTTAGAAAATAGGACCCACACAAATTAATTATTTCTCTCTCTATGGGCCCACACATCATACTAATACACCTATCCACTTTACATTAAAATATTATTTCTCTGACCTCACTACACATTAAAATACTACATTCCTTAATCTACGTACAAAAAGCAAACGTAAAGTTTGAAATGGGACGGAGGGAGTACATAATAATAATAGAACTAATGATTTTTTCTAACCTAAACAGAAGCAAGCATTTCAACGAGGGTGTAGAGATGACAATTATGCTAACAAGTCACTAAAATAATAAAAAAAAAATGGATCAAGACATAATATGTACATAATATGATATTAGAACGGATGATTTTTTCTAACCAAAACATAAACAAGGTTTCATATGGCATAGAAGTTCACTTCTATCACTAGAAGATAATAAAATATGTATCTGTAATCCAATGAAATAAACAAATTTTTCATGACAAACGGTATTTAAGAAAAATTATTTTTGCTTTACTTTTAGGAATAGTTTGTTATTTTTAGGTAATAAATAAATTATAAAGTAAGCTGTGTGAGTTGAATAGGGGTGACATTTTTTAACTTAAAATGTATTGTAGGGTAATTGAAATGAGTGTGATTTTTTTTTGGGTGTGAACTTATTTATGGGACGGACAAAAATAGTAAGTGTGAATTTGTTTATGGGACAGAGGAAGTACATGAATGAATAATAAAACATTACATTATTGAATAAGAACTTATATATTTTATTAGCGAATTTTCTTTACTTTTTTTAGTGAAAAATTGAACATAAAAAAGTTATACATTTATTAAAAAACACATATACACTAATTAATAAAAATTAGGAGTAATCCATATACATATAGATGCATCCGTGCACCTGGGTGCACACAATATCAACTCATTATGTAATACTTTTATGGGATGTATCAAAAGAAAAAGGTAAAACCTTTTATTAAACAACTTCAATAAATAATTAAATAAAAGATATGTATAAAAAAATTGAATAGAAATAATGAAAAAAAGAAAAAAGAAATAACTAATATATTTAAAACTAAGAAAAAAATAGAAATGAATAATTTAAAGAAAAGATATATTTTAATAAAAACACAATAAAAAAATTGAATAAAATATAAAAGAAACATCTAAAAGCAGTAATAGTTATATTTAAAGTAGAGAAAAAAATTATAAATATATAATTTATAAAAGAAACTGAATAAAAAAAGAAGTGATAATGCCACAAAATAACCACTTCTACCTAAAAGTAATTTTAAGTGGTCATATGTCTTAAAAATAATTTATTCTAGCCACTTTTATTGAAAGTGGCCAAAATACCATTGAAAGAGACCCAATGATCACATGTTAAGGAATTTGATGCCTCTTTTTTTTTACCAAAAAGTACCAAAGTACAATAATTTATTTTACAGTCAACTGAATGCATTAATTTGGTTCTTTTACATTCATTATTAATGTATTTATTTATTAAAATGCAAAAAGATGCATTTTACAATTTTTTTCTGGGGAAAAAACATATAGGCCGAATAGAACAATCATTTGGGCCGAATAGAAGACATATAGGCCGAATAGAAGAAAATTTTTATTCGTATGAAAAAATTTTCAAGTTTTTTCTGGAAAAAAAAAACATAGGCCGAATAGAACAAACCATTTAGGCCGAATAGAACAACCATTTGGGCCGAATAGAATATATGTAGGCCAAATAGAAGAAAAATTTTATCCGTATAAATTTATTTTAATTTTTTCTAGAAAAAATAGGCCGAATAGAACAAACCATTTGGGCCGAATTGAAGAAAAAATTTACCCGTATTACATTTTTTTTAATTTTTTTTGGGAAAAAATATAGGTCGAATAGAACAAACCATTTGGGCCGAATAGAACAATCATTTGGGTCGAATAGAAGACATGTACATCGAATAGAAGAAAAATTTTATCCGTATTAAATTTTTTTAAATTTTTTCTGAAAAAAAATATAGGCCGAATAGAACAAACCGTTTGGGCCGAATTGAAAAAAATTTATCCGTATGAAATTTTTTCTATTTTTTCTGAAAAAAATATGGGTCAAATAGGCCAAGTCGTATAGGTCGAATAGAAAGAATTTTGGGCCGAGTAAAATAAACTTAGGCCGAATAGAAGAGTCAATTTTTTGAGATTTTCCTATAATTTTTAATGTGGTCCCACCCACTACCATTTAATGCGGTCAACAAAAATATAATGATGGTAATATGATTTTTGTCCTTTCTCCGGATAGTTATGGGGATAAATTGGGAATAACCCTTAATGATGAGTATCGAAACCAACAATAATAATCCTACTAAAATTACTACAATAGATAGCGATAAATAGGATTGTATCCACAGATATTGGTAAACAGATTTATTCAACGAAATTAAATAAATAAAGATTGGGAAGGGTCTGAGTTTGTACTTAAACTAAATTTTGCAGAATTATAAAATGAAGTAAAATGATGAAATAAAAGATCTAGCCTAAACAATCTTCGAAATGGTTTAACAAACACGATCACGAATGCACAGATGACTCTTTCACATTAACACCAAATTGGTTATAGTTGTTTGTACCACCTAACAATCTAATCTTTCCATACTTAGTCGATAATTAGGGTACCACCTCAAACTACTTCCCTAGCCAAATAAAAAACCCTAGATATCATCGTAGGATTTAATTTACCGACCGCAATCAATTTAGAAAGACCCAATTCAAGCCAACAAACGCACATGTAGGTTCATTTAGACTAGGTTGCATATCCCCTATAGCAATAATCGAAAGTGAAATGCGGACGATTATGCTACTTGCCACAAATATTAGAAATA
This sequence comes from Pogostemon cablin, assembly GCA_023678885.1. NCBI lineage: Eukaryota > Viridiplantae > Streptophyta > Magnoliopsida > Lamiales > Lamiaceae > Pogostemon > Pogostemon cablin. The sequence goes on along the minus strand of CM042965.1, from coordinate 32,640,668 downwards.
ATTAAACAATTACGGATTTAACATTCTAATTGGCACTTATCATTTTCACGAATCAAATAAGTGATCAAGTTAATCAATCCGCCAAATAATATAATCGAGCACAGAGATTATACAAATGATGCAACGTGAAAGAATTAAAAAAAGTTAGATCTCACATGATTGGTTGAACCACGCCTCCGATTATCCGGCTAGATGAACGATTTAGCAAACCATAGTAATAATTGAATAAAAGCAAAGAGTAATCTCTATGGAAGTCTTACAACGTGAGGATAAAAATACAACAATAAAACATAAGTCTGTCTTTCCCCTTGGAGTCTTTTACTGGATTGATCTTCTCATTAATCTCTTCTTAAAATAACTAAAATTAGTGCAGGGAATAAGAGATTCCTAAATTATAGGAGGAAATGAGATATGATATGCGATACTTGAGATTTGGCTACTCAAATTAATAATTCCCATCCAGGTCCTTAGGCGTGTCCACGCCTTATCAGCAATTTTCATTCTGTACATTTTCAGTATTTGCAGATTTTTGTCAGCAAATAAGGCGTGACCACGCCTTACGCACAGTCTGCTCCTCTCTTTGTAGCTCAACTTTATCATCTTCCAAAAATAGTCCAATTAGCCCATAAAATCAATTAAATCCTTTTCATACATACAAAATATAAATCTTAATCAAAACAAACACTTAAGGATTAATTGACATCTAAACATGGGAAAATATGAAATCAAAGTATGACATTTTTGTGACTTATCACTTAATAATAGCTAGAAAAAAATTGTTTTTAACGTAGGTGGCCAAATTAAATTATACTTAGTGAATAATGACTATTTAAAATTTGGACCCAAAAAAGAAAGTAGTGGGTATTGAACACGTGACGTTATCTTCAATTTAACCCAGAGCTATTATCGATGAGATACGCTGATACTAATAAACTATTTATATATATATACTCCCTCCGTCCCGAAAAAGTTTGTGCCCCCCTTTCCGGCACGGAGATTAAGAAAGTGATAACTTTTAGGGGTATAATGGTATTTTTTTGTAATAAATAAATGATAAAGTATGTTAGGTGGAGATGGTTTTTTTGTATATAAGGTGTATGGGGGAAGGGTGGTTGTTTTTTACTTTTTGCTCGTTTTGGACGGTGCAAACTTTTGTGGGACAGCCCAAAATGAAAAAGTGTACCATCTGAAAGGAGACGGAGGGAGTAGTAATTATTACTGAAAGTTCAGGGGCCCAGTATCCCTTTGGCCCCTGCATAGCACCATCTTTGGCGGCATCAAAGCTCAATATATAACGAGGCATGAGTAACTGAGACACTGGTTGCCCGTGATTTTACCGAATTTGATTGTCCCACGCCCGTGGCGGTGGCGATTTGATTGGTTCGCTGGTTCTTCAGTTTTAGCGAAGGTAAGGTTTAGATGGTGAAAGGGCGTGAAAGGATGCCGACGATAGTGTACAATTATACACTAGTTGTGCAACAACGTAATAAATTGTGCAAATATTTTAAAAGGTTGTGCAATAATATAATTGATAGTGCAGCATAAGTCACTACAATCTAATGTACGATATAATTCATAGCAAATAACATCTAAACATAATTTTATGTCCAACAGAATTATTTACTTTTATGTTGTGCATATCTACAAGAAATGTAATTCACAAATGACATCTATTTAGGTTGTGCACCTGTTACGCATCTTTACACACAAAATTAATCCACAAGTAATAAGGATATCAGTTGTAGCTCAGCAGGTAACCAAGTTAAATATCGAACCCAAAGGATAGAATATTATCAATTTAATTATTTACTATATTAATTAAGACTTAAGTTTGCAATAAAAGTTGTGGAAATATTTATTAACTACTAAATAGATTAATTAAAATAACAAATAAAATAAATCTAGAACTAGGAAAGTACAAAAGTAAATCAATTAGGAGAATAGGTAGCTCCAGAATAATTCAGTTTCACTCATTAATTTCCCTATCAAGCATATTGTCCGACTCTGCCTTATGGACTATGGATGCATCACTTAACTGTGTAGATTTACTCTATAAACATAAGTAAATATGTGTGTAACATGTGTGAATCACCTTGGAGCAAGAGATATAATTTTCCCTTTTAGGTACTATCAGTATCAATTATTTCCCAGGCTGTCTGGTACTCTAATCTGATATGATTTCCCTTTATATGTACTACAAATTTAACCTCTTTATTTTACTTATTAACCCAAATTCAATTCAATTAATAAATATTTATATGCGACTAATAAAACTTCGGAGTCCCTTCACTAAGAATCATAACGTGCAACCTATTCAGCGGTGAACGCACTAAATCAACAACCAGTTATACATTCAGACTTTATATAACAGTTAAAGATGCATAAAACGACCATGGATATGAGTTAAAAAGGCATAATCATGTATAAAATAAATTCACAAGTAGTATTGTATGAAGGATACACAAGAGAAGTCAATTAATTCATAAAACTTTCATAACTCTACCACTACCAAAAAGGTTTTAGCCCATGGTATTACGAAGAAAAATCATGGGTGTTGAATAGATCTTACCCATATGTCTGAAAAATTACAAGATAAATTAAGAAACAAGATAAACCCTAGATGCAGGAGTTGTCGCTTCCTTCTTCATCTTGAATCCTCTTCTCAGTTCTCCACTTAATTCGACAGAAGAATCTCTACAGCTCATGCGGATGATGGATGGATGGAGGAATGGATGGATGTAGAGGATGGTGTGGGGGTGATCCCCCCTTGTAGAGGTGGTAGCGGTGGTATGTTTCTGGATGTGAATTTTATTCCTTTTATACTCCAAACTCTTCCAATGAACCTCTAACGGGCTTTTTAAGGCAAAATAAGCACATACATGCACTGGAGGTGTAAAAATACGGATTTGGAGCTATCTCGCATGTCAGTTCTGGTCTAACTGGTGGTCGAACTGCGGTCGAACTGATCGAACCATGGTCGAACAAGACGTCAGCAATCAAACAGACTCCCAGATGAGCAGTTCGACCATGGTTCAACTTACACCCCTAGTCGAACCACCTTGCCTTTGGTCTAACCGACCTCCAGAATTCTCCTCTTCTAATTCTGAGCACTTCTTTCCTATTTTCCTGCGAAAATTAGCTCAAACAACCTCAGTAGCACCTGATTCGTGACTTTTCACTATATATCTCGATTCGTCTCGATTTAAGACCAAATCATACACAATTATCACTCTCATTAGCAACCTAATTCAATGGTTTTGCAGAAATATAACTAATCATGCAACATATTTATAGACTATTTCTTGAGTAAATGTTGTTATCAATTATGCAGCAATTAGAAGAGATTTATATCAACGGACAATAAATACGTAATGATAATAAAATTTATTACAACTTTCACAGTAGAAATTGTATAGAGAATATATTGGGAGGGTGAAATTGGGTTCGTGTAGGATAATTTTGTATCTATTAATATTAATTTTAAGCCCAAAAATAAGTTTTCCTATTAAAAAAAGTAAAGGACCAACACCTAAAGAGAACAAGAGCACAAGTTAGACCGCTTCAACATTTGGCTACTGATATACTTTAATAAAAATATACTATATATCTATGTACGTACTTTTTCAATTTGGGGTACAATTGTGCTCTTGCATAGCATCACGCCTCCTATAGGTATAGAAACACCTTAGTTTCATCTTTTTGTGGTCCTTTAGAAAAGGTTGAATGAAGTAGTTTATGTGAAATAGTATTTGAAATATAAGAATCTTGATCCCAACCTAAAATCATTGTTCGGAAGATTTTTTCTTGTTTTGGATTTATAAGTGTTATGTGTATTGGTTGGGTGTCAACAAAGTCCCACATCGATTAGAAGTGGGGATGGCGATGGGTTTATAAGTGTGAGAGAGTCTCTCCCTAGCATGAGGCCTTTTGGGCATGAGCCCCCAGAGTAAAACCGCGCAGGCCAGTGGGCGGCCCAAAGCGGATAATATCATGTTAGTGGATTGAGTGGACTTGACTATTCTAGGAGCCCACATCGGCCTGACTATTTTTGGGGCTGATAACCTAACAAGTTGTATCAGAGCCAGACCTCAAACTTAATCGGCCCGGACCGGTCCGGGTTGGTGGGATGTTCAGACCTCAAACTGGATGGTCTAGCAGCAGGACTTTATTTGAGGGGAAAAAGTTGGTTGGGTGTCAACCAAAGTCCCACATCGGTTAGACGTGGGACTTTGGTTGACAAACAAAACCAATATTTCCCCCTCATACAAAGATACCACTTGTTGGGTTTATCGGCCCCTTGTATAGTCAGAACGATATGGGCCCCTAGAATAGTCAAGCCCACTCAATCTACTAGCATGATATTGTCTACTTTTGGCCGTCCATTAGCCCGCACGATTTTGCTCTCTGGGCTTCACGCCCAAAAGGCCTCATCGTCATCCCCACTTCTAACTGATGTGGGACTTTGATATTGTCCGCTTTGGGTCGTCCACTGGCCCGAGTCCATCCCTCATTTATAAACCCATCGACCATCCCCACTTCTAACTAATGTGGGACTTTGGTTGACACCCAACCAACAATGTGTATACTGTCTTGTATAGTCAGGACGATATGGGCCCCTAGAATAGTCAAGTTCACTCAATCTACTAGCATGATATTGTCCACTTTTGGCCGCCCATTAGCCCGCACGATTTTGCTCTCTGGGCTTCACACCCAAAAGGCCTCATCGCCATCCCCACTTCTAACTGATGTGGGACTTTGATATTGTCCTCTTTGGGTCGCCCACTGGCCCGAGTCCATCCCTCATTTATAAACCCATCGACCATCCCCACTTCTAACTAATGTGGGACTTTGGTTGACACCCAACCAACCATGTGTATACTGTTATGTATGGTAAAGAAATCTGCTGTTGAATTTTGCAGTGGTTTTATGCCATTAACACAATAGAAATGTGTTTTGTTTGTGAAACTTTCACTAATACTCTCCCTTGTCCCAATTTATTTTTCATTGTTCTGCAAGCACGGAGTTAAAAAAAAAATGTTTTTTTTTTTACAAACTTTATTGAATTTTGGAGGGTAATATTATATTTCTAGGTAACAAATAAATTATAAAATATGTTATGTGGGTTAGGTGGGAATGATAAAATTATAATTAATATGTATTTTTAGGAGTAGGGATTGATGTTATATTTCCTTTATTGGGTGATGAATTTATCGTGGGATGGATGAAAATTGAAAGTGTGGAGTTTAACCTTGGATGGAGGGAGTATTAAATATTGAGTTTCCGGTTGTTCCAATTTGATAAAAAGGGGAGAAATTTTGCTATGGGCAAGGGAGAAGAAGATGGGGGCACCTTTAAGTATGCTGCTGGACTATGAGGAATTCTTTTTCCATATAGAAATTAGAACTTGAAATTAAGCCACTTTCTTCTAGATCAAAGGCATAAATGGTGTTGTGAATGTGGCATATGATTTTTTGTGCTTTTGATAGGCTGTGACATGTTTTTCCTATGCTGTAATAGCAATTAGAACTTGAAATTGAGATCTAGATCAAAGTCTTTTGGTGTTGTGAATGTGGCTTATGATTTTTTATGCTTTCGATGGGCAATGACATGGACTCATTTTCAAATGCCTATGATAACAGATCATTGTTGGATCATGTAGAATTGAAAATAGAGTCAAAATATTTCAGTAACGGAAATTTCATCTAGTTACATTAGCATTTTTTGTTTGATTTTTAGCTATCTACAGAAAAACTATGTAGCTGTGATGATTTTCAGACTTAACGGTATCCATACCAGAAGTGTAACTTTTAGGAATTGTGAATGGGTATAGGACTAATTTTGCAAGTAAGTCATCAATTCTCTTTGGACGAAAAACTGACTATCTGACTGATCAAGGAAAAGTGCCATGCAAATTTGTCCGCACAAAGTTTATAATTAATTGTTTCTGATCATCAACTTGTATTTAACTCTTTGTGCAGAGTGAGTTTATCAGGGTTGACCAGGTGGTGGGTTTGGAAGACGAGGAAAGGACCATAACTAATTATCTTTGGGAGGAGAGTAAGGAAGTTGAGGTGATCTCCATCATTGGCATGCCAGGATTGGGAAAGACGACGCTAGCATTTAAGATTTTTCAGAAACCAGAAGTGGCATTTGTATTTCCAATTCGCATCTGGATTCAGGTGTCTCAGGGGTTTGACAGGAGGGCTGTGTTTCTCAGCATTCTTAAACATTTCACACGCCAGGATATGCAATTACAGAGTGATGAGGAGCTAGTCAACAAGATTCGGGAATGTTTGGAGAATACGAAATTTTTGTTAGTGTTTGATGATGTATGGAGTGTGGAAGACTGGAATATCTTCAAAGGTGTGTTGCCTCAGACTAATGGGCGGGGTAAAGTCCTAATAACCAGTCGTGACAGCAGAGTTGGCAGGTATGCCAGTGCTGGGGGAAAATGCCACATGCTTCGCCTTCTCACTCTGCAGGAAAGCTGGGAACTCCTCCGAATAGAAGTATTCTCCAGGCAGGGGCACGACAACACTGTCCCGGAACTAGAAGATGTCGGGAAACGTATAGTTATGCAGTGTGACGGTCTGCCACTGGCAATAGTAATGGTAGGAGGAGTTCTTAAGGACCTTCTGTTAAATCTGCCATCTATGCCGATGGTGAGAAAGAGATGGGAGGAGGTGTGTGGAAACATGCAGAGTTCTTTGCGCAGCAGGATGAATAACGAATCACTATCAGGAATTGTGGGCATGAGTTTCGAGGAATTAGAGGATGAGCATATGAGAGAGTGCTTTCTGTATATGGGAGTGTTCCCCAAGGGTTATCCTATCCCCGCCCCCACGCTGATTCGCATGTGGATCGCGGAGGGGCTCGTCCCACCCAAGGAGGGGAGACGCTTGGAGGAAACAGCACTTGAGTACTTAGAGCATCTCATTAGCAGGAATTTAGTGGTGGCTAGTACAAGGAACTGGATGGGTGAGGTTAAAATGTGTTGCGTCCACGGCCTGATACTAGCATTCTGCAACCTTAAAGCTCGGGAGCAAAATCTGTTCCAAGAGATTAGGATGTCGGAATCAGGGGAAGTTGAGCCTCCCATCTCTGAGATGCACAAGTTCCGCCGTCTCTCTCTCGATTCCAGCCATCTGAATGCCTTCCTCCGCCAAAAGCCTGTGGGTCCCAGGGTTCGCTCCTTATTAACTTTCTCCACATCCACCCACAGCGACAGCTTGCAACCTGAATGCTCGTCTCTAATCCCTGAAGGATTCAACTTGCTCAGGGTTTTGGAATCCAAACCCATTAAATTCCACAGCTTCCCCGGTATACCTGAACTGATTCATTTAAGGTACCTCACTTTCTGCATTGATGATCTGAGAGTGATTCCCGAAGCAGTCTCTCAGCTGTGGAACCTACAGACTCTTGTAGTGGACTCCAATGCACCAAGCATTACCATGAAAGCAAATATTTGGGAGATGGTCCGGCTGAGGCATCTAAAGACTAACGTCACCATCGACCTAGATGCAAACTTGAAACCTCAATCTGGAACTACCCATCAGAATCTTCAAACAATCACCACTCTTTCACCTGAATCCTGCACTTCGCTCCTCTCTGCAACGGCTCGTAAGCTTAGGACGTTAGGTGTTCGGGGGAAGCTTACCTCATTCTTCCAGACCATGTCCCTCGGAGAATTGCACCACCTTGAAAACTTGAAGCTGAAAAATGATTCCGACGAATCAAATCGCCCCCAGGGCCTTCCTCAGCCGAATTGCTTCCCAAAATATCTCAACAGACTCACCTTGTCAAATACATTCCTCCACTGGGAGCACATCTCCACCTTGGCCAAGATTGACACCCTGGAGGCCCTCAAGCTGAAAAACAATGCATTCACTGGAATCTCATGGATTGCTGACGGTGAAGGCTTCAAATCTCTCCAATTCTTGCTCATTGAGTACGCGGATTTAGTTCGATGGGACAGCTCCCCCGGCTATCTCCCCGTCCTCAGGTTCCTTGTTATCAAGCGCTGTGAAAAACTTATAGAGATTCCAATGGGCTTGGCAAAGTGCCTTGAACAATTAGAGATGCATTACGTTCCAAAATCCGCAGTTGAGTGTGCCAAAAGGATTAAAGAAGTCAAATTACAAGAGCAAAGCCCACAGAAATACTTGAGATGGGGGTCTGATTTTAAGCTCATAATAGGTCCTGAATGTGTCTAACAAAGTGTTGATCCACTCTTGATGTATATCTCTCAGGTATGTCACTTTAATTTTCATTCATAACTACTATCTCCTGTCCGGAAAGGAAAATGCTTTATGTTTAACGTTTTACATTGTCTTAAAAAAGTTACTTTCTTTATCAATTTTATTGATTTTTTTTATATAATTTAGTATTTTTATGTAATAAACAAATTGAAAAATATACTTAATATTTTTTATTTTGGTACAAATGACAAAAATAAATTAAAATTACAGTTGTGGGATTGATTAGATAATTCTATTTTTATAAATATTGTGGAAGAAATAAATGAGAAAAATAAAAAATGTTCTATGAAATAAAGGGTATATTCTTTGATAAAATTTTGTTTGAGATCGTCTCACGTGATGATGAGTTTTATGAGACGAATAAAAAGTTACCCTTCATGCCACATATATATGTGAGGCGGGTTATTAGGTAGGTCGGTCAATTATTAAAATATGTTTAATATATATGTAAAATATGTTTACTAATAGTTAAAGTATGTTTGTAGTAAATTATATTTATAACAATCTAGAATGATATTTTAATACATCATTCATAATACTTTGTATTGATTTGGACCATTTGTAAGTGCAGTCAAGCAATAAGTCTTCTCTGTAATTAAGCTACCTAAGACACAGTTTATCACTTTCACCAATCCACAGGACATGGAGCTCTTAATGAAAGAAAATACTTCTCCCGTCCCACGTATTTTTATCTACTTTCCATTTTGAGCTGTCTCACGTATTTTTACTCATTCTATTAATGGTAAAAATACATACTCCCTCCGTCCCAGGCTAAGAGGATCATTTTTCCATTTTGGTCGTCCCACCCAAAGAGTCTCATTTCCTTTTTTACACACATGGGACACATACACCCCCTCTAATATAATTAAATGTTGGGACCCACACTCTTACTAATATAACTACCCACTATACATTAAATAATAATACTTTTTAATCTGCGTACCAAAAAGCAAATGGTCCTCTTAATGAGGGACGGGGGGAGTAATATTTTATTACTCGTACCTACTTTTTACAATCCCAACAACTTTAATTACTTTTTCACACTTTATTCATCATTCTCAACAACTTTATTTACCTTTTCTTTTTAAATTACTATTTTTTCTTACATTATATATTAAAAAAATAACACGTCTTAATCTCTGTGCCCGTACAAATGGGTAATGTACCCGGGACTGAGGGAGTAACAATTTTGGTCCTATACCATTGGTTAAATACACTTTTTCAATTTTAATCTTTTAATTTTAATCTTATAACTTTTCAAATTTTCTATTTTGATTCTTTTGAAAAAAAATTCAAACTTACAAACTCTTAAGTTTCTGTAAGTTTTGCAAAAATTTTACAAAAATGATTAAAATTGAGAAATAAAAAATTGCAGAACTAAAATTAATACAAAATAACTAAAATTGAAAAAGTAAAAAATTGCAATAGCAAAATTGAAGTCAACCAAAGTTATATATATTATCTCCCCTTTATAATGGGCACAATATATTTTTGTTTTATATGACGATACAAATTGCATGGGTAGATGATTTTTCAGGAGTAGAAATGCATATATATCAGGCTGCAAGTAAGTTTTGATTCAAAATTCGTGTATTGATTTCATGCCATTTCTGTGAATTCCAAATTTGATTTTCTTATGCAATTCAAGAAAAATCTCCCGATTTAAATGAACCCATTAATTGTTCTGATTATCTAGCTTAATCTGAATATACATTAATTTGTGGATGCAGATATCAAAAGCAGAATATTAGTTCGTATCTGGAACACCCTCTCTTCGATGTTTATCTCATTTCACGAATGTTATAGGCTCAGTTGTTTAAATCGGTTGTTTGATGTCTCCTTTAATGGTGTTTTGAAAACCAATTCTATGATTTCGTATGAACGTATTATTGTAAATTTTCTAGTTACTTGTGTACTGATAATTTTGAAAATAGACCAAACCTTTTGGAGTACTCATTTCATGTGTTGTGACTAATGGACTGTAATAATCAGTTGCTAGTTAGCTCACTCATTGATTCTTGAATTTCCATCATTATCCGATTGCACGTAGTAGAGGTGTACTTAAAAGAATTATGTGATTTTTTAAAATCATATAGTATAAGTAAAATATAAGAAGTATTGCAATTTTATAATATAGTAATTTGAGGAGTTTGCATTTGTAAGATACTATGTTGTTCGATTGACAATTAGAGGATATTATGTCTTAGGGGTGTTTGTTTGGGTACTTTTGGATGAGGGAATGGATATGATAGTAGAGGCTTGTGTTTGTTTATTATTCTTCTATGGGTTTCATACCCAACCTTCTAGGAATCCACCATTCCTCTACTACATGGAAGGTATGATTTCCATTCCATATTTATCCATACCAATTCCGTTTCCCATTCTTTTCAAAAATACCAAACACTCCCTTAATTTTCCAATTAAAGGACAAATTAGACATAAATTAAAATTTTCAAGCTTAATTGCATTTTTTTTTCAGACCCAATAAATAAGCTTCTTATTGATATGAATAATTACAACATGAGTACAAAATCTGGGTCGTGATGAGAGAAGAGAAGGATCAAAACTTGCACCTTAATGTCTAAACTACTCGGCAGCAGCAGCTAAACTACTGTCTCTCTGGTCAACAGCACAACCCTCGGGAGAAACTGTGCCACCAACTCTCGTAGGAGGCCAGTATAGAAGAACAAACCTTCCTATTATATTCTTTGATGGAAGGGGGCCCCTGAGAATTAATACACAATATCCATTCATTACTAGCAACTAATCTCAATCTCATTATTCAAATGCAGAACATAATATATTACCAGATATGCGAGTCGTAGCTATTATTTCGATTATCACTCATAACAAAAACAAAGTTTTCTTGTTATGAATTGTGTGCAAGTATTCAAACTCAGCAAGAACTTATTGCATGAAAACACACACACACACTGATTGTTTGAAGAATAAACGAAAAACTTAGAACACCAAGAATTATAGTGGTTCGGCAATTGCCTACGTCCATTCTTGAGGGAGAAGAGATCTTATTGATTAGGGTTACAACGATGAAGAATGAATACAACTTATATATATCTTAACTTATGATATATATGGATAATAATATATATGGATAATATATGATATGATCTTCACAATCTTGCATATCATATATTTGATCACAAACTTGCTTGCCAAGCAAGATGTCCATCAACACCAAACCTATTATCATTACAGCCCACGGCCCATCATTCTTGCACCACAAGTCACGCGTGCATTGCTGACCTTTCATGCATGAACCATGCATCGAGCATAGCCATGCAAGTGTCTACTTCTCTCAACAATACTCCACCTTAGACCTTGCATCTCCTCATCACAATTTCTACTTCTCCCCAGCTGCTGCATTAAGGTTGCAGCCACCTTTCATCCTCCTTAGTTCATCCCAAACAAGCTCTTGCACAGCTCATACTTGAGAGCTGGCAAAGCCTTTGTAAGAGCATCAGCCGGATTTTCTGATGTCTTGATCTTCTTCACAACAACTAATCCTTTCTCAATCATATCTCTTATGAAATACAACCTAACATCAATATGTTTGGTTCTTTCATGATAGCCTTGATGTTTGGAAAGGTGGAGAGCACTCTGGTTGTCACAAAACACTTCAACAACATCTTGTTGAATCCCAAACTCTCTCAAAATTCCAATCAGCCACACTCCTTCCTTAATTGCTTCTGTAAGTGCCACATATTCTGCTTTAGTGGTTGAAAGAGCAACTACATGTTGATGTGTAGCCTTCCAATTCACTGCTGAACCAAATATGTTGAATACATACCCTGTCAAGGACTTCCTAGAGTCAAGATTAGCTACATAATCTGCATCAACATAGCCCACAACAGCCTGATCCCAAGCTGCTAACCTCTTAAACTTTAAGCCTGTTGATGTTGTTCCTTTTACATATCTTAAAGCCCACTTTACTGCTTCCCAATGTAACAGCCCTGGCTTGCTCATAAACCTACTAACCAAGCTCATCACATAAGCTAGATCCGGCCTACAACACACCATTGCATACATCAAACTGCCAACAGTGCTAGCATATGGTATCTTGTCCATCTTTGTCTTCTCCTCATCTGTCTGAGGTCCTTGCTGTAAGGATAGGCTCAATCCCTGCTTCACTGGTACAGTAACTGACTTACAAAGATCCATGTTATACCTTTTAAGAACTTTGATCAAATATGACTCCTGATGTAAGATCAAAATTCCAGCTGATCTGTTTCTGCTGATCTGCATGCCAAGTATAACATTAGCTTCTCCAAGATCCTTCATTTCAAACTCTTTTCTCAGAATTTCTTTTACTGCAGATATACTAGCTCTATTCTTGCAAGCAATCAAAATGTCATCTACATATAGTAACAAGTATATGTAGCTCCCTTCTTCACACCTGATATACACACAGTTGTCATATAAGCTTCTTTTGAAACCATGTGATGTGATATACTCATCAAACCTTAAGTACCACTGCCTAGGACTTTGCTTCAATCCATACAGTGATTTGATTAACTTGCAAGCTTTATCTTCTGCATTTTCAATATTTACCCCCTCAGGTACCTTCATGAAAATGTCCTCCTCCAAGTTTCCATGTAAAAAGGCTGTAGTTACATCCATCTGATGTAACTCAAGATCAAACTGATTCACAATGGCCAGCAGTAATCTAATAGAACAATGCTTCACTACAGGAGAGAAAATCTCATTATAATCTACTCCCTCCTTTTGAGAGAAACCCCTTGCCACTAGCCTTGCTTTATATCTGATCCCACCTTCCTTACTAGTCACTGGCTTCTTCTTGTATATCCATTTGCAACCAGCAAGCTTCTGATTAACAGGCTTATCTACAACAAACCAAGTCTTATTCTTTTGTAAAGACAGTAGCTCTTCTTCCATTGCATCTAACCATTTATCACTCTCCTTGCCTGATATTGCTTCTGAGTATGTTCTTGGCTCATATACTTTAACATCAGATGCAACATATAGAGCATACGACACAATATCAGCCTCAATGTATCTAGCAGGTGCTTTGATTTGCCTCCTCAATCTATCTCTGACCAGCTGATAGCTATTCAGAGTATTTCTGGTATCAACATCAGCTGGCTCTACTTCTTCTCTTGCTACTTCTTCCTCTTGTTCATTTGTATCAGCCTGATCACCTTCTTGTTATTGTACTTCCTTCTGAAACTCCACCTCAAGCTCAAATTTATCTGGAGTAATAGATGTTCTAGTAGTTCTTTCAACTAGTGGCATTTTTCTTTCATTGAAAGTGACATCCCTACTAACAAGAAACTTGTTAGTCTCATAGCACCACAACTTATATCCCTTCACTTCTTGTGGATAACCTACAAGCACACACTTGATAGCTCGAGGATCAAGTTTGTCTTGTTTCTGATGTGAATAAACTTGACAGCCAATTACTCTCAGATGACTGTAATTTGGGACTCTTCCAGACCAAACTTCTTCAGGTGGCTTGAACTTAAGAGCTGCAGACGGACACAAATTGATTAGGTAAGCTGCTGTTGTCACTAACTCACCCCAGAAACCTTTTGAAAACCCTCCACTGCTCATCATGCATCTTACTCTCTCAAGAAGAGTTTGATTCATTCTTTCAGCCACACCATTTTGTTGTGGAGTACCAGGCACAGTCTTATGTCTTTTGATCCCCTTCTCCTTGCAGTAGTTGTTAAACTGCTCTGACACAAACTCAAGGCCATTATCTGTTCTTAAGCACTTAAGTTTGCTTCCTGTCTGATTTTCAACTTCTGTAAGCCATACCTTAAAAGTTGAAAATGCCTCATCTTTAGATTTCAAGATTCTTATCCATACTTTCCTTGAAAAATCATCAATGAAAGACATAAAGTATCTTCCACCTCCCATGGTTGTGCTTCTTGATGGCCCCCAAAGATCAGAGTGTATATACTCTAGTCTTGCTTTAGTGCTGTGTTCTGCAGCACCAAACTTTAACCTCTTAGACTTGCCAAGAATGCAATATTCACATTGCTGTAGCTTGCAAGTTGAACTTATTTCTAATAGTTTCTGTTTTGCTAACTCTTGTAACCCCCTTTCACTTATGTGAGCAAGTCTGCCATGCCACACTTGAACACTATCTTGGTCTTGAGTAGCATTGCTTTGTCCAGAAACCACAGAGCCTTCTAGAAAATAAAGATCATATTTCTTAATTCCCTTCATCACCACTGAACTGCCTTTCATGACAGTAAGTATGCCACCTTCTAACTGAAACTTGTACCCTTGAGAATCCATCATACCCAAAGATATGAGATTCCTCCTTAAATTTGGTACATATCTAACCCTTGTCAGAAGCCTGATTGCTCCATCAAACATCTTCAACTTGATAGAGCCAATCCCCTCAATCTTGCAGGCTTGATCATTGCCCAACAAGATTGATCCTTCATGATATGGCCTCAATTCAGTGAACCAATCCTTTATGAATGTCATGTGAAATGTACATCCGGAGTCCATCACCCATTGACCTGAGACAGAACTAGAACAGATAGACAATGCTTCAATAAAATTAGAATCAGAATTACTTTGGTTTTGTATCACCTGATTTGCATGAGGTTTCTGATTCCCTCCCTTTTTTGCTATCTGTTTTGCCATCATTGCTTGCCACTTGTGACATTGCTTCTTGTAATGACCAGGTTTATTACAATGAAAGCAATTATTGCTATCATCATCAGCTGATGTACTTTGAACTTTCTGCTCTTGTTTTTTCTTATCTGCACCTCCCTTCTTGTTGTTTTTATTCCACTGGTTTTGTTTCTTTACCATCAAACCTTCACCAGCAATCTGAGCATCAGAGTTCTTCTGGAGTTCCTTTGATTTTAATGCCATCTGCACTTGATCCAGTGTGATCGAATCTTTGTTGCCATACATCAAAGTATCTTTGAAACTCTCCAAAGACTTAGGAAGGGCAGAAAGTAATATCAAGGCCTTGTCTTCATCTTCAAGAACAACATCTATGTTCTCAAGATCTCCAATGATTTTGTTGAAATCATCAAGCTGTACAAGTAATGGCTTGTCTTCTGTCATCTTAAACGAGTACAACTTCTGCTTTACATATAGGCGGTTTGCTAAGGTCTTCACCATGTAAAGATCCTCAAGTTTCTTCCAAACCCCCCTTGCAGTGGCTTCCTTTGAAACTTCTCTTAGAGCCTTATCTCCAAGACACAATATAATCGCACTACGAGCCTTCGATTGTGCTTCTTGATCTGCTGCGTTTGTAACCCCATCAACCGCAGCAGCCTGATTAACTGGCAACGGCTTCAAAGCTTCAGAAAACCCTTGTTGGATAAGGATTGCCTCCATCTTCATCCTCCATAGACTAAAGTCTGATTTCTCCGAGAACTTCTCAATATCAAACTTTGTCGTAACCATGGTGATCACCTTCTTCAAACAGTCGTTTGTGGCTTACTTTCCCACAGACGGCGCCAATTGTTATGAATTGTGTGCAAGTATTCAAACTTAGCAAGAACTTATTGCATGAAAACACACACACACACACTGATTGTTTGAAGAATAAACGAAAAACTTAGAACACCAAGAATTATAGTGGTTCGGCAATTGCCTACGTCCACTCTTGAGGGAGAAGAGATCTTATTGATTAGGGTTACAACGATGAAGAATGAATATAACTTATATATATCTTAACTTATGATATATATGGATAATAATATATATGGATAATATATGATATGATCTTCACAATCTTGCATATCATATATTTGATCACAAACTTGCTTGCCAAGCAAGATGTCCATCAACACCAAACCTATTATCATTACAGCCCACGGCCCATCATTCTTGCACCACAAGTCACGCGTGCATTGCTGACCTTTCATGCATGAACCATGCATCGAGCATAGCCATGCAAGTGTCTACTTCTCTCAACATTTCTGGTACACGCTGCCGGAAAAACCAATAAGAAGAAAGGTCTCACATTAGAATTCTATGAGGTTCCAATCATAACTAACAAGAACTATAACGAGCAAAATTATAACAGATTACACACAGCTATTTGTACGTAACACCTAGTGAGGCTCTACTTACTAGAGCGTACATGAATCGGAAAGGATTTGATAAATTGAAGGATATGAAAAAAGAGTTTTTATCCTTTCCAAGTTCAGATAAGCCACAAATAGTGCGAAAAATTCAGAATAATGAGGAGAAAAGGTTAATAGATGGATATTAACTTTAAAGGAATATGTAAATGATAACTATCCACTCTAATCCTTGAAAGTAAACAGGGCCTAGAGGATAGAAGGAATGAAGTAATATAAGTGAAAACTGGACGTACAATTTGAGTCATTTCGTATTTAGGTACTTCAAATATGAAATCTTCATTCCTAACTACGCCGTTCACAATCAATTTCCCATCATGAACCTGCATCACCATTAAGTGCGCGGCTGGAACCGAAACCGAACCGTGTTCTATTGGTTTCGGTTTCGTTTCTCCCGGTTCCGGAACCGGCTCCAGTTCCGGTTAAAACCGGAGGTTCCCCGGTTCGGTTTTTTGGTGCAGGTCAAGGCGTGGTCCCCCTGATATTTTTAAATATTAATACTCCTTTATATATCTTCATTTTATTAACAATAAAGGAAAATGGTGTAGTGGCCAGGCCATGATATTTGGCAACCTCTCTAAGGTTTCGAGTTCGACTCGGGAAAGAGGTGTTCTTTTATTTTTATTTTTTTTCTTGCATTATGTATTTTATTTGTATTCTTTTATTTTCTCTTCTATTTATTTCTTTTTCCACTGCATTTCGTATTTTTATTTGTATTCTTTAATTTTCTCTTTTATTTTTTCCCTCTTCATTATTTTCACTTTTATTTATATATTTTTTTATTGTGTGATTTTTTCTTTTTTCTTTCTAGAATTATTATTTTCTATTTTTGATGCTTCATATTTTTTATTTTAAGGATTATATTTTCTTTTCTCTTTGAATATATACTTCCTTATTTTCAAACTTATCATTTTTCGTTTTCATCCTTACAATTAATATATCTTACTATAATTTATTTATTACTTAAAAATATTACAATTTACTTAAAAATCAACGAAGTTAGTCTAAAAGTAAATTTTTTTAAATTACATACTACAACAACAGTAAAAATAAGTTTGGGATGGGAATAATTTTTTCCCCCTTCTGTGTATGTATATACTTTGTCTAATTTATTCATACCTTAATTATAATTTCTTTAAAAAAATAACATCTTTTAAACAGCAAAAATAATTTACAGGACGGATGGAGCAGTTTATTTTGTAATGCTATTTCGGGCCCTCCTGAGCTCGATTCTTGCCTCTGTCACTGGTGGCATAGAAGATAGTGTACGAAAGTGGCAAAGAGAATCCGAATCACTTTAGCACTATCACTTTTTATTGAGTATCAGTTTTTATTAAATTGTTTTAACTTTTTATCCATTAATGTTGATTGAGTGTCAACCAAAGTCCCACATCGGTTAGAAGTGGAGATGACGATGAGTTTATAAATGAGGGATTGACTCTCCCTAGCATGAGGTCTTTTGGGCGTGAGCCCAGAGTGGCAAAAGCATGAGGTCTTTTGGGCATGAGCCCAGAGTGGCAAAAGCGTGCTGGTCAGTGGGCGACCCAAAGCGGACAATATCATACTATTGGATTGAGTGAGTCCGACTCCCCGAATAAACCCAACAATTTTGTGGAAAGGTGTTTAGTGTGTATGGGGGAGAGAACGTGAATCATAGTGTGTGTGGGGGAGAGAGTACAGGTATTATTATTGCATGCATGTGGGGGAACATAAGGTACTAAGCAGTGGCGGACGCAGGATTTCCGTCGAGGGGGGCCCAACTTTTCTTATACAATAGTTCGTGTTTTTTGTTCTACAAATTTTAAGAAGAATATTTTATTTACCAACTTTTATTAACATTTTTCTAAAGATGTTTTAGTATTTTTAATTGTATTATGTAAGAGTAACAATTTTGAAACTAAAGTTAATAAAATTATTCAATAAATATGTTATTTAGAGGGAAAATAAATACAATTTTGAAACTAAAGTCAATAAAATTATTAAATAAATATGTTATTTAGAGGGAAAATAAATAAATAAAAGAAATAGAAGAGGGGAAAAAAATAACAGTGCTGCATGAATCGAACACGGGACCTTTAAAACTAAAACATCCCCACTTTACCACTTGGACACAAAGGTATTTCAAGAAAATTTCTATATCTATACTATTAATTTGTAAAAGTTCAGGGGGGCCCAGTGCCCCCCTACCCACCTAGTACGTCCGCCCCTGGTACTAAGGGTAGTTAAACACCATTTAATTTTCCACCAAAAAATAATTAATGCAGAATTTTGAATTCGGGAAATGGTGTTTGCCCATAAAATTTCTTACGAGTACAACGTTAATGTGAATGATAGTGCGTGTGTGGGGGAGGTATTATTATTACATGCATGTGGGGGAACATCAGGGTGGCGTACGAAGGGTAGTTACACACCATTTAATTTAATTTTCCACCAAAACATAACTAATGCAGAATTTTGAATTCGGGATGTTTAGATGAAAAGATGTGACGTTTAACTAGCAAGAGCAATGGCGGAGGCGGCGTTGTATTTCCTGGCGGAGCATGTAAAGGAACTAAGGGTGGCGTACCGGGATGTGATTTCCGATGCCGACAAGGAGTTCGAGGAGCTGAAAAATGCCATTGACTTGTTGAAGGCCTTCCTGAAGAATGATGTCCCGAAGCAGCCCAACAACAGACACTTGGTCAGGGAAATGGAACGGCAGATAATAGAGGTTGTTTACGAGGTTGAAGACGCCATCGACTCTTGCATGACCCAAGCTGCGGCCTCCAAATCCAGCAGTTTGACCAAATCTCGCGGTTTCCTCAAGCGTTCTCCCCGTCCTTCCTTGGCCAAACAGATCAAGCTCCTTACACAAGATAAGGTGACGCCAATGGTGAACAAGGCCAAATCCGACTTTTCCGACATCAAACCCGCCCACCACCCCGACCACAGCATCACGGCACGTATCTCATTTTTTTATCCTCTTATCTTCACCTATCATTTCACATCTCATATAATTAAAATCTAATCCTTCCCACTATTTTTTTTTTTTTTGTATAAAGTTAGATATGACTGAGATATTTCCTGGGTAATTTAATAAGAAAACTGTATCAAGTTGTTGGATAACTGTATGAGATAGGTGACAATTTTGTAGTATCGTGAGCATATTAGTTTTGTGGAGCTTGCCAGGATTGATGTGTAATTAAAATCTAATCCTTCCCGCTATTAATTTTGTTAGAACATTCTACATACTCACAACATGTTCTTCCATCATGATATAATTTTTCTAGAATTATATACTAGAGAATTCTAGTTTTACATTGGAATGAACATGGGATCCTAGCTATGTGTCATTATTGTGAATTATTTCTTGTGCCCGTAATTGCATGATTGACAAGTAATTGTGTGCAGAGTGAGATTATCAGGGCTGACCTGGTGGTGGGCTTGAAAGATACGGAAGTCATCATAATTAATCATCTCTGTGAGAAAAGTGAGGAAGTTGAGGTGATCTCCATCATTGGCATGTCAGGGTTGGGAAAGACAACGCTAGCATATAAGATTTTTGGGGATCCAAGAGTGCATGAAGAATTTCCAACTCGCATCTGGATTCACGCGTCTCGGGGGTTCGACAGGAAGGCAATATTTCTCAGCATTCTAAAACATTTCAAGGATGTGCAGCAATTGCAATTACAGAGTGATGAGGAGCTAGTGAGCAGGATTCGAGAATGTTTAGAGAATGTGAGATTCTTGTTAGTGTTTGATAATATATGGAGTGTGGAAGACTGGAATATCTTGAAAGGTGTGTTGCCGCGGAGAAATGGGCGGGGTAAAGTCGTAATAACCAGCAGCGACAGCAGCGTCGGCAGGAATGCTGGAAAATCCCACACGCTGCGCTTCCTCTCTCCGGAGGAAAGCTGGGAACTCCTCCAAATAGAAGTGTTTGGGAGGCAGGACGACACTGTCCAGGATCTGGAAGATGTGGGGAGACGTATAGCTGAGAAGTGCGACGGCCTGCCGCTGGCATTAATCACGGTAGGAGGAGTTCTCAAGGAGCATCTGCAGGCACTGCGGATAGTGCCGCTGGTGAAACAAAAATGGGAGACGGTGTGTGGAGATATGCAACAGGTTTTGCAGCGTAGCTGGAAGAATGGAAATGTGGGCACGAGTTACGAGGGATTAGAGGATGAGCATATGAGAGAGTGCTTTCTGTATATGGGAGTGTTCCCCAAGGGTTATCCTATCCCCGCCCCCAAGCTGATCCGCTTGTGGATCGCGGAGGGGAGCAGTTTGGAGGAAACAGCAGTTGAGTACTTAGAGCAGCTTATCTGCAAGAACTTAGTGGTGGTTGATAAAAGGAACAGGATGGATGAAGTTAAACGGTGTGGCCTCCACAGCATGGTACTAGCATTCTGCAGACTTAAAGCTCGGGAGCATAACCTGTTCCAAGAGATAAGGATGTCGGAATCAGGAGAAGTTGAGCCTCCCATCTCTGAGTGGGAGTCCATCCCAAGGTTAATGCTAATGACTTCCTCCTCAAGAACCCTGTCGGCTCCAACGTTCGCTCCTTGTTATATTTCTCTGAACCAGCAATACCCATCCACTTGGAACCTGATTTCTCCGCTGAATTCAACTTGCTGAGGGTTTTGGAACCCAAATTCACTAAGTTCCAGGGATTCCCCCTCAACATAACGAAATTGATTTATTTGAGGTACCTCACTTTAAGCATTGATGATGTGGGAGTGAGTGTGAGTGTGATTCCCGAAGCAATCTCCAAGCTGTGGAACCTGCAGACTCTTGTAGTGGACACCAATGCACCAAGCATTACCATGAAAGCAAATATATGGAGGATGGTCAAGCTGAGGCATCTCAAGACAAAAGATGAAATTAACTTTAAACCTGAATCTGCAACTGCCCATCACAATCTTCAAACAATCACTACTCTCTCGCCCGATTCCTGCAACCCACTTCTCTCTAAAATGGCTCATAAGCTCAGGACTTTAGGCATTCGCGGGAAGCTTCACGCATTCTTCCAAACCATGTCCCTCGGAGAACTGCACCACCTTGAAAACTTGAAGCTGGAGAATGATTTGAGAGAACGGCCCCCCGAGGCCGCCCTTCCTCAGCTGAATTGCTTCCCAAAATATCTCAAGAGACTCACCTTATCAAATACATTCCTCCACTGGAAGCACATCTCCACTCTGGAGGTTCTCAAGCTCAAACACAATGCATTCACCGGAGAGTCGTGGACTGCTGACGGTGAAGGCTTCAAATCTCTCCAATTCTTGCTCATTGTGCACACGGATTTAGTTCGATGGGACATCTCATCCGGTTATCTCCCCACCCTCAGGGTCCTTGTTCTCAACAACTGTGAAAAACTTACAGTCATTCCACTGGGCCTGGCGAGGTACCTTCAACTACTAGAGATAGATTTCGTTGGCAAATCCGTAGTTGATTGTGCCAATAGGATTGATGAAGCCATCAAACAAGAGCTAAACCACAAGAAAATTTTGAGATGGGGTTCTCCATTACACCTCAAAATAGGCCCTGGATGTTTCTAATCCACTCTAATTGAACGTATATCTGTCAGGTATGCCACTTTAATTTTCATTTATCACTACTCCATCCCTCCGCCATTAAAATGTTTTACGTTTATTTTAAATTATTTTCTTATGAATGTTATTGTTTTTTTTTTTAAGGATAATTTGGAATTTTTAGATAATTATAAAAAATTTAAGAAATATATTACGTGTGTTAATTAAGTAGAAATTTTTTTAAAAAAATAAAAATTTAGAGTGTTATGATTGTTGGATTAATTGGATTTTTAAGTACAAGACTGTGGGAAGAAAAAATGAAAAAAAAAGTAAGAAATGTTCTAACTTCTATGATAGAGATGGAGTATTATTTATTGAAAAAAAACAAGCCCATATTATATAGTTAAAATAATAGAGGAAAAAAGTAAAAATAACTTTTAAGCAAGCTGTAGTGTGGTGTTTGAATTAGTCTTTGGTATGAATTTTGTGACCTGCAAGTATAGTTAAATAATGAGTACTCCCTATAAGCTATTTGAAATACTTGTTACGATTTACCTTCTTCATCAATCCCTGTATAGTGCGGTGCAACCCATGCAACCTTTTTGTTTAATATGACGAAACAAATTGCATGAGTAGGACTGTAGGAGGATTTTTCAGGATTAGAAATGCATATATTAGGGTGCAAGTTAGTTTTGATTCAAAATACGTGTATTATTGTCATGCCTTCTCTGTGAAGTTCCAAATTTGATTTTCTTTTTCTTATGCAATTCAAGCAAAATCTCCCGACTTAAAATTATAAAATCAACCCTTTAATTAATTTTGACTCTCTAGCTTAATCCTTGGATATATATTAATTAATTTGTGGATGCAGATGTCAAAAGCAGAATATTTGTTCATATCTGGAACACCCTCTCTTCGATCTCTATCTCAATTCACGGATAATGTTATGTACTGATCAGTTGTTTAAATCGGTCGTTTGATGTCTCCTTTAACGGTGTTTTGAAAACCAATTCTATGATTCCGTATGAACTTATTATTGTAAATTTACAAGTTACTTGTGTGCTGTTAATTTTGAAAATAGACCAAGCCTTAATTGAGTACTGATTTCATGTGTGTTGTGCCTAATGGACTGTAATAATCAGTTGCTAGCTAGCTCACTAATTGATTCTTGAATTTTCATGATTATCCTATTGCACGTAGAAAAGATGTATTTAAAGAATACTCGAGATCATCCCATAATATCTTGCACCATTTTTTATTTTATTTAATTTAATTTACAAATGTTGCAAGATATTACGGGAGTAGAGACTAATTACAGTGCTTGAGTTTATTAATATTAAAATTTTATTGTATATTTGTTTGAGGTTTATGTGAGTTTTTGAAAATCAGGTATAGTCTAGGAAAAATTGTAATTTGAGTACAGTAATTAGAGAGTTCTAGAACACTATGTTGTTGAGTTGATAACTAGAGGACACCATGTCTTAATTTTCTACTTAAAGTATAAATTAGACCAAATTGATATTTTTGAAGTCAATTGCATATTTTTTTTTCATGCCCAAATAAATGAGTTCAAAAGAATAATATTTTATTACTTTAAAAAATATTTTTTTATATACTAAAGAGTAATTTTATAAAATCAAAGTACATTGTAAATTCTGTTATTTTTCATGTACTAAAAAATAATTTTATAAAATCAAAGTATATGGTGGTCAAGGAGACCAGCTCAATAAATAAATATAAGAAACTCGTAAATATTTTATCTTAAATAATTTAATCTAGTGTCATACTTCGAAAGTTATCCGACCAAACCTAGACAATAATACCCCACGCTTACTAGAGCATTACAGTCAATTAATAGTACTACATTTTTATAGGCGATTACTGGAGCATTATAGTCAATTAATAGTACTACATTTTTATAGGCGAATACATATAGTAGCAAATACAACTGTAGTAGCGACTAACTTTTGTTGTCGCAAAAATAAATTAAAAAATAGTCATAAAAGAAATTTATTTTGTAGTGAATTACAATGTAAGTACAAAATCTGCTACTCTGCGGTCGTGATGACAGACGAGAAGGATCAAAACTTGCACCTTAATGTCTAAACTACTCAGCAGCAGCAGCTAAACTACTGTCTCTCTGGTCAACAGCACAACCCTCCGGAGAAACTGTGCTGCCAACTCTCGTAGGAGGCCAGTATCGAAGAACAGACCTTCCTATTATATTCTTTGATGGAAGAGGGCCCCTGAGAATTAATACACAATATTCATTACTAGCAAGTAATCTCAATCTCATTATTCAAATGCAGAACATAACATATTACCAGATATGCGAGTCATAGCTATTATTTCGATTATCCCCCATGACAAAAACAAAGTTTTCTGGTACACGCTGTCAGAAAACCCAATAAGAAGAAAGGTATCAGATTAGAATTCTATGAGGTACCGATTATAACTAACAAGAACTATAATGAGAAAAATCATAACAGATTACAGACAGCTATTTGTACGTAACACCTAATGAGGCTCTATTTACTGGAGTGTACAGGAATCAGGAAGGATGTGATAAACTGAATGATATGAAAAGATAGATTTTTATCCTTTCCGAGTTCAGTTAAGCCACAAATAATGCGAAAAAAATCAGAATAATGAGAAAATGTTAATAGATGGATATTAACTTTAAAGAAATATGTAAACTGTAACTAGCCACTCTATTCCTTAAAGTAAACAGGGCCTAGAGGATAGAAGGAATGAAGTTAAATACGTGAAAACTGGACGTACAATTTGAGTCATTTCGTATTTAGGTGCTTCAAATATGAAATCTTCATTTCTGACAACGCCGTTCACAATCAATTTCCCATCATGAACCTGCATCACCAAGTAAATATAATATACGTAGTCATACATCGTGTACCAATTCTTTAGTTAGGAACATAATATGGGGAAAAGGAAGAGAAAGACCACTTTGTTCACAACAATAAATGATCGCATGAAAAGAAATGAATGACGTCAAAGGTGAATGGATACATATGTTGTATGGAAGAGAAATATAATGCATCAACAAATTTGTCACTACTAATTATTATCATTGAATTTGCAGCAAGAAGATAAGAAAATGAAATGGGATAACGGGGTTTGGAGAAGTTCTTAGATTATCAGGGTATGCTTGTCATCTCATAATGAAATTAATACCATTATCTTATGATAAATAAGTTCCAGGAGTTTAAGCTTCCAATATCTTTCAGAGAATTTTAAGTGCATTAGAAATATATCCTTTCTAATATACCAACAAAAATTATAAGCATGCCAAAAAAGCCAAGTCTATTGTGCCTTTACCCGAAAATATCAGTTTAAGCCAATTCTTATTTTGCATCATTCATTGTAAGACAACATGAAAATAGCAGTGCTTCGTTACTATCGTGCGAATTATACGTATAACCCACCCATCAAATCCTGCGACGCCTGCTAGTTAAACCAATACTCCCTCCGTCCCGGGAAGTATTTCGCGTATTGGTGTGCGCGGAGTTTAAGAAAATTTTGTATTTTTATGTATAAAGTAAGAAAGAGAATATATATTTTAGTTGATTTAATGAAAAAGGTGTGTAAAGTTATTGAGAGATGTGGAAAAAGTGTGTAAAGTTTTTGGGAGATGTGAAAAAGTAAGTATTATATTGGGATATGTGTAAAAAGTGAGTATTAGTATAATGTATTTTTTACCAAATTTAGAAAAAGTAAAGTGTGAAATACTTTGAGGGACGGATGAAAAAGGAAAGTGTGAAATACTTTGGGGGACGGAGGGAGTACATCATAGAGTGATTCCAGAAACCATCTAAATTTCAACACAAGAAGAGAAGTTTTTCAAATCTCACCTCCACAATATCACCTTCTTTGGCAACTACTCGTTTAATAAAAACGTCTTCATCTGTGTAGCCAACTTCTTGAAGTACAGGAGGGCTTTTAAAAATTACAATATCGTTTGGACAGGGCTTTCGAAAATAATATGAGACCTGAAAATGGAGAACTAGACGTAGTCTGAGAAAAGGGGGACATAAATAAAAAGAAACTCATCAATACACACTGGTGATGCAAACTAATTATAGTTAAACATAATCTGGAAGATAAAGAGAGTAACAAGGTGCAAGATTGGACTTCTCTCATATATAAACTAAACAAATACAAATAGATTGTGAGTTCTTATCTGTTTAAACTCATAGAATGATGCATCCATACTTAATCAGCTGGAAATGGGTAAGAAAACAAATTGTACAAACTTCACAATTGGTATTGAAGATAGCCCTCAATTTGTTTGATTTAACTCATTAAAGAACTGAAATCTCTCATTCAAACACTGAACACCAATAAATTAAAGCTTTAATTCAGCAAAAAAAAATTACCTTCTCAGCTACAATTCTATCTCCAACATCAAACGTGGGATACATAGACAAAGAGGGAATATATCTAGGCTCAGCCACAAACGACCTGAAGGCCAGAGAAATGGCCAACGCCGCAACAACCGTCTTCACATCGTCTGAACTGAAATTCAACCACTCTGGCAAAAGTTCACCACCCTTTCCCGTCTTGCCATCATCTCCATCGCCGTCGCCGCCTTCTCCACCACCGCCGCCACCGCCGCCGCCAATTTCTTTAGTGTCTAACGCTGTGATTTTAAAACTCTCCTTGTCGGGCGCATTACAACGGAAAGTGCGAAATTGAGCCTTTTTAGGGTTAAAAAACAGAAATTTCTTGAAATGGGCGCGATTGAAATTGGGGATAGGAGTGAAGCAAGTGCGATTAGGGTTATGGAGGGAAGGTAATGGCTGAAGATGTAGAGTAATCATTTGATTTCTAAATCAGGATATTTACCTGAGTGTTAGATTTATTCCTCTTTCACGATTGGATGAGGGATGACAGAAGACTTTGAAGCCGAAGCGTGCAACAAAATCCCTGTCCTAAATCAGACTGGGAAAAAAACAAGAGCAGATTTTGATAATTTAAATTTGAATTTTTCCTTGAAAAGAAAGTCTCTCATTTAATTTTGATTTAAATAAGTGCACCGGCTGCACTGAACAAACAATCTTAACCGTTAGATTAACTTTTAATATTGAGTAATGTACACCATTAATTTAAATGTAATAACATAATGACAAATACTAGAATACAACAGACTTTTTTTTCAAAATTCATACAATCGGACTTTGTAAAGCAAATGGGTTAGATTTTTTTTATATACGGGTCAAACTTGAATTGGATTTTCTTTACGCGCTGCGCACATAATCTTCTTCAATCCACAACAATCAACCGCAGTTACCGCACCACACTTCCTCACTTAAATTGGCTTTTCCTACAAGGGGTGATGGGTTCACTTTCTGGGTCGGCCCTACGACGATGGCAAAGAAGCGGTAGATCCGCAGCTGAGTGCACTTGGCGATGAGGATGACGATTGGGCTCGGAGGGATTCCCGTTCAGTGTCAAAGAAGTGGTAGATTAGCTTTAAGTCGCCATGGTGCCGTAACAGATCCACCGACCCATTACCGCGCCACCCACCACCAGGCGCTGCCATCGCCGCCACCTTTAGCCCCCCACTGAAGTCCATCATTGATTTTCCACCATCCGTCAATCAACCGAGCACCGGCTGCTGCTCGATTTGTCGCCATCACCATCGGAGTTTTTCAGCCACAAATTCCTTGGCTGAAAAGGTGCCGCCATCCGCAATCTCGTCGGGAAGAACGCTGCCTCTGGCGGCAGCACTAGGGTTTGGAGGGTTCGGAGTTGGTTGGTTTGTGAGGATGGGGATTGTGAAGATTGATTGAGTGGAGAGGAATCAGAGACAGCAAGAGGCGGTGGCTACAGGAAGAACACGGCGGCGGATGTTCATTCAGGCAAGTAGTTCAAATCTACAAAATCTTCGACAGAATGTATTTGAGTCTCATTCTCATTCCCATTAATGCTTGTGAAATCAACTCGCAATTTTTCAGTGGTGGAATTGTAACTAATCCAAGCATCATTCACCCAGTCTTCTATCATGTTATTTGGCCACGAAACATTGCTTGCAGATGTTAATGAATTGACGTCGATTCCACGAGGACTCGGCGGATCAAATGAAATATTAGTGTAAGTGTCGAACTCGACCGCGAAAAAAGGAGGTCCGGACACAATGCCGCCGTGATTATTGAGGCCCCTTGCGCATGGTGGATCCTACAGGAGCTAAGAAAAAAGCGAGTCCATCGGCAGTTATATTAGCTCCGGCAGTTCATGATTTCAAGTGACAAGTTGATCATAATGTTTCGAACATCTTCTTTTGTTGGTATTAAATTGTCATCTTATATATGTTGTTGAACAAGGAGTAACTCGTGAACAGTTCTTGCTTTAGCTATAAAATGAGCCTTTTGCTGTTTTGTTTTGCTGCCTTTTTCCACAATTTATTATTTATATAAATGCAAATGGATTTTACTATTTCATTTGATGAAATAACATGGACAAATTTAAATTGAAAAGAAGCCATGTAATGTGAATTAAATTGTATATAAATTTGTAATTTGATAGATTACTCTATAGAAATAATTAGAATATTCTTTCGAATTAATTGGATCACTCTTTGATTTGAAACTCTAATTTCTGAAAATGAAGTCATGTCCTATGATAATTATAATTGTAGTGAATTGATAAACTACTCTATAAAATTAATTAGATTACTCTTTGATTTGATACTCTTGAATATGTATAGGTTACTCTTTGGAATTAATTAGGTTACTCTTTGAAATTAATTAGGTCACTCTTTGAAATTTATTGAACCACTTTTTGATTTGAGACTCTTGAATATGTATAGGTTACTCTTTGAAATTAATTAAGTCACTCTTTGGAATTAATTAGATCACTCTTAAATTTATTGGACCACTTTTTGAATTGAAACTCTTAATATACATAGGTTACTTTTAGAATTAATTAGGTTACTCTTAAATTTATTGGACCACTCTTTGATTTGAGACTCTTATTATACATAGGTTACTCTTTGAAATTAAAAAGATTACCTTTTGTAATTAATTAGATCACTCTTTGAAATTAGTTGGATCACTCTTTAAATAAACAATGCACAGGGGATATGATGCGTGTTTTCTTTGCACCCAAAATTAATCCCCAAGTATTAAGGATATCAGTTGCAGTTTAAGCAAGCGACCAAGTGAATTATCAAACCCAAAGGACAACGTATTATCAATTTAATTATTAACTAAATTAATTAAGGCGAAAAGCAATAAAGATTGGGATTTTAATCTAATAACTAATAAATAATTAATTAAAATAACAAATAAAATAAAATATCACTCGAAGAATACAAAAGTGGATCAAGTAGGAGAATAAGTAGCTCTAGGATAATCCAATTCCACGCATTAATTTCCCTTCCGTGTGTTGATGTCCGACTCTGTCTTGTGGAATATGGACGCATCACTAAACTATGCATATCTACTCTATAGATACAAGTAAACATGCGTGTAACACGTGTGAATAACCTCGGAGCAAGAGATATAATTCCACCACATTTCTAGGTACTATCAGTATCAATTATTTCCCTGGTCAATTGGTACTCTAACCCGATATAATCTCCCTTGATAGGTACTATAAAATTATACTCTTTATCCTACTTATTAACCCTAATAATATTCAATTAACAAGTATTTATATAAGATAGTTCTAATAAGACTTGGAGTCCCCTCTCTTAGAATTATAACATGTAATTCTGCTCAGCAGTTAACGCACTCAATCAATAACCAATATATGTATTCAGACTCTACATAATAGTTAATGATACACAAAACGACTGTGAGTATGAATTTAAGAAGCATAGTGTTATATAAAATAAACCACAAGTAGTGTTGTATGGAATTTACATACGAAAGATCAATTAATTCGTAAAAACCTTCACAACCCTAGTACTACCAAAAAGACTCTAGCCCATGATGTTACGAAGAACAATCATGGGTGTTCAATAGATCTTACCTGGATGTCTGGAAAATTACAAGATAAATTAGAAAATGAAATAAACCCTAGATGTGGCGTCATCGCGCCTTCTCCGTCTTGAATCCTCCTCTTGGTACTCCTCTTTATTCCACAGACGAATCTTCAAAGCGATGGTGGATAGAGGAAAGGATGCGGATGATGGTTGGGGGGTGATCCCCCCTTGTGGGGTGTAAGATGGATTTGTGGCTCTCTCCAATCTAATTCATAGCTTCTTGGTGCGATCTACATCCCATTTTATACTTGTAAGCTCTTCTTATGGACCTTGGATGAGATTTTTCTTGAAAAACACGCAGAAACACACACTAGGGGTGTAAAAATCAGATCCGGACGTGTCCCAGGCATGTGGTTTAACCTAGGGTTCGACCTAGGGCTTGGTCGAACCATGGTCGTATCAAAATCGATAATTTAATGCACTTCAGGCATATGATTCGACCAAAACAGCGTGGTCGAACCAGCTTGCGCTAGCTTTACCGTTTCGCGTACAACTTCCACATCCGAATTCCAATTTGAGTGGTTCTTGTACTCACGCGATCCTCTCTTCCTTGGATTTCTATGCATATAAAGAACTTACAAAAATTCTAAGATTTGAAGGTATAACAAGCCATGCAAAGTGACACAGCTGTTATATTCGGCATAGCTCGCGCGACGTCACCACTTTGATAATAACTTTCTCGTTTGGACTCCAATTGAGGTGTTCTTTATGCTAAAATGACCCTCTCTTCTGTGGCATTCTAACATATATCATAATTCTAATTCAGAGCTTCACATGAATACAAAAAAATTACACAAATTGGACGTGCATTTTTTAGCATTTATACACAAATTGCACATTTTCTCCAACTTTGCACTTTTGACCCCTTTTTCCACCTAAAATATAATAAAACACCTCAAGTGCACATTTTTCTCACATATATTGAATATAAGATACTTGTGCTAATATATGACAATAATTCTCATAAAAAGATGTTAAATTGGACACTAAAACACGCTTATTTTCACTCTCAACAGGATACAATATGAAAATGCCTTAAATTTCCAGTAGGATACAACATTTGAATAAATCAGAAAGCGTGTTTCCACTAATTGATTTACCAATCTCACCCTCAAATAATGGCCAAAGTTGCAGTCTTGCAGATGGATTATTGATAAAGAATGTACAAATTTTATTGCAATTTCTCATAATAATGACAAACTTACGGTTAGAGCAGGCCCAGTTTTGAATCTTGGCTATTCAAGTTTATAGAGCACATCTAGCAGACTAGAACAGTAGGACTTCTAGTTATGGGTAAGCTAACATCAACTAAGGATGTAAATGGGTAGGGTAGGGTATGGGTTGGTCAAATCCACCTACTACCCGCTACCCAATTATCCTACCCATACCCTACCCTATTACCTGCAATTTCAGCATCGGGTAGGATACGGGTTTACCTGTTTGGTAAATGGGTAATCCGCGGGTATACAAATACCCGCAAGAAATAATAGACGGATATATTAAATGGGTATAATACGGATATCCACAGCAATTTGAGCCTAACCAACCCTACCCGACTCAGCTCGACCCTTCCCAAATTAGTTTTTTTCACTCACAATCAGCACAAAAACATCAAAATAAAACATAAAGTATAAAAATAAAGTTCATAATAGAGAATAATATTTAATCCAAGTCCAACAACAATAAATTAACATAATTAATATAATAACATGAGAAGAAATATCGTAATCCAGTACTTGAAAGTATATCAAAAATTATGATCTCCTTAGTCCAAAAGTAGCTCAAATAACACCCAATGCTGATGCAACCTACAAATACATACATAAATATTAGTATATAATATATATTTATATAATTAATTAAATAGATGAAAACTCCTTTAATAATAATAGCTAGTGTAATGTTTAAAAAATTAATATTAATTTAGTTTTTAAATTAGTATATATATATTAATGTTTAAATGGGTAATCGGATCGGGTATCAGGTCGGGTACGCGAGTATAATAGGAGAACTCGTATCCTACCCTTACCCGCTGATTTTTTTTGTACAGGTAATACCCGATCCTTTACCCGATTTTGCCTACCATATCCTTACCCAATCGCCCGGGTACCCGCGGGTAACCCGACCCGGCGGGTAAAATTGACAACCCTAACATCTACAAATAATTTGCCCATTAATATAATATTCATAAAATTGTACATCTATATATAAAGGCCCACGTTAAACAGCAATGTTCAATGCGATGAACATAATACAGTTCAATGCAGTCAATATCAAGACGTTTCAAGCTCAACTCACATGCTTCATTCCCATCCTTAATTCTTCTATCAAACTGCCCCTTCCAACACCTACAATTAATCTAACTAGTTAATTCACCAAAATCATTAGACTGACTGTCTAATCCTTCAACACTTCAACACTATATTATAAAGCCACCCATCAGCAATTGAATTTAAATTTAGTCTGTCATTTTACTTTTACTCCCCTTTCTTCCTTAATTTTGCAATTGGATCTATTGACTCCCCACATTCCTCAATTTCTGCATAACCGAGAGAGTATTTAAGCTCTAATCAAATTCAAACCAGAAGCATCAAAATGAAGTTATCATGTAGCATATTCACGCCCTACATTTCCTAATTGATCTTCATACTCGCCATTTTTCTACACCTTGAAGAGATCTCCTACCTCAAGAAGAAACATTTCCTGTCCAGCCCTACCTTCGTTCTGCCTTCATCGGAAATACCATTTCCATGGTGATCGACCCAACCTGATTCTGGGACCTCCAGTCTCTTATGTAAATTCTACGTCTTTAGGAATCTCTATTAATTATATTTTTCCGCTATATGTCCTACATTTACTCCACCGATCTCTCCCACAAAATCATCGCCAATGTTCATCCTGATGCCTTCCACTTCATTAGTCATCCCTTCGGGAAGAAGCTCTTAGGAGAGCAATTTAATCTACATGTTTAGGCAAGATCATAAGTATTTAATCCACCAGATTGCTCCTAATTTCACCCTTAAAGAACTTCAGATCTACACTGATATCCCACAGATGATTATTCTCAACACCTAGCCGCCTTCGACGTGCTGGGACCAATGGATGAGATTTTTATGTGGATAAAACCCCGACGAGAGGCGAGGAGGAGAAAGGTGAAGTGATGGTGTTGTGCGGATAAAACTCAAGCGTGCGCGGATGAAACTCAAACGAGAAGAGAAAAGTGAAATGGGGCGGTCTTGGAAATCCTGTAATATAATTTGACCCATCTAGGATCCGGTTCTACCAAATATTGGTAGGAACGGTCCTACCGAAGTCGCTCTCTAATATAATTATTTTTAAAAAAAAAACTACCCGCTAATGTATTTTACATTATAAACATGGGGTGCATCGATGCACCATGTGCACCCCAGAATGACCCCTAATTTAAATCAAGTTTGTTTTCTTATTATTTTTTTATTTTTATTATACTCCCTTCATCCTATAAAAGCCCATAACAACTTTCACACTTTTTCATTTATTTTTCCACAATAAAAAAAACACACAACTTTATGCAATAGTCTCAGAAGTTACTTTAAGTTCAAATTCAATTAGGACTCATTTTTCACACTCATAATATTATTTTATACTTTATTTATTACTTAAAAATACTAAAATACCCTTAAAGATCAATAAAATTGGTCAAAAAAGTAATTTTTCATAAAATTGTCAAACAGTAACATGAATGTTATTATGGGACTGATCGTTGTCATTTTTACCTAGATTTGAGTGTCTTTGTTTGTGGATTTTCTGATGTTTTTGTCCGTATTTATATGACTTTTGGTGGAGTTTATGTAAAATGAGAAATATGGTATGGATTAATAGAAATGTGTAAATGAGTTCAAATATGTGCAAAACAGGTTAAGAAATGGAGAAAAATGGAGTCGAGAGTAAAATGGAGAAGGAAGAACAGGGCACGCTTGGACACGGGCCGTGTGCGGAATACGGGCCTGTCCGAGGTGGCCGTGTTCGAGCATCAGAATGCCAAGCTCGCCTAGGAGAAAGGTCGTGTTCTGGCACACGAGTCGTGCGCAGCGCACGCCCCGTGTGCAGAACACGGGCCTATTAGAGGAAACCGTGCACAGTCGTCAGAAAATGCTACACGCCCATGGGAGAGGTCGTGTATGGGAGCACGAGCCGTTTCTGGGTGCACGCACAACACGCCGAACTAGGTGTGCACTACACGAGTCGTGCGCTACTACATAGCTCATGTAGGTGCAAATTTTAGAATATTTTGGAAGCTTCTAGAAGGCCCCTAAGTGATATAAAATGATGACTTGTGTGAAAATTTAAGAAGAGATCAGGATTAGAGCAGTTACACCACTCCACACCACATTTTTCACACAATAGACCATTTGATTCATCTCCATACATTTGATCCATCCATTTCTTTTGATCTTCAACAGTCCATCCATCAATCCATCCATCCACCACTTGAGAAGAGGAAAGCATCAATGATTGAAGAAGTTAGCATATTGAAGAGAAGGAAGGATTTCTCCACAAAAGGGAAGCCAATCTACTTTTCAATTGTTGATTTTCTTCTTATTTTGGCTCAAATAGAGCAAGCCTTTGAATGTATTGATCTAAACACAATGTGTAGTGGCTAGTCCTATAATAGGGCTAATCATATGATTGGTGAGAAGAATGCTAGATATGTAGGATTTTAGATGTTGAATTGAGTTAATTTTGGACTTCCTTTTATGATTAATGAATCATGTTTCATTTCAATACTTATGTGATTAAATTCTCTACTCATAGTGTTAGGATGGTAATTCCAATATTATGATTAAGTGTTTAATTGAATCATATATTAAGTTGAGCATGCATGTTAGTGTGAGGGGAGGTAAGTCATACCTTTCTTATGCTTAGAACACTCATAGGGGGACACTTAAGAAATTAAGTGAAAAGAACCAAACTTATGATCATAGTACCTTAAGAGAATTGAGATTAAGCACAATCCTAAGAGATTTAGACTTGTAAAAGAGTCGAGATCCTAATTGTCTTGGCCATAGAGATTAGGGGTAAAAACGTGATTGCTTTTAGTCCAAAAATTAATGAAGTTCACCATCAAGAGTTATGCATATATAGCTAGATTCTTAACCATGATTATGATTAGCCTTGCTCCCTTCTTAAGTGAATTCTATCTACATTCCATTCATCATTTGTGCGATATTTGATGCATTTCGTTGTTAGTTTAATTCTTAGTTAATTGATTAGAATAATAAGTAGTCTAAATATTAAACCTTCAATCTTGTCACTCTTACAAAGCATAATTCAATAACAAATCCGGTATAACCATGAGTTTACTTTCCCTTGGGATGACATACTTATAAAATTTTGTTTTCTTTGTCACATGTGTACAACAACGATAGAGTCTCTTACTCTAAAAATATTTTACTAGAAATGCGACTGAGAACATGGCGCCGCTTGCCGGGGAAATATTAAACTTTTGGTTGTAACGAGTTTGAAATTGATTAAGTTTGATAAGAGTATTTCTTTTATTCGTTTACTTGTTTACTTGTCTTGGTTACTTGGAGAACTAATTTTGAAATTCTTATAGGTACATGCAAACGCGTTCAAGGTCTCAATCTATTGAACCTTTGAACTTGGAATTAGAAGCTACCTTAAGAAGACAATGAAGAGGAGTGTTAGAATCTACAGAAGAAGTTATGAAAAACGAAATGGATAATGCAAATATGGTTGATGAAGAAGGTAATTTGAGAAATTTTCGACAAGAAGGTGATAATGCTAGAGGAGGACATGTAAAAGGTAATTTGAGGAATTTTCGACAAGAAGGTGATAATGCTAGAGGAGGACATGTAAATCTGGAGTTTGTGCCACAAGCTAATGCTCAAAAAGTTCATTTGCATAATCAACAATTGCAAGCAATCATTCAGCATTTGATGGTACAACAAGAAACAAGGAATAATTCTCCGGTGGTGCAAAATCAACCTCGTGGTAATGGAAACAATGGAGCAGGAATGAATATATGTGATCACTTCCAACCGCAATATGAGAATTATGGAATGAGCCCGTCATTGAATGTGAATAATTTCGAGATAAAGACGGGATTGATCAACATGGTGCAAGCAAATCAATTTAGTGGTGGTGCAATGGAGGATCCGAATGCTCATTTATCCCAATTTACTGAGTTATCCAACACAATCAAGATAAATGGGGTAAGTGAGGATATTGTTAAAATGAATCTTTTCTTGTTTTCATTGAGAGATAGAGCTAAAGCTTAGTATCATACTATACCACAGGGATCCTACACCACATGGAGAGAGTTGGCACAAAGATTCTTGAGCAAGTATTTTCCCCCTTCAAAGATGTTGCATCTCAAAGGGCAAATCTTTCAATTCAAGCAAATGCCATTTGAAACATTTAGTGAAGCATGGGACCAATTCAAATAAATGCTAGGTGTCCACAACATAGATTTCCCGAAGATCAACAAGTAGGATTTTTCTATGCTGGATTAAATGGGAGCGAACGAATGCTTGTTGATGCTTCATCGGGAGGTTCTATATTGGGGCAAACTCCAGAAAGAGCAATTGTTATATGTGAAGAGATTGCTTTGAATATGGGTCAATGGCATATGGATCGAGTTGCAGGTATGTATGAAAGGGATAGAATAGCTAAGATGGAAGAAATGTGCTTGCAACAAGTGAAAAAGGTGGAGGTGCCTAAGGAAGATATGACCGACAAGGCCATTATGGAAATACTTAAGAGGATGAACACTAATTTGCAAGTTTCTCCGAACTCTACACCTATAGTGAATCAACAAGTGCTTGAGAATCCTCAACAAGGTATGTCATTGCCTTTGATGAATCAACAAGCATTTCCTAATCCTCAACAAGGCATGTCTATGCCTAATATGGGTCAATCTTCTCAAAGTTGTCAAATGCCTACATCTATGCCTCAACAAGGTATGTCTTCTAATTTTGGAATTCAAGATACTTGGTGCCCACCGGAGATGTCACTTGAGAAAGTTGTCTTCATGCAAGGAATGAACTTTTAAAGAAATTATGGGGGTAACTTTGGCAATCATGGAGGAGGATATCCAAAAAGGCGAGGAGGATGTGGGCAAGATAATTTTCAAGAAAATTTCAATCAACCTCGTAGGTATGAGAATTTGTCATATGGGAATCAAGGGAATGCACTTACTCTTCCACCTGGCACTAATCCGGGGGAGAAAGCTCAAAATGATGAAGGGAAGATGTTTGATTTTATGAAACAAGAAAAAGTGGTGAATGATAGAAGATTTGATTTTATAAAGCAAGAGAAAGAGTTGAGTGATAATAGATTCAAAGCTTTGGAAACACAAATGAGTCAAATGACAAGTGAAAGGGGGGATATTCATCGTCAAGGGAAGTTTCCATCTACAACCATTACTAATCCGAATGAGCAATGTGAGGCTATTGAACTTCGTAGTGGAACAAAATACGAAGGACCTTCGATGCCGACGAAAGTAGAGTGTGAACTTGAGCCTATGGAAAGATTGGATGAAGAAGGGAAAGAGAAAGAAGTTGAGATTGTTGAAAGAGATGAAAGTACCCCTATACTTGAAGAAGAAAATGTGAAGTCTTCAAAGAAATGGGAAAGATGTAGAGAAGCAAAACGTAAAGAGAGATAAGAGAAGTTTGAAAGGGATGAATGGGGAATTCCTAAGTTACCCGTTGCAATTCCATTTCCACAAAGATGCTTGAAAAAGGGATTAGAAGAAAATTTTGCCAAGTTTGTTGAGATGTTGAAGAAGATACATGTGAATATTCCTTTCGCGGATGCTTTACTTCAAATGCTCAATTACTCCAAGTTCTTGAAGGATATCTTATCGAAGAAAAGAAGCTTGGAAGAGTTTGAAACGGTGAACTTAATGGAGGAATGTAGTGCAATCTTGCAAAAGAAACTTCCTCCTAAATTGAAAGATTTGGAGAGTTTTACTATTCCATGTGAGATGGGAGAGCATGAGAACTACAAAGCCTTATATGATTTGTGGGCTAGCATTAACTTGATACCCTTGTCAATTTTCAAGAAGTTGGGTATTTGTGAGGTCAAACCGACGTCGGTCACACTTTAATTAGCCGACCGGTCATTGAAACATCCAAAGGGAATTGTGGAAGATGTTTTGATCATAGTTGGCAAGTTTGTGTTTTGTTTGCCTATTTTTTTAGCACTCACGAGCAAGAATACTCGATCGTTGTAGTAGTATATCCCAAGAAAAATTATCAATCCACAAAGGAGTTATGTTCGGACTAGCAAAATACGTGAGCTCATGTTCATATCGTTTTTGTAAAGATAATCGGGGGGTTTTGAGATGATAAACAACTAAAGCAAGTAACAAGTAAATAAGAGAGCGAATAGAAGAAATGACAAGTAAAGAAAATGGGTGCTAAAGTTCAAGTATGGAAAAACATGGGATTAGAAACATCTAAGCACACTCGATTCATATTATCATGCAAAAGGAATTCAACTCAATTGATGTAGACTAAAGGTGATCACGATTGTATCCTAAGCTCCCTTTCGGGTTACAAAGGTTGTTGATCCATTTTAGACTCCCAAAAGCACTTAAGATCAAAGCCCAACATTAACCCCTTCCATATAGGTACTAGTTAGATTAAACTCTCCCTTTTTGTGTACTAAGGCCAACGAATGGATTGGTTCCCCTCATTGAATTCAAATATCCTTTCGGTCAAACCTAAACTCAATGTCTATTCATGTCTTCCTAATACTATAGAGGGTCGTTTCCGTCTCACTCCAAGCAATACATACATGAACATCATGATAGCATTTAATTACCACAAATAATCCATTGATCAACAATCCATTAAACCAATAAACATTCATGAATAACAAACCATGCCATCACAACATCAAGATAATTAAACTCCATGAATAGAAATCAACATCAATTAAACTAAAAACCAATTTAATCCACATGACAATATAAATCTAATATGCTCTTCATGCTCCTAATCCCACTAGAGGGATTAGCCTATCATGATAAAAGTAACAAAACAAATGAATGATTCATTACAAATATCCATAGTCTAAATCCAAAAGAAAATCAAGAGAGATGTAAATCTTCCCCAACAATTTCTTATAGAGAATCTTCAATACTCATGGATCTCCAACTCTAGCTCTTGATTTTAAAGTCTTTAGCACCAAAAATGGAAGATATGATGGGTGGATGAAGATGGATGAAGATGAAGGTGGAAAATGGAAGAAATGGTGTGTGATGTGTGTGTAGAGGATGGGAATTTCGGATTTGATCTTTAAAGTGTTGAAATGGGGTCTATTTATACCCCATGTGGGCCTTCTAGAAGATTCTAGCAATTTCTTGCATTTTTGCACCAACACGGCTCGAGCTCCACCGCACGTCCCATGTTCTAACACAACGCTCGACTCGTGCACAGCACACGGCCACAGGGGTGGCCGTGTTGTGTTTTCTGACGTTGTCGCACGGCTTTCTGGACAGGCCCGTGCACGGTGCACGGGCCGTGTGTTTGTACTGGACACGGGTCGTGTTCTGCACTCGGCCACAGGCGTGGCCGAGTTGGTGTTTCGAGTGTCAGCGCACGGCCATTCTGACAGGGTCGTGCGCTGCACACGACCCGTGTTGTGTAGCTTCCGTTTTTGCCCGTTCTTCCTCGTTTCAACTCCGAATTTAGATCCGCTTTTTCCTATGCCTTCCTTATCACATATTCACACACATTTCCATAAAGACACAAAATACAACCAAATAACATACAAATACGGATAAAATAATACGAAAACACATATAAAAAGACACTAAAATCTAGGTGAAAATAGCGCCAATCAAACCCCCCAAACTTAAGGTGTTGCTCGTCCCCGAGTAACGAAAATGACAAACCAAAAGGAGAAATTTTCACCTAGAAAAAGACTAAACGAACATAAGCAATAACACATCGTTAGCAATAATAACAACAAACTATGCTAAGTCATCCTACAACATTAAAATCATGACATGAAAAATTAACAAGTTCAATCAAAAGAGAGTAATAGTGTAATATAGTCCCTTTTAGTCCAAGCCTCACAATGGATATCGATGTTTCTCAACACTCTTTTGAAATAGGATAAATCACACTCATTAATCGATTGGCTCGACTCGCTATAAGCTTGCTCGCGGACTATATTCACAAACCACCAAAGTTTCAATTAATGATCAAAAAGGTCTTTAATTAGGATGTAATGATAGGCTCTTTGGTATGGTAGGAAGTATATGGATAAGAGTGACTCAACAAGTGTAAGTAATCAAAGAGATGACCAATTTCCTCAACTTCTCCACTTTTCTTTCTTACTTTCTTATCTTTACAATCTCAAGCACTATTCATTAACTTTCCTTGGATTGAGCTTCTTTTGATGCATGCTTCCTATCTTTGAATTTTGTTTACTTGAGCATTTTGATGTTGATTTGCTCCTTTTCTAACTTTGAGGTTGCATGTCCATTTCTTACTTTTGCTCTTTTCATCATTTTTCTTGCTTGTTTACCATTCCCTTTTCTTCTTTTGCTAATCAATCAATCCTTTCTAGCTACCATCTCCTCAATCACCCACACAAAGGTATATATAAGCTTGAATGGGTAATTAAGGCTTGTAATATGCTAAATTCACAAGAAATAGGCTTATAGGCTCAAAGTGGTTGACTAAGGATGATGTTCAAGGTAGGAACATATATGGCAATGACTATAATAACAAGGATGGCCCTAGATCATTTCACCAATCTCCACTAATCGGGCTCGTTCCTATAGTCCTTGAGCAAGTTCTAACTTATCAAACACAACCGATCCACTCATGAAGAAATATCATGTATGCATGGTTGAGGCTCAAATGCTCACAAGCTTGTGCTCGGACCTTAAGGAACTTATTACACCACATTCATCTCAAAATTGAACAAGTTAAGTAAAACATGTCACAATTTGAAAGTGTAGAGATTCTTAATCATAATTTGTCATCACTTATCACCACAACATATCATCACTCACGTTTAAAAATGACTCACGACATCCCTAAACAAACCACCAAAAAACCCAAGACACGAATGAAAATACACAAAACATACAAATAAGGACTCAACAAACAAGACACCACAAAAACACAAAACATGCAAAAACACAAAATACCATCATCCATAAGAAAATTAAGCACACATTCATCCCAACCTTTATTGAAAAGGAAATCCTAATTTACGAAAGTAAACCTCCCACAAACATAACATATGAAGTATCATGCTAGTCACAACAATCCAAATCAAACTCAATTCATTTCAAGTAGTAAAATGATAAGGTGTAGAGTACTCCCTCGATAGGTATTTGGTAAGGAAAGCGTTAGCTCCAAGCTCCATCATGCTTCCAATACCTCTCATTCATGCTCAAACACTCAACAAACACCATTAGTTCAACAATTTCATTATAAATATGGACTATCATGCACTTCAACACCACCAATCATACCAAAATCAAACCCAAACTCATGAGAAAAATTTTAAAATTTTCCCAATTTTACAAGAATCATACTCAAGTGGTGAGTCACACCACACACTCTCCCCCGAAACTTAAATCGAAACAAGAGTTGAGACTTAAGTTTGCAAAAAGTGGTGAGACTTACCCTTGTAGTTTCCATTGATGATCTTCTTGTTGAGAAGTAACCGCATCCACATGACTCAAGCTATGTCCACCATGCACCAGCACCCCCCAAACTTAACTCGAGACAAGAGTCACGAATTAAGTTTGCAACAAATGGTGGAACATGTCAACTTGAATCCATGAAGCATTTCTCTTTTCTTCAATGAGCATTTTTTTCCATGAGCACAATCAACCTACAAGTCCAAAATACAAAACAACAAAACCACAACATTTATTGAAAGCTCTAAAATAAAGCAATAAAGATAGTGATGGGGTGCCTCCCATCGAGCACTAAGTTTAACGTCTTCAAGCTAGACGAATTTTGAGATCATCTTTCAAATAGAGTATCCACAAAGAGGGTCTCCCTTTGTGATGGATCCACATAGTGCTTCACACGATGACCATTAACCAAGAACTCTCCCCCGTTCTCATCCATAACCTTTAGAGCTCCCCCATCAAGTACTTCCTTTACCACATAAGGTCCTCTCCATTTGGACTTCAACTTGCCCGGGAAAAGTCTTAGTCGAGAATTGAATACCAACACCTTTTCACCCTTTTCAAAGCTCTTCTTCCTCAAACGAGCATCATGCCACCTCTTTGTTTTCTCCTTAAAAATCCTTGAATTTTCATAAGCACTTTCTCTAAATTCCTCAAGCTCATTCAACTGCAAGAATCTTATCTTCTTCGAAGCTTTCATGTCAAAATTCAATTTTCTTAATGGCCCAATAAGCTTTATGCTCTAACTCCACGGGAAGATGACAAGACTTTCCATAGATAATTTGAAAAGGAGACATACCAAGAGTGGTCTTGAATGCGGTTCGAAAGGCCCACAATGCATCATCAAGTTTATTAGACCAATCCTTTCTACTCACACTCACTGTTTTCTCCAAGACTTGCTTGATTTGTCGATTAGAAATTTCAGCTTGACCATTCGTTTGAGGGTGATACGGAGTAGACACTCGATGATTCACTCCATAAGTCTTGAGAATGTTTTCCATGAGCTTATTTATGAAGTGACTACCCCCATCACTTACCAACACTCTAGGTACTCCAAATCTTGTGAAGATATGCTTCTTTAGAAACCCCATGACCACTCTAGCATCACTTGTTCTTGAAGGTATGGCCTCAACCCATTTCGAGACATAGTCGACCACCAATAGGATGTATAGGAATCCATTAGATTGAGGAAATGGTCCCATGAAATCGATGCCCCACACATCAAATATCTCCACTTCTTGAAAGCTCTTAAGGGGCATCTCATCCCACTTGGAGATTCCTCCCATTCTTTGACACCGATCGCAACCCTCTACAAATTTCTTACAACTCTTGAACAAAAATAGCCAATACAACCCCGATTGTAAGACTTTTGCAGCGGTCTTTTGAGCTCCAAAATGGCCTCCACTAGGTGAAGAGTGGCAAAACTCCAACACACTATTCCATTCTTCCTCGGGCACACATCTTCGCACAAGAGAATCATTACACATTTTGTACAAGAATGGATCATCCCACAAGTAACTTTAACATCATGAAAGAACTTCTTGGATTGATACTTATTAAGCTCATAAGGCCTCCTTCCACTAGCCAAGTAATTCACATAGTCCGCATACCACGGGCTTCCTTCTTGCTCCACTAAAGCCTCAATTTGATAGCAATCACACTCCAAAATTTCTTCATCGGGAAAAACCTCCTTGATTAACTCATAAGTACTTTCACAATGCTCCCTCAACTCTAACCTTGAAAGATGGTCGGCTATCACATTCTCCGTGCCCTTCTTATCTCTCACTTCAATATCAAATTCTTGAAGAAGTAGTACTCATCTTATCACCCTTGGCTTTGCATCCTTCTTTGCCATGAGATACTTGATAGCGGCATGGTCGGTGCATACAATAGTTTTCGTTCCTACCAAATAAGGACGAAACTTATCAAATGCGTATACTACCGCCAAGAACTCTTTTTCGGTAGTAGTGTAGTTCCTTTGAGCCGCATCAAATGTCTTGCTTGCATAGTAAATGGCTCGGAATTTTTTCTCTCTTAGTTGCCCCAAAACCACTCCAAGAGCTACATTACTTGCATCATACATTAATATAAATGGCTCCTTCCAATCGGGGGTGATCAAGATGGGTGATGAAATCAAAGCTTCCTTTAGCACCTAAAAAACATTTAAACAATTATCATCAAACTTAAATGGCACATCTTTTTCAAGGAGATGAGATAGAGGTTTAGAAAATGAAGAAAAATCCTTGATGAATCTACGATAGAACTGGCATGATCAAGGAACGATCGTACTCCCTTCTCATTTGTTGGCGGTGGAAGCTTCTCTATAGCAACAACTTTGGCTCGGTCAACTTGCAATCCATTTGAAGAGATGTGATGTCCAAGTACAATGCCATCATTGACCATGAAGTGGCACTTCTCCCAATTCAATACTAAATTAGTGTCTTGACATCGCTTCAAAACAATAGCAAGGTTAGACAAACAAATATCAAAAGAAAAACCAAACACCGAAAAATCATCCATGAACACTTCCATTATATTCTCAATTAATCCTTCAAAGATTGCCATCATACACCTTTGAAAGGTGGCCGGTGCATTGCAAAGTCCGAATGGCAATCTTCGAAAAGCAAATATTCCATAAGGACAAGTGAAAGCGGTCTTTTCTTGCTCTTCGGGTGCTATGAGAATTTGGTTATACCCGGAATACCCATCAAGAAAGCAATAAAACTCATACCCGGCCAACCTATCCAACATTTGATCCAAGAAAGGTAAGGGAAAGTGATCTTTACGTGTATTTTCATTAAGCTTCTTATAATCAACACACACACGCCACCCCGTCACCGTCCTAGTGGCTATGGTCTCATCTTTCTCGGTCTTCACTATAGTCATACCCCCTTTTTTAGATACTACATG
This sequence comes from Pogostemon cablin, assembly GCA_023678885.1. Taxonomy (NCBI): domain Eukaryota; kingdom Viridiplantae; phylum Streptophyta; class Magnoliopsida; order Lamiales; family Lamiaceae; genus Pogostemon; species Pogostemon cablin. Next base: position 32,596,212 of record CM042965.1, on the reverse strand, counting down.
CAACGGGCTCACATAAGGGCTATCACTAATAGGAAAAATCATATCGGAGTCTAACCACTTAAGAACCTCTTTTTTTTACCACTTCTTGCATGATAGGATTAAGTCTTCTTTGGTTTTGAACACAAGCTTTCCCTTCATCCTCAAGCCTTACCTTATGCATGCAAATTGTTGGACTAATCCCCTTCAAATCATCAATACACCAACCAATAGCCGACTTATGCTCTTTAAGGACATTAAGCAATTTATCAAGTTGACTAGAGGTTAGAGATGATGATACAATTACCGGATATGTCTCATTTTCACCAAGGTAGGCATAAGTAAGATTATCGGGTAGAGGCTTCAACTCCACCTTCTTTTCCTTTTTCTCTTCTTGCTCGAGTGGATCTCTAAGTGGTAAGAACTTTTCATTTCCCCTTGAGATGGCGGCTGCAACCTCTTGAGCTTCACTACAATCACCTAGATCAAGCAAACAATTAATCAATTCTTCATTTAAATCAAGAGAAGTAGTAGAAATATTAGAAAGAGATAGAGAATTGCTCAAGCAAAGTTCAAGTGGATCCTTGGTTACAATGGAAGGCCAACTCTCCTCGACACTTCCCTTTACAACATCCACACTTTTACATTCTTCATCATTCATTGGATATTGCATGGCCTTGTGTAGAGAGAATACCACTTCCTCATCATTAACTCTCAACTTCAATTCTCCTTTGTAGACATCAATAAGAGCTCTCCCGATAGCAAGAAACGGTCTCCCAAAAATCAATGGCACATTTTCATCCTCCTCCATATCTAGAACAACAAAATCCACCGGAAAGACAAACTTATCAACTTTTACCAACACATCTTCAACTATTCCTTTTGGATGTGTCATAGATCGATCCGCCAATTGAAGTGTGATGGAAGTTGGCTTTACTTCACCTAACCCAAGCTTCTTGAATATGGAGAGAGGCATTAGATTAATGCTTGCACCAAGTTCACAAAGAGCCTTGTTCTTCTTGTTCTTTCCAATTTCACATGGTATAATGAAACTACCCGGATCCTTCAATTTTTGAGGAAGTTTCCGTTGTAGAATGGCACTACACTCTTCGGTTAAATTAACCGTTTCATTTTCCACAAGACTTCTTTTCTTTCCCATGATGTCCTTCAAGAAACGAGCATAATGAGGCATTTGATCCAAAGCATCGGCGAAAGGGATATTGATTTGAATCTTCTTGAAGATTTCAAGAAACTTTTTGAACCTCTCATCCAAACCCTTCTTCAAGAACCTTTGAGGAAAAGGAACCGGTACTTGAGTCTTGGGTATTCCCCAACTATCTCTTTCAACTTCAACTTCCTTTCCCTTAACTCCTTTGCCTTCTTCCACTTTGGAATTCTCTCTATCTTCTCTTCATCTTTCTTTTGCTCAACAATTTCTTTTTTCTTGCTTACTTCCTCCATTTCAATCTCTTCTTGCACCAACCCTTCTTCAACCTTGCTTTCCACTTCCCTTTCAATGACAATACTATCTTCTTTAGGCATAGGAGGTTCCTCATACTCTTTTCCATTTCTAAGAGTGATAGCTTTGTAATCTTCTTTAGGATTAGTTACCGTGGTAGATGGAAACTTTCCTTGTTGGTGTTGAGATCCCACGGAAGAAGCAATTTGACCCATTTGATACTCAAAAGCTCTCATTCTATTGTCGGATTTCTTCTCATTTTCCTCCATTCTAGCCTCCATCATTTTCATGAATGCTAGCAATGTCTCTTCCACCGATGCTTTACCCTCTCCATTTGGCGGCTTAGCACTAGGATCGAATCCCAAAGGAAATGACACGGCGGCTTGAGAATTAGAGTAAGAAAGATTTTCATGCTTCCTCGGAGCTTGATAATTTCCACTTGATTGATTGAAATTACTTCCCCGAGCTTGTCCTTGATATCCTCCTTGAAAATTACCTTGATTAGAAGGATAATTACCTTAGAAATTCCCATGATGATGGAAATTCCCTTGGTAATTTCTCCTATCTAAATAGGCAACATCCTCTACACTTTGCATAACATTGCTCTCCTCATTCACCATAGAACTTGTGCTTCCCCTTTGAGTTACTCCTTGAGTGATCAAATTCAATTGCTTTGTTAAAGATTGAATGCTCTCATTGAATTCTTTCATTCCTTCACTTTGGAATATATCACTCTTCACTTTGTTCACACTCTCCACTTGAGCTACCTTTCCAAATGCATAACCTCCCATTACTCGCTCGGAAGGCCATTGATAAGCATTCATCGCAATGTCTTCAAAAATATCCATGGCTTTCATAGCATCCACTCCAAATATAGACCCTCCGGATGAGGCATCTACATGCATCCGATTTTGTTGATTCAACCCTTGATAAAAGAAAGCCACTCGTTGATTCTCATGAAAATCATGTTGAGGACACTTTCAGAGCATCTCTTTGTAGCGTTCCCATGCTTCATAAAAATTTTCATCCGGAAGTTACCTAAATTGAGTGATAAGGCTTTTCAATTGGAGCGTCTTTGAAGGAGGAAAGTACTTGTTTAGGAACATTTGCTCAAGATCTTCCCATGTATTACAACTTCCCAAAGGAATTGTATTGTACCATGCTTTAGCCTTGTCTCTTAAAGAAAAAGAGAACAACCTCATTCGAATAGCATCATCCGACACTCCCTTCATCTTGATGGTAGTTGCAACCTCCAAGAAAGTAGATAGATGAGTGTTCGGGTCTTCAAGAGGACCTCCCCCAAACTGATTTGCTTTGACCATGTTGATCAATCCGGTCTTAATTTCATAATCATTGGCTTGAACCGGAGGAACCATATTGTGCACGGCTCTCGGTTGGAAGTAATCCCGAATTGCTCTAGGCCTTGGCAACTCTTGTTGTTGAAATATCCTTTGAGCTTCTTGATTGGCAAGCAATTGCATATACTCTTGATTTTGAGCAAAGAAATTCCTCATTATCTCCGCTTGATTCTCTTGCACTCCATCTTGTACCCCCCGTTGATCTTGTAATGGATCATGGGGTAGATTATGATTGACATGATCTCCATGTTGATTTTCCATCTTTTCTTTTCTCGCTTTTCGTCTCTCTCGCTTCCTTTGTCGTGCGGTCCTTTCAATCTCCAAATTCAAAGGAATGATCGATTGATTTCCCTTTGATCTTGTGATCATAAAACACCTACGAAAATTCAAAGAGTGAGACCACAAACAACAATAGTAAACAAAGTAAAAATAAAATAAAAAGTATCCTTATCAAGAACAACTAAAATAATAACACAGTACTCGACTAGTCCGTCAAACTCCCCTTTGGCAACGGCGCCATTTTCTTGTTTGCCTATTTTTTTAGCACTCACGAGCAAGAATACTCGATCGTTGTAGTAGTATATCCCAAGAAAAATTATCAATCCACAAAGGAGTTATGTTCGGACTAGCAAAATACGTGAGCTCATGTTCATATCGTTTTTGTAAAGATAATCGGGGGGTTTTGAGATGATAAACAACTAAAGCAAGTAACAAGTAAATAAGAGAGCGAATAGAAGAAATGACAAGTAAAGAAAATGGGTGCTAAAGTTCAAGTATGGAAAAACATGGGATTAGAAACATCCAAGCACACTCGATTCATATTATCATGCAAAAGGAATTCAACTCAATTGATGTAGACTAAAGGTGATCACGATTGTATCCTAAGCTCCCTTTCGGGTTACAAAGGTTGTTGATCCATTTTAGACTCCCAAAAGCACTTAAGATCAAAGCCCAACATTAAACTCTTCCATCTAGGTACTAGTTAGATTAAACTCTCCCTTTTTGTGTACTAAGGCCAACGAATGGATTGGTTCCCCTCATTGAATTCAAATATCCTTTCGGTCAAACCTAAACTCAATGTCTATTCATGCCTTCCTAATACTATAGAGGGTCGTTTCCGTCTCACTCCAAGCAATACATACATGAACATCATGATAGCATTTAATTACCACAAATAATCCATTGATCAACAATCCATTAAACCAATAAACATTCATGAATAACAAACCATGCCATCACAACATCAAGACAATTAAACTCCATGAATAGAAATCAACATCAATTAAACCAAAAACCAATTTAATCCACATGACAATATAAATCTAATATGCTCTTCATGCTCCTAATCCCACTAGAGGGATTAGCCTATCATGATAAAAGTAACAAAACAAATAAATGATTCATTACAAATATCCATAGTCTAAATCCAAAAGAAAATCAAGAGAGATGTAAATCTTCCCCAATAATTTCTTGTAGAGAATCTTCAATACTCATGGATCTCCAACTCTAGCTATTGATTTTGAAGTCTTTAGCACCAAAAATGGAAGATATGATGGGTGGATGAAGATGGATAAAGATGAAGGTGGAAAATGGAAGAAATGGTGTGTGATGTGTGTGTAGAGGATGGGAATTTCGGATCTGATCTTCAAAGTGTTGAAATGGGGTCTATTTATACCCCATGTGGGCCTTCTAGAAGATTCCAGCAATTTCCTGTATTTTTGCACCAACACGGCTTGAGCTCCGCCACACGCCCCGTGTTCTAACACAGCGCATGACTCATGCGCAGCACACAGCCACAGGGGTGGCCGTGTTGTGTTTTCTGACGTTGTCGCACGGCTTTCTGGACAGGCCCGTGCGCGGTGCACGGGCCGTGTGTTTGTACTGGACATGGGTCGTGTTCTGCACTCGGCCACAGGCGTGGCCGAGTTGGTGTTTCGAGTGTCAGCGTACGGCCATTCTGACAGGGTTGTGCGCTGCACACGACCCGTGTTGTGTAGCTTCCGTTTTTGCCCGTTCTCTCACGTTTCAACTCTGAATTTAGATCCGCTTTTTCCTATGCCTTCCTTATCATATCTAGCATCCAATAAAAATTGAAAATCATAGGTTTAAGCTTATTCACACATATTTCCATAAAGACACAAAACACAACCAAATAACATACAAATACGGATAAAATAATACGAAAACACATATAAAAAGACACTAAAATCTAGGTGAAAATAGCGCCAATCATGTTTTCCGTTGATTTTATGGTACTTGATATGGATGAAGATGCTAATGTCCCGTTGATACTTGGGCGTCCGTTTCTTACCACGGTGAAAGCATTAATAGATGTGGAGAAAGGAGAGCTAACTTTGAGGGTGAATGAGGAAGAAGTGATATTTTCATTAACAGAGGCTATGAGGTATCCTCGGCACAAGGAGGAATGTAGGAGATTGGAGGTTGTGGACAATATTGTTGAAGAGCATATGTATCACCTTCACTCCAAGGATCCGTTGGAGATTATCATAAGCAACTCTTACTCTATTGAATCTATAAAATATAAATCTTCTTTTTGTTTAGAAAATGGTGAAATGATTGATGAATTGCATGGTTTAAATGCTTGTAGGGAACTCACAAGTGAGGAGGAAAAGGAAGCAAAAGTGGAGAAACTTGATGAAGAACCAAAAGAAAAAGTGCCAGAAAAGAAGAAGGTAGAGTTGAAACCATTACTGGAGCATTTGAAGTATGCTTACTTGGAAGAGAATGAAACATATCCGGTAATTGTATCTTCTTCCCTTAATAATTTAGAATTAGAAAAGTTGTTAAGAGTGTTGAGGGAGCATAAATCTTCTATTGATTGGAGTATAAAAGATTTGAAAGGTATTAGTCCATCTATGTGTATACATAAGATTCATTTGATTAATGATGAGAAGTATTGTGTGCAAAACCAACGTAGATTAAATCATATAATGCAAGAAGTGGTAAGAAAAGAGGTGTTAAAATGGCTTGATGCGGGAATAATCTTTCCAATTAGTGATAGTCAATATGTAAGTCCCTTACATGTAGTGGCAAAAAAGGGTGGTATGACAATTGTGCGATCTGATACAAATGAAACAATTGCTACACGAACTATCACATGTTGGAGAGTATGTATTGATTATCGTAAATTGAATAAAAATACTCGTAAAGATCATTTCCCATTGCCATTCATAGACCAAATGTTGAATCGAATTGCGGGACATGAGTATTATTATTTTCTTGATGGTTATTCCAGGTACAATCAAATATTGATTGCACCAGAAGACCAAGAGTAGAAAACTTTCATATGTCCTTATGGTACATTTGCATTTAGAATGATGTCTTTTGGTCTATGTAATGCCTCTGCCACTTTTCAGCGTTGTATGATGGCTATCTTCGATGGTTTAATTGAAAATATTATGGAGGTGTTTATGGACGATTTTTCCGTATATGGTTCATCTTATGATATTTGCTTGACTAATCTCACTATTGTGTTGTAGGGGTGTGAAGAGTCGAATCTTGTGCTAAATTGGGAAAAATACCACTTTATGGTGACCGATGGGATAGTCTTGGGGCATCATATTTCAAAGCATGGTTTAAAAGTGGATAGAGCTAAAGTGATAGCTGATGAGTGATATTTTCACCTAAATTTTAGTGTCTTTTTACGTGTGTTTTTGTGTATTTTTATCAGTATTCATGTATTATTTGGTTGTGTTTTGTATTTTTATTGAAATGTGTGTGAATGAGAACGAGCTAAAACAGTGAAGGAAACAAGGGCATGCACCAACACGGGCCGTGTACGGAACACAGCTCTGTAAGAAGTGGACGTGTGTTGACATCAATTCATCCAACACGACCACACTGTGCCCGTGTTATAGCACACAAGCCATGTTGCAGCACACGAGCCGTGTTGTGTAACACGACACTGTAAGCCTTGGCCGTTCAACGACATCAATTCACTCAACACGGCCACCTTATGGCCGTGTTGCAGAGCACGACTCGTGTTGTATGAAATTCTGTAAAAAAATTAGAATTCTTCTAGAAGCTTCCCAAGGGTTATAAATACCCAATACTTCAATATTTTTGAGGAGATTCGAAATTCACAGCCCTGCACACATCTCACACACCATTTCTTCCATTCCACACCATCATCTTCATCCATTCTTTATCCTTTGGATCTATCATCATCCCACCATCAATTTCTACATCCAAGTGAAGGAAAAGGATCAAGAAAGAGAGGAAAGTGCAAAGAAAGGAAGGAGATCACTATTGAAGATAGATCAAGGGAGTTTCCATTCAATCTTTGTATTAAACCTCATAGTTTTATCATGATTTGTAAGGATTTAATTGTCTATGTTAATTTCTTTATGAATATGATAGGCTAATCTCCCTTGTGAGATTAGCAACATGAGAGTTGTTGGATAATTTTGGGATTTGTGTATTTGAATTCATATGTTGATTAGGTAAATATATTTTCTATCATTGATGTTTGAGATCTTGAGGTTTATGATGATTTGTGTATTTAGTTGTTCTAAATATGTGATTAGATTGAGAAATCAATTATGTGCTTAGGATAATTGAGTAAATCATTTCATCAAACACTTCATGTGCATTATAAATTGTAAAGAGATTGAGAAATCCTTTAGAATTTGGAACCCTTTGATAGAACACGTGATTGGTTTGATCGAGAGGTTGATTAATTGTGTGAAGGGACTCTCATTTCAAGCTTAGTACCAAGTTGGAATTATTTGAGTGAGAACCAATCCGTTGAGCTAATTGAGATTCATATCCTATCCATCTCGAGAGGGAGCTTAGGTGAATTTAGTGTTGACCCTTAGTTTTATACCCATGATTCATATGAATTTGATTCATGTATCTAAGAATTTCCACTTCTTAATTGTTGTTGATATCACTTTTTACTTAATTTGAAAAATCACTTTTCATTCATCTATCTTGTTTGCTAATCATTGTTTGCTTGCTTGCTTGCTTTGGTTATTGTTATTTATTTGTTTACAACCAATCCCTTTGATGATTCGTCTCTATAAAATTACAACAAACGTGATATCGCTTAAGCTCTAGCGCTGACCTCCCTGTAGTTCGATAAATTGTTTTAATTGGTTGTCCCTACTACAAAATGGCTAATCAATAGCCATAGAACGTCTTCCTCCTCCTACTAGTGAGAAGGGGGTGAGATCATTCTTAGGTCATGCGGGCTTCTATAGACGCTCCATTAAGGATTTTTCCAAAATTGCTAAACCTCTTTGTAAATTGCTTGAAAAAGATTGTCCATTTAACTTTGATTATGAATTATGTGTATCATTTCAGGTGCTCAAGGATGCTCTCACTTCATCTCTAATACTCGTTATCTCGGATTGGAGTATATAATTTGAATTACATTATGATGCTAGCGATCAATCTATCGGAGTGGTGTTGGGGTAAATGAGGGAGAAAAAGTTTAGAGCAATCTATTAGGCCTCAAAGACATTGAATTCATGCCAAGTTAATTACACCACAACAGAGAAGGGATTTTTAGTCGTTGTATACTTTGTTGGAATATAAACTATTGTCTACACGGACCACGCGGCCATAAAATGCTTAATGAGTAAGAAAGATGTTAAACCTCATTTAATCTGTTAGGTGTTACTTTTGCAGGAATTTGTGTGATTATCAAAGATAAGAAAGGCGTGGAAAATGTGATTGTGGATCATTTATTTAGATTGGAGAATGGAGGTGAGAATGAAGATATGAAGCCGATTGGGGATGAGTTCCCGGATGAGGAAATTTTGCAAGTTGAAGTTGAGCAAGTGTGTACTCTCATGGTGAATGTGCCGCCTTGGTATGCCGATTATGTCAACTTTCTTGTTTGTGGAATCAAGCCCACGTTGCTTAATGAGTACAAGGTAAAAAGATTTTATGTAGAAGTGAAGAAGTATTTGTGGGATGAGCCCTTTTTGTTTAAAATTTGCAATGATGGAGTAATAAGGAGGTGTGTGGCCAATGAAGAGGTCATGGGGATTCTTGAGCTATGTCATTCGTCTTTGTGTGGAGGTCATTTTGGTCATCAAAAGACGGGGCCTAAGGTCTTACAATCGGGTTTCTATTGGCCTACATTGTTTAAGAATGCAAAGAAGTTTGTGGCTACATGTGATAGATGCCAAAGAATACGGGGAATAGGTAAGCGAGATGAGATGCCATTGAATTTAAGAATTGATGTGGAAATATTTGATGTATGGGGCATTGATTTTATGGGACAGTTTCCCTCATCTAAAGGATATGTGTACATCTTGCTAACCATGGACTATGTGTCTAAGTGGGTGGAGGCAATCCCCACTAAGACAAATGATGCCTTGAGTGTTCAAAGATTCTTGAAGAATAATATTTTTGCTAGGTTTGGAATTCCACGGGTTTTAGTGAGCGATGGAGGATCTCACTTTGTAAAAAAGTTGATGGAAAGTTTGTTGAAAAGATATGGAGTGAAGCATCGAGTGGCTACACCTTACCACTCTCAAGCAAATGGTTTGGCGGAGATTTCCAACCGTCAAATAAAGTTAGTATTGGAGAAGACAATCAATGGGGGGAGAAGGATTGGTCGGAGAAGCTTGACGATGCCTTATGGACTTATCGAACGGCTTTTAAAACCATCCTTAGTGTGTCACTGTATCAATTGGTCTATGATAAAGCTTGTCATCTTCCCGTGGAGTTGGAACACCGTGTATTGTGGGCTATTCAACGCCTTAACATGGATGAAGGGGAGAGTGGTCAAGCAAGATTAGTAAAGTTGGTTGAGTTAGAGGAGTTTAGAGGAAGAGCATTTGATAACTCAATCATCTACAAAGAGAACATGAAGAGATGGCATGATGCTAAAGTAAAGGAAAAGACGTTTGCTCCCGGGGATAAAGTTCTTGTATTTAACTCGAGGCTTAAGTTATTCCCTGAAAAGCTTAAGTCTAAATGGATGGGACCATATGAAGTGCTTGAGGTGTTAAGTGGACATACATTGAAGCTTAAGGGTCCTACCAATGAGTTTGTGGTAAATGGTCATCGGGTGAAACATTACATATCTCATTCTCAAAAGGAGATAGTGTATGTGGATACCTTCTCTTCTTGAACTTCTTTGATTGTGTAGTAGTGTAGATTTTATTTTTCATTTATTTTATAGTATTCTTGTTGATTTAGTATGTAGGTGGTGAAGCTCATAGAGAAACGTGCATATGAAGAAAGATAAGTGTGCTAAAGATGGAATGACAATGTATGTCACACCACTCTTTACAAACTTAAATTGTAACACTTGTGTTAATTTAAGTTTGGGGGGTGCGTCGTGGTGGACATACTTGGTGATAATACTTGGATCTTGAAAAATACACATGAGTCATCACGAGGTAAGTTCATGAAGAGCATTGGTGGAAATGACAAGGGTAAGTCTCAATTTTTGCAAACTTAATTCTCAACTTGTTTCGATTTATGTTTGGGGGGAGAGTGCGTGGTGTGACTCACCACTTGTTTATGCTTGAATGTATGAGGAATCATGTGTGTTTATGTTATATTATCTTGTGTCTTGTGGTAAAATGGGTTAATTTTGAATTTTTTCTCATGAGTTAGGATTGTTTTGGTATGTTTGGTGGTGTTTAAGTACATGATAGTCCATTATTTGATCATAATTGTGGTGTTAATATTTTGAAGTATTTTTTGAGCATGAATAGGGTGTATGAGAGGTGCAAAAATAGGGCAAAATAAGGTGAAGTGTGAAAGTTGAAAAACAGGGTAAAATTTCTACACGGGCCGTGTTCAATACACGACCCTGTAAAGACTGGCCGTGTACTGACATCAGAAGTAGCTACTCGGCCAGGGTTAAAGGCGAGCTCAGAACTCGAGCCGTGCAGAGAACAGGAACATGAGCCGTGTGCAGAACACGGCCCTGTAACAAGAAGGCGTGCTCGAACATCAAAAAATGCTACACGACCATGACTAAGGCCGTGTAGCATAGCACGGGTCGTGCAGGGTTCGGAGTCAGTTTTTAAAAGGTCGATCCGTACTCATTTTCACACACGCCCTTCACTCCGTACACACCAAACCCACTGTAAACTTCACTATTGTGTATAGATTTTCGTCATCAGGGTTTTGAGTGATTGTTAGTGAGATTCTTCAATTGTTTACACCAAAAACACTTCTCCAAATCCAAGATTGAAGGTATGAATTCTTTGAACCCTAACTTTCGAATTTTGATAGAAATTGAGTAAATTGATGCATGGGCTTTGTGATATAGTGAGTTTTGAAAGTGTTATTGATTGATAAACGTTCATGTGTCAATTTAGTTTTTGAATTGAGAATGGAATTAGGGTTCATGAGAAAGTTGAATTAGGGGATTTGTGAGGATGATGAAATTGGATGCATAGTTTGTGCAAGTTGAACTATCATGTTTGTAGAATGTTTAAATTATAGTCAAATAGGATTAGATGTTGAGTATTTGAGCATGAGGCTATGTGAATTGTATTTTGAAATTGTGTTAAAAAGTTGTGCATGCCAAGTGTTTGATGAAATGTCTAAGTGAAAATTTTGGCTAAATTTGAGATCATATGTTCATAGTGATTGGTGATGGTATATTTTGGAACCAATTTGTGCAAATATGATATGAATTGAAGTATAAGCTCATGGATACTTGAAAAGAGTGAGAGTGAAGTGAATGTGGTGGTGAAGCTAGAAGTTATGATGATATGAATGTGTAATGTTGATGCATAGTATAGTCCACACTTAGTTGAATAATTAGAGTGGAATATAAACTTAATGCATTAACATTTTTAAGAATGAAGTTGAATTTTTGACTTGAGCATTGTTGTAAATTGTTGATGGCCGAGAGGAGAGTGAGACCAAGAAATGAGGATTTCATCGTCATTACGATCCATGAGAGTTCGCTAATCTCGATTCTCAACTAATGGAAGATGGGGTTTATCCGGACTACTTTGGGGTGGAATTTGAAAATTATTAGGGTAAGTATGTGCTCCGTTGGCAAACACTTGCTCCCAAGATCAAACCAACCCGATTCCAAGATACAATAACAATGGAAGGGTTAGAAATTGAGGAAGATTTGATGAAGTTGTTTAGATTTGCACAGATGGAAGCTTTCTTCTATAAAAGACCACCTACTTACTACCATCTAACTGCTGAGTTCATGAGCACATTTCAAGTGAAGAAGGATCAGAATGATTTTCCTATTTCAGTTATGTTCCAATTGGCTCTATATGTTTTGAATGGATTCTTTGGATGCCCACCATGTCAAGGACATCAGAGCTTTTATGAAGGAGGTGGTTTCAATCAACAAGAATGGTGAAGTTTGGTAAATGATGGGACAGAGCAAGCAGGATATGTTCCCAGTGCTTCGAAATAAACTGCAATAAGGAACCCAATGATGAGGTACCTAGAGAAGATTATCTCAAACACCATCTCATGTTCTACATATAAAATGAGCTACCACTGAACGTCACTCTCCCTTGCTTCCTTGATCACTTGGATGGTGGATTTGATGGAGGAGATCAAGTGTAGATGGATGGATGAAGAATGGATGAAGATGATGGTGTAAAATGGAGAAAATGGTGTGTGATGTGTGTGTCCCAAGTGAAGCCCTAATCCTCTCAAAACTTGGAGAAAAAGTCACCAAAAAGGAAATTAAAACTGATTTTCTGCACATGTGGCAATTTTCACAAAAATTCGATCGAATTTTCATGAGCATGGTCGAATTTTTGTGTCAGTGTGCTCAGCGTCCGTTGCTCGGTGTCGCCCCTGTTTTTCCTAAAAATTCACAAAAATTCGACCGAATATTTGTGCAAGGGTCGAATTTTTGTGACAGCTTCGCGCTGCTTCACTGTTTCGTGTATAACTTCCACATCCGATCTTCGATTTGAGTGATTTTTGTACTCACGCGATCCTCTCTTTCTTGGATTTATATCCATATAAAGAACTTACAAAAATTCCCACATTTGAAGGTGTTACAAGTCATGCAAAGTGGCACACCATTCTAATTATAACTTTCTCATTTGGACTACGAATTGAACTTTGCTTTTTCCTACATCTTCCTCTTCACTTCTAGAGTGCATGTATACCTGAAAATTATACAAAATAAACCGAAGTACCAATTCTCTAAATATTTACCAATGTCGCGCAATTTAAGGCACTTAATCATGAAAATCACACATTTATTATTTCAAAGCACAAATCTCCATATGAACATATAACACCACCAAATGGAATGCAAAATGAATAGAGACACATAAAAAAACATCATAAAAGATACTAAAATCTAGGTGAAAAGAACACCAATCAAGTACATTTTGTGAAACATGCGGAGAGAGTTGCCAAGAGACAAACTTCTCAAGGTTTGATATTAAGAGGTATGATTACCATGATTGCTCAAGGCTTGGAAATAAATCTTGCAGGAATGGAAAATAGGATGGTGAGTGAAGGATTGAACTATCAACAGCTAATGAGTATGGAATTTTTATCTATAGCCGGGAATCAGTATTGTCTAAGGCAAGAAAAATGAGTTCCATTCCCTTTGCCAACTCCAGAACTCACTACGGTGTATACTCGAAGGAGGTTTGCTAACTTGGTAATGGCTAGTGCTAATCACTCTAGGGTTGTGAGAGCCTTTTATAGAAGAAACAGAGAGGAAGTTGAAGAGGTTCTCAGATAGATGAGGGTTGAAGAGAACCTCGAGCTAGCTAATTTGAGAGCAGAGCCAGTGACGATGGAAGGAGATAAGCAGGATGCACCACCTCAGCAGATGGAGTTTGAAGAGCAAACCCCTGAGCCACCACAGTTCGAGGAAGAAGAGCAGCAGCCACCAATGAGATCCGAACATGGCAATGATTGATGAAACTATATGATGGATGAGATGAGAGATATGAGGCATGTGCAGCAGACATATGAAGCAAAAATAAGGGAGATTTAAGAGGTCCAGCAGGAGGGGGAGTGCATATTCAGGAGTTGAGAGCTGGACAGCATCGTAGGGAGTACTACGAGGAGCAGTCGCGGGTGATGAGCATTTTCTCAACACACAAATAATCCTCAAGTATAAGGATATCAATTGTAGTCTCGAAAGGTGACCAAGTGAATATCGAACCCAAGGGACGGCGTATTATCAATTTAATTATTTACTAAATTAATTAAGACAAGTGTGGCAATATAGTTTGAGGTTTAGAATTATTAAACTAATAAACAAGTAATTAAAATAACAAATAAAATAAATATCACTTGAAGAATACGAAAGTGGATCTAGTAGGAGAATAGGTAGCTCTAGGATAATCCAGTTTCACTAGTTAACTTCTCTTCCATGTGTCAATGTCCGACTCTGCCTTGTGGAATATGGACGCATCACTAAACCATGCATATCTACTCTATAGACACAAGTAAACATGCGTGTAACACGTGTGAATAACCTCGGAGCAAGAGACATAATTTCACCCCCCTTTCTAGGTACTATCAGTATCAATTATTTCCCCCTAGGATTGGTACTCTAACCCGATATGATCTCCCTTTATAGGTACTATGAAATTATCCTCTTTATCCTACTTATTAACCCGAATTTAATTCAATTAATAAGTATTCATATAAGATAGTTCTAATGAAGCTTCGGAGTCCCCTCACTTAGAATCATAACATGGAATCCTGTTCAGCGGTGAACGCACTCAATCTACAACCAAGATATATATTCAGACTCTATATACCAATTGAAGATGCACAAAACGACCGTGAATATGGATTAAGAAAGCACAATCATATATAAAATAAATCCACAAGTAGTGTTGTACGGAGTATACACACGGAAGTTCAATTAACTAGATAAAACCTTCACAACCCTAGTTCTACCAAAAAGGCTTTAGTCCATGATGTTTCGAAGAACAATAATGGGTGTTGGATAGATCTTACCCGGATGTCCGGAAAATACAAGATAAATTAGGAAACGAATAAACCCTTGATATGGCGTCTTCATGCCCTTCTCCATCTTGAATCCTCCTCTTGGTTCTCCTCTTGATTCCACAAACGAATCTTCAAAGTGATGGATGGATGGAGGAAAGGAAGTGGATGATGGATGGGGGGTGATCCCCCCTTGTGGGGTGTTGTATGGTTGTGGCCTCTCCTCGGTGATTGGTGATGTTTTTCTTGACTGCATGAGCCTCCTTTTATACTTGTAATCATGTCTCTAGGGCTTGGAATGGGCTTTTCAAGTGATCCCACGCGTTTTGGCCTCGAAAATACGTAAGTTCCCGCACGTAGGTTCGACCTCGTCAAACAGGTCGAACCACTCCCTCTTTGGTCAAACCACAGGTCGAACCCTGCTACTGGATTTGCGCAGTCTCTCCGTTTCGCGTATAACTTTCACATCTAACCTCCGAATTGAGATTTTTACGCTCACGCGATCCTCTCTTCCTTGGCTTTCTCTGAATATAAAGATGTCACAAAAACTCCAAGAATTGAATATGTAACAAGTCATGGAAAGTAGCACATCAGTTCTGTTCGGCACAGCTCGCGCGGCGTCACCACTTTGCTCATAACTTCCTCGTTCGGACTCCGAATGGGATGTTCTTTATGCCAAAACGACCCTCTCTTCAGTGACTTTCTAACCATGTATCACACTTCTCGTTCAGAGCTCCACATCAATACAGAATAATTACACAAGCTGGATGTGCGTTTATCAGCATTCTTGCACAAATTGCACATTTTCTCAAACTTGGCTCTTTTCATCCTTTTTCCACCTAAAACACAACAAAACACCTCAAGTGCACCTTTTTCTCACATATAATGAATATAAGACCATTGTGCTAATATAAGACAAGAATATCAATCAAAAAGGTATTAAATTGGACACTAAAATACGCTTATTTTCACTCTCATCAAACCCCCAAACTTACCCGTTGCTCGTCCCGAGGCAACAAAATAAAGATAAAGAGAAAGAGAGTACGAAAATTAGCGGGGAAACAAGGACTATGACCAATACCCATTCAAAATACAATCGTCATCAACTTAGGTCATGCAACTCTCATTACATGTAATAATCAATTCAAAGCATACAAGTTAAGACAATCACCACCAATTCAAATGCTCCATTGACATGTTCTCACGGGAAGTATATATTACTCGCACTCAAGTGTAAAAGATGTACACTTATGGGTTAAGGTGTTTACGCTCAGATTCAATTCAAGTGCATGCGTAACCATAAGCTTGCCAAAAGTCTCAAACTCTCCACCACTAAAAGTATGATTCGACAATGGGATCAAAAAGGACTTTTCTTTTGGATGTAATGTTGGCTCTTTGGTTAAGGTAGGAAATATATGGACAATGTGACTCAAATAGTGGAGAACTAAAGCTGATTGATCACTTCAACTTTCATCCTCTCTTCCTTTTCAATGCAGACGATTTTCATTCCTTCTTCACCTTCAAGCACAATTATTTTTCTTTTCTCAAGCTCATCCGTTTTGTCCCTCTCTTTTTCTGCTTTTTCTCTTGAGGTACCAGTTTCGGGCACTACCTCACGCATCCTCCATAGGGTACTAGATTTAAGCACTACCCTCGGGTATTTGATTCAATGGAGTACTAGATTTAAGCACTACTCCATGCTTCTCCTTAAATGCATTATCAAAATCCATCACTAATTCAATACCAATTTCATTCCTTCCCAAGTTGTTCGTTATCAAGCTCTATTAACACACTTTGAAAAGCCATTAATTCTCCACTAATAAGACAATCAAGGCTCAAAAAATTTAAGATGCTCAAAGTGGTTATTTCACGTAGGCTGCCAAAGAATGAGGTTTTTAGGCTCAACGGGGCTAACTACGGATAAACAATCATATGGTATAGGGAATTATTTGGCTAAGTGACTTATAAATTCAAAGATGGCCTAAAATCATCTCCCATTATCTAACACACATGTAGTTTCAAGTAAGACAAGAGGCAAGTTCTAGAATACACACACAAGAACGATACTCACCAGAAAGAAATCATGTGATTATGTACATGATCAACAAGGCTCAAAATCTCACATGGGTTTTTAACAAGTAACAGAGCACCTTTCATGGTAAGCAATATCCCACAAGTACACATAGAACTTCATACCACAATATAACTCAAGTACACTTCCTTCATCAATTTCAAAGGCATATGAATTTCAAAGACAATTTTAAACATATAAGCTCACATGGATCACCACCTAACTTAATCCTTCCACTCCATGAATTAAAAGCACATATAAAAATTAGAATAAGGGAACGAGGGCACCTGATTTTTCTTCAACGAACGCACGAGCTCCTCGAGTCAAAGCTTCAATGTAGAACTCGTCTTGCCACTCTTTTACCTTTTTCTATCATCAAAGCTCAAACAAACTCATCATCACAAGATTCATCAATAATAAAATAGGAGAACTATAAGAAAGAATTAATTGACTATGTAATCGACTCCACACACTAGAAACACCACTGAACACTAGGCAAATTGCAAAAAATCGACATATCAAAACCGATTAAAGTTTCAATATACCGCAAAAAATCAACTCCCCTAGCAAACATCACAAAGAAAAGATTATACTCTTGATGCTTCAATGAGGTAAGTACATCACACCCCCCCAAACTTAGTAAAAACATAAGTCGAAACTAAGTTTGAAAAGAGATGTAATTGCTGATTAGTAAGCCCCTTAAATATAAAAATTTCTTACTCATACGAAAGAAATAAAGCAATAAAATGGAAAGGCAAGCCCCAAACAGGCGCTCATGTTTAACGTCGGAGAGTCACGACGGTAGAGGACGGTCTTCTCGCATCCTCACCTTCAAATACTTTCTTTCCCTCTTCTTGTCTACACTCAACACCTCACCTTTCTTGGTCACAAAAACATGATCATTGAAATTCCCTTCCTCCCATGGCTGTCTAGACACCCCCTTGTCAATCTTCCACTTAAATTCAGAATCACCTGCCTTAGAAAAATCAAGATTAAACAAGTTAGAAACCACATCAATGCTCTTGCACAATTGAGTCTCCATGGGCATCTTCATTGCATGATCAAGAGAGAAAACCACATCTTCATTATCCATTCGCAGTCTAAGCTTTCCTTCCTTAACATCTATCATAGCTCCAGCTGTGGCAAGGAACGGTCGTCCCAAAATAAGGGGAATATCACCCTTATCATCTTCCATGTCAAGTACAAGAAAATCCACGGGAAAAACTAACATATCCACTCTCACTAAAACATCTTCAATTAAACCCTTTGGACAAGTCATGGATCTATCCGCCAATTGAAGAGAAATATTCGTGGAAGTTAACTCCCCCAAACCAAGCCTTTTAAATATGGACAAAGGCATCAAATTAACGCTTGCTCCCAAATCACACAAGGCTTTATGTGCCGACCCTTTTCCAATGTCACAAAGAATGGTGAAGCTTCCCAGATCCTTTAACTTTGCAGGCAGCTTCCTTTGAAGGATCGAGCTGCAATTCTCTGATAGGTTTACCGTCTCCACTCTGTTCAAGCTTCTCTTCTTTGATATAATATTCTTGAGGAATCGGACATAGTATGGCATCTCCATGATTGCTTCAGAGAAAGGAATGTTCAAGCTTACTTTGCTCATGACATCGTGAAACCTCTTGAACTTTTCTTCCAATCCCTTCTCGGCCAATCTCGAAGGAAACGGAGGAGGTATCTTGGTCTTTGGTCTTCCCCATTCATCACGTTCAACCTCCTTCGCTTTATCCTTCTCGGCTCTCAATCTCTTTGTTTCTTCCCACTTCTTCTCCATTGTAAGCTCAGTATTCTGCTCATGTAATAGTACTAGAGTAACATCAACATCATGCGGAACATTCGGCATAGAAACGGGCAACTTCTGGATGGGTTCGACCAGGGTTCGACCTATGGAACAGGTCGAACCAAGCACGTACTGGTCGAACCTACCTTCTGGACAACGGCTCTTTTTTTGAATTTGGGGTTCGACCTGGGTTCGACCTGTTTGAGAGGTCGAACCAGGTACGTAATGGTCGAACCTATCTCCTGGAAGACTGCTCTCTTTCTGCTCTTGAGGTTCGACTAGGGTTCGACCAGTGTTAGAGGTCAAACCACTGCCCCCTAGGTTGAACTGCCTCACTGTATAGTTTATATTCTCCGGTTCGACCTGGGTTCGACCTGCTGGGTTGGTCGAACCATTACGGTCGTGGTCGAACCGTTGCTGCGACAAAATAGAGCACTACGGATGAAGAGGTTCGACCATGGTTCGACCTGCAAAACAGGTCGAACCCTCTGGGTTTTGGTCGAATCGGTGTTCTGGAAAAACAGAGTGCTCCACATGGTGAGGTTCGACCATGGTTCGACCTGAATGCCAGGTCGAACCTTCTGGATGTTGGTCGAACCGAGGATTAGCTATGTCCAAATTTGATCTCGGCCTCGTCGTTCCCTCGTACTGCGTTCCAGATCTTAACGTGATGGCTTTATCTTCCAATTTTTGTGCCAATTGATTCACGTTCGTGGTCATCTGCCCCATCATCAAGGTAAGCTCCTTCAACTGCTTAGACAAATCTGCACGATCAACATTCATGGTATCCTCAAGATGATCAATCCTTGCATCATTCTCAGTCATGTATCGATGGAAGGTATCTTCAATGCTCTTCACTTCTTGCTGCTTCATACTAGGCCCCCTTAGTGTCAACTCTGTGATCTGCCTTTGCTGGGACTCTAGTAGCTTGTTGATGTTAGCTAGACTAGAGACGATCTCATCATCCCTATTCGGCTTCTCCACTTGATGTTCAACTTGCGCTACTTCGCCAAGTACATATGATCCTCTATCTCTCTCTACTGGCCAGTCACGTGTATTCATAGAGATGTCTTCGAACAACTTTTCCGCTTCAAGTGCTGTCTTAGATAACAGCGCTCCTCCTGATGATGCATCAATAAAAACACGCGACTCATAATCCAATCCATAGTAGAAGATGCTTATGTATTCAGCCTTCGGCATTCCATGCTGTGGACACCTCCTGAGCATGTCTTTAAACCTATCCCACGCCTCGTAAAATTTCTCACCCTGATTCATAACAAATCGAGTGATCTCTTGCTTCATTCTTAAGATCCTTGAGGGTGGCATGTATCTCTCCAAGAACTTCTGCTGCAGTTGGTCCCATGTAGTGCAATCTGTGGCATCAAGAGTCTCATACCAAGCTTCTGCCTTATCAATCAATGAGAACTTGAATAGGGCGATCCGTCTAGCATTATCATTAGCTCCAGCTCCTTTTTGAGTGTTTACATAACCAAGAAATCTTCGAAGATGTTGATATGGATCTTCAAACCAATCTCCAGAAAAGGGATTCTTTTCCACCATGTTAATAAGAGCGAGATTTATCTCAAAATCATCATCTTCCCCCCTTGCTCCTATCAACCCCATGTTGACATTCCCAAAGTTTGTGAAAATTTCACGAATGGAAACATTATCCGGATTCTGCCTTGCTCCGGCCATGTTCAGCTCAATGTGTTATTTGCTCCTTTCCTTCCTCTCCTTTTTTCAAGCGCACAAATAACTCGAAAAAATTCAAGGTTAGATAGAAATAAATAATCACAAAAAAAAAATCTTAATCAACTAGAAATAATAAAATCAATAATAACAGCCGTCCCCGGAAACGGCGCCAAGAACTTGATGAGCGTTTTCTCAACACACAAAATAATCCTCAAGTATAAGGATATCAATTGTAGTCTCGAAAGGTGACCAAGTGAATATCGAACCCAAGGGACGGCGTATTATCAATTTAATTATTTACTAAATTAATTAAGACAAGTGTGGCAATATAGTTTGAGGTTTAGAATTATTAAACTAATAAACAAGTAATTAAAATAACAAATAAAATAAATATCACTTGAAGAATACGAAAGTGGATCTAGTAGGAGAATAGGTAGCTCTAGGATAATCCAGTTTCACTACTTAACTTCTCTTCCATGTGTCAATGTCCGACTCTACCTTGTGGAATATGGACGCATCACTAAACCATGCATATCTACTCTATAGACACAAGTAAACATGCGTGTAACACGTGTGAATAACCTCGGAGCAAGAGACATAATTTCACCCCCCTTTCTAGGTACTATCAGTATCAATTATTTCCCCCTAGGATTGGTACTCTAACCCGATATGATCTCCCTTTATAGGTACTATGAAATTATCCTCTTTATCCTACTTATTAACCCGAATTCAATTCAATTAATAAGTATTCATATAAGATAGTTCTAATGAAGCTTCGGAGTCCCCTCACTTAGAATCATAACATGGAATCTTGTTCAGCGGTGAACGCACTCAATCTACAACCAAGATATATATTCAGACTCTATATACCAATTGAAGATGCACAAAACGACCGTGAATATGGATTAAGAAAGCACAATCATATATAAAATAAATCCACAAGTAGTGTTGTACGGAGTATACACACGAAAGTTCAATTAACTAGATAAAACCTTCACAACCCTAGTTCTACCAAAAAGGCTTTAGCCCATGATGTTTCGAAGAACAATAATGGATGTTGGATAGATCTTACCCGGATGTCCGGAAAATACAAGATAAATTAGGAAACGAATAAACCCTTGATATGGCGTCTTCATGCCCTTCTCCATCTTGAATCCTCCTCTTGGTCCTCCTCTTGATTCCACAAACGAATCTTCAAAGTGATGGATGGATGGAGGAAAGGAAGTGGATGATGGATGGGGGGTGATCCCCCCTTGTGGGGTGTTGTATGGTTGTGGCCTCTCCTCGGTGATTGGTGACGTTTTTCTTGACTGCATGCGCCTCCTTTTATACTTGTAATCACGTCTCTAGGGCTTGGAATGGGCTTTTCAAGTGATCCCACGCGTTTTGGCCTCGAAAATACGTAAGTTCCCGTACGTAGGTTCGACCTCGTCAAACAGGTCGAACCACTCCCTCTTTGGTCGAACCACAGGTCGAACCCTGCTACTGGATTTGCGCAGTCTCTCCGTTTCGCGTATAACTTTCACATCCAACCTCCGAATTAAGTGATTTTTGCGCTCACGCGATCCTCTCTTCCTTGGCTTTCTCTGAATATAAAGATGTCACAAAAACTCCAAGAATTGAATATGTAACAAGTCATGGAAAGTAGCACATCAGTTCTGTTCGGCACAGCTCGCGCGGCGTCACCACTTTGCTCATAACTTCCTCGTTCGGACTCCGAATAGGATGTTCTTTATGCCAAAACGACCCTCTCTTCAGTGACTTTCCAACAATATATCACACTTCTCATTCAGAGCTCCACATCAATACAGAATAATTACACAAGCTGGATGTGCGTTTATCAGCATTCTTGCACAAATTGCACCTTTTCTCAAACTTGGCTTTTTTCATCCTTTTTCCACCTAAAACACAACAAAACACCTCAAGTGCACCTTTTTCTCACATATAATGAATATAAGACCATTGTGCTAATATAAGACAAGAATATCAATCAAAAATGTATTAAATTGGACACTAAAACACGCTTATTTTCACTCTCATCAGCGGGTGCACTCCAACAACATGGAGGAGATGATGACTATGATGTTCAATTTCCAATTCCCAGCATCTCCTCGTGCGTACATTCCATGGAATGCCTATCATCCATGCTTGTTCACAATTTTGCATGTATCCCCAAGTGTAGAGAATCAATTGTAGTTTCACGTGTGACCAAGTAAAAATAATATCGTACCCAAGGGATAATTATAGATCTACTATTTAATCTAATTATGACTATTCTAATTTAAGACAAATCTGGTGGTTTATAAAGAGAATTACCTAAATTAACTATGTAGAAAATAATTACTAAAAATAATAAAATAACAATTAATTAAATAAGGAAAGTATTCAAGAGAGAAGACAAACAGCACTAGGAAACCCAGTTAAGTTGGTCAAATCAAATCACTAGACAATCAGTTAGAATCCCTGCAGTTCTTATGAAAGCAATCACTAAATTATGTTAAATCTCTTTTCTAAAGTAAACTTAATACATAAATCTAGTTTAAACCCTCAAATGCAGAAGAGTAATCCCTACTCCCTTTCTAGGTACTTCATGCAAAATTCCATTAAAGGTTAGTGCACTAGACTTCCCTTTATAGGTACTTAAGAATTAAACCTCAATTCCCACCTAATAATCTAAGAAACCAAATCCTCTAGAATGGTAATTAATAAATATATTAGGTGTCCAGTATTAATTATTCTAATGAATAAAGGTTATATGGTTGGATCCTCTTTACCCATAACAGGTTGACAAATACAATTCTTATATAACACAAGCAATAAGCATAAGCATGCAAAAGGCATTGACATACACATGAATAAGGACAGATCATATAAGACAAAATATAAGTCTAAAATCAAAGCATTAATAAATAAATAAGTATACTGCAGATATCCAACCTTAAGTCTAGATCATTGATGAGAGTGAAAATAAGCGTCTTTTAGTGTCCAATTTAATACATTTTTTATTGATATTCTTGTCTTATATTAGCACAATGGTCTTATATTCATTATATGTGAGAAAAATGTGCACTTGAGGTGTTTTGTTGTGTTTTAGGTGGAAAAAGGATGAAAAGAGCCAAGTTTGAGAAAAGGTGCAATTTGTGCAAGAATGCTGATAAACGCACATCGAACTTGTGTAATTATTCTGTATTGATGTGGAGCTCTGAATGGGAAGTGTGATACATGGTTGGAAAGCCACTGAAGAGAGGGTCGTTTTGGCATAAAGAACATTCCATTCGGAGTCCGAACGAGGAAGTTATGAGCAAAGTAGTGACGCCGCGCGAGCTGTGCCGAACAAAATTGCAGTGCTACTTTCCATGGCCTGTTACATATTCAATTCTTGGAGTTCTTGTGATTTCTTTATATGGATAGACCAAGGAAGAGAGGATCGCGTGAGCATAAAAATCACTCAATTTGGAGGTCGGATGTGAAAGTTATACGTGAAACGGAGAGACTGTGCAAATCCAGTAGCAGGATTCGACCTGTGGTTCGACCTGTGGCAAGTGGTTCGACCTGTTTGACGAGGTCAAACCTGCGCTTCGGGAACTTACCAAATCCGTATTTTCGAGGCCAAAACGCGTGGGATCACTTGAAAAGCCCATTCCAAGCCCTAGAGACGTGATTATAAGTATAAAAGGAGGCTCATGCAGTCAAGAAAAACGTCACCAATCACCGAGGAGAGGCCACAACCATACAACACCCCACAAGGAGGGATCACCCCCCATCCATCATCCACTTCCTTTTCTCCATCCATCCATCACTTTGAAGATTCGTTTGTGGAATCAAGAGGAGAACCAAGAGGAGGATTCAAGATGGAGAAGGGCATGAAGACGCCATATCAAGGGTTTATTCGTTTCCTAATTTATCTTGTATTTTCCGGACATCCGGGTAAGATCTATCCAGCACCCATGATTGTTCTTCGAAACATCATGGGCTAGAGCCTTTTTGGTAGATTTAGGAGTTTGAAGGTTTTATCTAGTTAATTGAACTTTCATGTATACACTCCGTACAACACTACTTGTGGATTTATTTTATATATGATTGTGCTTTCTTAATCCATATTCACGGTCGTTTTGTGCATCTTCAATTGGTATATAGAGTCTGAATATATATCTTGGTTGTAGATTGAGTGCGTTCACCGCTGAACAGGATTTCATGTTATGATTCTAAGTGAGGGGACTCCGAAGCTTCATTAGAACTATCTTATATGAATACTTATTAATTGAATTGAATTCGGGTTATTAAGTAGGATAAAGAGGATAATTTCATAGTACCTATAAAGGGAGATCATATCGGGTTAGAGTACCAATCCTAGGGGGAAATAATTGATACTGATAGTACCTAGAAAGGGGGGTGAAATTATATCTCTTGCTCCGAGGTTATTCACACGTGTTACACGCATGTTTACTTGTGTCTATAGAGTAGATATGCATGGCTTAGTGATGCGTCCATATTCCACAAGGTAGAGTCGGACATCAATGCATGAAAGGGAAATTAAGTAGTAAAACTGGATTACCCTAGAGCTACCTATTCTCCTACTTGATCCACTTTCGTATTCTTCAAGTGATATTTACTTTATTTGTTATTTTAATTACTTGTTTATTAGTTTAATCATCCTAAACCTCAAACTTAATTACCAACTTGTCTTAATTATTTTATTTAATAATTAAATTGATAATACGCCGTCCCTTGGGTTCGATATTCACTTGGTCACCTTTCGAGACTACAATTGATATCCTTATACTTGAGGATTATTTTGTGTGTTGAGAAAACGCTCATCAAGTTCTTGGCGCCGTTGCCGGAGACGGCTGTAATTATTAATTTTATTATTTCTAGTTTGATTAAGATATTTTTTTTCTTTTATTTGTGATTATTTATTTCTATCTAACCTTGAATTTTTTCGAGTTACTTGTGTGCTTGAAAAAGGAGGGGAAGGAAAGGAACGAATAACACATTGAGCTAAACATGACCGGAGCAAGGCAGAATCCCTTTTGAAGATCCATATCAACATGACCGGAACATGGGGTTGATAGGAGCAAGGGGGGAAGATGATGATTTTGAAATAAATCCCGCTCTTATTAACATGGTGGAAAAGAATCCCTTTTCTGGAGATTGGTTTGAAGATCCATATCAACATCTCCGAAGATTTCTTGGTTATGCAAACACTGAAAAAGGAGCTGGAGCGAATGATAATGCTAGACGGATCGCCCTATTCAAGTTCTCTTTAATTAATAAGGTGGAAGCTTGGTATGAGACCCTTGATCCAGCCGATTGCAATACATGGGACCAACTGCAGCAGAAGTTCTTGGAGAGATACATGCCACCCTCAAGGATCTTAAGAATGAAGCAAGAGATCACTCGATTTGTTATGAATCAAGGTGAGAAATTTTATGAGGCGTGGGATAGGTTTAAAGACATGCTCAGGAGGTGTCCACAGCATGGAATATCTAAGGCTGAGTACATAAGTATCTTCTACTACGGATTGGATTGTGAGTCGCGTGTATTTATTGATGCATCATCAGGAGGAGCGTTGTTATCTAAGACCGCACTTGAAGCAGAAAAGTTGTTTGAAGACATCTCTATGATTTCACGTGACTGGACAATAGAGAGAGATAGAGGATCATATGTACTTGGCGAGGTAGCGCAGGTTGAACATCAAGTGGTGAAGCCGAATAGGGATGATGAGATCGTCTCTAGTTTAGCTAACATCAACAAGCTACTAGAGTCCCAGCAGACGCAGATTACAGAGTTGACACTAAGGGGGCCTAGTATGAAGCAGCAAGAAGTGAAGAGTGTTGAAGATACCTTCAATCGATACATGGCTAAGAATGATGCAAGGATTGATTGTCTTGAGGATACCATGAATGTTGAGCATGTAGATTTATCTAAGCAGTTGAAGGAGCTTACCTTGATTATGGGGCAGATGACCGTAAATGTGAATCAATTGACACAAACATTAGAGAATAATGCCATCACATTGAGGTGTGAAACACAGTACGAAGGATCTACGGAGCCGGAATCGAAATCTAAAGTAAAAGAAGCCCGATTCGACCAGGATCAAGAGGGTTCGACCAAATCTGTTGGTCGAACCAAGGTCGAACTAACCTGTTCGCGACCCTCTGTTTTGATGGAAGTGAGGTTCGACCACGACTCCCCTGGTTCTACCAAATCACCAGGTCGAACCCAGGTCGAACCACACATCCTGGAGCACCCTGTTTTGTCGCAGCAACGGTTCGACCACGATGGACATGATTTGACCAGTCCATCTGGTCGAACCCTGGTCGAACCGAAGGGCAGAAATAGTACAGTAGGCCGGTTCGACCAAGGGAGAAGCGATTCGACCTGTCCTGATGGTCGAATCCATATCGAACCCCAAGTTCAAAGTGAGAGCAGCATGCCAGACGACTGGTTTGACCAAAGCATTGATGGTTCGACCAATCACCCAGGTCGAACCCACGTCGAACCCCAATTACAGAAAGAGAGCAGCCTTCCAGACGATTGGTTCGACCATTACACACCTAGTTCGACCAGCACCAGTGGTCAAACTGAGGTCGAACCTATTCGTTCTGCACCATTTTCCACGCCGAATGTTCCCTATGATGTTGATGCTACTCCCATGTCATCCCAAGGACATAATACTGAGCTTACAATGGAAAAGAAGTGGGAAAGAGCAAAGAGGTTGAGATCCGAGAAGCTTCGACTGCAGAAGGATAATGAAGATGTGGTTTTCTCTCTTGATAATGCAATGAAGATGCCCATGGAGACTCAATCGTGCAAGAGCATTGACGTGGTTTCTAACTTGTTTAATCTTAATTTTTCTAAGGCAGATGATTCTGAATTTAAGTGGAAGATTGGCAAGGAGGTGTCTAGAAAGCCATGGGAGGAAGGTAATTCTGAGGATCATATATTTGTGACCAAGAAAGGTGAGGTGTTGCGTGTAGACAAGAAGAGGGAAAGAAAGTATTTGAAGGTGAGGATGCGAGAAGACCGTCCTCTACCGTCGTGACTCTTCGACGTTAAACATGAGCGCCTGTTGGGGCTTGCCCTTCTGTTTTAGTACTTTATTATTTCTTTCGTGTGCGTAAGAAATTTTTATATTTGAGGTGCTTACTAATCGGCAATTACATCTCTTTTCAAACTTAGTTTCGACTTACGTTTTTACTAAGTTTGGGGGGTGTGATGTTATTACCTTATTAAAGCACCAAGAATATAATATTTTCTTTGTAATGTTTGCTAGGGGAGTTGATTTTTTGCGGTATATTGAAACTTTAATCGGTTTTGATGTGTCGATTTTTTGCAATTTGCCTAGTGTTCAGTGGTGTTTCTAGTGTGTGGAGTCGATTAGATAGTCAATTTCTTATTTCTTATAGTTCTCCTATTTTATTATTGATGAATCTTGTGATGATGAGTTTGTTTGAGCTTTGATGATAGAAAAAGGTAACTAGGTGGCAAGATGAGTTCTACGCTGAGGAGCTCGAGCATTCATTGAAGAAAAATCAGGTGCCCTCGTTCCCTTATTCTAATTTTTATATGTGCTTTTAATTCATGGAGTGGAAGGATTGAGTTTAAGGTGGTGATCCATGTGAGCTTATATGTTTAAAATTGTCTTTGAAATTCATATGCTCTTGAAATTGATGAAGGAAGTGTACTTGAGTTATATTGTGATATGAAGTTCTATGTGTACTTGTGTGATATTGCTTACCATGAAAAGTGCTCTGTTACTTGTTAAAAACCTATGTGAGATTTTGAGCCTTATTGATCATTTTACATAATCACATGATATTTCTTTTCTGGTGAGTATCGTTCTTGTGCGTGTATTCTAGAACTTGCCTTGAGTCACCTTGAATATTCAAGATTAGTCTAGCGGATTATGGAAATGATATTAGGCCATCTTTGATATTTAACCCATATTTTCCCATATACTTTACCTGAATTCATTATATCCCTAGTCAGCCCATTTGAGCCTTGTTAAATCCATTCTTTTGATAGCCAATAAAGCTTAATTGAAGAGAGTGGTGATTTGAGGGTTGATAAGGATGATGAAAGAAAAATCTTAAGGATCAAGAAGAAAATTCGTGGAGTAGTGCTTAAATCTAGTACTCCATGGAATCAAACACCCTAGGGTAGTGCTTAAATCTAGTACCCTATGGAGGATGTGAGAGGTAGTGCCCGAAACTGGTACCTTGAAAGAAAATTAAAAAAAGAGAAAAAGGGGGTGAAGAAAAGGAGAATGATGGAGTTGAAGAGCTAGGAAAAGTTGAAAGAAAATATGTTGTGCTTGAAGGAGAAAGATGGGAGAGTATTGTGCTTAATTGAAGTGATGAGGAAGAATGAAAGATCGAGAGAGACTGTAGCTTGATTGATCCGAGTTTTGAGTCACTTATCCATATATTTCCCACCTATTCCAAAGAGCCTACATTACAACCTAATGAAAGACCTTTTTGATCCATGATTTACTAGCTACAAGTAAAAGGAGAGTTGAGACAATAGGCAAGCTTATGGTTACGCATGCACTTGAATTGAATTTGAGCGTAAACACCTTAGCCCATAAGTGTACATCTTTTACACTTGAGTGCGAGTGATATATACTTCCCGTGAGAACATGTCAATGGAGCATTTGAATTGGTGGTGATTGTCTTAACTTGTATGCTATGAATTGATTATTACATATAATGAGAGTTGCATGACCTAAGTTGAGGACAATTGTATTTTGAATGGGGTATTATTCATAGTCCTTGTTTCCCTACTAATTTTCTTACTCTCTCTCTCTTTTTATTTTTATTTTGTTGCCTCGGGACGAGCAACGGGTAAGTTTGGGGGATTGATGAGAGTGAAAATAAGCGTGTTTTAGTGTCCAATTTAACACCTTTTTGATTGATATTCTTGTCATATATTAGCACAATGGTCTTATATTCATTATATGTGAGAAAAAGGTGCACTTGAGGTGTTTTGTTGTGTTTTAGGTGGAAAAATGATGAAAAGAGCCAAGTTTGAGAAAAAGGTGCAATTTGTGCAAGAATGCTGATAAACGCACGTCGAAATTGTGTAATTATTCTGTATTGATGTGGAGCTCTGAATGGGAATTGTGATATATGTTTGGAAAGCCACTGAAGAGAGGGTCGTTTTGGCATAAAGAACATTCCATTCGGAGTCCGAACAAGGAAGTTATGAGCAAAGTGGTGACGCCGCGCGAGCTGTGCCGAACAGAATTGCAGGGCTACTTTCCATGGCCTGTTACATATTCAATTCTTGGAGTTCTTGTGATTTCTTTATATGGATAGAAATCCAAGGAAGAGAGAATCGCGTGAGCACAAAAATCACTCAATTCGGAGATCGGATGTGAAAGTTATACGTGAAATGGAGAGACTGCGCAAATCCAGTAGCAGGGTTCGACCTGTGGTTCGACCTGTGGCAAGTGATTTGACCTGTTTGACGAGGTCGAACCTGTGCTTCGGGAACTTACCAAATCCGTATTTTCGAGGCCAAAATGCGTGGGATCACTTGAAAAGCCCATTCCAAGCCCTAGAGACGTGATTACAAGTATAAAAGGAGGCTCATGCAGTCAAGAAAAACGTCACCAATCACCGAGGAGAGGCCACAACCATACAACACCCCACAAGGGGGGATCACCCCCCATCCATCATCCACTTCCTTTTCTCCATCCATCCATCACTTTGAAGATTCGTTTGTGGAATCAAGAGGAGAACCAAGAGGAGGATTCAAGATGGAGAAGGACATGAAGATGCCATATCAAGGGTTTATTCGTTTCCTAATTTATCTTGTATTTTCCGGACATCCGGGTAAGATCTATCCAACACCCATGATTGTTCTTCGAAACATCATGGGCTAGAGCCTTTTTGGTAGATTTAGGAGTTTGAAAGTTTTATCTAGTTAATTGAACTTTCATGTATACACTCCGTACAACACTACTTGTGGATTTATTTTATATATGATTGTGCTGTCTTAATCCATATTCACGGTCGTTTTGTGCATCTTCAATTGGTATATAGAGTCTGAATATATATCTTGATTGTAGATTGAGTGCGTTCACCGCTGAACAGGATTTCATGTTATGATTCTAAGTGAGGGGACTCCGAAACTTCATTAGAACTATCTTATATGAATACTTATTAATTGAATTGAATTCGGGTTATTAAGTAGGATAAAGAGGATAATTTCATAGTACCTATAAAGGGAGATCATATCGGGTTAGAGTACCAATCCTAGGGGGAAATAATTGATACTGATAGTACCTAGAAAGGGGGGTGAAATTATATCTCTTGCTCCGAGGTTATTCACACGTGTTACACGCATGTTTACTTGTGTCTATAGAGTAGATATGCATGGCTTAGTGATGCGTCCATATTCCACAAGGTAGAGTCGGACATCAACGCATGAAAGGGAAATTAAGTAGTAAAACTGGATTACCCTAGAGCTACCTATTCTCCTACTTGATCCACTTTCGTATTCTTCAAGTGATATTTACTTTATTTGTTATTTTAATTACTTGTTTATTAGTTTAATCATCCTAAACCTCGAACTTAATTACCAACTTGTCTTAATTATTTTAGATAATAATTAAATTGATAATACGCCGTCCCTTGGGTTCGATATTCACTTGGTCACCTTTCGAGACTACAATTGATATCCTTATACTTGAGGATTATTTTGTGTGTTGAGAAAACGCTTATCAATCATCAATTCAAAACAATTTAACCTTCAAACCTATCGCTATCCTACTAGCCCATGGTGTTACAGACAACACACATGGTTAGGTATGAAAGCATATTCAAAATTAAGAAAGAAAGAATAAGAATAACCCTAAGAATGGTGCGATCCTCCGTTCTCTCCTCCATGATTCTGAACCTTCTTTTCTCCTTCTCAAGTAAGCAATACTGACGAACTCTCCGGGATGGATGGATGAGATGGTGAATTGTGAAAGGGTATGAAGAGTTAGGGTTTGGAACACCCCAAGGACTCCTTTTATAGTTGAGAACTATCCTTTACGAATTCTGACTCAAAAGTGGGCTTTTTCACGTTAAAAACACGAACGGGCCGAGAAAATGACGAAAACACGAAAATAGGCCACGCTGGAAATTGGCACGAGTCGTGCCACCTACCGCACGAGTCATGCCAGGCATGTCGTGCTGCATGGGTGCTTGCTGGTGGTCGGCACGAGTCGTGCCAAATGTGGCACGGGTCGTGCCACCCATTGGCAGCCTGCGCGACCTCACGGTTTTGCTCATAACTTCTTCATTCGATCTCCGATTGAGGTGATTTTTGCGCTCACGCGATCCTCTCTTCCTTAGTTTTCCAACCATATAAAGAACTCCTGAAAATTTGTTAATTAGATGCTCAAATATGGATATAAATTCTACACAATGGTGCTAAATCAGACTCTAAAACACGCAGATTTTCACACTAATCAATCCACCTCCACCTCCGGAGCCATGAGGGAGTCATTTTAGCACCTATCACTTTTAGTAGTTCATTTGAAGAATTTTTAGACTTGATTTGATTCGGTAGATTTGGATTGGATTGTACTTAATTGTTTGGTTTTGGGAGGTTTACTTTGGGATTTTATTTTCAGTTTTATGCGATTTAATTTTCTTTATTTTTGGTATTTTGGTTTGATTTTCATAATTTGGTTGTGATGGGAATTTGATCTTACTTGTTATGGATGTGAATTGATGTGCTTTGATATTTTGAGATGAATGAATCTAGTCATGTATGTTATGTGTTTGTTATGTTGCTTGTTTGGTGAGTATTTGATCTTGTGTTATGTTTGTTATTTTTATTCTTGTAAGGATTGGTTTGGTGATATATTTTGGGAAGGTGTTGAGTGTTTTTGAATGTGAGCTATAATGTATTGTTTGTGATGGGTGATGGCAAACATATTAATGTTTTCTACTAATTAAAAATTGTGACATGGATTACATAAATTGTTCAATTTTGAGAAGTATGGAGGGTAATTGTGTTTCTTTTGATCCAAACAAAAGTTTTTGAGAGTTGAGCCTCAACCGTGCCTCTATGATTAATTATTGATGAGAGTACCGGTTGTACTTAGACAAACTAAAACTTGCTCATGAACTATAGGAACGAAGCCCGAATGGTTAAAATATGTGATATGATCTTAGGTCATCCTTGTTAAATGAAGTCATAGCCATAAAATTCCTTACCTAAAACATTATCCCTGGCTAGCCAATTTGAGCCTATATGCCTTTTCTTTGTGATTTAAGCACAATACAAGCCTTGAAACCCACTTGAGCCTTATATATGTAACCTATGTGTGGGTAATTGAGGATGATAATGTTTTACAAGGGAAGATGTGGAAAAATGTGCAAGTAAATGGAAGAAAGGTGAAATCAAGAAAAAGGATGAAAGAGCTCAAGTTAAAAGTAAGTGCAACTTCAACAAAAGTGGAAAAGGAGCAAAATCATAAAATATGCTCAAGGAATACAAAAGTCAAAGAAAAGAGGTATGCCATTAAAAAAAAGCTCAATAAATCCATGGTATGTTAATATTTAATGCTTTAAACAAATTGACAAAGGGAGGAAGCTTGAAAGTGAGGAAGTTGGAGAAAATAATCATCTCTTAGAGTATCTACACTTGAATAGTCACTATTACCCAAAGTTTCCTACCCTACCAAAGAGCCTAAACATTACATCCTAAGATAAAGACCTATTTGATCATTTATCGAAACTAGGGCGGCTTGTGAACATAGACCATAAGCAAGCCTATGGTGAGTCAGTTCTAACCGGTTGATGAGTGTTGTTCAAAACCCTAATCCATAGAGTGTTAAGTGAATTTGATATCCTATGAGAGGCTTGGATTAAAAGGGGTTTGATTACTCTTTTGTCATTCTTAAGATTGAACTTGTTAATCTTTCATGTTATAAGTTTGAAGTTGTAGGAATACTTAATGTGAATATGTAGTCCTTATTACTTGTGATGTGTTGTGGTTTATGTTCGTTAGATGTTTTTCTAGGTGAAAATTACTCATCTTGTTTATTATTTTTCGTTGTTCGAGGACGAACAACATTTTAAGTTTGGGGGATTGATCGTTGTCATTTTCACCAAGATTTGAGTGCCTTTGTTTGTGGATTTTCGGATATTTTTGTCCGTATTTATGTCTTTTGGTGGAGTTTATGTAATAATGAGAAATGTGGTATGGATTAATAGAAATGTATAAATGAGTTTAAATATGTGCAAAACAGGTTAAAAATGAAGAAAAATGAAGTCGGGAGTAAAACGGAGAAGGAAGAACAGGGCACGCTCGGACACGGGCAGTCGCGTGCGGAACATGAGCCTGTCCGAGGTGGACATGTTCGAGCATCAGAATGCCGAGCTCGCCCATGAGAAAGGCCGTGTTCTGGCACACGAGTCGTGCACTAGTGCACGCCCCATGTGCAGAACACGGGCCTGTTAGAGATCGTCAGAAAATGCTACACGCCCATGGGAGAGGCCGTGTGTGGGAGCATGCACAACATGCCAAACTAGGTGTGCAATACACGAGTCGTGCGCTGCTACACGGCCCGTGTAGGTGCAAAAGACAGTGCAAATTTCATAATTTTTCGGAAGTTTTTAGAAGGCCCCTAAGTGATATAAAATGATGACTTGTGCGAAAATTCAAAAAGAGATCAGAATTAGAGCAGTTACACACACTCCACACCATATTTTTCACATACTAAATCCATTTGATTCATCTTCATACATTTGATCCATCCATTTCTTTTGATCTTCAACAATCCATCCATCAATCCATCCATCCACCACTTGAGAAGAGGAAAACATCAATGATTGAAGAAGTTAGCATATTGAAGAGAAGGAAGGATTTCTCCACAAAAGAAAAGCCAATCTACTTTTCAATTGTTGATTTTTTTCTTATTTTGGCTCAAATGGAGCAAGCCTTTGAATGTATTGATCTAAACACAATGTGTAGTGACTAGTCCTATAATAGGGCTAATCATATGATTGGTGAAAAGAATGCTAGATATGTAGGATTTTAGATGTTGAATTGAGTTAATTTTGGACTTCCTTTATTGATTAATGAATCATATTTCATTTCAATACTTGTGTGATTAAATTATCTACTCATAGTGTTAGGATGATCATTTAAATATTATGATTAGGTGTTTAATTGAATCATATATTAAGATGAGCATGCCTGTTAGTGTGAGGGGAGATAAGACATACCCTTCTTATGCTTAGAACACTCATAGGGGGACATTTAAAAAATTGAGTGAAAAGAACCAAACTTATGATCATAGTACCTTAAGGGAATTGAGATTAAACACAATCCTAAGAGATTTAGAATTGTAAAAGAGTCGAGAACCTAATTGCCTTGGCCATAAGGATTAGGGGTAAAAACGTGATTGCTTTTAGTCTACAAATTAATGAAGTTCACCATCAAGAGTTATGCATATCTAGCTAGATTCTTAACCATGATTATGATTAGCCTTGCTCACTTCTTAAGTGAATTCTATCTACATTCCATTCATCATTTGTGTGATATTTGATACATTTCGTTGTTAGTTTAATTCTTAGTTAATTGATTAGAATAATAAGTAGTCTAAATACCAAACCTTCAATCTTGTCACTCTTACAAAGTATAAATCAATGACAAATCCAGATATAACCATGAGTTTACTTTCCCTTGGGACGACATACTTATAAATTTTGTTGCTTGGTCACACGTGTACAATAACGATAGAGTCTCTTACTCTAAAAATATTTTACTAGAAATGCGACTAAGAACAGGGACAGATGGAGTATTTAAAAGACAACTAAACCTAATTTTTAGGGGTGAAATATACTTTATACCACAAGGATAAAATTATAATTATATCTTAACATCAAAATATAATAGGATATATGAGATTACCGTCTCATGGAATGAATTGCGTGAAAAAAATAAAAAATATATCTTTTATAATGATAAGTGACACTAAATTTATGAAAAACTATAATGATACTATAAATAATTTATATTATATATGAAAAGTGATAACACTTTTAAAAAAATAATATATCTCTAATATAAAAACGAAAACTAATTACGAGAATGTAAAATAGTCTCACCATATGACGGTTCACACAAATCTATACTTCCTCATTCCCACCCAAATAGTCATTTTTTTTTTCATTTTTGACATTCCACTCAAAGAGTCCTCTTTTCTTTTTTTGTACACATATGATCCACACACTTCCATTAATACAATTAAAATATGGTCCCACACTTCCATTAATACAATTCTCTATTACACATCAAATAATAGTATCTTTTAATTTATTTATATAAAAAACAAAAACTATCATTTGAGTGGGACGAAGAGAGTATTAAATAAACGTGAATTATTTATTGCATGGGGAGAGTAAAATTTCGGTTCAAGCTTAGCGTTTGTACCGATATTAATAAATAAACTATTGAGAATAATTTTGATCTTTTTAATAAATAATACTCCCTCCGTCTCACTTCAGATGGCACACTTTCCATTTTGGGTTGTCCCACAAAAGTTTGCACATTCCAAAAAAAGCAAAAAGTAAAAAACAACCACCCTTCCCCATACAATTTAATTACAAAAAAACCATCTCTACCTACCATACTTTATCATTTATATATTACATAAAAATACCATTATACCCCTAAAAGTTATCACTTTCTTAATCTCCGTGACGTAAAGAGGGGTGCAAGCTTTTTAGAGACGGAGGGAGTATAAATTATAAAGTATGATATTGGAAAGAAATCATGTTAACTTTTAAAGTATTTCATTTTATAAAAATATAAAATTAAAATTGAAACCTATTAAAATACTAGTAAGTGATGAGTAATAGGATAAGATAAAAATTCAATAAAGCCGAAGCCGCTGAAGCCGTTGCAGGGAGCCGCCGTTAAAGAGGTGTCGGTGCCCAGCCACGGCTCTACCACTCCAGCGATACTCTCTCTGTCTCTGCCGTACACTGTCACTTTGTCGTTCTTTCACACCTTTATCTCACTAACCATTTTTCTTTCCTTCCAACGCCACTTCCACATGCCACTCTCCCCCGCCTCTCTCTCCAGAAATCACGCTACATCAACATTCATGCTGTAGACACAAATCCTCGTGTCCTTCCCCTGAATCCAACCTAAGGTTTCTCCTTTTCTGCTAGATCTTACTACTCGCTGCATTTTCTTGAATTGGGTTTCATTCCTTTTGCCCACATGAGAACTGCTGCATCTGGGAACATTAGTGGGATTCAAAAGGGGTTTTTGTTTATTTCCTTCTTATTGATTTGATGCGAGTTCGGAATTGCTTGGAAATCTACTTATGATGTTGTTGTTACTTGGATTCAGCTGCTTCAGTCACTGCTGTCACTGAATATTCTTCCAATTTATTCAATCCATTTGATATCTTAACATGACCTTAGAATTTCTTGAAGCCTTGAAGAGTTTAGAATCTTGTCATTTCCTCTAGCTTGATTTGATTTGCGCCATCCAATTGAAGAGCTTTTATTTCTTATGTTGTATATCTAGGGAGGATCGGATCTGAAGAGAGGACATCAGGGTAACAGCCACGCAGGAAAGCTGGCGGCTACACTGGGTTGGAGGGGTGGTGCTACTAATGGCAGCACCATTGCCCCCAATGACTTGGTAATTGTTATGTATAGTGTAAACTTTTAATTTGACTAGTAGTACTGAGTCATATAATTGTGTTTTAAAAATTTGAAATCTGATGAATTGCTTGGGCCTAATGGATTTTTATAGTCTTTATGTGTACTGTTCAGACCACATGCACTACTAACAGTCAGTGTTCATGGTGTAGTTTGATTATTGATTATTTTGTAATGAAGTGTGTTCTACATTTATGTATGTTGAGAATTTGAGTGTAACAATAAATTGTGCTATAGTAGGCTATACCTTTCAGTTGTTTTCTTAATGCCAGTTCATCATATTCTTTAAAATGAAGATGGTTAGCTTCCCCTTTTTTGCATTTCAAAATTTAGAGTGTATTCTCAAGGAACTAGGATTTCTTGTATTTCGGTAGTAGCATAGTTCCCTGTGTTTTGTGTACTTCAAAGAGTTACCACATTTTGTTTCCTCCAAGAGATTAGAAGAAGATCTTGACTGGCTGGTTAACCATCTTGAAAATTAGTAGTAATTGTATAGTATTGTACAGTACCATTTTTTTCAGTGTGCTTCTTCTCTGTGCAACTTTTATATTGTTAGCTTGGTTGCATATTATACTATTACCACATTTTTAATCCATGAACTTTATGGTTGTGTTCTTGTATAATGTATATATTTAGTAGTTCATCATTGTTGTTTTCTGTTGTAGGCAAGAAACGGTGAAGCTAGACTTCATGATCCAGAGCTTCCAACCCCCCATTCACTCTTGAAAACGAGTTCTAGGTTTGTCAAGAGATTTTTCTTGCTTTGTGCGAAAGATTAATTTTTTTTTAATGTATATTTTGAGTTGCTATAGCCTATAACTTGTTTAAATCTCATTATATTATGTCACTTCTACATTCTTTGAACTGAAATGATGTTTCTGAGCACCAAGTACTCGTTTCTGAAGCTAAGACACATCTTTAGCTTACAATCTAAATGCAGTGATCCATCTCATTAGAGATAGTATATCTTGTATAAACTAAATGGACATAGTACGTGGTCATGTCTATGTTAAAATAATCAGATGTTGAATGTGTGTATGATAGCATCTAGTTTATTTGAATCCGTTCAGCTCTATTTTTCCTTAAATATTTGACCTTTAGAATTTTCTCTCATTATCTCTTTCATTACCAACTGATACAATTTAAACATTTTATTGTCTTTACTTCTTAAAGCAAATACGAATTGTAGAGGAAAAGCAAACCACAAAGCACAACATGTTGCTTCACTGTCTATTATATTAGGAATACGTTGATAAATTATAACATAACAAAACCAAAAACTTGCATTGTGAAAGAAACAATATATTTAGTGAATATGGACTTAGATAGGAAGCTAAACTTGCATTTTGGCCCTCTTAACAGAAATTCTTTTGTGTCTAAATAAGTTATTGTAAAAAAATCTACACATTAGCACTATGCATAGAAGGTGAATAAGTGGATAGATCCAAATGTAAATTTCTCTAAGTTCTACTATCTCCGTAATTCACTGAGGGTCCTTTGCCTCCTTCTACATGCTAGATGATAAGAACAGAAAAATAAGAAAAAGAAAATCAAACGGTAACACCGTTTGCCCAAACAAACGGAAAACTCCGTCTGCCCAAAATCCAATAATAATTTAATAAAAAAAGGAAACCAAAACCCTAAAGGCCTAAACAAAAACATAATTAAAATAAATAAGCCCAACCCACGAACAATGGGCTCAAGCCCTAAACATAAATATAATTAAAATAAATAAGGTCAACCCATGGATAGTGGACCTAAGCCCGCCCCCGCGCCCCCGTCAACAGTGAACCCTAATTTTGGTTCCTATCACTAGATTTGGTATGACATTTGATTATCCATGTTTTACTAGAACCTAGACTTCAGTTGAATATTTGGGTTATGCCAACGTAGATATTTCATTTATCGAAGCATTAGTAGTTCCATTTTAATATGTAGAAATTTGTTAATATCATGAGCTACTTCACTGTAATAACGATCTGTTAATGTTTAATTCTGATGGTATTCATAATGTCTCATTACCTGCAGAGATAGGAGTGGCATGGAGGATTCAGATGGGACACTAGCAAGTGTTGCACAATGTATTGAGAAATTGCGCCAGAGTTCCTCTTCATCACAAGAAAAAGAGAATTGCTTGGGGCAATTACTTGAGCTAATAAATACACGGGAAAGTGCTTTTGGGGCTGTTGGATCCCATTCTCAAGCGGTACCAGTTCTGGTATCCCTTCTTCGGTCTGGATCATTTGAGATAAAGATACAGGCTGCTTCAGTGTTAGGCTCCCTGTGCAAAGAGAATGAATTGCGGGTCAGAGTATTACTAGGAGGTTGCATTCCCCCACTGCTTGGTCTTCTCAAGTCAAACTCAAGAGAAGGTCAAATTGCAGCAGCGAAGACCATATATGCTGTGTCACAAGGTGGTACTAAAGATCATGTTGGCTCAAAGATCTTTTCTACCGAAGGAGTCGTCCCTGTATTGTGGGAACAACTACACAAGGGACTTAAGGCTGGGAATGTGGTTGATAACTTGCTAACAGGTGCTTTGCGCAATCTTTCTAGCAGCACTGATGGATTTTGGCCTTCAACCATTCAAGCTGGAGGAGTTGATATACTTGTCAAATTGCTTACAGCAGGCCAATTAAGTACTCAAGCAAATGTGTGCTTTCTCTTGGCAAGCATGATGATGGAAGATGCATCTGTTTGTTCTAAAATCTTGGGTGCAGAAGCCACTAAACTGCTTCTTAAGTTACTTGGGTCTGAAAATGAAGCTTCAGTGAGAGCAGAAGCTGCATATGCCCTTAAATCTCTTTCTGCACAATCCAAAGAAGCCAGGGCGGAGATAGCTAAGTCCAATGGTATTCCTGTTCTAATAAATGCTACAATTGCCCCTTCTAAAGAATTCATGCAGGGTGAGTTCGCCCAAGCTTTGCAAGAGAATGCAATGTGTGCTCTTGCAAACATATCTGGGGGCTTGTCAAATGTCATTTCCAGTCTTGGTCAAAGCCTTGAGTCGTGTTCTTCTCCTGCACAAGTAGCTGACACATTGGGCGCAATAGCTTCCGCTTTAATGATATACGACAATAAAGCTGAATATGCTAGACCATCAGATCCCATGGAGATAGAGACGACATTGATACAGCAGTTCAAATCTCAGGTACCATATTTGGTCCAAGAGCGTACAGTAGAAGCCCTTGCCGGTTTGTATGGGAATGGAATATTAGCAAGCAAGCTTGAAAATTCTGATGCGAAAAGGCTACTCATTGGTTTAATTACAATGGCCACAAATGAAGTTCAGGAAGAGTTGATAAGGTCCCTTCTCATTCTCTGCAACAACCAAGGTCCTTTATGGCAGGCCCTTCAAGGTCGTGAAGGAATTCAGCTTTTAATATCTCTTCTTGGTCTTTCATCAGAGCAGCAACAAGAATGTGCTGTTGCATTACTTTGCCTTCTGTCCCATGAGAACGATGAAAGTAAATGGGCTATTACTGCTGCTGGTGGTATACCTCCACTTGTTCAGATTCTGGAAACTGGGTCTGCAAAAGCTAAAGAAGATTCCGCAACCATCCTTGGGAACCTCTGTAACCATAGTGAAGATATACGTGCCTGTGTTGAAAGTGCTGATGCTGTTCCTGCTTTACTCTGGCTGCTAAAGAATGGAAGCCCCAACGGGAAGGAGATTGCTGCTAAGACTTTGAATCATTTGATTCACAAATCAGATTCAGCAACAGTCAGCCAACTCACTGCATTATTAGTCAGCGACTTGCCTGAATCCAAAGTTTATGTCTTGGACGCACTAAAAAGCTTGCTTTGTGTGGCCCCTTTGAATGATTTGGTACGTGAAGGTAGCGCATCAAATGATGCAATTGAGACAATGATAAAAATATTAAGCTCTGTGAAGGAAGAAACTCAGGCAAAGTCTGCTCTAGCTCTTACTGGAATCTTTGGTCTCAGAAAGGACTTGCGTGAAACTAACATTGCTGTTAAGGCTCTTTTGTCAGTGATGAAACTTTTAAGCTATGAATCTGAAAACATCTTAGTGGAAGCCTCCCGGTGCCTTGCTGCTATATTTCTTTCAGTTAAAGTGAACCGTGATGTGGCCACTGTAGCTCGAGATGCTTTACCTTTGTTGGTGGTGCTTGCTAATTCTTCAGTGCTGCAGGTGGCAGAGCAAGCAGTTTGTGCTTTGGCAAATCTCCTTTTAGACAGTGAAGCTTCAGAGAAAGCTGTCTTGGAAGAAATTATTTTACCTGCTACAAGAGTTCTGCGTGAAGGCTCAAATGCTGGAAAAACTCATGCATCAGCAGCAATTGCACGTCTTCTCCGATCTCGTCTTATTGATTCTGCTTTAACCGAGTGTGTAAATCGTAATGGAACAGTTCTGGCTATGGTTTCATTCCTGGAAACCGCTGACAGTGGATCCGTTGCTGCATCAGAGGCATTGGATGCACTGGCTTTTCTTTCAAGATCTGTTGCAGATATTGGGCACGTGAAACCTGCTTGGGCTGCTCATGCTGAACATCCAAGTAGTATTGCCCCAATAGTTATATGTATTACTGATGCCACGCCAATATTG
Organism: Pogostemon cablin; assembly: GCA_023678885.1. Taxonomy (NCBI): domain Eukaryota; kingdom Viridiplantae; phylum Streptophyta; class Magnoliopsida; order Lamiales; family Lamiaceae; genus Pogostemon; species Pogostemon cablin. The sequence continues at coordinate 32,554,693 of CM042965.1, read as the reverse complement.
CAGGATAAAGCTATCGAAATACTATCTAGGCTCTCCCGAGCTCAGCCGTTAATTCTTGGGAACACAATTTCCTGTGCTAGTGGATGCATTTCATCTATCACTAGAAGGGTTATCAATTCCTCAAATGCAAGGGTTAAAATTGGAGGAGCTGCCCTTCTTGTCTGCACTGAAAAAGTTAATCATCAACGATTAGTTGAAGATTTAAACGGATCTAATCTGGGTGCTTCACTGATCCATTCTCTTGTTGGAATGTTAACTTCGTCAAAGTATACTCAAGTTGGAGATGTGGAAAACCAGGATGTTGTAAGTGTCTCCAGGATTATTGAAGAAGAAGCAAATAGAAATGCCTCCGAGAGAAATACATCAGTCATTAGTGGTACCAATATTGCAATATGGCTTCTTTCTGCTCTTGCTAATCACGATGACAGAAGTAAAGCTGAGATCATGGAAGCTGGTGCAATTGAGGCTCTTACTGATAGAATTTCTGAATTTTCGTCTCAGCATACACAGGTACTCGATTTCTCTCACTCTTCTCTCTTTCCTTGTAATGCACCATTCCTATTTTAGCCTGGTGGTCATCCATGAAAAAGTTCTTGATATTGCAAAAGCAGTTCTCATAAATTTTCCAATTACTCATGATTACAAAATTGGCTGTTAATTCTGAAAAAAAAAAGGTGATTTTTTTTTAAAAATATTTTGCAGGCTGATTATAAAGAGGACTGTAGCATATGGATTTGTGCATTACTATTAGCAATTCTATTCCATGATAGAGAGATAATACGCTCACACGAAACTATGAAAACTATTCCAGTTCTTGCTACACTGTTGAGATCAGAAGAGGGGGCAAGCAGATATTTTGCTGCCCAAGCTGTGGCCAGTCTTGTTTGCAACGGCAGCAGGGGAACTCTTCTCTCGGTCGCAAATTCAGGAGCAGCGACAGGACTCATTTCTTTGCTTGGCTGTGCCGATGAGGACATACGTGACCTTTTAGAATTAGCCGAGGACTTTAATTTGATTTCTTATCCTGATCAAGTTGCCCTTGAGAGGTTGTTTAGGGTAGATGATATTAGAGTTGGTGCTACTTCTAGGAAAGCTATACCAGCACTAGTAGATTTGCTTAAACCTATTCCAGATCGTCCGGGAGCACCTTTTCTTTCTCTGGGACTTCTAATACAACTTGCTACGGATTGCCCTTCTAATCAAATTGCAATGGTAGAGGCAGGAGCCTTGGAAGGGTTGACAAAGTATCTTTCTCTTGGCCCACAAGATGCATATGAGGAAGCTGCTACTGACTTACTTGGCATTCTGTTCAGCACAGCTGAGATAAGAAGGCATGACTCTGCATTTGGTGCAGTTAGTCAACTCGTAGCAGTTTTGCGCTTAGGTGGAAGAGCAGCTCGATATAGTGCTGCTAAAGCCTTGGAGAACTTGTTTTCTGCTGATCATGTGCGAAATGCGGACTCAGCACGGCAAGCCGTCCTGCCTTTAGTGGAAATTTTAAGCACAGGTTTGGAGAAGGAGCAGCACGCCGCTATCGCTGCCTTGGTTAAACTACTGAGTGGGAACCCATCGAAGGCCCTTGCTGTTGCTGATGTTGAAATGAATGCCATTGATGTGCTATCCAGGATTCTTTCATCAAATTACTCAATGGAGCTGAAGGGGGATGCTGCTGAATTGTGCTCTGTACTTTTTTGCAACACAAGAATTAGATCTACTCTAGCTGCAGCTCGGTGTGTCGAGCCATTAGTTTCTTTTCTTGTTACTGAGTATAGTCCAGCACATTGTTCTGTTGTCCGAGCATTAGATAAACTCCTGGATGATGAACAGCTGGCGGAACTTGTTGCCGCACATGGTGCCGTCATCCCTTTTGTAGGCCTTCTCTATGGTCAGAACTATTTGCTCCATGAGGCTATATCGAGAGCTCTTGTTAAGTTAGGTAAAGATAGACCTGCGTGCAAGATAGAAATGGTGAAAGCTGGAGTGATAGAGAGTGTGCTTGACATACTTCATGAAGCTCCTGATTTCCTCTGTGCTGCATTTGCTGAATTACTCAGAATTCTGACGAACAATGCAACCATTGCGAAAGGTCCATCAGCTGCAAAAGTGGTCGAGCCTCTCTTCCAGCTGCTGACAAAATCGGAGTTTGGGCCTGATGGGCAACACAGTGCATTGCAGGTTCTTGTGAATATCTTAGAGCATCCACAGTGTCGTGCTGATTATAATCTTACACCACAGCAAGCTATAGAGCCCCTTTTACCTTTGCTTGACTCTCCAGCTTCAGCTGTGCAACAGTTGGCAGCTGAACTTCTGTCGCACCTGCTTTCGGAAGAGCATCTTCAGCGGGACCCACTGATACAGCAGGTGATTGGACCATTGGTACGCATTCTTGGTTCCGGCATTCCAATTTTGCAACAGAGAGCTGTGCGGGCTCTAGTCAATGTTGCGGTACTATGGCCTAATGAAATTGCAAAGGAGGGTGGGGTGAGCCAGCTATCAAATATCATACTACAAGCAGATCCTTTACTTCCTCATGCTTTGTGGGAGTTTGCTGCTTCTGTTTTGTCTAGTATTCTGCAGTTCAGTTCTGAGTTCTATTTGGAAGTACCCGTCGCAGTTTTGGTTAGATTGCTCCGATCTGGATCAGAGGGCACAGTTGTGGGTGCTTTGAATGCTCTTCTGGTGTTGGAGAGTGATGACTCTACCAGTTCCGAAGCGATGGCTGAAAGTGGAGCTATCGAGGCACTTCTTGACCTTCTCAGAAGTCATCAGTGTGAAGAAACAGCTGCGAGACTACTGGAGGTGTTGCTGAACAACGTGAAGATCAGGGATTCTAAAGCAACCAAATTGGCAATTTTGCCCTTGTCCCAATACCTTTTGGATCCTCAAACACAAGGTCAACAGGCAAGGTTACTGGCAACCCTTGCTCTAGGTGACCTTTTCCAGAATGAGGCTCTTGCTAGAACATCAGATGCTGTTTCAGCCTGTAGGGCATTAGTGAATTTGCTTGAAGATCAACCTACAGAAGAAATGAAAGTAGTAGCTATATGTGCTTTACAGAACCTTGTAATGTACAGCCGATCAAACAAAAGGGCTGTTGCAGAAGCTGGTGGTGTTCAAGTCGTGCTCGACCTGATCGGTTCTAGTGACCCTGAAACATCAATACAGGCAGCAATGTTTGTTAAACTTCTTTTCTCTAACAACACCATTCAAGAATATGCTTCAAGTGAAACTGTGAGAGCAATAACAGGTAAACAATTCATCATGCCTTCTTGCTTGTTTTGATGAATCTATGATAATACTCAATAAGTTAAAATATCTATATCTCTTGCAGCTGCTATTGAGAAAGACTTGTGGGCAACTGGTATGGTAAATGAAGAGTACCTGAAGGCTCTGAATGCATTATTTGGCAACTTTCCACGTCTCAGATCCTCAGAGCCTGCAACATTAAGTATTCCTCATCTGGTTACCTCTCTTAAGATAGGATCGGAGGCAACTCAAGAAGCAGCCTTGGATGCACTGTTTTTTCTTCGGCAAGCCTGGTCGGCTTGTCCGGCTGAAGTTTCTCGAGCACAGTCTATTGCTGCTGCCGATGCAATACCCCTTTTACAGTACTTGATTCAATCAGGGCCACCACGGTTTCAGGAGAAAGCTGAATTCTTACTGCAGTGTTTGCCCGGTACCCTAGTTGTGATAATTAAGCAAGGGAACAATATGAGGCAATCTGTTGGGAACCCTAGTGTATATTGCAAGCTCACTCTTGGAAATACACCCCCTCGGCAAACCAAGGTATGAAAATTTGTAGCTTCTATAATGCCCTCTTGACAAAAGATATTTAAGAGTTAAATGTGGTTTATTAGTTAAACCAACAAAAAATTGGAGGTCATAAGTTAAGTGACTCCATTCATTCCTTTTTATCTCTTTAATGAAAAACAGAAAACTTTAATTAACTAAAAAATGAATGAGCAGAGAGGGACAAAAATGGTTATAATGTACTATATTATCTAAATTGCCTAGCTCCAATCTATTAATTATATCATACTCTATAAAAGTTTTACATTTTTAAATGAATTAAAACCTACCGAGCAACACCTAACTTCACCTCTATCTCATTCCTTGCACAGAATTCTTGAAGTTGAGCAAAATTTACTCATCTCTAAGTTTGTTTATTTAAGGCTTGTTAGTTCTATTAACTAATGCAAAAATCTTTTCCTTTTAGGTTGTATCCACTGGACCTAATCCTGAGTGGGATGAGAGCTTCTCGTGGTCGTTTGAAAGTCCTCCCAAAGGCCAGAAACTTCATATTTCATGCAAGAATAAGAGCAAAATGGGGAAGGTACAAATGAGCTGAAGGTGTTTTAATGAATTAATGTATTAACTCATTTCTTATACCTACTCTAATCACTTTCTTGCTTTAATGTAGAGCTCATTTGGAAAGGTTACTATACAAATTGATCGCGTTGTGATGCTCGGTGCTGTTTCTGGTGAGTATACACTGCTTCCCGAAAGCAAAAGTGGGCCTTCGAGAAATTTGGAAATAGAATTCCAGTGGTCTAACAAGGAGCAGCTGCCCTGAGGTATTAGAAATTTCACTTTAAAATGTAAAAAATCATACACAAACACATATTCTAATTTTTTTTTTTGGATTTCCTCAGATTTTTATGGTGCTCGTGTGTATAGTTTTCTTTTGCAATATTTTTTGTAGCTATTCTTCCTGCAATTCTTTTGTAGATTGTCTTTTCCCCTTCTTGAAGTGATGTCCTTTTTGCATTTATAGAATCTTTGTACTAATGACGTTTGAGTTTTTTACAGTCGATGATAAATTTAAGCAAAACAATTGTGATTATGGAGATGTACATCGATCTATCGGGAGTATATTCTGATAATAAAAATAAAGATATTTGGATTTATGAGAAATGATAGTTCTGTAGTGAATTGTCTTATGAATAATTTATAATATAAAGGGTTAATTGTGCTGATCTTTTCTTATTTTTTCAATTTAATCACCAACTATTTTTTTAGTAAAAAAATACATGACTTTCTCTTATTTTTTTTAATTTAATCATGAATTTTTATTTTTATTAATTAAATACACAACCTTTTGTGTCATCTCAATTTAATCATGAATTTTAATTTTTATTCTTTTAATTACTATTTATTTTGTTAATAAAATATATGACAATCTTGATTAGTTAATAATAATATACAATACTAAATATTTAAAATAAAATGTATAAATTAAATATTAAATATTATAATTTTATAAACAATTTTTTTTCCGTGACAAGAAAATAGGGGTGATTATTACGTATGTTTTTGAAGAAAAAAAAATGGCACGACTGACAAAAATTAATATGATTTTTTTTAATAAAAAAATTAACCAATTTTTTTTCAACAAAAATGGGATAGAACAATTTATTACGCATTTATAAATCTTTTATATTTTAAATATAATTTAGACATTATTATATTTTAAATTTTGAATATATTTAATGTGTATTGATTTTTATTCATTATATTAATAGTAATGTATTTAACTAATAGAAGACGTGATTAAATTACAAAAAAATTAATTGAAAATAAATTGTGATTAAATTAAGAAAATATATTAAGGTCGTGTATTTAATTGATAAAAGAAAAGTTTGTGATTAAATTGACAAAAAATGAGAAGATCGTGTAATTTTTTGATAAAAAAATAGTTCGTGATTAAATTAAAAAAAGAGTAAAGATCATGTATTTTATTGCAATTAACCCTAATATAAATATCAAATCATAATATTTTTTTAATGGTCAATTAATCTACCTTTGAGAAATTGCAAAAAAGAACACATTTAAGTATTTTCTTTAAAAAAATCACTTTTAGTTACAAATTGAGTGCGTTTTGCAATAATAATTAAAGATGATGTTCTTTTGTTGTAATTTCTCAAAGACGGAGATTAATTTATAATAGAAGTAAAGTTCATAGTTTTTTTGTCAATTAACCCATTATAATAAAAAGTACTCCCTTCGTCCCGTTGAAACATACGCGTTTGTTTTTTGCACGTAGATTAAGATATACAATATTTTAATATATTGTGAGGTGAAAGGAATAATAATTTAATGTAAAGTGGATAGGTGTATTAGTGTAATGTGTGGGTCCAAAGATAGAGAAATAATTACTTTGTGTGGGGTTCTTTTACCAAAAAGGAAATGCACACATTGTATTGGGACGGACTAAAATGAAAAAATATGTACGTATAAATAGGACGGAGGGAGTAATAATCTTTAATGAAAAGTGACACTACAAAAAAATATTTTTTAGCAACGAAATTTACCAACGGAATTCAATCCTTTAGTAATTACCAATGGATTACCAACGAAATTATTTACCATCGAAATCGATTTTTCGTTGTTAAAAATTTACCAACCACCACTTTAACAACGGAAATTTACCAACGGATTCCGTTGCTAATACGTTGGTAAACCAATTTAACAATAAAACTAAGCTTTTACCAACGGAATATTCCGTTGGTAAAAAAATAGTTTTTCTGTGTGATAACTGTTTGAAAAAACGTAAAGAAGTTTCACGTGAGACGGTGTTACTCAAGTGTTGTACAATAATTATAGTTAAATTTAGAGAGTAATGAAAAAAAAAGAAAATTAAAAATTAAATAAAATTAAACAAAATTCTCTAGGAATTACTTATTTTAAGTATCGGGGAAAATTAGTGAGAAATACTGTAAAAGTGATTAAGACAAAGTGTTGTCCAATAATTATATTATTATAGTTAATTTAGAGAGTAATGCCAAATAAAAAAAAATCAATCTAATCAAATTCTCTAGGCATTACTTATTTGAGTATTGGTAAAAAATAGTGAGAAATAAAAGTGATTTATAAATAATAAAAAGTGATACTAATAATTAAAGGTAAAAACTTCTGCGCCTTCGTGGACACGATCCGTGTCTCATGTGAACACAACCCTTTCCCTCCTTATTCTATTTAAATATATATATTGCTAGGGAGTTTAAATCGTAAAGGGACACAAAAATTGTAAAGGGACACGAATCTAAATCCGTGTGCCCAGAGACTCACTCTTAATTAAATTGAATTATTTCATAACTAATTGGTAGGATAGTTTTTTTCGTTGGTAGGATAATTGGTAGGATAGTTGAAACTTAAAAGGTTATGTTTCCTCCTTTTTAATTTAAATTTTACATTTTTTTTAATTATTATTATTATTTTTTAAATTTGAACTCAAGTTCATATTTTCAGGAAATTACACTTAACAATTCTATTTTAATTTCAAAATTTGTCATCCCAACACATATAACATAATATACAATTTATATATTATTTAATCTTAAAAGCTAGTAAAAAAAATGACTTTTATGGATATCTCTACAAATATTAAATGTGAAGTTGAAGTTGAAATGAAGGGAGTAAGATAATTAATTAAGAAAACATAAAACAATCTTATCATCAATCACGTACAAGATCCAAGTCTTGATCTTGACACTACAAAAAAAACTCATTTTTAACAATGAAATTTATTAACAGAATTCAATCCGTTTTGCCTACTAAAATTACATTTGTCTTTTAACAACGGAATGTCAATTAATTCATAATGTTTTTACCAATAGAATATTATCCATTATTATTTACCAACGAAATCATTATATAAAATACCAACGAAATTACTGAGTGCACATTAGAAGGAGAAGTGTCATGCAGATATTACATTGGGCTCATTGTTGACAATGAAGCAAAGAAATGACATATCAATGAGAAGAAGTTCTTTGCAGTTCGATAGACGTTAAAAATAGCTGTTATTTCTTTTTGCGAAAAAAAATCACTCTCAAAATTGATAATACTAGTGTCAAAGCTTTTTTAAAACATAAAATTGAATCTAAATTGGATTGGCTAGACTTTTAAGACGGTACGCTGATTGTTAATATTATGATTTTAAAATTATCATTATTAAATCTGTTGAAAATATTTTGACAGATTCCTTAACAAGAGATGGAGGGAGTTGATATAGACTCTGTCCTGACCATTTTGAGGAGAAATTATCATAAGATCCCCTAAGTATTACTAAATCCACAAATGATCCTATATCTTTTGAAATTTTCAATTTTAGTCATTTTTAATCAAATTTTAGTCATTTGTTATCAATTTTAGTCCAATTTCTTTTAATTTTTTCAAACTTTACCAGATGTGTGTTACCACATAGGATCTTGCTGAAATGAGTGCGCCACAAATGAACTAAAATTGAAAAACTGATGGACTTCCGATAAATTTTTTGAAAAAATTTAAAGAAATTAGACTAAAATTGATAACAAATGACTAAAATTGGATTAAAAATAACTAAAATTAAAAATTTTAAAAGATACAGGACCATTTGTGGATTTTGTAATGCTTAGAGGACCATTTGTGATAATTTCTCCCATTTTGAGATACATGAGGGAGCACCTTGAAATGCTTCTGAAGGACTACGAGTATCTGGAAATCAACACAAAGGTTGCCGGAAAATTACAACGAGTTGATTGGAATAAAGTTCCCAATCTATTACGAGCATGTATCTGTAGTAATACAGATCATTTTGGAGATTTTACGAGTGTCAATCCTTCTGGCATTCGATAGTAATTGATAAAAGGAGTATATTCAAAAACCCGAAGTAGGGGATTCAAATACCCCCTAGCATGACTTCTGAATTGGAACTTCCCACGGAAGAACTGGTCCAAGAAAAAATTGAGACTCCGAAGTCACATTTCGAGTCATCGAGTCAACCCAGCACCTTAGGGAAAAATGAGGGAGGGATCAGTTATATGCCGACGACAGGGAACACTAAGACTGACATTAACGAAGCTGGTTTTCTTCATTGGCAAGTATATCACGAAAATTAGGAGAAAATAAACACAAGGCAAGTGATCATTCCATAGAAATTTCGGATATATAATACCCCAAAATCTAGATGAGGTAGGATTCGCATCTAGAAGACTTGAAGCAATTGTTTGACTTTGGGCACAAGTGATGAGAATGGAAATTTAAGTATTTTAGGTCTCACAATACACTGTTTTTATTAGAATAAGGCCATATATTTGTGTGGAATTGCATGGTTTACATATTTTGCATGATTATGGTACTACTAAGGTGTTTTGTTGAGTTTTGAAGGTTAAAACAGGTTAAAATAAAGCAGAACCGAAGACGGACAAGAAACGAGTACAAAAGGGCTTACTCGAGTTGCATGGTTGAGTGTCGTAGATGATCAGAATGAAAATGGTGCAACACGACTTGTCATGAAGCAACACGACTTGCAACACGAGTCGTATTGCGTCTGAACCAAGTCGTGTGGAGAGTCATGTGAGGCAGGGTCGCACGAAATTTGTCCAGAGAGCCAACACGAGTTGGCAAGTCATTACACCACTTGCAACGCGACTCGTGTTGGTGTCCAGAGGAAATCCAATTTCAGAGCACCGCGACACGACTTGACAGGCGGGTACATGGTTTACCAACACGACTCGTGTTGGGTCTACACGAGTTGCATTTCAAGGCAACACGAGTCGTGTTGCCAACTTGAGTTGGGCATCCCAACTCGTGTTGGGTTATTTTGGGCCAAAAATCAAGATTTTCACCTCCAGTGTGTGAAAACGTGGAAAATAGGTCAAGGGAGTCAGTTTTGTGGCCCAAGATATAAAAGGGGGATCAGAACACCTAGAGAGAGGGACCGATCATTCACCAACTTAACACATCGTGAATTATATTCACTCACCATCCATCCATCCACCAACACACATCAGATCATCCATCCATTCATTCCATCGGTCCGGAGAAAGATTCAAGTGAAGTTGAGAGAATTAATCCAATCAGAGAGACAGAGAAAGAACGTAAACCACGTGACACTAGAGTTTTGTATTTCTCTTTATCTTTTCCTTTATTGATTTTTGTTATGAAATTGTTAGCCATGGGGGTTGTGTGTAACCTCATGAGCTAAATACTTTTACTGTTCTAAGGATTGAAGGTTAGGGTAGTTGATTTGGAAAACTAGACAACTGTTGTTAATTCATGCTATTGACATTCTTATTTACTTGTTTGATTAAGACTTTGTTTATATGTATGTAACATCTTCATAATATACTATTGATGTTGCCCGTGATGCTTGGTATGTTGTGTTAGCTTGTATGCACGCATAATTGATATTGTCTATTTGTTAGGGATTATAGTAGTTTGTCCGTGAACACAATAATTCCAAGGGCTGGTAAATAAGATACTTGATTTTCTTAGTGGAACAATGCAATTAAGAAGTCAAGTAGGAAGTGAGTAAGATTGAGTAGTACTTTAAGAGAATATATGTTAGTCAAACTGGCCATCCGGAGGTTCTTTAAGTTTGCAGTATTAGTATCTAGGAAGGAGTTTCAAGATTAATCATGCATCTTTTGATATTAATTGAATAATGCTATTAACTTGAAATCGAATTATATTTGATGGGTTAATAGGGATTAGTGGTGTATTTCCATTAAAATAGCATGAATGAACAATAGGACGTCTAGGAAACCAAATCAATTGCACTACACCTGATAACTTAGAGCTGTTATTTCTTTCTTATTTTACTCTCGAGTTATTCTCCTTTACTTTTATTTATTGAGCTATTAGTTATTTCAATTCTTTAGATAATAATCATTAAATTCAAATCCTGAAAATTATTATATTAATTCTAGTTGAATAATAATTTATAGTAAAATAGATAATTAACTATCTCATTGGGAACGATATTTAACTGGATGCTTGCCATTACAATTGACATCTCTACACTTGGGGATTTAGTTGGAGTTCGCAAAATACGCCTAACAACAAGCCTCCATATTCACTATTGCACCCAACTTCCCAAAAAATTCAAAATTGCCAAAATGGATAAGGGAAGTGGTTTACGAGTCACGGGCAAATAATAAGTCTTTGTCCAGAGGAGATATTTTGGAGCTCTATCCAATAAATGTGACTCCAGAACCAGTTGGGAAAGACAATCACGAGGCCTTTCATTATATTAGGTTAAGGAGACCGTATGTTAGATAAACAAATAATATTAAGGAGTCTTCTGGTAAGAAACCAATTTTGGTTTCTACATATTTCGAGGATCAGATATTAATGTGAAGATCATAGGATTTGTATACCTGTCTCCAAGAAATGGACATGTAAAGTTTTCGTTCAAGTACTTTCATAATGTGAATGAATCCTTTCGGTTAAACACCTTAAAAGGGAGAACGACGTAGTTCACTGAGGAAATATTTGAGAGAAAATGTGCACTTATTTGAGAAAACAAGTTGCCGACAAGTAAAGATACTCATTGAAAATATTGCAACATGGCTCATTATGGGCTCTGGAAAGATGAAGTATACTCAATCTGCTCCATCCAAAAAGAACCTGAGTTCGGAAGGGAGTGAAGCTGAGCCAGAAATGAGGAGAATAGCTGTTGAAGATTCATTGGAAGATGAACTAATTTTAGCAAAGAAAGCGCTACACAGAATGAAAAGGGTGGAGAAATAAACCCCTTCAAGTATACAAGAGCCAGGTGACCCTTCGGACAGCAAAAGGACATGTGACCCTTCAAAGAGGACAAGAGCCGTATGCAAGCCAGCTTCCAATAATTATTAAAACAGTGATGTAAGCAGTGACGCCAGAACAATGATGTAAGAAGTGATGTCAAGAGGATTAGAAAGGTTTTGGAATTTGATATTCGCATTCGAGACCTATATAAATAGAGAGTTGGAGGAAGCAGAAGACATCAATCATTCCTTTCTGTTTTCTAAAAAATAAATTGTTGTATTAGTTTTCTTTCTTGTATGAGTACTGTTTCAGTTGAAGCTAGTATAGGTAACTAGAGGAGTTTTCACCTTTTGTTTAGTGAGTGTGAGTGTGTAATAAAATATTTTCATTCCATAAATAAATGATCTTGAACTACTGCTTTGACATGTAACTTTGATCTTGGATGTCCTGTTACATTTTGGTGTTGCATCTCCTGTTACACGTATTAGATGAGTGACACGTATGCGGAGTGGAAAAATCTCAATCTTTCCCCTTAGGGTTGATTGTTAGGGTATAGAATAGTTTATCCTACGTGTCAATCATCCAACGGTTTGTAACAGGAGATATAACAACAAAATGTAATAGGAGATCCAAACCGTGTAACTTTGCACCTTCTTGTACGAGATACATCTTAATATTTTCTGTCCAAAAAACACTAGTTGTATCCCGTACATTCGATGTAGGAAATGAATCAGGATTGTGCTGTGATCCAACGAAGAAACAAAAATAATCCATCGCAGGGCATGTGGTTAATTGGTTGTGAGGATACGTCATAAAATCTCCTAGATACCCGGCGAATATTTGCTAAAAAAAAGGTGTTGTTACCTTTTATTTTAAGAATGTTTAATAATACTTAAGATTATTGTTGTCCTAAGTACTATGTGGAAGTATGCTTGATGTGATATAATCGTAATTGACTATGTTAATTTGTTAAAAAAAAGAAGAAAGAAAGTAGTGAAAATTTGGCAATTTTAATATGATATAAGTTGCTTTGGGATGATAATTTTTGGAAAATTATGAATTTAAACTCTTTTGAGACTAAAAATGCAATTAATTGCATGCTTTTATGGAGTATGGACTAAAGATGAGACTGGACTGTTGGATAGTAAACTTAGTTTTGCATGTGAAGATGACAAGAGAATACTAGAATAATTGAGAAGATGTGAATGTTCTAGAATGGTGGAGATAGTTGTAGACTAGAAATTTCTAGCATGTATGGATATTAGGAGAATGAGAAAGAATGATCTAGAATAATGTAGTGAAAGAACACTCTAGAAAATACATGTGATCAAATTAGTGAAATATCTAGATTAATTAGGAGTTAATGTAGAATTATCTAGAATGCTTGAGAATCCACCATTGGATAGTATAAATAGGTGGATGGTGTAACATTTTGATGTAGAAGAAATACAACCAATAAAGTTTAAAGTTTATCCTAAACCTTGTTCTCTTCCTCAAATTCCTTCTATCACATTTTGTTCACCCTACTCATCAATTCCTACAACCGTCCACAAATACCTACACATATCCCTCCAACCTTTTACTCCTACAAAGTGGTATCAGAGCCATACGATCCTCCTATGAGAGATGGTCAATAACCTTCAATCCTTTCAAGTCCCGTTGCTCAACAAGAGCAACTTTGATAATTGGAGTATCAAGATGAAAGCACTCCTAGGCGCTCATGACGTTTGGGAGATTGTAGAGAAAGAGTACGAGCAACCGAAAGACGAGACGACACTATCTCAACAACTAAAGGATAAGTTGAGAGATTCAAGAAAGAGGGACAAGAAGGCTCTCTTCCTCATCTACCAAGCATTGGGAGATGATGACTTCGAGAAAATCTCGAGTGCAACTACCGCCAAGGAAGCATGGGATAAGCTCCAAGTGTCATGCAAAGGAGCCGATCAAGTTAAAAAGGTACGCCTTCAAACTTTAAGAGGTGAATTTGAGTCCCTACATATGAAGAAGTCCGAATCTATTTTGGATTATTTTACAAGAGTTTTGGCGGTCTCTAATCAAATGAAAAGAAATGGTGAAAAATTGGAGGATGTTAGAATAATGTAGAAAATATTACGTTCGATAATTCCCAAATTTGAGCATATTGTGGTGACTATTGAGGAGACTAAAAATTTGAAGGAGATCCAATTGATCTCTTAATGGGGTCATTACAAGCTTATGAAGAGAAACAAAAACGAAAGCAAGATATGGTGGAACAATTGTTAAAATTGCAAGTGAGTGCAAAGGAGAAAGACGAAAGCCCAAGTAGCAGTCAAAGTCGAGGCCAAAGACAAGGTCGAGGCCGTGGACGTGGACGAGGAGGCTATGAAAATCATTGAGAGAAAAAAGAATTTGGTCGAGGAAGGAGCAACCCAAAATTGAGGTACGATAAATCTTCTATAAAATGCTATAATTGTGATAGATTTGGGCATTATGCTTCCGAGTGTTGGAAAACAAAACAAAAGGTTCAAGAGAAGTCCAACTTCGTTGAGAGAAAGAAGAAAGAAAATGCAAGTGTGCTCTTGGGTACAAAGGAGAAAATAAAAGACAAGATGATACTTGATACCTCGATACGGGAGCAAACAATCACATGTATGGCAAAAGGAGCATGTTCATGGAGTTGGATGAATCGGTAAGTGGCAATGTCTCATTTGGCGATGAATCTAAAATTCCGATAAAAGGAAAAGAGAAAATTTTGATTTACTTAAAATTAGAGGTCATGATTTTATCTCAAATATTTATTATGTTCCCAACATGAAAAATAATATTTTAAGTTTGGGACAACTCTTAGAGAAAGGTTATGACATTCACTTGAAGGATTATAACCTTTCAATAAGAGATAAGGAAAATAATTTGATAGCAAGTGTGCCAATATCGAAGAATAGAATGTTTCTACTAAATATTCGAAATGATGTGGCAAAATGCCTTAAAGCTTGCTTTAAGGATAAGTCTTGGTTATGGCACCTTCGGTTTGGGCACTTAAATTTTGGAGGATTGGAGTTGTTATCAAGGAAGGAAATGGTAAGAGTATTACCATCCATCAAGCATCCCTACCAACTATGTGAAGGATGTATACTAGGGAAGCAAGCTACAAGGCCATTCCCAAAGGAGTCATCCTCGCGAGCAAAGAAGCCGTTGGAGTTGATCCATGCCGATATGTGTGGGCCAATCAAACCAAGCTCTCTTGGTAACAAAAATTATTTCTTACTCTTCATTGATGATTATTCTAGAAAAACCGTTGAAAAGGAGAGTGGGCTAGAAATCAAATCCATGAGAACCGATCGAGGTGGTGAATTCACATCAAAGAAGTTTATGGCGTATTGCGAAGCAAATGAGATTCGAAGGCCTCTTACTGTTCCAAGATCTCCTCAACAAAATGATGTGGCGGAAAGGAAGAATAGAACCATAGTGGAGATGGTACGCAGCATGTTAAAGACGAAGAATATTCTAAAAGAATTTTGGGCAGAAGCAGTGGCGTGCTCGGTGTACCTGTCCAATCGATCTTCAACTCGGAGTGTGTGGAGAAAGACTCCACAAGAAGCATGGAGTGGGAGAAAGTCTGGAATCACTCATCTAAGAGTATTTGGGAGCAAAGCATATGCTCACGTGGCAGAAGAGACAAGAAGAAAGCTCGACGATAAGAGTGAGGCATACATATTCATCGGATATGACTCTAACTCTAAAGGTTACAAGTTATATAATCCCCTCACAAAGAAAAGTGTGATAAGTCGAGATGTGGAGTTCGATGAAGAAGGTGCTTGGGATTTTAGTTCCAACATCAATGTCACAACTTTATAACTCCACAATTTAAAGATGAAGAAGATTTGGAGCAAGCAGCTGAAGGTGAAGAGGCAGTAACTCCACCTGCTTCACCAGCAAGAGAAGTTGGAGACTCGCCACCATCTTTCCTGAATGAAAGAAGTGCATCGCGTGTGAGGAGCCTGCATGAGATCTATGATGAGACTGAAAGGTTAAAGGATCTCACCTTACTTTGCTTATTTGCTAATTGTGAGCCAGTAACTTTTGAGGAGGCTACACAAAGCAAAAGATGGAGAGATGCAATTGACGAGGAAATTAAGGCCATTGAGAAGAATGATACGTGAGAGCTTGCAATATTGCCAAAGGATCACAAGGCCATTGGAGTTAAGTGGTGTATAAAGAGAAGAAGAACTCCAAGGGTGAAGTAGAGACATATAAAGCAAGGCTTGTCGCTAAAGGATATAGTCAAAGAGATGGAATCGATTATGATGAGGTATTCGCTCCAGTCGCTCTCCTAGAAACAATCAGACTAATCATTTCTCTTGCAGCCCAAAATAGATGGAAAATCTATCAGATGGACGTGAAGTCAGCTTTCTTGAATGGTGTACTTGATAATGAAGTCTACATCAAGCAACCACCAGGCTACAAGGTGAAAGGGCAAGAAGAAAAGGTATTGAAGTTGAAGAAGGCCCTATTCGGAATAAAACAATCACCAAAGGCGTGGAATAGCAGGATTGACAAGTACTTGGGGGAGAATGGTTTCACTAAGTGCCCACATGAACATGCCCTCTACGTCAAAGTCAAAGGTGATGATGTCTTAATTGTATGCTTATATGTGGATGATCTTATATTCACAGAAAGCAACACAAAGATGTTTGAAGAGTTCAAGAAGGCCATGACTAAAGAGTTTGAGATAACGGATATTGGGCTCATGGCATATTATCTTGGAGTTGAAGTCAAGCAGCTTGAGGAAGGAATCTTCATCACACAAGAAGGTTATACGAAGGAGATCCTCAAGAAGTTCAAAATGGAAGATTGCAAGGCAATAAACACCCCAGTGGAGTGTGGAAGTAAACTATCCAAGCATGAAGATGGAGAAAAAGTGGATCCGACGTTCTTTAAAAGTTTGGTTGGAAGCCTAAGGTACTTAACTTGCACGAGGCCAGATATACTCTACGCAACAGGGCTTGTGAGTAGATTTATGGAGAATCCAACCACAAAGCATTTGAAGGCAGCAAAGAGAACTCTTCGATATCTTAAAGGTATGCTCAACTATGGCCTACTTTATTCAAATACTAATAAATATGAGCTTGTGGGATATAGTGATAGCGACTGGGCTGGAGATGGTGATGATCAAAAAAGTACAAGTGGATTTGTGTTCTTCATGGGACACACTGCTTTCATTTGGATGTCGAAGAAGCAACCAATTGTCACATTATCTACATGTGAAGCTGAGTACGTAGCCGCCACATCCAGTGTTTGTCATGCTATATGGCTCAAGAGTTTGTTACGGGAGCTCGGATGGACACAAGAGACACCGACGAGAATTTATATGGATAATAAATCGGCGATTGCGTTGGCGAAGAATCCAGTATTTCATAATCGAAGCAAATACATAGATACTCGTTTCCACTATATCAGAGAATGTATTGCAAAGAAAGAAGTTCAAGTGGAGTATGTCAAATCACAAGATCAAGTAGCCAATATTTTCATGAAGCCGCTCAAGTATGAAGAATTCGCAAGATTACGAAGTAAGCTTGGACTTCAAAATCAAGTTTAAGAGGGGGTATTGGATAGTAAACTTAATTTTGCATGTGAAGATGACAAGAGAATACTAGAATAATTGAGAAGATGTGAATATTCTAGAATGGTGGTGATAGTTGTAGACTAGAAATTTCTAGAATGTATGGATATTAGGAGAATGAGAAAGAATGATTTAGAATAATTAGTGAAAGAACACTCTGGAAAACACATGTGATCAAATTAGTGAAATATCTAGATTAATTAGGAGTTAATGTAGAATTATCTAGAATGCTTGAGAATTCACCATTGGATAGTATAAATAGGTGGATGGTGTTACATTTTGATGTAGAAGAAATACAACCAATAAAGTTTAAAATTTATCCCAAACCTTGTTCTCTTCCTCAAATTCCTTCTATCACATTTTGTTCACCCTACTCACCAATTCCTAGACCGTCCACAAATACCTATACATATTCCTCCAACCTTTTACTCCTACATGGACCCATTGATGAGTGATAGGAAAATCTTTGTATAGAGCCGAAATTGGAAAATCTTTGTATCGGGCCAAAGTTGTACTTAACCCACAAGATAAGTGAATCCAAATATTCCAGGTAGAGCAATGCAGAGCCTTTTCAACATCTGCAAACCCTCTAATGATGTTATTGCAAACCACACACCTCTCATTGAATCCATGGTAAGCATCCCAGTAAAAATGAGGGGATGTCTATGGAGTAAGCATTCATCATGAGTTCTTCCAAACTTAAGCTTGGACATATGCCCCACGGAGGGAAGACAATTAATATGAAAGTAATGTTGGCAGATGGTACAACCATAGTACCACAACTTAAGATCGATTTCATCCTCACGGAACTCGCAGTACAAGTTTTGTTTGTGGCCATCATCCCTCGTCATACTCATTATCAACTCCAGAGGATGGTGGTCGAACTTATGGCTAGTCCATTTAAGCAGCAGAGCACACCTGACATGTATACTAAAATCACTACAGATGACACACTTGTACACGACAAGCTTGGACTTTAGGGAGCAATGTTGAAATATATAATAGGCTTTCTCTATTATCACAACCACACTTTGGAAGATTCTTGATAGACACGTGTCATACTTAGAATTGTGGGATGAAGTTAGTTTACTCTTTATAAAGAGCTTTACTCTTTTAATTCTGTAATAGAACAACAATAATAAACCAGTTTTCTCTCTAGTATCTTCTAATTGCTTCATGGAATCTCTCTTTTCTATGATGGTTTCTTCTACAATTTCTTCTTAATTCTATAATTTCTACATGGTATCAGAGCTAGATTTCGATCCATTTTGATTGCTGCGATTTGCTACAGTAATTTCTTTTTTATTGCTATGGTTGTTGCTTGGTTTTGATTGCTACGAGATTCTTTCGATTTGGGGATTTCTTTTCTGTTCTTCATTTCGCTTCCGCACATGGCGAATCAGTGGGATAAGGAGTGGCCTGTTCTTGAAGCAACGACTAATCGTACTTCTACTGCAGCGAATACTCGCACATCTGCCTCTGCGATTGGTTCTTTGATGGTTGCTGCTTCTTTTTCCGATTGACGGCGAGTGGTTTTCCGACTACCAATATCAACGATTCGCTTTATTTGTCTCCCTCGGATCACTCTGGTATTACACTTGTAAGTCATCTTCTTACCGGCTCTAATTACATTTCATGGAAGAGATCCATGCTTTTAGCTTTGAGCACGAAGTTGAAGCTTGGTTTTATTGATGGTACATTTCCTTCTCCCTCTGAAACGGATGCCGTTTATCCCAATTGGAAACGTATTGATAGTTTGGTGATTAGTTGGGTCCTAAACTGTGTCTCCAAAGAGATTTTTGATTCTATTGTGTTTGCTAATTCTGCTAAAGAGTTGTGGGATGATTTAGCCCAACGTTTTGGCGAGAGTAATGGTCCTCTCATTTATCAATTACGACGTGAGATTAGTGGCATTAGTCAGGGGACTAATTATGTTGCTTGTTACAATACTAGACTTAAAAGCCTTTGGGATCAATTGGCTTGTCTTAAGCCTTTATTAGTCTATAAATGTGAACTTAGACAGGCCATTATTATTGATGCTCAGGAGACTATGGTCTTGGAGTTTTTGATGGGGCTTAATGATACTTATGAATCGATTTGGGATCAAATTCTTCTTATGGAGCCTTTGCCTCCTGTAAGTAAGATTTATGCTATGATAATTCAAGCGGAGAGACACAAATCTGTTGATATTCATTTCACTCCTGATACATTTGCAATGTTGGTCAAGAGTTCTAACTTTTCTAATCATAGCACTGCTGTTGGTAAGGGGGCTAATCAATTGACTAGAGATGAGAAATCTAAAATGTACTGTGATCATTGTGGTCGTCCGGGATATGAGTTGTCTTCTTGTTTTAAACTGCATGGTTTTCCAGAATGGTATAAAGATTACAAGGCCAAACGAGATCATGTCAATTCCGTTGTCACCTCTGATGCATTTTCTCATTTAAAGACCTCCGATGTTTCATCAGATTTCTCTACTCTTTTCCAGCAAGAGATGAATAAGTACTTTAAATCCAATGGAGTGCCCCAACCTAAACCATCACAAGACCCTCACGAACAACATGTCCATTTTGCTGATGCTGTAGATTTCTGCTTTTGATAAGGATACATGATGGCGACTTGCTACTGTTTGCTTCTACTTCTACTTCTACTTCTACTTCTACTTCTATTGAATGCTATTGCTATTGCAACCTCTACTATTGGTTGCTAAGTGTTGTTGATGCTACTTCTATTGAATGCTATTGCTATTGCTACCTCTATTATTGACTGCTAAGTCTTGTTGTTGCTACTTCTATTGCTATTGCTACCTATATTGTTGTTGATGGCAACTACCTATGATCTACTACTGTGATTTTCTGAAGCTTATGAACTACTGCTATGACTTCTACTATGCTACTATTGCTGTGGGTTCTGGTTTTCTTGGATTGCTGCTTACAGGATTTGCAAGCTTCAAGTTGGCCATGGTTTTCACCAACGCTCCAACTTGAGGAGGGGGTGTTGAAATATATAATAGGCTTTCTCTATTATCACAACCACACTTTGGAAGATTCTACATAGACACATGTCATACTTAGAATTGTGGGATGATGTTAGTTTACTCTTTATAAAGAGCTTTACTCTTTTAATTATGTAACAGATCAACAATAATAAACCAATTTTCTCTCTTGTATCTTCTAACTGCTTCATGGAATCTCTCTTTTCTACGATGGTTTCTTCTACATTTTCTTCTTAATTCTATAATTTCTACAAGCAACATTTGAGTTGAGTTGATTCCTCCATGAAGCTGATCTGAGAAAGAAGGTGTCGTTTGTGTGACGAGTGCTTGATAGTCTTGGGTGCCACCGCGCACTCTAGATCCAGCTGAACTTCTCTATCCATGCAAGCATGTCAATTGTAAAGTCGATCATAGAAATTACAACTAAATAATGAATCAAAGAATGATCCCACACAGTATTTAAGGACCAAGTCGCGTGATTTGGACCCGGTGTAGACATTGATACTTGTGGGAAGATGATTTGCACAGATTTCGTGGGCTGTAAAAGGGCACTTGTGAAGCTGGCATTTGTAACATGGAGATGTGAGACTAAGGGGCTGTGTGCATACATCGCAAACTGAATTAATATTATGATCAGCTTCAAGTTGTATCAAGTCATGCTTGTGATGCTTCATCTTCACCCTTTCTTGGTTTCTCTCCGCGAAACTACGGATGCTCAAGCTTGAAAACGAACCCTCCTCATTATCTGGCAGTTGTATGAATTCTTTTTCTTCATATTATTCATGTGTAGAGATAGGGTAGAGAGGAATATATATAGGGAATAAGGGAAGAAATAGATTTAACGTACTTCCAACAAACTTGTAACTTATAAATTCACACTAAAATTATTCTTTTTTCTTAGAAAGGTTTGATATAGTAGTAAATTTTTATATACCAAATCGACTCATTTCAAAAGTATTTCAAAAGTTTTTAGAGGAAATTGATTTAAAATTTTCCTTCGGATGAATTCAGAGCAAAATTGAAAAGGAATGAATTCAGAGTAATATTGAAAGGTTTGAACGAAAATTAAAATCTTAATTATTTTAGTAATTTTTTTAATAGAGTAAAAATGTGCTTAACTTATATTTTAAGCAACACATATACTCCATTAAGATTTACATTTTCTCGTAAATTAAGAAAGATAATATTTTAATGGTAGTGAGTATTAATTTGATTGTGGACGTTAGGTAGAATAGTTAATTATTTTGTGTGGGTCCCACTTAAAAAAATGTAAACCTCAATTTGATACAAATCAAAACTTTTAACACAAAATCTCGGATACACATGAAATCGAGGAGTTAAAAATTTATTTTGTCCCATAACTATTTAAAATTTTAGATTTTGTTACAAAAAAATATTTGTATCGATTTTGTCCCATAACTATGAGTTTTCTTTCAATTTTGTCCAATTTTTGCCGGATATTGGTCACGTACGTTGCACGTGACTGATGAATTTGGGGTTCCGGCGAAAATCTAGGGTTCCGGCAAAAATTGGGCAAAATTGAAAGAAAACTCATATTTATGGGATAAAATCGATACAAATATCTTTTTTGGGATAAAATTTAAAGTTTAAAAAGTTATGGGACAAAAAAAACTTTTAACTCTTGGGTTAATTCCTAAAAAAATTTACCACCTTGGGGTTTTTAAATCTATCACGACCTTTTATTTTTGTCAATTCAATACACGATCTATTTAATATTTTTAATTCTTTCACGAACTTTTATTTTTGTCAATTTAATACGCGATCTATTTATTATTTTCAATTCTATCACAACTTTTATTTTTTGCTATTTGATACATCACTTATTTTATTTTTTCAATTCAATTAAATTCATTATTATTATTATTATTATTATTATTATTATTATTATTATTATTATTATTATTATTATTATTATGATAAAAGTAGAACTATGTAGTTATTAATTAATGGTATTAATACTCCATCCAATTATTTTTATTTTTAAATTTAAATTAGTTACTAATTGATTTCCTTTGCCATAAAATTTTAATTTTCAATAAATAATTTTATTTATATTATATTTTTATTAGAGTTGTGGATTTACTATATAATAATAGTGATAAGTTCGAACAAAAGTAATAATAATAATAATAACAGAATTTTATTTGTTATGGTTAAAAATTATTTTACATAAAGGACGACCAACTAAGATAATTTTTAATCGAATGTTAATTTATTATAACAAAAATACAGAAATTTTTTTTTTATGAAATAAATGATCGACTTGTGTGTTTTAATTAATTTTTAAATAAATTTTATTATTAAAAATAATAACACTATTATAATAATAATAATAATAATAATAATAATAATAATAATGAATTTAATTGAATTGAAAAATATAAAATAAGTGGGTTACGAAATTGCAAAAATAAAAGTTGTGATAGAATTAAAATTATTAAATAGATCGCGTATTGAATTGACAAAAATAAAAGGTCGTGATAAAATTGAAAATATTAAATAGATTGTGTATTGAATTGATAAAAATAAAAGGTCGTGATAGATTTAAAATTCCCAATAAGGTGGTGAATTTTTTAGGAATTAACCCAAGAGTTAAAATTTTTTTTTGTCCCATAACTTTTTAAACTTTAAATTTTGTCCCAAAAAAGATATTTGTATTGATTTTGTCCCATAACTATAAGTTTTATTTCAATTTTGCCCAATTTTCGCCGGAACCCTAGATTTTCGCCGGAACCCCCAAATTTATCAGTCACATGCAACGCACGTGACCAATATCCGGCGAAAATTGAGGGTTCCGGCGAAAATTGGGCAAAATTGAAAAAGTTATGGGACAAAATCGATACAAATATCTTTTTTGGGACAAAATCTAAACTTTTAAATAGTTATGGGACAAAATAAACTTTTAACTCTGAAATCGAGCTTTACCTGGATTAAGAATCTCCATGGACGTTGAGTTTGCACAAGCCACATGGACCAAAGAGTTATTACATTCGGCACAGTGGTAGACCCCACTCTTGGGAAGACGCCATGCCCTACTGCAAATTGAGCACCGCTCTGGCGCCAATGTTCCGTACACTGAAAATCGATCGTTGATCAAATCATCAAAACTGCATTTATCCGAATGTGCAGAGGGTACATTAGTGAGAGAATATGTGAGGATATAAGGGTGATCATGATGTCGTAGTTTCACAACGCTTGGTAAAACAGTGCACTTCTCATGGATCCAAAAAATGCACTCTTCATTGTTGGGTTTTGGTGATGATAAGATGAACTAAATAATTTGGAGGAATTTGTAATCTCTCAATTGATATTAAGTTCACTCTCTCATACATCAAATGAGTAATACATGATCCTATTTATAGGATACATTCTTCATGATTAAAGAGACACTTTGACTAGAAATAAATGAGAATACATGAATCATAGTAAATGAGTAACTTGGACCATCCATGAAGATTGAACATCACTTTTGGATACAATTTATCCTTTTCATCACCCCTTCTTAATTTGTAATCCGAAAGTGATCTCGAAAGTTTGCAAGCGACTCGAAACTCACTGCTTTAGTAAACCTGTCTGCAAGCTGTTCCTTAGTTCCAACAAACACCAGCTGAATTTCCTATTTTCCAACAAGCTCTCTAATATAGTGATGACGAATTTCAATATGCTTCGACCTTGCATGAAAAACTGGATTCTTCGTCATTGCAATGGCCGACATGTTATCACAGAAAATTGTAATTTCATTCTTGGGCTTCTTGAGAACATCAGCAAGTATCTTTCTCAACCATACGGCTTCACACGCGGCTTCATTCGCTGAAATGTACTCCGCTTCGGCAGACGAAAGGGAGACAGTCTGATGCTTCTTTGAGGACCAAGAGATTATGTTTGTTCCCAAAGAAAATACATATCCAGACGTGCTTCTACGATCATCAAGTGATCCAGCCCAATCGCTATCGGTGTAACCGACAAGTTCACTTTTTTCCTCCTTGATATACTTGATCCCGAACTTCCTTGTTCCTTGCAAGTAGCGCAAGATCCTTTTTGCAGCTGAAAAATGCGACTTGCTTGGATTGTGCATGAACCTCGAAACCATACTCACGGCATAAACAATGTCAGGTCTTGTATTGGTCAAATAAATCAATGAACCAACCAAGCTTCTGTATATATTTGCATATACTTTCTCTTCACCATCATTCAAACTCAATTTTTCATTTGCTGCAAGTGGAGTGGAAATTGATTTGCAATTCTCCATGTGAAACTTCTTCAACAATTCTCCAAGATATTTCTCTTGAGAAATAAAGATTTCTCTTTTCGATTAACGAACTTGTATTCCAAGAAAGAACTTCATGAATCCTAAGTCAGTCATTTCAAATTCTTTCATCATGTCTTGTTTAAATTCTTGCACCATAGCAGCATTAGTTCCCATGTAGATCAAGTCATCAACATAAAGACATACAATGAGAAAACCATGTTTACCTTTCTTTATGTATAATGATGCCTCACTTGGATTTTGATGAAAGCCAATTTTTTTGAAATAGCCATCAATTTTTTTGTTCCATGCATGAGGTGCTTGCTTAAGCCCATACAATGCTTTCTTGAGACGATAGACCTTGTCTTCTTCTCCTTCAACAATAAATCCATCAGGTTGTTGGATATACACTTCTTCTTCCAAATCTCCATTAAGAAATGCCGACTTCACATCTAATTGATATACGGGCAGCTCAAATTGTGCAGCAAGAGCAAGAACAATTCGAATGGTTTCCATCCGAATAACCGGTGCAAATGTCTCATTAAAATCCACTCCGGGCTATTGCGAGTACCCCTTTGCAACTAGCCGAGCTTTGTGCTTTTGAATCGTTCCATCTTCATTCAACTTGGTCTTGAAGACCCATTTCACTCCAATTTTATGTTTTCCTCTCGGAAGATCAACAAGCTGCCAAGTATTTTCTTCTCAATACTTGCAATTTCTTCTTGCATTGCCTTTTGCCAAATATTCTCTTTGAATGCTTCTTCAAAAGTTTTAGGTTCACTTGCATAAAGTGCCACATTTGCCGTAGTATATATGTCAGCCAAGCTTCTGAATCTTCTTACAGGACTTTGAGATGCATCACCAATAATTTCCACCAAATTTGGATCATGATCAGTAGAAGTTTCTCCTGAATTTGGAGACAACAATGGCACAACCTTAGAATTCACATGATGCTCAGCTTCTTCAAAATTCCAAGCTTGCTGCTCATCAAAAATCACATCACGTGAAATAACCAAGCTATTATTTTTTGGATTTAGCAACCGATACCCTTTCGACTCGTCGCTATAACCAACGAAAATGAGCTTCTTACTTTTGTCATCAAATTTTTCTCTCTTTTGGGATGGAATATGAGAATAAACAATAGAACCAAAAACTTTCATATGATGAACCTGTGGTTTCCTTTGATGCCATGCCTCATATGGAGTTCTATCCAAGACTGCTTTCGTTGGACATCGATTCAAGATGTACACCGCTGTCAAAACAGCTTCAGCCCAATAACTTTTTGGAAGTCCTTTTCCTGCCATCATACTCCGAGCCATCTCCACAATAGTTCGATTCTTTCGTTCGGCTACTCCATTTTGTTGTGGAGTGTAGCGAACAGTGAGCTGCCTTTGAACTCCATTTTCTTTGCAATAATCCATGAAGGATTTCCCAATGAATTCTCCTCCACGATCAGTGCGAAGAGTTTTGATACTCTTGCCACTTTGATTCTCCACCATCTTCTTAAATTCAAGAAACTTGCAGAAAGCATCAGACTTGTGCTTCAAAATATACACCCACATCATCTTTGTATAATCGTCGACAAATAGAAGAAAATATCTATTGTCGTTCAGAGAGGGAGTTTGAGTAGACCCACAAATATCAGCATGCACAAGTTCAAGTGGAGCCTTTGCACGATACGAGGTTTTTAGAAATGGTAAGCGATGCATTTTTCCAAAGATACATCCTTCACATGGGCTATCCTGTTCATCAATATGTGGAAGACCAAAAACCATATTTTTCTTTTTAAGCAAAATCAAACCTTTGTAGTTTAGATGTCCATACCTCAAGTGCCAAATTTCTTGTTCATTTTGAGTTGCACTTTGGAGAGCACATTCCTTCGTTGATGGCAAACGAAGAGGAAAAATCTTGTTTTGAGTCATCTTGATCTTTGCCATGATGAGGTTCTTTTCTTTATTAACAATGGTGCAATGACCATCATTAAACTCTACTTTGTAATCTTTCTGAAGCAACTGCCCAACATCAACAAATTTTGAGCAAGATTTGGAACATAGAAAACATATTTGATAACACTGATTTTGCCTTCCTTTGTCTTAACTGCAATTTCTCCTTTTCCGGTGATTTTGTGTCCTTTGCCATCTCCAAGTCTTACTTCGGATAAATAAGACTCGTCAAGATCAATGAACATCCTCTTATTTCCTGTCATGTGATTACTGCAACCACTATCCACAAACCAAGTATTTTTAGTTTCTTGTTGCGAACTCAAGCAAGAATAGAATACCTGCTCCGCTTCTTCTTTTTCAGTGAAGTTTGCCTCCTTCTTTTCACCATCTTCTTTGTACCAACAATCTTTATGAGAGTATGTAGCATTTCTGCACCTTTTACACTTGAATCGACAATCACTTGTGTCGTGATTGTTTTTTCTACATATGCGGCAGAATTGATCATCAGAATTTTGAGAAGGAGAATATCTTGGAGCATTATTACCTCGTCCTCCTCGACCACGGAAATTCTGATGTCTTCCTTGACCTCTTTCTCGGTAAGAATTTTGCAGCGGCTTGTTCTTGTTGTCTTGTTGTCCGTCTTTCTTACGATCATGTTGTGAAACTTGAACCTTTCCTTGAAAGGCTTGCTCAAGATTTTGGTTTGAAAACCTGCTTAATCTCTTCTCGTGTGCTTCAAGAGAACCCATCAACTCCTCTAAGAATAATTTTGATAAATCCTTAGATTCTTAAATGGCAGCAACCACATGTTCGAACTTCATCGGCAAGCAACGTAGTACCTTCTCAATAATTTTTTTGTCTTCTAGAGTGTCTCCAAAGCCTTAAATTTGATTTGCAATGGATGATACTCTAGAAAGAAAATCTTGCATGCTTTCATTTTCTTTCATCATCAAATTATCGAAGTCACGCCATGAATTTTGCAGCTTGATCGTAATCACCTTCTCATGTCCTCCAAACTGATTTTTCAAAATCTCCCAAGCACCTTTGGAAGTTTTTACAGTAGTAATGCGCGAAAGAATAGATCGACTTACCCCTTGGTGCATAAAGGACAAGGCTCGTGCATCTTTGGTCTTGTTCTCTTTATGTTCCTTCTTTAGTGCATTTGTTAATATAGCCACTTCTTCTGTAGATAGAACTTTGAATCCATCTTCAACAATATCCCATAAATCATGAGATATAAATAGAGTTTTCATTAGAACACTCCATTGCTCGTAGTCTTGACCAACGAAGATAGGAACTCCTTGTTGAGAATAAATAAATGCTAGATCATTATTGCTAGAAGAAGCCATTTGTTGAAGAGGATATACGAAGCCAAGGGGTTGCTCTGATACCACAAATATGTTGGGTTTTGGTGATGATAAGATGAACTAAATAATTTGGAGGAATTTATAATCTCTCAATTGATATTAAGTTCACTCTCTCATACATCAAATGAGTAATACATGATCCTATTTATAGGATACATTCTTGATGATTAAAGAGACATTTTGACTAGAAATAAATGAGAATACATGAATCATAGTAAATGAGTAACTTGAACCATCCATGAAGATTGAACATCACTTTTGGATACAACTTATCCATTTCATCATTCATGCTGGCAGTGGAAGAAGAAACCATTCTCTTTCTCCCCACATCCACTGCACAGACAAACCATTTCATTACAAAAGGCCACGAGTGGATGCGACTCGTGGCTCACGTGTGTGGTCCTGATCTCCACTAGCTTTGCAGCCAGTGGATGGACTTGGAACTCACAATGAGAGTAGTTCCTACATCTGTAGTTGAACGAGGTGGAATTGCTTCCACCTCTTTCAAGTACAAGGGTGTCGTTATGAAGGCGGTGGAATATTTCTTCGGCAATATTAGAGCGCATGGCTCATGCAGGAAGAAGTTGCAACCAGTGGTGCAACAGAAGGAGGGGCTACGCAGAATGGGCAACCCGCAAATGGAGCACCGGTGGGGCTTCGGATCCTCTTCATCATCCACTTTCAACAACCTCAATGGATGCTCGTGACTCCAGTGATTAATGCACTCCTCCATGTTGGAATTAATTATATATGTGTATCGAAATTACTCTATATTGTAGAATAGAAGTCCAAGAGGGATATGGGATTTATCTTACTCCACTTGCTATCAATTATATAGGCATATTGTGGGAAGCATATATAATTCTTAATCAACGGGGCAAGTAATGAATATTCTAAAGTGTTTAAAAAATAAAAAATAAAAAATTCTCAACTCATCATTTACTCAACTTAATTATTCCTTCTGTCCCTGGATCGTTCACTCTTTCCTCATTTGTTCGTCTCACATAATTGTTTACTTCCTGAAAGGAAATATCATTTTAATTTAATACCTCAAAAGTATCCATTAATTTAAAAAATGCATCCCTTCTTTCCACAAAAAATATACATTATGCTTATATTTATTACCTAAAAATACCACATTATCCCAAAAGTTATTAAAATTAGTTAAAAAGTATTTTCTTTTTAATATCCATGATACAATAAACATGAATCATTTTCTGGGATGGAGAGAGTATTAAACTGTTCTTCAACAATTACTTTGCATAATTAGTCATTTCGCCCATTTACTTATGCTGTAGAGTTTAAAATAAAAATCATCACATATAAATTTACTTTATTCAAAATAGTCTCAATATACTTATGTAATTTCTTCGAAATAGCCAATTTTACTTAAAAATGTTCCATTTTTATAATTCAGTGTGGTTTTATACTCTCTCCATAACCTGCAGTGTATTATTTGCCTTATTGAATTGTAATTAATTAGTTTGTTGCTTATATTATCATCAATATGTGTATGTAGATCATCAAGATAAAACCATTTAAAACTTATGTTCAATTTTTATTTTATTTTTAATCTTGTTATATTTTATGTGATCTCAAATCTTATTTGCTTTGATTTCTTGTTTGATTGGCATATAATCACAAAGAAAGATTATTTTGAAATTAAAGGATTGATATAATGTTCTCAGTAATTTTGGTTGGTAGAGTTCTTATAGGATGTAAAAAAATGTAAAATGTAAAGTTTATTATCATGAGAAGAAGGGAGTGTATGATACATTATTCATACAACGTTTCGCGATAAAAGTAATATTTTGTGGCTAATATGTTTGATAAAAAGTTAGTAATTACGTATTTAGTAAAATGTGAAAACTGTTAAAAAAAATAAAAATTGTATTATTTCTTTAGATGGTCTTGCACAAAATTTATCAAACTTTAAAAAAGGTTAACGAGTGTTGAACGTTCAAATCAAGCCATAATAACTTTGATTTTTTCAAGTAAGGAATATATATTTGAAAATTTTGACTCAACTTTAATTGAGGGGTGTCCCTTTTTAAAGAGAGCAACTGAATGATAATTTTAGCATACGTTATCTACTTTCTAATAAAAATTTTACACTATTTTTGTCATATTGTTAACATTAATTTAAATTTTATATCAAATTAATGTTAAAGGGTGTTATTGACGTGAGACAACATTTAAAAGTTGAAGAGTTGTATCATATTCATATTTTTATTAATTTTTATTCAATAGTGTATATGTATTTCTTAATAGACAAAGTCTCTTGTGAGACGGGTTATTTGTGAGACGGGTCGATCCATTACTAAAGTATGCTTATTGTATAGATAAAATATGTTAAATTGTTGTTAAAGTATGTTTATTAAAGTATGTTGAATTATGCATTAAAGTATGATTTTAATATGTTATAATATGATTTAGTATTAATATACTTTAACTACAAATAGGCATACTTTAATTATACAATAAGCATACTTTATTAATGGGTCGACCCGTCTCAAATTCGTCTCACAAATAACCCGTCTCAAATCCGTCTCACAAATAATCTGTCTCACAAGAGAGTCTCTCTTCTTAATAATTGTATAACTCTTTTCATTTAATTTTTCATTAATAATAAAACTAATAGAAAACTCGCTAACAATATGTATAAGATTTTATTCACTGAAAGAGTATGTTTTTATTCATTATTGTATAAGTTTCTGAATGTGGGTGCATAATGCACCAGGGTGCACCGAATAATTTGCCTAAGATGAAATGATAAGTTTTGTGTGAGACCGTCTCATTTTTAAAGTTTATTAAGACAATGACTTGGTGGAGTTAATTCACCAAATCCAAATTTTACCACCTCCTTCTTTCACCTTTAATGTGAGTTTTGCTGTTTCATCTTTTTTTTTTTACGGTTACTCTTGTTTGTATTTTTTTTTCATTTTATTCTTTTTTTTAAAAAATTTTGTTTGTTTTTCTGTTTTTTATTTATTTAATTTTAGGGATATAATTATAGTTTTCACCCTTATGGTTAGTAAGGTACATTTAAATCTTAGAGTTTATGGTATAATTGTAATTTTACCCTTGTGGTTTAGGGTATAATTTATCCCCAGGGTTTAGGATATCATTATAATTTTATCCTTTGGGGCTATAATTTATCCATATCCCTATGGTTTAGGGTATAATAGTCATTTAAGTATAATAAATTTAAAAATAAAATAAAAAACAATATTAATGGAAAAGGAGGAACTAATTAAGAAGGGTGTGGACCATGGTATCCACCGATTTATTTAGTGGAACTGGTTCCACCCAAATGACACTCGTTTATTAAATAGGGAGGCTTACTTTCAGGTATAATACATATTCTATTATTACTGCCAGATACAAGTCTAAATTTTAATTACTATGAGATACAAAATTGCACAATGGAATACCCATATTACCCCTTTAATTATTAAGGTGTATAAGATTCACATGAATTTATTTCTTTTCAGTTTGTTATCAATTCCTTAATTAGTGGCATTTACACAATATCAATCCCTTAATTAATGGGATTTAAAAGGTTGCATATCGTGATTTTTAAATAATCAATCCCTTAATTAGTGGGATTTCTAAAAGCAGGATCGTGATTTAAATTTAATTAAACCTTATCTACTGCACAATTAGTAAACAATTTTGCACAACTAGTGAATAATTTTTGCACGATAATATATATTCATATTTCTCGACGGAATTCTCCGACAAGTAGTACTGCACAATTAGTAAAAAATTTTCACTTAGCGAATAATTTTGCTCAATTATTAATATACATATTTTTCTGACGAAAAGTGAAGTAAATAATTATGTACAATCAGTTAATAATTTTGCACAATTCATCAATAATTTTGCACAATCCGTGATTCCCAAACATTATGCAAATCCATACAACTTCTCTTGTTGTTATGCCATCTGAAAAATTGTTTATTTTGAAATCAAACCCCCTTTTTACCAGTTCATGTCATCACCTCTCCTACCCCTTGAACAACACTTCTTTCTTAACCTAAACCCACGACTGTTCAAATTCCAGACAACATACTTTAAAGTAGGACACATGAATTCTGGTCTCTGACATGTGCAAAGTGGATTCATAGTGATGGCATCGTGAAATTTTAAGGATTACCAAAATGTTGATTTCAGCCACTACACCACTCTCAATGCCTACGTCGATACCCTTCGGTCGGATTGACCGTTGTACATACGACGGCGGCAGCGTATCTATAGAGCCACCTGGGAGAGCGAAGCACTGCTGAACATAGAGGGGCACCTACCATAAATGCCTCAACCTCGCCTCTTCTCTTCGCTCTCTGGGCATCCGCTGCCACGACGTCGTTTCCGTCGTTGTCCCCAATGTTCCCGCCATGTACGAGCTCCACTTCGCCATCCCCATGGCCGGCGCCGTCCTCAACACCATCAACCTCCGTCTTGACGCCCACACCATCTCCGTCCTCCTCCGCCATGCCCAACCCAAGCTTGTTTTCGTCGATTACCAGTCCGAATCTGTAGTCCTCGAAGCCCGTCCTTGTTCTCGTCTGGATCTGATCGCCCTTTGCTTGTTTTTATAGCCGACGGAGATGAAGCGAGAAGCCCGCTGTTGAAATCTGAATTCGTCGCGAGCTATGAGGACATGATCTGTTATGGCAATTTGAATTTCGATTGGATTCTGCCGGAAAGTGAATTTGATCCAATGACCTTGAATTACACCTCCGGAACGACTTTGTCGCCGAAAGGAGTCGTTCATTGTCACAGGGGATCTTCCTCATAACTCTGGATTCGTTGATCGATTGGTCAGTGATGAAGGAGCCAGTTTACTTGTGGACTCTTAAACTGGTGGTGTCCCTTTTAATCAGCATATAAATAGGAGGAGTGGGGTGAATTATGGATTTAATATTTAATTAATAATAGGGTTATAGTTTGAACGTATGAATCTCACAGTACTAACACTTAATACTTTGCACTAAAAAGAAATTAATTCTATTAAATACTCCCTCCGTCCTACGGGCCACTGGACGTTTTTTTTTTCACGAAATGAAAATTTTAAGGGTTAATTGCCTAAAAAGTCGCACCTTTACATTAATTGCAAATAAGTCTAAACCTTTAAAATTTTGCAAAAAAGTATATCACTTTAGTAGGTGATTGCAAATTCAATCCTCGGTCAGATGTTGACCATCCATTGACTGACCAAACAATGACGTGGAAAATAAAATTAAAAAAAATTAAATTTCCTCTCCACGTGAAAGCAAAAGAAAAAGAAGAAAGATCAGCAAAAACTCTCTCCCCTGTCCAACCCATTAGCCTTGGCCGTACCCCATCATTTTCTACCATTCCAATCGCCGGATTCCAGAATCCTAAATTCTTGAATTCTCCGCCGCGGGAAATCGAGGATGACGATGATGATGAGAGCCATATGAAATTCTCGAGACGACGATTCTGCATCTGAGTCGGAATCTTATTCCGTCGTTCACATTCAGGCACAGAAGATGGCGGATCTGATCTGACGACGCCATTTGATAATTGAAGGAGAATTTGGTGTGGATTTTTTGAATTTTTGGTTGAGAAATTGAATTTTGTGGATTTAATTCCATTTCCGCAAATTCAATTTAGGTTTTCTCTTAGTAACACCAAAGCCCATAAACTGATTTGTGACACCTTCTGTCCGATTCTCTTGCCGTTTTACGCCACTCATTAGACTTGCACATTCCCCTTCCCCTTTTCTTGAATTTTATTTTATTATTCTATCTCATGACTTTGCCTTTCTTCACTCTAGTGTCTGCTTGTGGAAGAAAGAAATTTGCAGTAATAATGCTTTGGAGATCAAGTATGATAGTGTTGAATCTTGGGGTTGAGCAGGTGTGAATGGATTGGAAGAAGCGTGTTGTTCTTTTTTTTTTTTCTTTTGAGTAGGATTTATCAAATTTTGGAGATTGAAGCGAATTGGGGTTATTTCTGCAATGGATAATGAACACCCAGAGTGGCTTCCACTGGATTGGAAAGTCTGTGTGAGAGTTAGGTCTTCTGATGTGCGTGGCCATGGAGAAGGTGTTTGGTGATATAACGAGCAGTTGTATTCATTCCAAGAGTTAGATTTAAAAAAAAATTAATTTCACCAAACGATGTCGTTTTGGTTTGTTGGACTATTGATTTGGCATTAAATTTTGACATGCCAGCACTTGGGCAGCCTCCTGCTGCCCGATGGTTTTATTTGCCAAAACACAATAAAGTAGTGTCTTTATTTGCCAAATGTGAAATGTTTAGACTTATTTGCAATTTAATTAAAGGTGGAGACTTTTAAGACAATTAATCCAAATTTTAATTACGGAGGAATAACGCATGATAGGTGTTGGAGATAAAATTAAGAAACATAACCTTGTTACTAGGGAAGAAATATAACTCATCAAAACGATCCGAAGTTTTACTGTAAACTCGTCCAATTATTGCTAAATCTTGAAATTGAGTTCTTAGGTCAATATCTACTGCAAAAGAATATGAGTGAATCAAAGAAATCTAATCCAAGTCTTTGGATAGGGTTGAAGGAATATATTTCTGAGAGTTTTCATCTGAATGATTATTCAAAAATTCTTCACCCTGAAAAGCCTTTGCCCCATTGGGATAGCTCCGTTGTGGAGGAATTCATTGCGTCTGATCCCGTCCATGGACCCACTGCAAGTCTATTTCGATATCCCTCGATTTTCGAAGTTTTTGTTATTTGTGAATCTAATATTCGTCCAATCAAATTTACGTTTTCTCTTTGCTAAATTCTTTTGCGCGAGTTGTTAGTAATTATGATGGAGAAGTTAATTGGGCTTATTTTGTTCTGTTTGTCAATCTAGGTTGTTTATGTGTTTTCCAGATCTTTTTCTTTCACCAAGGAATGGTATTTGGTTCTGATCTTTGTTGCGTTTCTTAGAAGCACTTTACTGGGAGAACTCATATTTTATTGGTGGTAATATTTGAGTATTTGTGCTATGAATTGTTTTCTTCTTTATGAATTACTTGTGTTTTGTAACATCGTTGGGGAGTGTTTGGTTCACATTGAGTTAATAATACTATGTCAGCCTAAAAATAATGGAGTTTATACACTAGTTGCACTTAAGCTGGCTTAATTTTGTTCTAAGCCCGTTAGTTGTAAGCAAGGGGACGGTGGATTAGAACTTAAGGAGGAGGTGCATGAAACTAATAAAAAATTAAGGCAATTCAATTGCTCATTCCTTTGTTTATGACATTTTCAAGCTTTATTAACCCACCTAATAATTTTAATGAACCATACATTTTCTAAGAGATAGCACATGCGCCTAGTGATTTTTCACAGTAGGTGAAAATTTGATGGAATGATATGAGCTCACTGTGATATGTTTGTCACTATGTTAAGGTCCTTATACTATAATGAAAGTTATGTTTTGTTCCATATGCTACGACTTTAAGATTGAGGTATGTGTGATAGAATTTCCATTTGTTTGGATATTGTGTTTACAGTTTTGGTAATCTTTGTATTTGTGACTCCTCATGTTGTGGAATTGGATTAATGACCATTTGTTATAACCTCTATATCTAGGGCACGTTTATTAGGCTTTCTGGACATTGATATAGCTATAGCTCTATCAAATAGTTTTCCATATAAGTTACTGTTTCCTTTACTTGGTTAAAGAAAGTGGAGTGTGGTTCTCTTTCTAATATTTTTTATTTTCAAAAGCTTGATGCGTAAATTTTCCCTCTTTTTAATACAATAATGCCATCTCTTCTTATATTTCAGCTAAAGACTGCTAGGGAAGCAGCTAAGTTTGGTGTTGTAGGAGCTGCTCTAGGAGCAGTGGTAACTGGGGGAAATGCTTGGAGGTGGTCAAAAAGTCTTCATGGTATGTTATGGATTTACGTCCTTCAACTGGCTTTCTTACTTTTGGCTTTTCTTGTTGCATCGTAATTATACAGTGTTTGGAGTTAAGTTAGTATTTTTCTTCACGATGTTTTATATTGTAGAATAGAGCATGCCTTTTTTGGTTACTTATTAAGCATGCATATGCCTATATTGCTTTTGATTAACATTGGATAGATTGCCTCATTGGCATATATTCTTTTCTGATGGATTGTATATTTGTGGGATAATATGGAGATGACCATCTAATTCTTCTCCCGAAGTCTTCATTGAAACACTAATCTAATCACAATCTACGGCTTTCTTTACAAAGATAGCGACTACCTTGTCTCTCATGTGAGAAAGCTGCCCTTTATGTTATTGGTAGTACCAGTGCATATGATAATTTCATGAGACTTACACTGGCAGGATGATAACTCATATGGTAGTTGTG
Source organism: Pogostemon cablin (assembly GCA_023678885.1). NCBI lineage: Eukaryota > Viridiplantae > Streptophyta > Magnoliopsida > Lamiales > Lamiaceae > Pogostemon > Pogostemon cablin. The sequence continues at coordinate 32,518,669 of CM042965.1, read as the reverse complement.
GGGATTTGTAAATGTTATGGTGACTTATGTGGAAATGAACAATGATAGTAATATTTTGTTTTTGAAGGAGTCTTCTGTGATCCAGTGTGTGTGGATCTTAGATCAGTGCACTTCAGTTCTACCATTAATTTGAATAAAATGTCAATTAAACTCTATATATAAAGTATTAAATCCTAAAAACAAAGGTTAAGCCCTATGTGTGAACATGATCTTATGCAAGTGCATAATTGAATGAAACCATCCACCGACCCTTGGTGTGTTTGAGATAGGTACTGGTAACTGTTCTTTTTGGCTTCATTCTTTAATTTAATACATCAGTTTTTTCCCAAGAGCACGAGACATTCCTTTGTCTCTCCCCTTACTTTTGCGTGGAAAAGATCGCCACACGATATGCTTAAAGTTGTGTGATGATGTATGCTTCTTTGTACAATATGGCTGTGGGAGAGGAAAGTATTGTAGAAGATATTTTTTGCTGAGATGCTGTTCTTACAAGAATATAATGCGTAAACCACTAATTATAGATATGATCCACATAACAAACTGTATTCATTTGGTAGGTGCTGCATTGTCTTTTGCTTTTGGAGGTGTAGTTGGATTCACTTTGGGAGCTGAAGTTGCTAACCAAAAGTACCAGTTATCGAAGCTGGATACGCTGGAAGCACAGACTAAATTCTTCGAGTGGTTGCAAAAGAGAGCATAACCACAAGTCTTGATTTTGGCTTTTCCCTTAACCTCAGCTTGAGCATTAATAATAGTGAGGTGCTTGGGAACTCTACTACTTTTGTTGTCCAACAAGATTGAAATGAATTTATCCCTATGCGATTCTTCCCTGCAAGCTACTTCTCTTGATTTTTCCTAGCTTTATAATGTCGAAGGGTGATCATTTCCATTTTATTTGTTTTTAGTAATAATGTAGTTTATAAAAATCATGAGTGAATATATATGTTAATTGGGAAAAAAAAAACTAGATATATTTTATTAGTGTATATGATTGATTATTTGAGTGAATCGATATGATTTATTTTTTATTTAAAAAGATATGAAATTTAGTTTTAGTTTTAATTATTAAATGAGAAGTGATGTAAATCTCTATCATGACTTAAAATTATATGGTACTATCCATTGTCGATGACACATTTCACATTTTTTTTACTTTTTTTATTTCATTACATTTTTCACACCACAAAACTAATAAAACCAAACAACATATCAAACAACACAAATTTATCAACTAAAAAAATATTACATGCAATGAAATTATCAAAAAACACCATTCTTAAAGAAGGTACAATAATTGTAAAATACGTATAATATTGCTACCCCGTTGAGATTATAGGAGATTTTCTAAAATAAATAAAATTAGATGCATTATCTAAACGAGTTATACATTCGCTTGAAAATTCTTTGTCAATTGTAGACAATGAAATTGGATCGAAGATTGAAATGGAGCATTACTACATTGACAAGTGATTGCTATTGTTTTGATCTTAAATAAGAACCCAGCACAGCACTACTCAAATTTCTTAATCAAGGATAGATCATTCAACATTTTCTCAATTGCCTCATCATCGTGGGCTCGCCCTCTAGTCTGCAAACCAAAAAAGAATACCTCGTTAACAATGGTTTTGTCAAGTCACCTGCAATACACTACTGAGGCATACAGATGCTAAAAAGAGAGACGACGCAGAGAGAGAGCACATATCTAATTCTACGAAAAATTCCAGGGCTGCTTAAAATTTGGACAATGCAAGTCCCAACTGAACATAATCAAAATGATGTTAATTTATTTAACCGAACAAGTACCAGGATGGCAGGATCAACCTAGAGAGTCTTTCAGGCATGATTATTCTCTGGTTCAGGTTTCTAAAATGTATTTTATTACACATTCAATGTGTGGGAGAGAAATACCTTGATGGATGGAACCATGGCTATAGCTTCTTCCACTGTTTCTGGACAAAGGTTTCCGAGCACACAAAGCTGTAGTAGAATGCGCATAGAAGTTATTTTTCAGGGTTTATCAGTTGACATAAAGCAGATTCACTGGAAATTTCAAAGTTACCTCGAATTCAGCTAACTGATATCTGCTGAGAATTCTGAAAGCTTGAGTTAAGATAACAGCATGTTATGAAGGATGTTAACATGAGACAACACTAAAGTCGAAGCCGACAACACACGTCATCAAGACAACCAAAAGTATCAATTTAAAGCTGTTGTAACATGTAACTCAATTCAAGACTTTCATGGCTCATAAATACATAACCAATGAAAGTAATAAGTTGGCGTAGAGCAAGCTAAGCAAATCACAAATAGTTAATATGAATGGTTATGTTCAGTGTTCGGGGTGTTTTGTAAGAGAAAGTTGAGAGCTGCTTTAGATTAAAATGGAATTATCCAGGCACAAAAGCTGCAATATACCATGAACAAAAAAGTTCTATTTTCAATCACATTACGTGCTTAAAGTAGGAGAACATCATTTCACTTCTCATTTTTTTGCATTATTATCCAAATATATTCTGAAAAAGCCATAAAAATCTTATATTCGTTTTTGTAAAGGATACTCTCTAACTTGTCTGACAGCATCAGGATTCTTATATCGACTGAAGCGCTTCACGTATTGGAGAGATTTCTCAAACACCCTGGAAATGAGAGAAAATCATAATCTAGCAACACATCATAATTCATAGGCTCATAGGCATAGCCAATCATTCATTATACATGATTGGTTTAGAATTGTACATAATTGTTCCTAATAATTTTATTAAACACCCAAGACATTAATTAATAGATTACAAAACTGAAGTTTACAGGTAGTACCAATATGAACAAAACATGCTAAATAAAAAGCAAGTTCAAATGACAATGGCATAGCTACTTTAAGTTACAAGTTCTATTTAGCACCAACACTTGCAGATCCTGAAAAACTAGTGTAAAACTATCAAAACCGAGATCCCTCAAGGTATGCAAAATCAGTAAAATATCATCAAAAGAGTATGAATATACTTACTGAGACATTTGATTCATCGGGTCATCAGCCATCTGCTGAAGCTGTTCATACTTGTGTTCAAGGATTAAGGCAACTTCACAATTCATAAGACACTTGGCCTTCAAAAACTCTGAATAGAGTTCAAAATAGCACATAAGTTTTCATCTCAAGACTAGAACCACATGTATAAAAAGCAAACAGAAATAGATCACATATACTTTAAACTAATACAAGTTCAAGACATACTAGGACATGGGCATAAATATATATAGATAAAAGAGTTAGAATTAGTCTTGTGTTCAGAGGGTGCACCCATAGACCCAAATTCAATTGAAGATATAAACTTAAAAAGACAACAAGGCCTAAAGATTAATATTAAACCCTAAAAACAAAGCTTAATCCTTTAAGGTAAATGAGTAAATAAAGACTCAAAAGAAATATAAACGTAAAAATACAATAAAAACCTAAGATAAAAGAGTAGATGACTCCAATATGATCACTTAAGTATCTAAAATTTCCTTAATCGTGACCAAGATTTATGCTTCCATGAATTCGAGATCTTTACAAGTGATCTAAAGAGTCGGAGCTGCATTCAACGTGATAGCTACAAGGAAGCATCAAACATAATTCACCAAAAGAGATTAAAAAATAAATTAAACTAGAAACGACATTCACTTCAACCTAACAATACAATACTACCTCCATCCTGATCCCGTCTTCTTCTCACACTTTTTGGAGAGTAAAGCGTGTGAAAAGATGGATGTAATACATATCTAGGGCAGTGGAGATTACAAGTACAAACAATTCAATAAAAAAAAAAACACTCAATTAGCGGACTTATACATAGAGACTTAAAGCAACTCACTCAAATCATCCGGCCCCAATTGAAAAAAAAAAAAACAAAAAAAAAAATCTTGTTTCCCACAATAAATCATCCCCAAAGATCGATTAGGGGGTTAGAAAATAATTATTCAGAAATAACATAAGAGTGATGGAGATTACCATCGGGGATTTTGAGCTCCGCAGCGTTTTCCTCTTCTTCTGCCGACATCGTAAACAAGATTCGACGTACGTATTTGGAGCTTCAGAATCAAAAGCGGAAGAAATTAGAGTTAATTTTTACCGGCCCACAGTTTAATTTGTTGCAATATTCATTCCTTTCATCTTTTTAATATATTTTTATATCTAATAATTAAAGATGTTAGTATGGGCTATGCTGGACCGTGCGGGCTCGGCCCATTTAATTTGATAAGGGTGGAGTTAGGTTTGTATAAATAATGACCCTTTAATTAAATAAATTTTTTTTTTACTCAAATCGATTAGCTCGTGACCCTATAAAAGTAATACACGGAAAAAAGAGCCATCCCTATTACTACATTAATTTTTTTAATATAAATAAATAGTCAATAATATATTAAATTATTAATACTCCCTCCATCCCAGAAATATATTCGTGTAATCTCTGGCACGGAGTTTAAGAAAAGTCATTTTTTGTTAGTATGATATAAGAAAGAGAGGGAGTATTTAGGGCAATTGGGTAGAATAAAGTGTATGATATAGTTGACTTTGACTAGATTGTGTGTAAAAAGAAGGTGGCATTTTTATAATATTGTAGTATTGTAAGGTTATTGATATTATGTACTCCTTCCATTTTTAGGGGCGAACGTATTCTTGGGACGGACCAAAATGGAAAGGGCGAATGTATTCTTGAGACAGAGGGAGTAATATAATAGGTGGTCAAACACCCAAGTCACCACACCACGCACAGGACGCGATCTATCCTGCCAAGATTCTCCATACCAAAGCTGAGGTCTGTCCTGCCGAGGTCCAAGGTCTTTTCGCCGAGCTCTGTCCTGCCAAGATTCGAGGTCTTCTGGCCGAGTCGAGGTTTGTCTTGCCGAAGTTGAGCTTTGTTCTGCCGAGCTCTCCTTGCCGAAGTCGAGATCTGTCCTATCAAGGTCTATCCTACTGAGCTCCCAATGCCAAAGCTGAGGTCTGTCCTGCCGAGCTCCCCATGCCAGAGCTAAGCTCTGTCCGAGCTCTCCATGCCAAAGCTGAGCTCTGTCTTGCCAAGCTCTCCTTACGAAAGTTGAGCTCTATCATGTCAATGTCTTCCTGTTGAGGCCGGCCCAATCGAGGTCTCCTAGAGTTGGAGTCCTTAGGATGGCCAGTAAATGATCTATCAAGTCAAATGTCACCTCCTTGTCAGACTTTTTCACTTCTCAATGTATAGCGATAGGTTTTCCCATCTCTCAAAGAAAACTTTCACAAGCCTAGTATATTTAATGCTCGCGGACTACGAGTTTAGAATATTTATTGCTATAATAGTAGGCTCACCTCACCTATATAACAGGGGCTCTGCCCCAATGTAACGGATGCCTCTTCATCGTCACCACTATTTGCATCCCCGTCTTCACCATCCTCTATGTAAAAATTTTAAAGGGATGCCTAAATTGATGTGTGATTTTTATTTTTTTAAGGGAAATTGGGGATCCCCACTATGTAATATATAAGGTCAAAGGATGGAAGGAGTATTTGAAGCTATTCGACGAATATTAGTCCATGTACATAACATGAATCTTATGATTTTTTATGTCACGCTAGATAAGTAGTACGATCTCTTCGTCCTACAGAAGTTGTGACACTTTTCTTTTTTAATTTTGTCACACAAAAGTTGTGACATTTCCTTTTCAAGCATATAGGACCCACACAAAAATATTACTATATTTACATGGGTACACACACCCCACACACGTCACTAATACACATACCCACTACACATTAAAATATTATATTCCCAATTTATTTTTCATTAAAATATTATACTCTTTAATCTTCGTGCAAAAAATATTACGAATGGAGTAATTGATATGCATATGAATGTTCAATAGATTACAATAATTAGGCAGTGCGTGATTGTCTTACATTTGAGTTTTGTGAGATGCACTGCCGGAGACCGGAATAGTATTTAGAGGGCCGTAACAGTACAAAATGATATATATATATATATATATATGACAATTTATAGTGTGCACCCGAGTGCACCTAAAGATAGAGTGCACCCATATACAAATGTAAATAAAACATATATAATTAAGAGTAAAAATGTATGCAATTTAATTGTTAATTTTTTTAATGAAAATTTGAATATAATATTTAACAAAAAGTTATACACATATGGATGTTAGTTTTTTTAATGAAAACTTAATGTGAAAAAAGTATACAATTATTACAAAATACGTATACAAAATAAAATAATATGTATACAAAATAGAATAAAAAAACATACACATATGAGTGCACCCTTGCACCCGGGTGCACCCAATATACACTATATATATATATTAGAAATCTCAAGGGTAAGTATCTACTGTCCCTGGTGTGTCTTTGTCTCAACAGATAAAAAATAATAACTTTTAAATAAAATATTAATACTTGGTTTATGAAAAAAGTGATAATTATTTAATAAATTATTTTATAAATAATAATAGTATAAATAAAAAATAATACTAATATATAGTATATATTTTAAATAGAAAAATGGTAATTAATTTACATAACAATAATAATAAAACTGTCCCATCATTAATCGTCTCACTTAGTGGTTGCTCTAATAATTAATGTAGTCAAATACCATAAAGCATGCATGCATGAATTAGTCAAACTCTTCCCACTTAGTGATATTTTCCAAAACTTTTTGAGATTTTCTTTTTAGAATATATTTACGTATCATTCATTTAACGGTTCACCCTCGCATTATGTAAGCCAAAATGTGTTGGTTGGGTGTCAACCAAAGTCCCACATCGGTTAGAAGTGGGGATGGCGAGAGGTTTATAATTGAGGGATGGACTCTCCCTAGCATGAGGCCTTTTGGGTGTGATGCCCAGAATGGTAAAACTGTGCGGGCTATGGGCGGCCCAAAGCGGACAATATCATGCTAGTGGATTGAGTGGGCCCGGCTCCCTGGGCGGATAAACCCAACAAGTGGTATCAGAGCCAGGCCCCAGACTTAACCGGCCCAGCCCGGGGTTGGTGGGATGTTCGGACCTCAAACTGGATGGTCTAGCTGCGGGACTTTGTTTGAGGGGGAAATGTTGGTTGGGTGTCAACCAAAGTCCCACATCGGTTAGAAGTGGGGATGGCGAGGAGTTTATAATTGAGGGATGGACTCTCCCTAGCATGAGGCCTTTTGGGTGTGATGCCCAGAGTGGTAAAACCGTGCGGGCTATGGGCGGCCCAAAGCGGACAATATCATGCTAGTGGATTGAGTGGGCCCGGCTCCCTGGGCGGATAAACCCAACAAAATGTACGTAACAGAATATGCAAAATGGTAATGAATAGCAAGAACTGATATATCCATATATAAACAATGGTTGCTAAGCCTCAGCATGTATGTTTCCCCCCCATAATTAAATCAGGTACCCACCATTGTCCAAACTCACATTTGTCCTCCTCCAATCAACGTACCCAAATTCTTATCCACCCCCATACCACAACCTTCTACATCGTACACGATCTATACATACATACATATATATCATCATAAACACAATATATATATACACACCCCACAATTATGCGCGCCTCCCTTGCCGACTACATGATCAGTGGCATCAAGAACATCAACTATTTCTAAGTCATTCTTACACTACATCTTGTTACAATATTTTATTGCATTATAATTATTCTCTAACTGGAATGATTATAATCTTTAATTATTTTAGCTCAAGCATTTGTATAGATCTGCACAAAATAAAGAATAAATGTAATTTCAGTTTCAAATCATGAAAACAGTAGCACTAATATATTGATTGTTTTTAAATTGTCCACTATGGCTCTAATTACAACAATATATTCAGGGAGATTTTTTTTTTATACAAAATTGTTAAATCAAAATTAATACCGATATTTTTAGAAAGAAGATATTAAATCTACCCAATAGTCAAAATTATGACCGTAATACGCTTAATTGCAAACTATCAATTTTGTCTGGTGGATTATGACCCCCAACCTCCCCCAGCCAAACCCCCCCTGCACCCCCAAACCCATCCAACCCCCTGCCCCCCGAACCCACCCACAAACCCACACCCTGACCCAAAACCAAATCACCTATCACCCCCAAGCACACGTGTGATATTTCAAACCCACCGCGCCCTAAATCAGTTTTTTTCTTTCAAAATTCAAACTATCAATCTCCTTTATCTTCTGTCAAAATTCAGAAATCAAACGTCGAGATGAACTGAAATCACGAAGCACATCCACAATTGGATTTTGAAACTGATTTCGAAGCACATCTAGATCTCGAATCACATCTACAATCTGGAGTTCACGATATTTTCCCATCTACTGAATCTCGAATTCCAATATTCGCCGTTGTTGAATCGACTCTTGTAGAAGCTTTTCGTGTTGTCCTCTTAGTTTCTGAAGCTCTCCGGTATAACCTCGTCGAAGTATTTTTTGCGTCCTCCTCAATCTTCGCCATTCATTTCGAAGGTATGCTTTGTTAATAGAATCTGTTCGTTGTTCGTGATGTGCGAGTCTTTCATCTTTAATTTTTTGTTCAATTTATGATTCGAAGTGATGTTGAATCATCCATTTCTGTGTATTAATATTGAAGTTTGAGTGCTATAGAAAAGGGAGAATTTTACTCTAAAAATTATGTGAGTTGTATATAATTTCCTCTTAACACAAGTTTTGTATTGTTATATAGAGATACAGAGAGTAATTCTCCTTTTTTTTGAAGGCATCAATTGCATAATTGTGGTCATTTTCAATTACATTACGCTGTGGGCAATGTTCATATAATATTGGTCACACATATCATTAAGTGCTTACCTATTGTTAATTTCTCACTGGAAACTTTTTAGATCTCGAATATAATGGGGGAACATTTGGTTAAGGGAATTAAAATTTATTCTTTATTGCATGTAGTTTGAAATGAGTATTTAGAAGTGGTTGCTGATTAAAGTGTAAGACAAATTGTTTTGAAAGAGGTTCTTAGCTATTGCCATATTTGATCTGATGTAGCCTTAACATCATCAATACAGTTCTGATCTAGGGAAGGGAATATGGGTGCATTGATATTCTTTGTTCTCTTTGTAGTTTTTCTTTTCAAAGGGTGAAAACTTGTTATACTACAATAATGGTGTAGAGTTTGGATTACAATGGTAGTGCTTAATTTCTAATAACTTGATGTTCTATTATTCTGTGATGGATTTACTTGGAATTAGGTGTTGAATGCATATATCTTCTTCTCTGTTGATTTAGAATGGAATGATGGAAGTAGCAAATTTTTATTTTAAATTAATTTTTTAATACATATATATTCTTCTCTGAGGAGTGAAAATGGGATGTTAGAAGATGCACAAATTCAATATTATCAGCTTTTTTAGTAAATATAAAATCATATTTTTTAGAAACCTAATGCTGAATTTTGATATTTTATTTTAAATGTGGTAAGTTGTTTTCTAACATAAAAATATAAAGTGATAAAAAATAGTCAATAGTATAAAATATAGTATAATTAGAAATTGTGAGATTTGGTGGAGATTAATCATTCCTAAGTTGATAAATTCTAACTTCCAGCGCTGGTTGCTCACGCAACGGCTCCTTGTAACTCACATTTATGCAACATACCCCATCATAAATGCCACGTATATTGTTTAGTTTGTTGTTTGAATAGGAATCAATGAGCATCTTTCTAATAATGAATGGTATTTGTATAGAGTTTTAACTTACATGATTACCCGCATAATCCCCTATATGGCCACCTATATGGCCACCTACATGGCCACCACATGTATACCTAAATGAATACCTACATGATGATCTATATGATGACCTATATGATCACCTTTATGACTGCCTACATGAAAACCTATATGATCACCTACATGATAACTATATGATCATATACTTGATCGAGAAGACATATCTTTTCCAATACGAAGTACATTTAAAGGGTTTAAATTGTTGATCACATATATGATAACCTTTTTATGCCCGTCAATCAGTTCATAATTTATGTTTTGGGATTATTTCCGTAGATGTAATGTTTTATTACACTGATTACAGTAAGCGTAATGTAGAATTTTTTTGGCAGGTGATCCAATCCAAAGAATAGGATGGGCAGGGCACATATTGAAAATCTAAATCCAGCATCCATTTCGAAGAGGACCGATCTTGTAGTATTTAATGAGATCCAAAATAAACTCCGCCCTACAGTATTGGCAAGGTTCCGGATAGTTGCTTCGGGCAGCTTTTGGGGCTGACCAATATTCAGTTCCAAGGGTAGATTTACCTTCAGCTGTTGTTATGTCTAGATGTGGAATCATCATCGGACGTCCTAACTTTTCAGGTGAATAATTCCATAACACATTGTGGGCCAAGAAAGTTTGCACTTGTTACGGGTTTGGCATTTGGCCCTTACCCCACCATTGCTGAAGGAAGTTCGGAGTTGGATATTTTGGGGACTTGGCTGTCCTTTCAATGACTGATATTCGGAGCAAGCTATCGGATGGGCTAGATGATGAAGAGCAGCTAAGGGTAGCTCTTCTGATCGTGTTGGGCTATGTGTTTTTGCCATAGGGTTTAAAGTGTGGTAATCTTGACCTCAAATACATAGATCTTGCGGACAATCTAGAGAGTTTCAACTCGTTTCAATGGGACCGTGTCTCGTTCAATCACCTTCATTCCGAGTTTAGGTTACTGAGGAATAAGGTTGTCGGAAAGAAGGCAAAGTATGATGATGTTGGAGGGGCCAGAGCGATGGTCGACGCCAATGGCTTTGCCATTGCTCTGCTCTGTTGGGCTTATGATGATATCCCATCCCTGGGAGATAAATACGGAGGTTTGTTGGAAGCTAGTCGTGATATAACCCCACGTATTCTGCATCAGTCACCTAATGTGCGGGCCAAGTACATGGATCTGAGGAAGAAAGTATTTTTTGATCTCCGTGGCGGGGATAAGAATGCTTCAAATGTAAGTTTTCAATATCAGTTCAACGTTGATTCTTTTAATAAATTACAGCGTTTAACTCATTCTATCTTGTAGGTGGTGGTTTACGCACGTGTTGAGCCCTCAGATATTGAGCGCGACTCTGCTTCGTACGCTAGCGCTGTCACTTGGGAGAAGGAGTCCACTATACGTCTTCAGGATAACCCGATGCATTTGGGTTCAGTACCAGATGCTGATGCGCATGGCTCTTCCGATGATGCAGCTCCCCGCTCGAAGAAAGCACATTGGAAGAGAAAATTTGCGGAGGTTAAAGCTGATATCGCAGAAGTTAAGACTGAACTTGCGGAAGTTAAGAGTATTCAGTTGTCTATGTTTGATGAGTTGAGATGAATAAGAAGGTGTGTAGACATTCTTATCCCTCCAACCACAAGTGGTCAGTCCAACAGGGAAAGTGAGCAGAGCCCACCTTCCTCGGGGGGGTTTGACGGTGAAGGTTCTAGGGACACAGGCGGTGATCACCAACACATCCCCAGTACAACTCCACCTGCCACCACCCCAATAAATGACAGTGTTGACCCTTCCACAACCAATCCTAAAGCAAGTGGGCCTAAAGACATCCACGATGAAAATCCAAATGCAGCTGAGGGTGATAGTGCAAATGTGGAGTCACCGATTGGGTGTGTTGAGCGATACCCAACCAGTTCACCATTTTCAGTGCCACCAACGTATTATCCTCTAAAGGATAATATTGTCCTTTCTCCAGCCCCTCCACATGCTAGAACGGTTGAGCAGTTGAACGATGCAGAAAAAAAGGAAGATGGGGACAACACGGTAAGGGATGAGACGCCAGTTGGAAGTATTGATGTTAGAGTGGTGAGAACCCCGATAAAGAAATATGCCCACAGTCGTAAAAAGGTAAAATTAATATACGTGTACAAAACTTAATTACATGATGGTAATACACACCATAATATTCTAAATCAGTTGATCACGAGTTATATTAACATAGCGGTTCCATTTGTTATAAAATACAGGGTAAAAAGAACGAGCCAGTGCGAGCAAGCCATCGGACAGTATTCCCAGGTCCACAAACGAGGACGCCATACACCTGTGAGGCAGTGGGAAATAAGAATAAATCTTCAAGTATTGGCTCCGGTGACATATCTGCTAGTGAATACCCGTCTGATCTAATTGAAAAGTTTGAGAAGTGGTGGGACGAGACAAAGATGAAATCAAATGCAGTTATTGTGTGTATTAATCCCAATCGAACACTCTTGAATTGGTCATTCATGGATAACATACACCAAAAGGATGGCTGGTTGTCCACAAAGGTAATGGCAATCGCTTCTCTTATCAATTTTTGTTAAGTGAGTTAGTATTGTTAGTATTGTGGGCTATTGTTTAAGTTTTAGGGTTTTCGTGTTTACAACTCCCATCACTATAACATATTCCTGATGTTTCTATGTGGGTTATTGTACACCTCCAAATCCCATGCTCACTCTGAGCACCAAACAATAACGTGCAGGGAACTTTTTCTTTACAAATAGCCTGCCATCTAACGCACTCGGAAATCAACACCCCTGGTAAGATGATAAATGGAAACGTCAACTACCATCTCATCCTTACTCATGTAAATCTTTTTCAGGGATATATCATTCACTGCTCCTTCCTACGGATCATGAATTGGTACATTGGGTTGGGATATGGGATCATTACTAGGTGTTCTGAAAATGGGGAGGTTGGACATGGATTCATCATCATGGCAACTAGATGTGGAGTCATTAGACATTGTTGTGGAAAAGTTCATCCTGGTACCAGCATGATCATTCTCGGATTCCTCTTCACCATCACTAGCTTGGGAAACACTATCCCCATCCCAAGATGAACCACCTTCAACGTCGTCTTCATGCGAGTCCACCGATAAGTCTACTACGTTGTTTGGACTAACATTGTCAACCATGCAGTTTGGGGCAACCCCACACTCCATATTATTCAATAGGTCTAATATTGTCGTACCCCGACTACTTAAACCATTGCACCCGTTCCCTTCACCTTTTGTCAAGGAAATACGACCATTGGTTCCATCCACATATACCTGCGGGGTCCCCTGTGTGTCTAAGAGATAACAAACATCGAGATCGGTCAAGATTGGAAGACGAATATTCTTGTCATTCATTTTTTCTAACTTGGTATATGTCAAAGTTAAAGGTCTCGGGATTCGTCTTCAAAACCCTGTGCACTGCTTCTCTAAGCGACTCAACATTATGGACAGTGCTAAGCAAACACACACCCAACTCAATGCCTCCAACATACTCAACGCCGTTCCAGTGAGCATTAGCATTGGCAAGAATGATTGGAAAGGGTGCCATTACACTGCAAAAATAGATCACATTAACAGAAAACACGTCAAAAATTATAAATGTCAACTGTAAAACATGAAAAGAATATACAGTACAATCAGGTGATCATATAGTTATTCATAAAGGTGATCATATAGGTCATCATGTAGGTATTCATAAAGGTGATCATATAGGTCATCATGTAGGTATTCATAACTGTGATCATATAGGTCATCAAGTAAGTTAAATCTCTGTATAAATACCATTCGTTATTAGGAAGATGCTCATTACATCCCACTTTAACATAAAAAAATGGATATTATTGAGTTATTGCTACTTCTTACATCCCATTTTCACTCCTAAGAGAAGAATATATATGAATTAAAAACGTAATTGAAAATAAAATTTTGCTACTTCCATCATTCCATTCTAAATCAACAGAGAAGAATATATATGCATTCAAAACCTAATTCAAAGTAAATCCATCACAGAATAATAGAACATCAAGTTATTATAAATTAAGCACTACCATTCTAATCCAAAATTTGCACCATTGCTGTCGTATAACAAACTTTTCATCCTTTCAACAGGAAAACAACAAAGAGAACAAAAAATATCAATGCACCCTTATTCCCCTCTCGAAGATCAGAACGATGATGTTAAGGCCACCTTAGATCAAATAAGTCAAGAACTAAGAACCTCTTTCAAAACAATTTGTCTTTCACTTTAATAGGCAGCCACTTCTAAATAATCATTTCACACTATACGCCATAAAGAAGAATACATTTTAATTCCCTTCAGCAACTGTTCTACCATTATATTCGAGATCCAAATAGGTAAACACATAATAATATGTGTGACCAATATTATATGAAGCTTGCCCACGGCGTAATGTAATTGAAAATGGGCACAATTATGCAATTGGTGGCTTAACTTACCCATAGCTCCATATCAAAATACAAAACTCGTATGCAGAGAAAATTGTATAGCACTCAGGCTTTAATAACAATATACAGAAACGGATGATTCAACATCACTTGGAATCACAAATTGAATAAAAATTTAAGATAAAGTCCTCGCAGAGCACAAGCATACCTACGATGATTGCGAAATTGAGGAGGGCGCAAATAATACTTCGACGACGTTACACCGGAGAGCTTCACAAACTAAGACGACAGCACGACATGGTTCTACCAGATACGATTCAACAAGGGCGAAGCTTTTGCTTAGACGTTCAGTCGATGGGAAAATAGGGCAAAATCCAGATTGTAGATGGGCTTCGAAATCAGTTTCAAATTACAATTGTGGATGTGATTCGAGATTTCAGTTCATCGGGATGTTAGATTTCAAAGTTTTGAAAGAAGAAAATTGAGATTGATAGTTTGAATTTTCGAAAGAAAAAAAATGGAAGAAAGGCGCTGTGGGATTGAAAGTTTGCAAGGAGTGATGGGGAGTGGTGGGGAGTGAGGGGTGATGCCAACTCTTGGGTCGGGGTGGGTGGGTGGGTGGGTGGGGTTCCAGGGGGGGCGGGTTTCGCTGATATTAGGGTGGTTTCGAGGTGGATGGGAAGGGGGGTTGAACCACCCCATGGCAATTTAAGGAAAAATCAGCAGGGACTTTTTTGTCCAAAAATTTAATAAATAGTAAAATTGATAAAGTTGTAATGAGAATGTTGGTATTAAAAGTTGAAAAATCAGAATGTGTATTTTTCACTATTGTCACATATATTCATGTGCTCAAATTTGTAAATTTGTGTAGCTCCAATGAGCAATCTGATAACTTCTAGAACTCATGTATTGTAATTTGTAGAGTTATGAGTGATGGTGTCATGATCTAGCTGAAAGTTGGTCTAATATAATATAGATACTTTATTATCATAAAAGATATTTTAGTAGTACAGATATAATATTAATTAACACAAATAATAGCCTCATATTCATAGAAACTGGAATATGTGAAGTTCTTATACTTCAATATTACAATGAGTACTCTTCTTGTTTCTATACAAATTAAAAGTGTAAAAATAATGTCGCATTTCTATATGTTATACATGAAGATTAATTGTACGCAATAACTGGTTACATTAATTATATGAATTGTCTTCATTTTGTGGAGTGCAAGTAGCACGTGGATGTGGAATTTAGGGAGCGTTGGGGCGGGGTGGGTCGTCTGCAAGTAGCAGGTAAAAGAGGCCCATGATTCCCGCATGACTCCGGTTATTGCTGTACTTGGAAACAAGGGTGAGTGTCTCTCACGGTGAAATCTTGACCTGCCGATCAGGTGACGGGTAACACGTGGACATCCCCACGATGTAACCAGCTTCATCTCCAGCTTCCTTTCCTTTCCCGTAGATTGGATACGATGAGCATACCTCTCTTCCTCCCTGTATCAGCTTCATCTCCGGCATCCGTCACGTTGTACAGCCCGAACCAACACTCGGTGCACCGCATCCGGTCCACGGTGCCACGTGTGTCGATGATGTGGACATTGAAGTACCACCCTTCTTCGAATCCGTCCGGAACCCCGACCTCTATCGCGTACCGGTACGAGATGTCCGTATCCGTCCTGCGGCTCTCGGCGCCGAACCCGAAGTACTACGTCAGCGGGGAGTGGACCCCGCACACCCCGCCGTTGTTGATGACGGTGCCATGTGTCTGTGTGCCATTGGTGTTGTTGGCAGGGGCGTAGTATCTGTGGAGGAGCCAGTGGTGGAGGTAAACCTCGTGGAGGGGGACTTATTGTCCTGCTTCGTCGACGATTTCTGCGTTGACGCTCTTCAGACCAATGTGGCCACGTGGGAAGTCGATTCCGAGATAGATCTTGTTGGAAACTACCCCTGGTTCTAGAATAATCTTAGGAGAGAAACACTTCTGTTTTGAAGCTGCTGTTTCGATGATTGTGAGCTGATGAATTTTGTATGAGAAAGAGGATTGTTGTCAAGATTGAGAGGGTTTTGAGTAATGCATGTCCACCCATTTTCATGTTGTTTCTGTGGGACTAAATATTGAATTTGTTGACAATATATAGACGTAGTAAGTGGAAAATTCTATGAAAGTACGTGTTACTATTCTTTGAGAAAAATACTTTTCTTTTATAAGAAAAAAAGTTTTATTTTTATTTTTTTTAATGAGATTATAATACCCCAATTACCCATAAACTTAAATATTATCCATCAACACTACATTTATCTCTCCAAAATCGAACAACAAATCTTGAAAATTGATCGATTCTCAAAGGAATCATTCCATTAACAATATTGTTCAATACTACGGATATTAAAAGAAGTTATTTTTTAATTAATTATATTAACTAAGAGTAATTTAATATTTTTAAATAATAAATAAAGTGTAAAGTATATTAGGAAAGAAATGATGGCAATTTTGAAATTAATGTGTCATTAAATTTTAATTTCTATTATAATCTAATCGTGGACAATATATTATTATGGAATTATATTAACTATTTAATTATTTTATGCACTTAATTAAGTGATCCAATTAAAGTGAAAAGTCCATGTGCTATAATAATAAATAATATGGTCCAATTGAGTTGATACTCAATACTACATAACTAAGGTGATTATGGGTGGCACAGTTGTGTAGTATATAAAGGCTTATAGGTTATGGTACCTAATACACTAAGCCGTACATAGTTCTCTCTTCTCCCATCGGGAGGGATTACTATGGTCCTCATAAAGGAATAAGGAGGTTTAGTTGAGGAAGACCATAATACTTACCGATCTTCGAGTTCGTGTTCCGCCTAGAGAATTCATTGGATCAGGTACGCTTCTGCATTAAATTTAGATCTCGTTAATCATAAGAGGGTTAAGGATTTAATGAATTTATGAATTTATTTCCAACAAGTGGTATCAGAGCCACACTTTTTATGATTATCTGAGATCTGAAAGTGTTGTGATTAGATTCAAATAATTATATTTGAATTTTTTTTTGTGAAATCACATTTTAAATCTGGATATTAGAATTTCTCGCGCGATGATTCATTGATTTTAATTAGTTCCAGTTTACTATGAATTTGTGAATACCTTTTGGGTGCGATGGGTGAGCCAAATTTGTTTATGCAAATTATGCGAATATGATTCATGTTCATTTTAACATTTTATTTAATAAGTATGAAGTTTGTGTTGGTTTGGATCAGCGAAGTGGAACATGAATTATACTCCACATTAATGGCCTGTCGTGGCCTTCAGTATTGATATCATATTTTTGTTTATTACAATTTGAGGCACGTACTAGTTGTTAATGCCAAAGATGTTTGAATTATTTTAATCATGAAAATTGATGAAAACTTAATTATTACTCAAGTAATTTGTGCACGTGAATTCCTTTTAAAGGATTGTTGTATGTGTATGCATCAATTGAGTAATCCAACTAAAGAACTGCATCAAATTTAAATTTCGATGTTAAAATTATATCATGATTCGTATGAAGTGTGCATGACAGTATAGGGGAGCTTGTTCAATTTTTGAAAATTGCAGTACGCTATCACCATGATAATTAAGTACTCATAATAATGATTATTGTGTTCATGTAATTTTATTGAATAAACCATAGGTGTTATGGTGCACTTATTATTGTTTATGAAAACTCAAGACATGTTAAGGATTACAGTTACCTTAAGTAAATTTTTTGGTTAGGGTTCTAAATCTTTCATTATTTTGATATGTGTGAATCATCAAATATTCTCGTTTGGCTTGAGAATTTCTATTAAAGTATAATTGAGAAGCCATTTTCTTTAATGTCGTTCAATTTAACATAATATTATTTTAAATATTTATTTAATTGATCTAGTTTTTTTTCAGTCTAGTCAATCAAAGCATCATGTTGTCATAGCAGCCTCTGTGTGTGGTGTGCGACTTTATTGAAATTACATAGGTGAGTGTGGAATTATTTATGTGTTTTGTGTTCGGCCCATAAGTAGGCACAGTTTGACAGAATAATAACACAGATGTGATAATAAGTATGTGATAATTATTATAAATTGTTCATGTGAACATTAGTCGGTCCATAGATAGACTTTTGTTTGATAGGATTTATTGTCAATACTTGATTATTACACCAAGACTACCCCTGCAGTTAATTTTTGTCCATAAACAAGGTTAACGTTGCACAAGGTGTCTTGTGATGGGTCCCCAATTAATAATGTTATGTGGGTGTATCTTTATACGGGTATTGATTGGCTCAAAGGTAGATTAATATTTGGCCCGAAACACATAAGCACATGTGATGGTAAATACGTGACAGTTATTTGGTTTGACATGTACGTAATAAGTCAGCCCAAAGGAAGACTATTGCTCGACAGTTTTATTGTCAATATTTGAATACTTCGTAGAGGGTGTCACTTACAAGTTAGTATTGTTACCATTGGACTTAATACTAATGTTGTGCTCGATTCCTTGAGATGATTCTAATTATTTAAATTTTGAAAGATTATAAAGTTTAATGCAAGATTAATAATTATTTTGAATTAATTCTCTGTACAATTAAGAAATCTGCTAATTATGTTTTGCCTATATCAACAACATATTCATACATGATGAGTAAATTTCAACAATAAAGATGAGATTATTAGGTTTTTTAGCAAATTTAGTCTCAATAAAGTATAAGAGCAATAAAAGAAAATCCATTAAGAAAGCTGCTGATCGTAGTCATTTTCACCTAGATTTTAGTGTTTTTATTTGTGAATTTTCGGATGTTTTTATCCGTATTTGTGTGATTTTAGTGGAGTTATTGTTGTTTTGAGAAATGTGGTATGAATTGATAGAATTGTGTAAATGAGCTTAAATATGTGTAAAACATGTCAAGAAATGGAGAAAAATGGAGTAGAGAGCGAAACGAAAATAGAAGAAAAGGGCCTGCTTGTACACGGGCCGTATGCGGAACACGGTCTTATAACAAGTGGCCGTGTATTGTCATCAGAAATCGCTGCTCGCCCAGGAGGAAGCCGTGTGTTTGTGCACGGGCCGTGTGTTGCTGCACGCCCCGTGTGCGGAACACGGCCCTGTAAGAAGAAGCCATGTACTTACATCAGAAAATGCTACACGGCCATTACCAAGGCCGTGTACTACAGCTTGAGCCATGTCCGAAAGCACGCACAACACGCCGAAGTAGGTGTGCCCTACATGGGCCGTGTGCTGCTACACGGGCCGTGTAGGTGCAAAAACCTGTGCAGTTTTGAGAAAGTTCCGGAAGCTTCTAGAAGGTCCATTAGTGATATAAAAGGATGACTTGTGCGAAATTTTAGATGGGAGATCAGATTCATAGCAGTTACACACACTCCACACCATATTTCCTCACACACTAGATCCATATTCCATCTCTATCCATTAGATCCATCCAATTTCCATTTGATCTCCACATTCAATCCATAAATCCATCATCTAATCTATCCATCTATCATTTGAGAAGAGTGAAGCATCAAGGAGTGGAGGAGTTGATAAATTGAAGAGGGGGAAGGTTTCTCCATGCAAGGGAAGCCAATCTACTTTTCATTCGTTGATTTTCTTCTTATTTTGGCTCAAATGGAGCAAAGCTTGATTTGTATTGAATTAAACATCAAATTTAGTGGCTAGTCCTATAGTAGGGCTAATCATATGAATGGTTGAGGTGAAGAGTTAGATATTTAGAACTTGAGTACTGATTTGAATTGATTTGTGGATTTTCTTTTATGATATATCAATCATATTTCATTTCAATATTTGTGTGATTAAATTCTCTATTCATAAAATTAGGATAGCCATTCCAATATTGTGAGTGGATGTTTAATTGAATCATATATTGAAATGTGCATGCATGTTAGTATAAGGGGAGGTAAGTCATACCCTCCTTAGGCTTAGAACATTCATAGAGGGACACTTAAAAAATTTAGTGAAAAGAACCAACTTATGATCATAGTGCCTTAGGGGAATTGAGATTAAGATCAATCTTAAAAGATTTAGACTTGTAAAAGGGTCAAGAACCTAATTGCCTTGGCCATAGGGATTAGGGGTAAAATTGTGATTGTTTTTAATCTACAAGTTAATGAAAATTACCATCAAGAGTTTTGCATATCTAGCCAAGTCTTAACCATGAGTATGATTAGCCTTGCCCTCTTCTCAAGTAAATTCTACATCCATTCCATTCATCATTTGCTTGTTGTTTGATCTACATCCATTCAATTAATCATTTGCTTGTTGTTTGATCATTTACTTTTTTAGTTTAAATTCTAGTTGAGTAAGTAGAGGAATAAGTAATAGTTTTATATACAAAACCTTCAAACTATCATCCTTACAAAGCACAAATCAATGAAAAATCTGGATCCAAGCATGAGTTTACTTTCCCTTGGGACGACATTACTATAAATTTTTTACTTGGTCACGCGTTTACTCGACGATAGAGTCTCTTACTTTTACACATTTCTTTTACAAGAAATACGATTAAGAACATGGCGCTGCTTGCCCGGGAAATGTTAAACTTTTGGTTGTAACGAGTTTGAAGTTGATTAGTTTTGATAAGGATATTTCTTTTATTTGGTACTTGTTTACTTGCCTTGGTTACTTGGAGAGCTAATTTGAAAATTCTTGTAGGTACATGCGAACTCGTTCAAGGTCTCAATCTATTGAACTTTTGAACTTGGAATTGGAAGCTACCTTAAGAAGATAAAGACGAGGAGTGTTAGAGACTACAGAAGAGAGTATGGAAGAAGTAAGGGATAATGCAAAACATGGTTAATGAAGAAGGCAATATAAGAAATTTTCATGGAGTTGATAAAGTTAGAGGAGGTTATGATAATCCAAAATTTATGCCACAAGCGTATGCTCAACAAATGCACTTGCAAAATCAAAAAATGCAAGCTATTATTCAAAACTTGATGGCACAACAAGAAGCAAGGAATAATCCTCCAGTGGTGCAAAATCAATCCCGTGGAAATGGAAACAATGGAGTGGGAATGAATGTCCGAGATCATTACCAACCGCAATATGGGAAATATGGAATGGGCTCGCCATTGAATGTGAATAATTTTGAGATCAAGACGGGATTGATCAACATGGTGCAAGCAAATCAATTTGGTGGTGGTGCTATGGAGGATCCAAATGCTCACTTAGCCCAATTTACGGAGTTAGCCAACATGATAAAGATAAATGGGGTAAGTGATGATGTTATTAAAATGAAGCTTTTCTCATTTTCATTAAGAGATAGAGCTAAGGCTTGGTATCATACTATACCACCGTGATCCTACACCACATGGAGAGAGTTGGCACAAAGGTTCTTGAGCAAGTATTTTCCGCCTTCAAAGATGTTGCATCTAAAAGGGCAAAATTTTCAATTCAAGCAATTGCCACTTGAGACATTTATTGAAGCATAGGACTGATTCAAAGAGATGCTAAGGAAGTGTCCATTACATGGATTCCCAGAAGAGAAACAAATAGGATTTTTCTATGCCAGATTACATTGAAGTGATAGGATGCTTATTGATACTTCGGCGGGAGGTTCGATTTTGGGGCAAACTCCGGAAAGAGCAATGGCTATATGTGAGGAAATAGCTTTGAATATGGGTCAATAGCCTATGGATCGTGCATCGGGGATGTATGAAAGAGAGAGAATTGCTAAGATGGAAGAAGTGTGCTTGCAACAAGTGAAAAAAGTGGAAATACCTAAGGAAGAAATGACCGACAAGGCGATCACGGAGATATTAAAGAGGATGAATGATAACATGCAAGTGTCTCCAAATTCTACACCGGTGGTGAATCAACAAGTACTTGCAAGTCCTCAACAAGGTATGTCATTGCCTTTGATGAATCAACAAGTGTTTCCAAATCCTCAACAAGGCATGACTATGCCTAATATGGGTCAATCTTCTCAAAGTTGTCAAATGCCTACATCCATGCCTCAACAAGGTATGTCCTCTAATTTGAGAATTCAAGATACATGGTGTCCACCGGAGATGACGCTTGAGGAAGTCGCCTTCATGTAAGGAAGAAACTTCCAAGGAAATTATGGTGGTAACTTTGGAAATCATGGAGGGGGATATCCACAAAGATAAGGAGGATGGGGGCAAGGTAACTTTCAAGGAAATTTCAATCAACCTCGTAGGTATGAAAATTTGTCATATGGAAATCAAGAAAATGCCCTTACTTTACCACCGGGCATCAATTCGGGGGAGAAAACTCAAAATGGTGAAGGGAAGCCTACAATGGAGGATCAAATGGCCAAGATATTTGATTTTATGAAGTAAGAGAAAGAGGTAAATGATAAAAGATTTGACTTTGTGAAACAAGAGAAAGAGTTGAATGATAATAGATTCAAAGCCTTGGAAACACAAATAAGTTAAATGGCAATCGAGCAAGGTGAAATGCATCGTAAGGGTAGTTTCCCTCCACTACCATTACTAATCCTAAGGAGCAATGTTGTATGTTACCGTGTGTAATATGGAAAGTAAGGTGGAGAAAGGGTTGGTGGAAGCAACAAACATTGTTTCAAAGATTGAAGAAGTAGTTTGTGATGAAGTTGTGTCAAACGTGGAGGAGGAAATTATCATAGATGATTATTTGTCTTTTGATGATGAGAGGATTATTGATGAATTTTTGTCTTCATTTATTGATGAAAGTAAGTGTGATAAAGAGTTGTGGTTGGAACAAGATCATGAAATAGTTGAAGTTGATGCTTCATTACAAAACTTTCAAACTATCAACCTTACAAAGCACAAATCAATAGAAAATCCGAATACAAGCATGAGTTTACTTTCCCTTGGGACGACATTACTATAAATTTTATACTTGGTCACGCGTTTACTCGATGATAGAGTCTCTTACTCTTACACATTTTTTTACAAGAAATGCGATTAAGAACAACTGCTAATTAAAGATAAAGCTAAAGTATAACATTAAGTTTTCTCCTAAAGCTTGTGTAAATGTTTTATCATAAACCACATTAAGATTACTTAGCATGAATTGTGTTGTGGTGTAGTTAAAAAAAAAAATAGTACTCTATAATATATGGTTACTAATTGGAGAAATATTAAAGATTACAGCTTATGGTCTCAATAAAGTTTCAACTAAAGTAGTTGTGAGAACTCTTTATGAGTTTTACAAATGGTAATATCTAACTAAGGCTAGATAATTGGGATCTACTAAAGAAAATTAGATTAAAATAAATACAAACTGCTTTATTGGTTATGAATAAAAATAAAAGATTTATGATCCGATTAATCGGATCATATTTGAGACGGGTAATACAATATTCTTTGAGGATGTTGAGTTTGGGGGAAAGAGTGATATTATAAATATTGTCCTTAATGGGGAGTCGATTCGACCCCTACTTATGTTTTTAAGAATGTGTAAATTCATTACATTAGTAAGACAATGTCAATAATATTTAAGGAATAACAAATTGTCACGACCAAATTTATTCTATAAAATAATTAAATTTAATAGGGATTTTTTTTGAAAAGCTAAAAATAACATAATAGCATTCAGGATTTATAATAATAGTAAAGGAGAGTTTAATTAAACTATAATTAGAATTTAAACAAATATATTAGAAATTGAGTAGTGGAAGTCTTTTGGTGATTTGTGTGCAGTGACAATTCAAGAGTTATTGTTCACAAGGTTAACTTTTTTAAGCAAATTACGAAGTACTTCTTATCATAATCCAACCCTTTCAACTCATCGCCTGTCACGCCGGCTACACAGCATCACCTGTAGACGGAATAATAGGGGGGTGAGCATACTGGAATGTACTCAGTGGGGGATTTCTTGTTAGATTTCATAATTGAAAATGACTACACCTATTGAGAAATGAACCTCATGAACTTATAATAGTAAATAGAATTAACCCATAGTCAAGTCGCCCGAGGGCGCTCATTATTTAATCCGTCAAAGTTATGCGAACGCGTTCGTCTTTCCTTATTGACATTTCAATAATGTCAACTGTACGTACGGGATCCCGGCCCACCGGTCTTAGGTAAATTTTCATACATAATTCATAACATATAAAATTCGTAACAGAAAGCCCACCTCAGTGAAGACGAGTTACGCAAGTGTAAGATAAAAGGTTGAATTTGAAACAAGCGTTGTCGTAGCTATTTTCCCCTTGCACCCTCTTCGCCTTCAAGAGTTTAATTCATTCTTAGCATATGATTAAGTGTATTTGTCTATAAAATATTTGGATAATTTCTATTCATGTGTGAAAAAGTCACTTGAGATTTCACTGTTTAATTTTTTAATATTTATGTCACACTTTATGATTTTCATGTAATTGTTAATAATCAATAATGTATTATTAAATAAAATTAGGTTTTGAAAATCCTTTATTTAGTGGTTAGCCTAAATTAGTGTTATGAAATAAAACTTTTAACTACAAGGCTGCTTGAATTAGGGTTCTTAAATTCGAATGATGTTACAGTTTAGGAAAATGGTTATAACTCTCCAACCTCTAATTTATTTCAAAACCTGTTTTATATGCATATGTTAGACACATAGGTGAACATTTTCATAGTTAGCTCTTTTCCTAGTTCGTTCGTTTTAATGGTTAATGAAAAAGATGAAGTTTTACTTGAGTTTCCCGTAAGCAGTCTGCAATAGTTTAGTAAAACATACATAACTTTTATTTGGGTGAATAATTTTTGAAGTTTAATATTTTGGCAGATTCATCCATCTTAATGGTGTAAATTGGGTAACAAGTTTCTGCAGTAAACTCATTCATTTTTAACCCCTTTGGTGTATATAACTCCTAATGACTAAATATTTCTTTTTAAAATTTTGATAAATATATTTATAATATCATATATCAGGTTATATTTAAAATTTTATGAAGATATAAATTTATTATATTTTATTTTATTAAGACAAAGAATTTGAAATGTTGATGCCTTAAAAATGATAAATAATCTACAATGTTGTAGATACTTTTAAAACTGTATAGTGTTGTAATACTTTTTTTTAGACATAAATATGAAATACTAACGCTTTAAAAAAAGAGGATATATTATATACACTGTTATGGAGGATGTCGCAATTCATCAAGTGCGTACACTTTATCATACATATACCCAATAGTCCTTGTATTCATACATCTCACATTAGGTCAATATTCTGAAATCCTTGCTAATAGAGTTCAATGGTAAAAGTGTAAGTCACTATATTTTATTCATAGTAGGCATGAAGTTCAAAACTCATCAATCCACAATACCAAATAAACATGAAGTCAGTACAATAAAACATCATATATCAATTGAAGATGTATTCACAGTATAACTTAGTAGTCCTACACTATATTCCTAACTTTAGTTTATGCAGTCTTGTGATATTTCTAGGTTTTAGTATTCGGTAGTCAATATAGCTTTGTATTTATACGCGTTCTGTATTTTAAAAATATACCTCATAATATTATATTCATGCATCTATAAGAGAGTAATAATAAGAAAGAAAATAGGGTGGAGACATTACCCTAAACACTTAAGAGATTTTTTTTGTAGTTTTGGGTTGATGCTATGTGGGCCTGCAACTCTGTCAAAGAAAAAACCAGCCGTAGAACAAAGACTCCTCAAATCTACTATAAAATCAAAAATCGGGTACGTGAGGGAGATTGAGACATTCTAAGCGAAAAGGGTTTAAGAATTGAGATACATGCCAGCTACAGAATCACAGCAGCGTAAGGAGCGTGCGTGGTTGCGAGATGAGAGATCTTATCAACCGTCAGAACTATCAATGGGTGAAGTGTGAAATAGATTAACTTGGATGGGATGGGTGAATTATAAAATCGTGAAATGGAATTGGAGATGGGTGAACGGGAACCGTGAGAAATGAAAAGGTTAGTTGAGTGGAGTAGGGGTTGAGATGGTTAAACTGGTTAAGAAATGAACAGGGTGGAGAAGTGTGAATATACGGCGCATTTTATCCTAATTTGGTTTGTCATCTACCCTGTCGCAAGAAGCTGTCATTTATGAGGCATAGCAGTAGCTTTTCTAGACTTAGGGTGATGATTAGGATTGTGTAATTATTAAAATTTAGCGTGTTCTCTTCTTATTCTCTCGCAGGCTTTTGATATATATATTTTGTCATTACATTCTTGTCTTTTATCTAATAATAATAATAATAATAATAATATTATTATTATTATTATTATTATTATTATATCTCATGTTATGTGTGTAATTAGAAAATATTTATTATTATTAACGTTAATATATATAATTATATATCTCGATATTTATAATATATATATATATATATATATATATATATATATATATATATATATATATATATGTGTGTGTGTGTGTGTGTGTGTGTGTGTGTGTGTGTATGTATAATTCATGGCTATTACACAAATTCAACAACCTCAATAGTTAATGTCACTAAGGAAACTACTAGAGTTAGAAGAAAGACAATTTAGATAACTATGTTGTTTTTCTAAATAATAAGGATATTATGGAATTAATGGTAGAACGTTCAAACAATGTTCATCAAGCCATGCAAGGTCCATATACTCAAAAGTGGGTTAATGATAAAAGTTATGAGTTTAAATCAATACAAGATGATTAGGTTTGCATATTAGTAAATAATTATACTCAAAAGGGAAAAGAAGGCATTGTTTTAAGGGACTTTCTATTCAGTTTCTAAGAAAGACTCCTTTTAGGATAATTGTGGCATTAGTAGAACATTTGAACTTGAATTAAATTTGATGGATGTATAGTTAGTGTTCTTTGATGGAAACATTGAAACAATCTTAATGATTTAAGAACTTAAAGGAAATCTGTCTATGTATTCAAGCAAACTCTTCCGTAAAGGAATCACAAGAATCATCATGAAGTAATTGTCTCATTTGGTTTTGAGACACATGTGGATGATTATGTGGTTCAGTGGGAGAAGATTTAAGTTAAATTAGGGAGACAAGTGCAGTCTCAATCAAGTGCCCTAAAATAAAACTAAAGATTTAAGAAATGTAGAAATATTCTATATGTTTTGGCTGTTGGTAGTTGTTGTATGATGAGGTCTGTAGAAGACCTAATTTGGCTTTTGTTTTTAGTATATTAAGCAGATAATTAAGTAACTCTAGTATGGATCTTTATAAAGTATCTATAGAGAACTAAAGATTACATGCTTGCATATCAAAGATCAGATTTATTAGAGATCATAAAGTAATATGATCCTAAGTTTGTTGGATGCTAATACGGTATAAGATCCACTTTAGGCTACATCTTCTATTGGTTGGAGAGCTTTACATGTAAAAGCGTTAACCAAACAATTGTAGCTCATTAGCCATGACAACATAAATAGTAGCACACTAAAGGGGCATCCAATCATAAAAAAAAGATTGTGAAGCCTTGTTACATAAAGTTTATCGTGACAAATAGTTCGCAATAAAGTATTTAGTAGTAACATGAGTTCTAAAAAGTCAAGCATATTGACATAGAATTCTTAGTTGTGAAAGAAAGTGTTTTGTGTTGATAAAATTTCAGTAGAGCATATTACAATAGACTCTAAATGTGGATCCACCAATTATTATTCAATGCCCAATTTTATGAGCTAGCTACTCATGTGGGTGTTATATGGTTTTAGAATACTTTAGTATAGTGGGAGTCTATCTTTATTACTCTTTAAGATTTTCAAGACATTTTAATTTGGATAATTCAGTTTTCTGTAAAATAAAATTCATTGTGAATTCACTTAAGTTAATATTTTATTTTGTAATATTTTACATTATGGATTGATCTCACTAAAGATTAAAGTTGGATCAGTTGGAAATAGACATGATGTTGATCACATTTTCATGTAATTTCCATGCTACTCATGTGATACCCGAGCTTCTCACTACTCATGTGTTAATATAATTTAATTTGTGTTATGTGAATTTTATAACTATATGATAATTATGTGACAATTAAGTGATAATAATATGGCAATTATGTGAAAATTATTTTTACAATTTATTTATCTTTACATTTTATTTGGGACATTCGTGACAAAAATCGTGACAATATGTGAATATATATGTACATAAATATTTACGTACATTAATTTGGATATATATAATTAAATTATTTTATTTGTATAAATATATTATTTCTTAATTATTAAGTATCACACGTATTCTCGTAAGAATAATAGTGGGTAAAAAAATGTACACGTATGTATTATATCTTAGCTATTAACTATTGCACGTATATTCGTAATGGATAATAATAATAATAATAATAATAATAATAATAATTAAATTTGCAATATGTGGCATAATTATCAACGCATAAGTCACTTGGTTAAAAATTGTACGCGTAGGTGCATTGTTGGGCATTCAAATTACATTCCATGTTTAACAATAATAATATAATAAAATTCCTAATAATAAATACTTACTAAATATAGAAAGTTGGGTGGTGAATCACCACTTACCACCGACTTACCTTGCCTCACGTTATATATGTATGTGGAAGGGTTAGATAACCCATTTGGGCTGTAAGTGAGGGAAGCAGCCGATAGTAACGGCGAAAAAAAAGAGAGAGAGAGTAAGAGAGGAGGGAAAATGTGCCGGAACTAAAAGGAAGGAATTAGTTGTAGTTCTTCACGAGATTTATATTACTATCGGAGTTCAGGTAAATAGAAGTCCAACTACAATGCATAAACATGCTATTTATGAATTATTTGTTATTAATATATGATAATTATGTTATGAATTATTTGTGATTAGTTTAATTATGTTATGAATTATTTGGGATTAATTTGTGATACAAGCTGTGGATTTATGTGATTTGGGAAAAGTATGGTTCATATTAAACAATATTATTTGTAAATTATTTGTGATAAATTTGCAATACAAGTTGTGAATTTATATGATTTGAAATAATATCATTGTCCTATATAGATTTGTGTGAACAGAAACTATTGAATATAGATCTGTATGATCTGAGAAGATATTGTGTGATTCGAGATAAAGTTGTTATTCTAAAAAGGGATCGTGTGATCCAAGGTGAAATTATTACTCTATAAATGGACTTAAGTGATTGGGGTGAAGTTGTTGTTTCAGAAGTGGATTTGTGTGAATTGAAGTTAAGTTGTTGCTTTATTGTAATTAAATGTTGATATTGATGTCGTAAATGGTATATGATGCATATTTAAATGCCCTGGTTGCATACTATGCATAATCATGGAAAGTATTTTCCCCAAAATTAATAAGATACTAATGGTATGTGCGACCACTATATATGCATCTCTGTCAGGGTTCGAAAAAATTATTTCCGACACTTTATTCTGAGTTTGGAAAAATCATTCTCGGCACTTGATATATTTGGGTTCGGAAAAATTGTCCCCATTGAACTCATTTGAGGTGCATATCTTAAGTGTGTCGTGGGGATCCCGTAATGTGAATAGTTTTCAAAATAAAAGATACCAACTAGAGGAACTAAGAAATAGGCGATAGAGAACTAAATGCATTTTCATGCGCTGACATGCATGATTTCTACTTACTGAGATTTTTGTCTCACTAGTTTATGCATTGTAGGTGAGCCTGTTGATGATTGAGTTTGTGATGTGACTGTGCAAGCTGTGGAGCTCCTACAGGATTTTGAGCGGATGTACATAGATGACGACTTGTTGGGCTAGGCTGTGGGCTTATTTTATTTCCGCTGATATTTTATTATGTAATATAATAAGTATTATCACAAGTTTGTGTGGGTTGAAGCGGTGTCAGAAACCAGTTACTTATGTTGAACTGGTGTGATGGTTTTGGTTATAAATACATTATGTGGAAAAAAAATATGCAATTTTTATAATGATGATATGTATGTTACTTAGTAATTGAATTATAAGTTATGTAAGTCGGGTCGTGTCAAAGTGGTATCAGAGCACGGTTTGGGTCCTGCAGACTGTCTATGTACATAAGTTCATTCATTGGGAGCGCAACTTTGCGAGTAAGTGTTGTTTTTATTCTATGTTACTAAGTGTTTTATAAATTATATTGGCCATGTGATGTAGGACTTGTAGTTGGTAGACAAAATGAAAAGGATTATAGGTGAAAGTTCGGAAAGGGATAGAACTGCTGAGCAAGCAGCACCTACTGAAGGAAATAATCATGATGGGGTGATTACTCGACTGATGGAACTGGTAGAGCGCCAGTCCTAATAGATACAACAATTGACTCAGTAGAGAGATGTGGGTGGACAACCAGAGGGTAATGCTAATCAGGATAGACATCAAGTAGAACGTGTGGAAATGGTTTGTGATAGGTTTCGAAAGCTGAGCCCTCCAATATTTGAGGATGCAGCAGACCCCACAGATGCAGAGGAATAGTTACGCACAGTGAAAAACATGTTTCAATATAGTAGAATTCCAGATGGGGATAGAGTGTTGTGTGCTTCTTTCATGTTACGAGGAAGTGCAGGCC
Organism: Pogostemon cablin; assembly: GCA_023678885.1. Classification (NCBI taxonomy): domain Eukaryota; kingdom Viridiplantae; phylum Streptophyta; class Magnoliopsida; order Lamiales; family Lamiaceae; genus Pogostemon; species Pogostemon cablin. Next base: position 32,488,016 of record CM042965.1, on the reverse strand, counting down.
ACTGGTGGGATACGATTAAAAGTATAGAGGATGTCACGACTATGACATGGGAAAGGTTTAAGGAGCTTTTCAGAAACTAGTACTTTACGGCACCAGTAAGAGCCATGAAGATGAATGAGTTCATACAGTTGAGACAGGGTGGCATGTCAGTTACAGATTACCTTCGAAAATTTGAGTAGTTGTCAAGGTTTGCCAAACACATGGTGAGTACGGAGGTATTGAAAGTGGAGAGATTTGTGAAAGGTTTAAGGCCTGAACTTTACAGAGATGTGAGTATGGTGGGACTGCATGGAGCAATATACTCACAAAGTTGTGGAAAGGGCCCAGATTGCTGAACAAGCGGAGATGAGAATCAGACAAGCGCAGGTTATCAGACGCCAATTTTAACAGAAACCAATGCAGCAGTTTGGGAGAAATGATAAGAGGCCGATGCCATTCCAGAGGCCGATGCCAAATGTTCAAGTGGATCAAGGACAGAGACAAGTAGAATCAAACAAGTGTCCCAAATTCGATCAGGGTAAGGTGCCACCAGCGCCGCCACTACCCATATGCCCTAATTGTCTTAGATCACATGGTGGGGAGTGTCAAATTCCTCCCAGAACTTGTTACACATGCGGTAAAAAAGGACATGTGACTACTACTTATCCTAAGAAAGGGAAGCAGGGACAGCAGAGAAGAGCTCCAGCAAGGGTGTACACTTTGACGCGGGAGGAGGCTGATGCGAATCCCTCAGTTGTCACGGGTAAGTTCTCTATTTTTGGCACTTCTACATGTGTGCTATTTGATTCTGGAGCAACACATTCATTTATATCCACCATGTATGTGAGGAAGTTGGGTGGAACATCTAACTTGATAGAAGCTAATTATGAGGTGATGATACCTTCTGGTGAGTCAAAGCAAACCAATCAACTTTTTTGAGGTTGTGTTATTTCTATTGAAGGAAGACAACTCCTTACTAATTTAATTGTGTTAAGTATTAATGATTATGATATCATATTGGGTATGGATTGGCTGCCAAAGTACGGTACTACAATAGATTGTCAGAAAAGAGTATTACTTTTCAGCCATTGGGTGGAGAACCATTCACTTTTGTTGGGATCAAGAAGAATTTTAGATTTCCTGTTATATCAGCAGCAAAAGCACAGTGGTTGTTGGAAAGTGGTTGTGAGGGGTATCTGGTGAGCGTAATGAATGTTGAGGGGCAACAATGTCCAGTTCTCGGTAATGTACCAGTAGTTCAGGAATACCAGAAGGTATTTCCAGATGATCTTTCAGGTTTGCCACCAGATCGAGAAATAGAGTTTGTTATTGAGCTACAATCAGGAACGACTCTTATATCTAAAGCGCCATACAGGATAGCACCAGTTGAAATGAAAGGATTGAAGATACAGTTACAAGAATTGCTAGATAAAGGATTCATCAAACATAGTTTCTCACCTTGGGGGCACCAGTTCTTTTTGTTCGTAAGAACGATGGCACATTAAGGATGTGCATCGATTATCGGGAGCTCAAAAAAGTTACCATCAAGAATAAGTATCCATTGCCTCGTATTGATGATCTGTTTGATCAACTACAAGATGCATCTATCTTTTCAAAGATTGATTTGCATTCGGGGTATCATCAGTTGAAGATCAAGGAGGAAGATATCCCAAAAACTGCATTCAGCACAAGGTACGGGCACTATGAATTCTTAGTGATGACATTCGGTCTGACGAATGCTCCAGCAGCATTTATAGATTTGATGAATAGAGTATTTCAGGAATTTCTTGATAAGTTCGTGATTGTGTTTATCGATGATATTTTGATTTACTCTAAGAATAAGGAGGATCATACTTTGCACTTGAGAAAGGTGTTAGAGATTTTGAAGGAGAAGCAGTTGTACGCAAAGTTCAAGAAGTGTGAATTTTGGTTAGATCAAGTTGTTTTTTTGGGCCACGTGGTATCTGGAGAAAGAATTTCGGTAGATCCAAACAAGGTGAAAGCAATCTATGATTGGCCACAACCCTCAAATCCCACTGAGGTTCATAGATTTCTTAGATTGGCGGGATATTATCGAAGGTTTGTTGAAGGATTTTCTAAGATTGCTTCACCATTAACATAGTTGACCAGGAAGAATGTGAAGTTCACATGGACGGAGGCATGTGAACAAAGTTTCCAAGAATTGAAGAGACAGTTGACATCAGCACCTATTTTAACTATACCTACGGAGACATGAAACTTCAAGGTTTACAGTGATGCTTCAAAGAATGGTCTTGGGTGTGTATTGATGCAGAATGAAAAAGTGATAGCGTATGCATCCAGACAGTTAAGGGAGTACGAGATGAATTACCCAACTCATAATTTAGAGTTAGCCGCATTGGTGTTTGCACTCAAGATTTGGAGGCATTATCTGTATGGGGAACGTTGTGAAATCTATACTGATCATAAGAGTTTGAAGTACTTTTTCACTCAGAAAGAGTTGAATATGAGGCAAAGAAGATGGTTGGAATTGGTGAAGGATTACGACTGTGTTATCAATTATCATCCGAGAAAAGCCAATATGGTTGCTGATGCATTGAGCCGAAAGGCAACACAGAGTATAGCTGCTATGACCATAAATCAGAAACTAGAGTTGCTTGATTTGCAAAGAATGGGTGTGGAGACCATTCAGGAAGGATCATTGGAAGCAAAGATGGCAACTTTGACACTTCAACCAACCTTGATGGATAAGATTCGACAGGTCCAACAGAAGGATAAGTTGTTTGACAAGATAAAGAATGATATCAGCTCTGGAAAGTCTTCTGACTTCCAATTAAGAGAAGATGGTGTGATTTATTATCGAGGTCGATTATGTCTACCTGAAGTGGATGACATTCAGAAAGAAGTGATGGCAGAAGCTCATTCGACACCGTACTCTGTACATCCAGAAGCTACTAAGATGTATAGAGATTTGAAGTCACATTATTGGTGGCCAGGGATGAAGAGAGATGTCGCTCAGTATGTGGAGCAATGTTTGACTTGTCAGCAGGTCAAAGCCGAGCATCAGAGACCAGCAGGAACTTTATAGCCTTTATTTATTCCAGAGTGGAAGTGGAAGAATATCACGATGGATTTTGTTATTGGGCTACCGAAGACAGTGAAAGGTCACGATGCCATTTAGGTTATCGTGGATCGATTGACTAAGTCAGCTCATTTTCTTCCTATTTGATCTACGTATTCCATGGATCGTTATGCCCAGCTATATATACAAGAGATTGTCAGACTCCATGGAGTACCACTTACCATTGTATCAGACAGAGATACGAGATTCTTGTCTGCTTTCTGAAAGAGTCTACATAAGGCGTTGGGGACACAGTTATCTTTCAGCATAGCATTCCATCCACAGACTGATGGTCAATCGGAGCGTACAATACAAATCTTTGAAGATATGTTCAGAGCATGTGTGTTGGATTTTCAAGGTCAGTGGAGTAAATTTTTGCCTTTAATAGAGTTCTCGTACAACAATAGTTATCAGTCTACTATCGGGATGGCTCCATATGAAACATTGTACGGGAGAAAGTGTAGATCTCCAGTACATTGGGATGAAGTTGGAGAAAGGAAACTTTTGGGTCCAGACTTGATTCGTGAAATTTCAGAAGCTGTTACACGTATACGAGAGAAGATGAAAGTAGCTCAGGATTGGTAGAAGAGTTATACAGACAAACGAAGAAGGGAATTGGAATTTGAAGTGGGTGATCAGGTATTCTTGAAAGTATCTCCAATGAAAGGGATAATGCGATTTGGAAAGAAAGGAAAACTAAGTCCAAGATATGTTGGTCCATTCACTATCATTGAGGAGTTGGCAGCGTTGCCTATAAGTTGGAGTTACCGGCATCGATGTCTAGAGTACATGACGTGTTTCATATGTCTGTGTTGAGAAATTATATTCCAAATCCATCTCATGTTCTCAGGCAGGAACCAGTTGAGTTGAAAGAAGATTTGAGTTATGAGGAAGTACCAGTTGAGATCTTATGGCGAAAAGTGAAGAAGCTCAGAAATAAAGAAATATCATTAGTAAAGGTATTATGGAGGAACCAACTAGTTGAGGAGGCTACTTGGGAAAGAGAAGATGAGATGATGGCTAAATATCCAGACCTCTTCAGGTAAGTAAATTTCGAGGATGAAAGTTTTATAAGGTGGGGAGGATGTCATACCCGAGCTTCTCACTACTCATGTGCCAATATAATTTAATTTGTGTTATGTGCATTTTATAACTATGTGATAATTATGTGACAATCAAGTGATAATAATGTGGCAATTATGTGAAAATTATTTTTACAATTTATATATCTTTACATTTTATTTGGGACATTCGTGACAAAAATCGTGACAATATGTGAATATATATGCATAAATATTTACGTGCATTAATTTGGATATATATAATTAAATTATTTTATTTGTATAAATATATTATTTCTTAATTATTAAGTATCACATGTGTTCTCGTAAGAATAATAGTGGGTAGAAAAATATATACGTATGTATTATATCTTAGCTATTAAGTATTTCACGTATATTTGTAATGGATAATAATAATAATAATAATTAAATTTGAGGTATGTGGCGTAATTATCAACGCATAAGTCACTTGGTTAAAATTGTACGCGTAGGTGCATTGCTGGGCATTCAAATTACATTCCATGTTTAACAATAATAATATAATAAAACTCCTAATAATAAATACTTACTAAATATAGAAAGTTGGGTGGTGAATCACCACTTACCACCGACTTACCTTGCCTCACGCTATATATGTATGTGGAAGGGTTAGATAACCCATTTGGGTTGTAAGTAAGGGAAGCAACCGATAGTAACGACGAAAAAAAAGAAAGAGAGAGAGAGGAAGAGAGGAGGGGGAACGTGCCGGAACGAGAAGGAAGGAATTAGTTGTAGTTCTTCATGAGGTTTATATTACTATCGAAGTTCAGGTAAGTAGAATCCCAACTACAATGCATAAACATGTTGTTTATGAATTATTTGTGATTAATATGTGATAATTATGTTATGAAGTATTTGTGATTAGTTTAATTACATTATGAATTATTTAGGATTAATTTGTGATACAAACTATGGATTTATGTGATTTGGGAAAAGTAGGGTTTATATTCAACAATATTATTTGTAAATTATTTGTGATAAATTTGCAATACAAGTTGTGGATTTATGTGATTTGAAATAATATCATTGTCCTATATAGATTTGTGTGAACAGAAACTATTGAATATAGATCTGTATGATCTGAGAAGATATTATTTATAAGGATCTGTGTGATCCGAGATGAAGTTGTTATTCTAAAAAGGGATCGTGTAATCCAAGGTGAAATTGTTACTCTATAAATGGACTTAAGTGATTGGGGTGAAGTTGTTATTTCAGAAGTGGATTTGTGTGAATTGAAGTTAAGTTGTTGCTTTATTATGATTAAAAGTTAATATTGATGTCGTAAATGGTATATGATGTATATTTAATTGTTCTGGTTCCATACCATGCATAATCATGGAAAGTATTTTTTTCAAAAATAAATAAGATACTAATGGTGTGTGTGACCACTATATATGCATCTCTGTCTGGGTTCAGAAAAATCATTCCCGACATTTTATTTTGAGTTCGGAAAAATCATTCTCGGCACTTGATATATTTGGGGTTCGAAAAAATCATCCCCATTGAGCTCATTTGGGGTGCATATCATAAGTGTATCGTGGGGATCTCGCAACGTGAACAATTTTCAAAATAAAAGATACCAACTAGAGGAACTAGGAAATAGGCGATAGAGAACTAAATGTATTTTTATGTGCTGACATGCATGATTTCTACTTAATGAGATTTTTGTCTCACTAGTTTATGCATTGTAGGTGAGCATGTTGATGATTGAGTTTGTGATGTGACTGTGCAAGCTATGGAGCTCCTACAGGATTTTAAGTGGATGTACATAGATGGCGACCTGTTGGGCTAGGCAGTGGGCTTATTTTGTTTCCGCTGATATTTTATTATGTAATATAATAAGTATTGTCACAAATTTGTATGGATTGAAGCGGTGTCAGAAACCAGTTATTTATGTTGAACTGGTGTGATGGTTTTAGTTATAAATACATTATGTGGAAAAAAATTTGCAGTTTTTATAACGATGATATATATGTTACTTAGTAATTGAATTATAAGTTATGTAAGTCGGGTCGTGTCAACTCACCATATTTGATCTATGTCATTGAGTAAATTGATATTGGTGATTGCCCGAGTATAACCATGATTTGTAATGTGGTGAATGACATGGTAGTTCCATATTAGTATATGAGATGGACCAGATTGTTAAATATAGCTTAAAGAGGAATAGCATAAAGTTGCGCAGCTAAGGACTGTTGATATAATTGCTTTGGGAAAATATATAGCCCAAGTGGTAGATTGTTAGGAAATTTTTAATTTCCATTATAATCTAATTGTGGGCAATATATTATTATGAAATTATATTAGCTATTTCATTATTTTATGGACTTAATTAAGTGATCCAATTAAGGTGAAAAGTCCATGGGCTATAATAATAAATAATATGGGCCAATTGAGTAGATACTCAATACTACATAACTAAGGTGTAGTTGTGTAGTATATAAAGGCTCACAGGTTATGGTACCCAATAGACTAAGCCGCACATAGTTCTCTCTTCTCCCCATCGGGAGGGATTACTACGGTCCTCATAAAGGAATAAGGAGGTTTAGTTGAGGATGGCCGTAATACCTACCGATCTTCGAGTTCGTATTCCGCCTAAAGAACTCATTGGATCAGATACGATTCCCCGTTAAATTTAGATCTCATTAATCATAATAGGATTAAGGATTTAATGGATTTATGAATTTATTTCCTCCCTCCGTCCCGCCCAAACGTCACCGATTACTTTTTGTGCATAGATTAAGGAGTATTATTATTTTATATATAGTGAGTAATTGTATTAGTAATGAGTGGTGGGTAAATGAGAACATTTGAATGGGACACCCAATATAGTAAAATGAGGACCTTTCGGTGGGACGGAGGGAGTATAATTTTAAGGTGTTATATTATAATGATATTTCTTTTTAGAAAAGTGAACAATTATGTGGTGTGAACTAATGAAAAAGAACTTAATAATTTTCAAAAGAAATAATATTTTAATAAAATGTGATACAATTAATAGACAAAAATTAAAATTTGTTCTAGTAAATTATATCATAAATAATACCCATTATAAATATGAAAAGAGTAAAATTTTGTTGTACTTAATTGCATTTTGATTTGGTTGGTTGAAAAGTGAATTTTTTTTTAAAAAATAATAATATTAAAAAAAGCCTTTCTGTAAAATAATTCTAGTGTCGTTCATTCTCAATATCCGTATCTTTATATATAATAAAGCACACTTTAAAAGTCAAAATTAGACCAAAATTTTTTTATCATTTTAATCTACCTAATTTAGCTTTGGTAATATTAAATCTTGGCCCTTCATTAGTTATAGTAACATCTCATCCCTTGATTGTAATTATTAATTTTTAACAACATCTCATCCATTTATTTTGTTTTTTATATTATCTCATCCACTCATTTCTTGGCTCCCATAATATATGAGTATATGTTTAAGTAATTTTTTTATGTGAATTCATAATATTATTTGGACAATCTTTATCTTCATTGTTGTAATATTTTATTTATTTTATATATTATTATTATTATTTTTATTTTATTTCATCTATTCATTTTTTTGGCCTCCCATAATATATATATGTCAAGTGATTATTTATATATCTAAGTAATTTTATTTTATTTACATGAATTCATAATATCATTTGTACAATTTTTATCTTTTATTTATATATTTTTATTTTATTGTCTTTTTATATATCTAAATTATTTTTTAAATTTCTTTTTAAAGGTACATTATTTTTTATTATATGAACTCATATATTTAAATTATTAATTGATATCATTTATACAATCTTTATCTTTATTGTTGTAATATTTTATTTACTTTGTATATTATTAATTTCATTGTCCAAAATATTTTCTTATGTTAAAAACTTATTTTAATTTTAAACTTTGCCTAAAATATAATTAATTCAATATTAAAAGAGATTTATATATATTTAATTAATAATAAAATATTTTAAATAAAATATTAATTTAAACAATAAATAAATATAAATATGGATAAAAATGAATATTAAATAAGTACGAGTAACCCGCGAATTTTGATAAATGGGTATGAGACGGGTACGGGTATGATAATAAATTTTTTTAATGGGGCGGGTACATATACAGGTATTTAATAAACGAATACGAGTATAAGTACCCCAAAAAATATGGGTATACTGCTGATCGTCGCTATTTTCACCTAAATTTTAGTGTCTTTTTGCATTGTTTTCGTGCTATTTTATCCGTATTTTATGTGTTATTTGGTTGTGTTATGTATTTTAATGGAAATATGTGTGAATGAGCTTAAACGTATGTAAAACAGGTGAAAATGGAGTAAAAATTAAACGAGAACTGAAACGAGCAAGAAACAGGGCCGACGGGACCCAACTCGAGTTGCAAGGTGCAATTCGACTTGCATCTCGAGTTGAGAGAAGGTCGAGTTAGGGTCCAAAAATTGTCCAGTGAGCTTACTCGAGTTGCAAGGTCCAACTCAACTTGCAACTCGAGTCGAGCTAGGAGCAGGGTAGGTGCAGAAATTATACAGTGAGCCAACTCGACTTTCAAGCTGCAACTCGAGTTGCTAGCTCGAGTCGAGTTGCCTTCTGTGGGATTTTCAATTTCAGAGTCTCGTAACACAACCGAACAGGTGGGTACATGAGTTGTCAACATGAGTCGAGCTGGTTTAACTCGAGTTACACTCCATGTAACTTGACTCAAGTTGCATGTTTTTGGGCCAAAAATCTAGATTTTCACCTGCCAATGTATGTAAGTGTGTGTAAAAAGCCCATTTGATGTTAAATTCGTTGCCCAACTTGAAGAGGGCATAAATAGTCTCAAGTTCAACATTTCAAGAGAGATTAGATATTCCACACAAGTGTTTCACTTCTACACCTAGATCACACACCATTTCCTTCAATTCACACCATCCCTCTCATCCATTCTTCATCCATCCATCTACACTTGATCCCCTCCATCAAATCCACCATCCAAGTGATCAAGGAAGTAAGGGAGAGTGAAGCTTACAAGAAGAAAAAGGAGATCTCAATTGAAACACTTCAAAGGGGGAATCTATTTCTAATTTTTGTGAACTTCTTTATAGATTTTTCATGGGATTTGTAGATACAATTGTCTATGTTGTTTTCTCTAATACTATGATAGACTAATCTCCTTTGTGAGATTAGCTCCATGATTGGTGTTTGATAATTTAGTTTTTATGCAAATTGATTTTAATCTTGAATGAGCTTTATGTTATTTCTATCATTGATTGTTAATTGCTTGATGTGTATGATTGATATGTGTGATTAATCGTCATGGGCATGTGATTAGATTGGTAGATCAATTATATGCTTAGGATAGTTCATTGAAACATTTCATCATACACTTCATGTGCATTAATTTAGAATGAGATAGGTATATCCTTCTAGATTTGAAACCATTTGATAGAACAATTTGATTAGCTTAATCGAGAGATTAGTTAATTAGATGAGGAGACCCAAGCCATTAGTGAATTCATAGTACCTTAAAAGAGAATATTGCCTATGATTTAGTACCTAATTAGGGAACTCGTAGAGTAATTAGTACCTATTGGGAGGTGTTCGCTATGGTCTTGATCCTTTGTGCTTTTGGGAGCATTATTGAGGGCCTACATCCTATCCATCTTGGTAGAGAGTTTAGGTGGAATTAGTGATCACACCTATGACATGTCCATGATAGATTATAATCAATTGCATGATTACTTTGTTATCTATGCCATGATTGTTGCTAATCTTGCATCATTTGGAACTCATTTATCTTTCATTCATTTATTTCTTATTTCTTGCATTAGTTTAATTGCATTCATTTACATCTTATCCTCTTTTTCGATCGTCCTTATAAAATCACGATAAATCACGACCAATCAAATGGCGTCGTTGTTGGGGAGGTAACAGTCGCTAGTAGTTTGATGAATGATTGTTTAGAGTGGTCTTAATAAGGACATTTTTTTAATTTTTGCATCTTATATTTGCTTTAGAAAATTTTGTTCAAATTTTTCTTTCTCTTGTAGGTGCATACATTGAGAAGGAGGAAGAAGGTGAACAAGCCCAAAAATATGAGCTACATGGATATTATTCGAAATATGGCGAATAGTGGTGTTCTTCCCACTATGAACACACAAGGAAATTTTCAAGGATTTCAAATGCCAAATGGTGCACCAAACTTGCAACCGGATTTCAGAGTACAAGTGCCTAATATGAAATTCCAACAACAAGGTTATGGAGATTTTGGAGTTTCTCATCAAATGTGTCAACAAGTATACCCTCGAGGTGTGGATGATGTTTTTCAAGGAAAATTTTCTAGAAATGAAGAAAGAAATCAACCACAACTATGGGGAGATTTTCAAGACTCCAACACCTCTTATTTCGCCCAACGTGACTACAAAGAGAAGCGTAGAGATGAGTTGATTGAAAAGATTATGGAGCGCATGGAGAGGGAGAAGAAATATAATGAAGAGTGGAAGGATCAAATGGGAAATTAGTGTGAAATGGTGATCAATAAAATCGTAGCATACGGTGCTAGATTGGATTCCATTGAGCACTTAGTTAGTCAAGTTGTGTCCACCATGGAGAGACTTCAAGAAGAGAACATGAACAAGCCTTCTATCTGTGGAACAAAGAGAGAATGCACGGTCATTAAGGATAGAAAAGAGGCTAGTTTGGGGTTGATAAGGTTATGACGGAGAAGAGAGAAAGAGTTCCTAAATGGGTGAAAGCCAAAGAGTTAAAAGAAGAGTTGAAGGGTGAATTCGAAAGATTTGTCGAGTCTCTTGAATTGATGGTTGAGAAAGTAAAGCTTCGAAACCAAGAAGAGATTCATGCACTTATGGAAGAAAAAAACATCCCAAAACTAAGATCATGTACTCCACTCCACATAAGAAAAAACCTTCTCATTCTATTGAAATTTCAAACTCTTTTAAGAATTTTCATGATTTTATTGATAAAAACTTGTTTGTTGAAAACTATAGGGAAAGGATTGCAAGAGGGCACCAACACTTGTCAATGCCCGAATTCTTACCGGGGGATGTGGTTGAAGTTCAGAATACATATAAAGCCCCATGGAAAAAGTGGAACAAGTGGAAAGGGTCATTCCTTGTGAAGAACACATTTGGAGAACAATTGCTTGAATTATTCAACAAGAAAGGGCACGTTCTTGTGGTTAAGCGGGAGAGCACAAGGCACTACTTCAAGAAGAGAGGGCACATTCTACATGAACAAGCCTTCTACCTGCAGAACAAAGAGAGAATGCATGGTCGTTAAGGATAGAAAAGAGGCTAGTTTGGGGGTTGATAAGGTTATGACGGAGAAGAGAGAAAGAGTTCCTAAGTGGGTGAAAGCCAAAGATTTGAAAGAAGAGTTGAATGGATAATTTGAAAGATTTGTCGAGTCTCTTGAAGTGATGGTTGAGAAAGTAAAGCTTCGAAACCAAGAAGAGATTTATGCACTTATGGAAGAAAAGAAACCTCCGGAAACTAAGTGTTAGATTTGTATACTAAAAGCCTTGCTTTTTGTATTGAACAATGTAATAACAATTTTATTTGAAATGAGAATCATATGATCAAACGTTTTTGCATTTTATAAATTGTTTATTTATATGTTTGTGCAAAAGTCCATTTACTTTATACTGTAGATAATATGTTGTGCGACAACACGCGAAAGATCATATTATCGGTTTCCTTATAAAGTATAAACAGATGCTCACAACCGAGATAGACGGGGACTATCTATCGGTATGGTTGTAGTGTGATTTGGAATTAGTTTGTCTTGACTATAGAATCACATTAGTGCACTTAGCGTGTATTGAGTAGGACCGCTTGAGATCGTTCGACTTGTACTGTCTATATAGAAGAACTTGATCTCTGTTATTATGGATGTCCATGCTCTTAATCCCTATACAATAACTTCGACACGTAGGGCAGTATGTATTTCTTTGATTCATCAATGGGTGAGATTTAAATGAATTAAATCAACAAACTCGGTGAGTTGGGAAGTAGTGCTGTCTCTATGGTGTGCTGTTGATTGTAGAAGGAATCCATGTCCGATTTAGGTTGATGATGTCCCCTTGAGGAGCTCATAAGGTTTATCATGTAAATCTTGCAAGTGGATTAATTTCCGGCATGATAAAAAGGTTGAGTGGTACTACTCTCGGATGAGATATTAATTAATTTGAGTTGTCAGTAACTTAATTAATTAATGGGCATTGAATATCTTAAACATGGGGAGATTATTGGGCTCATAATAAGAAGGAGCCCAGAACATAATTTGGGATTGGATGGGTAGTGCAGTAATAATATTTTAGTGGACTATATTATTATTATTATTGGATTTAATTAAAAGCTTTGGGCTAAGCTTGGTTAATTAAATCTGATTGAGGCCCAGCCCAATTTCTCCTCCTGGTCCCTACTGTAGCCCTTTATAATAGTCTGCTCAGCTCCTGGATGCCCTAAGAATTGAGAACGCCGTTCTTTTGTCTAAAAAGTGGTTAGGAGCAGATTGAGTGATCCTGCAGACTGTTGACCACACAACAACAGGATTAGACTAGGGTAATACAGTAGAAGAACAAGAGGTAGTTCTTCTCAGATATTCATCCTCTACTCCAATCCAGAAGACAGGTATTGATTTATGCTTCCGTTGTTTATTAATTACTTGTTTTCTTTTCAAATCGTGTTCACCATAAGATCCAATTGCCAACACTAAGATCATGGACTCCACTCCATACAAGAAAAAACCTTCTCATTCTATTGAAATTTCAAACTCTTTTAAGAATTTTCATGATTTTATTGATAAAAACTTGTTTGTTGAAAATTGTAGGAAAAGGATTGCAAGAGGGCACCAACACTTGTCAATGCCCGAATTCTTACCGGGGGATGTGGTTGAAGTTCAAAATGTATATAAAGTCCTATGGAAAAAATGGAACAAGTGGAAAGAGCCATTCCTTGTGAAGAACACCTTTGGAGAACAATTGCTTGAATTATTCAACAAGAAAGGCCACGTTCTTGTGGTTAAGCGGGAGAGCACAAGGCTCTACTTCAAGAAGAAACCTATGACGGTGCCTAAGGACTATTCTAGACCACCATGAGCTTGAAAATATTGTCCGGCTTGAAGACGTTAAACTTAGCACTAGATGAGAGACAATCCATCATTATCTTTATTGCTTTATTTAGTGCTTTCAATAAGGATTGTGGATTTGATATTATTTTGCATTTTGGCCTTGTAGGTGGATTGTGCTTATGAGAAAATGCACATTGAAGAAAGGAGAAGTGCTTTATGAATTCAAATAGGAATGTCGCACCATTTGTTGCAAACTTAATTCTCGACTCTTGTCTCGAGTTAAGTTTGGGGGGGCTAGTGCGTGGTGGAGTACCTTGAGAGTTGTGATGCATATGATTCTCCACAAGAAGATCATTGATATAAACTACAAGGGTAAGTCTCACCACTTTTTGCAAACTTAAGTCTCAACTCTTATTTCGAGTTAAGTTTGGGGGGAGAGTGAGTGGTGTAACTCACCCCTTGAGTGTGATTCTTGTAAAATTTGGTCAATTTTAAAATTTTTCTGATGAGTTTGGGCATGATTTTGGTACGATTAGTTGTGTTGAAGTGCATGATAGTCCTTATTTTATTGCAATTGTTGAGCTAATAGTTTTTGATTAGTTTTGAGCATAGTTGAAATAGAGAAGTGTAGTGGAAGTACGAATTGAGCCTGGAGATCAAATCGAGGGTCGTGATGTATCTATTCGGAAGCTCGTGCCAACCATTTCCACTATCAAAGCCTTTCGAAGGGAGTTTACTTTACATCTCATCACTTCTATTTGCTTGACATTAATTAATATTGATTTGGATTGTGTTGGATTATCATGCTACTTCATATGTTATGTTTGTGGGAGGTTTACTTTCGTAATCTAGGATTTCCTTTTCAATTAAGGATGGGATGTTTGTGAGCTCATTTGATTATGGATGCTATGAATGTGTGCTTAATTGTCTTATGGTGGTGATTTTTGTTTTGCATGTTATGTGTTTTTGTGTTGTTTCTTGTTTGGTGTGTTTTCTTTTATATTTTGTGTATTTTCATTTTTGTCTAGTGGAGTTTTGGTGGTTTGTTTTGGGATGTCATGGGTCATTTTTGGATGTGATTGATGACATGTTGTTGTGATAAGTGATGACAATTTATGATTAAGAATCTCTACACTTTCGAATTGTGATATATTTTATTTAACTTGTTCAATTTTGAGATGAATGTGGTGTAATAAGTCCTTAAGGTCCGAGCATAAGCTTGTGAGCGTTTGAGCCTCAACCGCGCATACATGCTATTTCTTCATGAGTGGATCGGTTGTGTTTGATAAGCTATAACTTGCTCAAGGACTATAGGAACGAGCCTGATTAGTGGAGATTAGTGATATTAGGCCATCCTTGTTATTTATAGTCATTGCCAAATATTTTCATACCATGAACATCATCCCTAGTCAACCACTTTGAGCTTATAAGCCTATTTCTTGTGAATTTAGCACATTACAAGCCTTGATTACCCAAATGAGCCTTATATAGTTACCCTTTTGTGTGAGTAATTGAGGAGATGGTAGCTAGAAAGGATTGATTGAATAACAAAAGAAGTGGTAAACAAGTAAGAAAAATGATGAAAAGAGCAAAAACAAGAATGCACATGCAACCTAAAAATAAGAAAATGAGCAACGCAACAACAAGATGCTCAAGAAAATAAAAGTCCAAAGAAGGAAGCATGCATCATAAGAAGCTCAATCCAAAGGAATGATGATGAATAGTGCTTATGACTAACAAAGATAAAAAGAAAGAAAAGAAAAGTGGAGAAATGGAAGAAAGTTGCTACCTCTTCGATTGCTTGCACATGATTAGTCACTTTTATCCAAATTCTTCCTACCTTACCAAAGAACTTATCATTACATCCTTAATGAAAGACCTTTTTGATCATTGATCAAAACTTTGGAGGTTTGTGAATGTAGTCCACAAGCAAGCTTATAGCGAGTTGAGTCAATCGATTAATGAGTGTTGTTTTACCTAAATCAAAGAGTGTTGAGTGAAATTGATATCCGTTGTGAGGCTTGGACTAAAAAGGGACTATATTACACTTTATCCTCTTTTGATTGAACTTGTTAATTCCTCATGTCATGAATCTAATGTTGTAGGATGACTTAGCATAGTTTGTAGTTATTATTGCTATCGATGTGTTATTGTTTATATTCGTTAGGTCTTTTCCTAGGTAAAAATTTCTCCTCTTGGTTTATCATTTTCGTCGCTATTAAATTTGGGGGTGATCGTCGCTATTTTCACCTAAATTTTAGTATCTTTTTATATGTGTTTTCGTATTATTTTATCCGTATTTTATGTGTTATTTGGTTGTGTTATGAGTTTTCATGAAAATATGTGTGAATGAGCTTAAACGTATGTAAAACAGGTGAAAATAGAGTAAAAATGGAATGAGAGCTGAAACGAGCAAGAAATGGGACCGACGGGACCCAACTCGAGTTGCAAGGTGCAACTCAACTTGCAACTCGAGTTGAGAGAAGGTCGAGTTAGGGTCCAAAAATTATCCAGTGAGCTTACTTGAGTCGCAAGGTCCAACTTGACTTGCAACTCGAGTCGAGCTAGGAGCAGGGTAGGAGCAGAAATTGTACAGTGAGCCAACTCGACTTGCAAGCTGCAACTCGTGTTGCTAGCTCGAGTCGAGTTGCCTTCTATGGGATTTTCAATTTTAGAGTCTCGTAACACAACCGAACAGGCGGGTACATGAGTTGTCAACACGAGTCGAGCTGGTTTAACTCGAGTTACATGGAGTGTAACTCGACTCGAGTTGCATATTTTTGGGCCAAAAATCTAGGTTTTCACCTGCCAATGTATGTAAGTGTGTGTAAAAAGCCCATTTGATGTTAAATTCGTGGCCCAACTTGAAGAGGGTATAAATAGTTTCAAGTTCAACATTTCAAGAGAGATTAGATATTCCACACAAGTGTTTCACTTCTGCACCTAGATCACACACCATTTCCTTCAATTCACACCATCCCTCTCATCCATTCTTCATCCATCCATCTACACTTGATCCCCTCCATCAAATCCACCATCCAAGTGATCAAGGAAGCAAGGGAGAGTGAAGCTTACAAGAAGAAGAAGGAGATCTCCATTGAAACACTTCAAAGGGGGAATCTATTTCTAATTTTTGTGAACTTCTTTATAGATTTTTCATGGGATTTGTAGATACAATTGTCTATGTTGTTTTCTCTAAGACTATGATAGGCTAATCTCCTTTGTGAGATTAGCTCCATGATTGGTGTTGGATAATTTAGTTTTTATGCAAATTGATTTTAATCTTGAATGAGCTTTATGTTATTTCTATCATTGATTGTTAGTTGCTTGATGTGTATGATTGATATGTGTGATTAATCGTCATAGGCATGTGATTAGATTGGTAGATCAATTATATGCTTAGGATAGTTCATTGAATCATTTCATCATACACTTCATGTGCATTAATTTAGAATGAGATAGGTATATCCTTCTAGATTTGGAACCCTTTGATAGAACATTTGATTAGCTTAATCGAGAGATTAGTTAATTAGATTAGGAGACTCAAGCCATTAGTAAATTCATAGTACCTTAAAAGGGAATATTGCCTATGATTTAGTATCTAATTAGGGAACTTGTAGAGTAACCTATTGGGTGGTGTTCGCTATGGTCTCGATCCTTTGTGCTTTTGGGAGTCTTATTGAGGGCCTACATCCTATCCATCTTAGTAGAGAGTTTAGGTGGAATTAGTAATTACTCATATGCCATGTCCATGATAGATTATAATCAATTGCATGATTACTCTGTTATCTATGACATGATTGTTGCTAATCTCATCCTTACATCATTTGGAACCCATTTATCTTGCATTCATTTATTTCTTATTTCTTGCATTAGTTTAATTGCATTCATTTTCATCTTATCCTCTTTTTCGATCATCTTTATAAAATCACGATAAACTTGAGATCGCTTAAACTCTAGTACCTTCCTCCCTATGGTTCGATAAATTCTTTAATTGGTCATCCCGACTATAACGACCAATCAACTGCTGGTTGCTATCTTTATTCCTACATGCTATAACTTTACACTTTTTATTTTTGTTTATTTCAAAATTTATGCACATAATAATATATAGTATAATATTAACACTCTTAAGGTACTGATTAGCCATTTTGTAGTTGGGATGACTAATTAAAGAATTTATCAAACCACAGGGAGGAAGGTACTAGAGTTTAAGCGATCTCGTATTTGTCATAATATTATAGAGATGATCATAAAGGGGTAGGATTAATCAAGAAATGACAATTAAACAATTAAATGATAAGATAAACAATGAGATAGATGAATGGAAGATGGATGAATGTTCTTGACAATTAAACAATTAAATGATAAGATAAACAATGAGATAGATGAATGGAAGATGGATGAATGAGCCAAGTAGATAGAGAATGAGACTAGCAATACTTAAAGTATGGAAAATCTAGGTATCATGCAACGAATTCATATATTTCATGGATTAATAACTAAGAGCCAACACGAATTCTACCTAAACTCCCTCTCGAGATGGATAGGATGTAGATCCTTTACAAGGTCTCAAAAAGGCTCTAAGGTTGGTTCTCAATCAAACAATTTTAACTAGGTACTAATCAATTAGAGAGTCCCTTCACACGATCAATTGACCTCTCGATCTAACAAATCACATGTTCTATCAAAGTGTTATAAATTCTAAAGGATTTCTCAATCTCTTTACAATTTATAATGCACTTGATGAAATGATTCACTTAATTATCCTAAGCATATAATTGATTTCTCAATCTAATCACATATCTAGAACAACTAAACACATAAGTCAACAAAACAAATCAAGCAATTAATAATCAATAATAGAAAATCAATTAACCCAATCAACATAATCATTCAATTGCAAATATCCAAAATTATCTAACACAATTCATATTGCTAATCTCACAAGGGAGATTAGCCTATCATATTAAAAAAAAATCAACATAGACATTAAGATCCTTACAAAACATGATAAACAATAAGGTTTCAATACAAAGTGTAGATGAAAACTCCCTTGGATGTCTCCAATGGTGATCTTCTTCTTCCCTTTGCAATCCTCATCTCTTCCTTGCTTCTCTAACTACTTGGATGGAGGATTTGATGGTGGGATGAGGGTAGATGGTACGTATGAAGAATGGATGAAGATGAAGGTGAAAAATGGAGAAAATGGTGTGTGATCTAGGTATAGGAGTGAAGCCCTTCAAAAATTTCTCCTCAAATATTGAACTATTGGGTATTTATACCCCTTGGGAAGCTTCTAGAAGGTTCTGAAATTTTTAGTAGCTTTTTACACAACACGAGTCGTGCTCTGCAACACGGCCACAAGGTGGCCGTGTTGGGTGAATTGATGTCGCTGCACGGCCAAGACTTACAGGGCCGTGTTATGCAACACGGCTCGTGTGCTGCAACACGGCTCGTGTGCTGTAACACGGGCACAGGGTGATCGTGTTGGATGAATTGATGATGGCACACGACCACTTCTTACAGGGCCGTGTTCCGTACACGATCCATGTTGGTGCATGCCTCTGTTTCCTTCATTGTTTTAACTCGTTCTCTCTCGTTTCAACTCCGAATTGAGATCCGTTATTTCCTACGTCTTCCTTATCATAGGTTTAAGTTTATTTACACACATTTCAATAAAAATACAAAACACAACCAAATAACACATAAATACGGATAAAATAATATGAAAATGGATATAAAAAGGCACTAAAATCTAGGTGAAAATATCACTCATTAGGTACCACAAAATTAAAAAATAGATTTTATGTTATATTTAATTAATAATAGTATACTAATTTTTAATAAAATATTAATTTAAAATGAGACGTGTACGAATACGGGTAATTCGGATATTAGTTTTCCAAAATAAGCGGATGCCTTACCCGTTATCATCTCTATTCCTACATGCTGTAACTTCTCACTTTTTTTATCTCAAAATATGCACATAATAATATAATAATACTTTTAGGTACCATAAATTACTACTTACTTTTTCCATAAAATTTATGCAAAGTGTTATAAATAATTACTTCTTTTTAGGAATGTAAAAATTATTATCTGACCAAAGGTAGTATATATATATATATATACATATATATATATACACATATATATAATACATTTAAAATTATATTTTAATCAAAAAAATTTTCAAATAAATTAAATAATTTAATCAATTTTCAAACCTTTAATCTCAAAGAATTATAATGTGATAATACTTCCGCCTATTTTAAAGGTGGTTATTACGTGAATTAATAAATTTTTTTGTGGGTATTTATTTATGCAAAGAGTAGTGAGTCATATGTGGGATCATTATACTAAAAGAAAAAAAAATTGATACATTCGGAGTTAACATCCAAAATAGTAAAATAAGGACCTTTTGGATGGACGGAGGAGTTATATGCAAAAATAAAATAAAATAAAAATAAAAATAAATAAATTAAATATCAATCATGTTCGTGCAACGCACGGGTTATGATTGCTAGTTTTTTTATATAATCATAAACAAGGAATTGACTTGAATCAATTTTATACTCCTTCTATTCCAATTTATATTTTGTTTTCCTTCTCACATACTATTAAATTTTATTATTAAAAAATAAATATTACTTTAATTTTCAATCTTAATTATAATTACAAATTTTATTACTCTTAACTAACATATATAACATATTTTATAATTTATTTATTTATTATTTAAGAAGGCTATATTATCCTTCAAATGTATCTACAGTAGCAGTGAAAATAAAGGTAGGCCATAGGAGTATATTTAAATTTTAATTATAATTTATCATATTCTTTATTTCTATATTTTTGCACTCCCTCCGTCCCACTGATACGTGTGTGTTTGTTTTTTATACATAGATTAAGGGATATAATATTTTAAGAGGTAGTGAAATGAGAGAAATAATATTTTAAGATAAAGTGGGTAATTGTATTTGTGTGATGTGCGGGCCCATGGAGAGGGAAATAAATAATTTGTGTGGGTCCCTTTTACCAAAAAGGAAAATACACACTTTGTATTGGAACGGACCAAAATGGCAAAACGCATACGTTTTTCAGTAGGACGGATGGAGTACTTTGTTTCGAAATAATTCTTTTTAAATGAAATCCTGAAATCTAAAGGAAAAATAAAAAAGAAAAAAGAAAAATCCCACATCATACTAATTATTTTAAAGTTAAAAAGGGTTTTGAGATGGGTACTTAATAAGTTGCAATAATAAAAACTCCGGTTCGAATTCTCTATATCATTTTTATACATTATTTTTGTGCCATGCATATAAATTAACAGAAATATTTAAATATACAGTATATCAACTCTTTAATTAATAAATTTTGAAATTAATAGTGTCACCGCATCACTAATCACTCCACTTTTAATTGGAGTTGAAAAAATTTTTGGCATTTGGATCTTATGGTTCACATGATAAGTTCGGGTTCCATGCAATTCTATATCATCGGAAGCAAGAATATAAAATCGAATTACCTTCACCAGGGTATGCTGAAGAAGAACAGCTGCAGAAATAACCACTTGATCTTTTGTTGTATTCCCAAGCCTAGTCTTTACGTCGTGTGGGCGACGATATTTAAGACACTCTCAATCTGCAATTCTCATTATGTATGATTTGTTGTTGATATAAGTTAAATTTAATTAGCAGACTTCTTAATTGTACAGAGAATTATTGCAAAATAATTTATCATACTCGCATGAAACTTTATAATCTTTCAAATTTTAAATAATTTAGAATCATCTTGAGGATTCGAGCACAACATTAGTATCAATTCTTTGGACAACAATACTAATTTAAATGATGCTCTCACGCAGTGGTCAAATACTAACAATAAAAAACTGTCAAGCAATAGCCTTCCTTTGGGCTGACTTATTACTCACATATCAAACCTAACAATCATCGCGTATTCACCACCACAGGTGCTTGTGTATTTCGGGCCAAATATTAATCTACCTTTGGGCCGATCAATACCCGTATGAAGATACACTTGCACAACATTATTAATTGGGGACCCATCACAAGACATCTTGTGTAACATTAACCTCGTCTATGGACAAAAATTAACTGCAAGGGTAATCTTGGTGTAATAATCAAGTACTGATAATAAGTTATGTCAAACAAAAGTCTATCTTTGGACCGACTAATGTTCACATGAACAATTTAAATAATTATCACGTACTTATTATCACTTGTGTATTATTATTCTGTCAACTGTGCCTACCTATGGGCCGAACACAGAACACATAAATAATTTTGCACTCATCTATGTAATTTCAATGAAGTCATTCTCCATACACAGAGGCTGCTATGGCAACATGATACTTTGATTGACTAGATTGAAAAATTACTAGACCAATTAAATAAATATTAAAAAAATAAATATTTTTGTTTAATTGAACGACATTAAAAAAATATCTCCCCAAATTTAATTAATTAAATTCTCAAGATTTACGAGAATATTTGATGATTCCCAAATGCTTAAAATTAATGAAAGATTTCTTTAACTTAATTAGGGATTCCGAATTCGAATTTAGAATAAAATAAATTAGATAAATATCCCTTTCCATAATAATCAGAATATTAACCATGTTTACTCACATGTAAACACAACTTTATTCTCAAGCATGTAAAAATAATTAAATTTCAGTCATAATGAATATGGCCAAAATGCAACTATGCATAATTCACTTGATTGGATCCATATCTAAATTTAATATTATTATAACATGTGATAATATTGAAGCACTACTAAATGCCACTGTAAGCGTGCCATAAGAACAACTTAATCCAATTATGCACTCAATATACACACGGGAAGCATCCCCTTCCAAAAACCAAATTGCTACGCCAAATGAAAAGATGCTGAAATTAAATCTAATTCATGCGATTCTTGGATCAGAATAATAAACTTTACACAAGTTTCCAAAATCCAACCCGAATTTTTATATATTACATAGAAATATATTACAATATCAAAGTTATAACTAAAGCTTTCATCACCATAAAATGAAACATGTACCAAATGTGACATAATCATAATAATTGTGCTCTACTAACAATTAGTCAAAATCTAAATCCACATTGATGTTGTCCCATAAATTTATAATGATTTAGAACATTTGATTACCAAATCAACTTTATCGTAGAAGCACAACTTGATCCAATGAAACTCATAATTATGAGATTTAGTTATACACCAATCAAACTGAGTGCAAAACGAAAATTACTTCTACTCATAATGCATTGGCTATGAATTCAATTTATAAATCTCTGACGTTGATTAAAAAATGGAGAAGTTCTGACGCCATGATTCTGATTCCTATATTAAGAACACAGTCTTATCATTTTACAATAATTGAGGAGGATCTCGAATGGGGATGCCCGTATACCCTCCACAACAAAAGTCAAGGTTCATCTAAGGTAATATTACTATGATAGAAAATAAAGAGCACAAGTTGCCACATATATTACTAAACAACTTAACCTACAAATGCAGTCATCATTTCCCATGATTTAATGAGGCATCTAAACTTGACATTATATGACTGCCTCAATAATCAGGAATAAATAAAATAGCAACCCACAATTACCATCAAAGAAAATTATTTAAAATGAGTTAATAAAATAATGGTGGCAACACATTTTCTTTATATCATACTTCCAACATAATTATCAAATGTGACTTCCAATTATATCAATTGGAATAAGAGATAGTCATAATAATATATACCACTATTAAATATCGAGACCAAAAGAGTAATTATGAGAGACACAAATGTATTGAATCATAATAAATTATGTGACGGATTCACAACTATATTTTCACACCCGTAAAGAATAATTGAGACAACCAATATTTTTCTCATTAAAAAAAATCAATTAAGATAATAACCCAATGACAATCTGTCACATAAATCAATTCTTTCAATATGGCTTCAGGTTTTCAAATGGTTTATAAAACAATTTCATTATTATTGAAAGAATTCATAAACAATAATGCCAAAATTGGGAGAAATAATTTCATCAGATTAGACATAACTAAATGCCAAAATCAATTGACTTGCATGAATCCAATTTAAAATTTGGCACAATCAATTCCACTAGTAAATGGGATCAGATTAATGGTGTGGAATTGAAATTCCATTTCACAATAATCGAGACTGGACAAGAATTAAAAATAATAATTAATTCTCATAACATAATATCCATATTTGATATTGGAACTAAAATAGATATATGATTAATCAATTAATTCACCAAAGCATGAACCTTTCGAATATTCGTAATCAATTAACATAGATTATCATCCACGAAAAACAGTGTTCATAACTCAATTGATATAACATGTGGAAATCAGAATCCGTAATAAATTACAAAAATTAATCCACATTCTTAACATCCAAATATCAATATTACGGATCTCAGAGAATCATAAAAGGGTGGCTCTGATACTACTTGTTGGAAATAAATCCTTAAAACCTTAACCCTATTATGATAAACTGAGATCAAATTGTAATGCGGAAGCGTACCTTAATCTAGAGTTAGGCGGAACACAATCGATAAGTATTATGGTCTTCCTCAACTAAGTCTCCTTATTCCTTATGAGGACCATAGTAATCCCTCCTGATGGGGAGAATGGAAGACCATGTGTGGCTTAGTATATTGGGGACCATAACCTAAGAGCCTTTATATACTATACAACTGGGTCATCCATAATCACCCAGTCATGTAGTATTGGGTATCTACTCAATTGACCCATATTAATATTATTATAGCTCATGGACTTTTAACCTTAATTGGATCACTTATTTAAGTTCATAAAATAATTGAATAGCTAATATAATTGCATAATAATATATTGTCCACAATTAGACTATATTGAAAATTAAAAATTTCCAACACGCACTTCATTCATCGCAAGCATTTGAGGAGGCGACGAATCTTGTGGCTATGGAGGTGAATCCATGGCTGCACCCTAATTCTCTCCCCCACCCCAAACTCGGACAGACAGATGATCCACCTCGCCTCCACTCCACCTCCACTTCTATCTCCTCCGATTAAATCAACGACGGAATTTTTGTCGTCATCTCTGCCTCAGCGGCCGCCTTCCAGCCGTCAGCCTCTTCGTTGCGCCGGCGTATGCAATTCAGGCGTATGATGTACCAAATTGCGACGTTGAAAGCTAGAGCGCAAATTAGGGCACAGATTAGAACGATGACAGGTGTTGTCTTTGAACTCTTTGGAGTGGAGTACGACCACCCTGGGCATTACTGAAGGTTGCAGTTTGCAGATGCTGGCGGCGGCGCCTCCAATTTGGAGGTGGCGAGCGGCGGAGATGGGTTTATGATTGACCTCCGCCATGACCACCGCTGCCTCTGCTTGGAGAGTGAGTATTTTCCTCATGTTAATGATTTGGAGAGCTACTGGGCAGGCCTCCAAAGGGTGGAATCCTATAATACTTTCGGCTTCGCACGGTGGTGGCGGTCGACTGTGTTTAAAGCAGAGGGTGGAATCCACGTTGGTCAAATTGAAAATTGCAGGGGTGGAGTCCCCATTGTGGTCAAGAACAGCGACTGGTCAGCACCGGGCAGGCCTTTAGCTGCCCGTGGCTTGATTTGAAAAAAGAACTTAAAGTTGAGTACTTGTTTGTAAATGTTGTAAAGTTTGGATTATATCGCGTCGAAAAGGTCAGGATTTTTAAAGTAATTAAGCCAAGATTAAATTATGAGCTTCATTCTCTCCCTGCAGTAAAGAGGAACAGAGAACTTCTTTTATCATCTAATAAACTATCAATCGAAAATATGAATGTGCGATTTCTCATTCCATATCAGAATATCCTATCACCAAAACGGAATTTCCTTTAACGTTTCAAAATCGAGAATTCAAAAATTCGGATGAATCTTTGGGATTGGGCGAATCTGGAAATTTCCTCACTTTTTTGCGATTTCTATTGATCGGTTAAATCGAAGGTACGATTCGAGCTTTTGAAATCAAATTTTCATTTTCTTATGAATTGTTTCCTTCTAAGTACTGATGCTCTAGGGTTTGATTTGAAAAATAAGAAATACAATAATGAAGAATTGAAAATCCGAACTGTTTTCGATTTGAAAAAAATTATTGATAATTTGGATTTAAATTGTATCACTTTTGCGATTAATTGAACCCATGTTTTCGTCTAGTTCTCACTTCTATGAATTGATTAAAATTGTAATCAATTCATACTTAAAGAATATGTATGTTTGAATTCGTGAGTATTTATTTCGTTTGAACTCGTTGTTTGGTTTACACAGCTGGTAGTGAAATCGTGAACCAACGTTGTGGCAAGTCTTTTGCTCAATTTTAAGAAGGTATTATACTGTTTCAGATTTTTTATGTTTTATGTTATTTTGAATCGAGCTGAGATTAGACAACTTATTTCTTAAGGCATTCTTATACAGATACTGTTGCAATATTTTATTGCAGTCCTCTAACTGGAATGATTATAATCTTAACTTATTGTAGCTCAAGCATTTGTATAAAATTGCACAAAATAAGGAGTAAATGTAATTTCAGTTTCAAATGAAAACAGTAGCACTATGACAATGATTGTTTTACAATTGTCCAATATGGCTCTAATGACAAAATTGTGCGCTCAAACTTATAAACTTGTGTAGCTCCAATGAACAATCTGATACCTTCCAAAACTTACCTATTGTAGAGTTATTGAGTGATGGTGTGATGATCTAGCTGAAAGTTGATCTAATTTATTATAGATATTTTATTATCATAGCAGATATTTAAGTAGTAAAGGTATAATACTAAATACAAATAATAGCCTCATATTCATAGAAATTGGATTATGTGAAGTTCTTATACCTCAATATTAGACAGATTTGGTGAAAATTTTCCATGCCTGGTTTGAGGAGTTATTATAGAAAAAATGCAAAGCAAACCATTTATATAGATAGTGACATTAACTCATAAGATATAAAAGCTTTCTTTTGATGGATGCTTGGTTAATATTCACACTTACTTTAAGAGATATGTATTGATAGTGATTACATAATGAATCATTAGTCTATGATAACATTTGCTTATTGGTGTATGGAATCTAATGAGTACTCTTCTTGTTTCTCTGAAAAAGCATTTCTATATATGTTATACTTGAAGATTGTTCTCAATAAGTACTTTGATGTTTCCACCTCTGATTTTTGGCGATGCAATTGAACAGTTTGTAAATCTTGATCACGAGTTTTATGGTTTTTGGAATGAAGAACTTTGAAGTACATTTGTTTACGTGGTGTTATGTTTATAGACAGGGTGACATATATACTCAAACTGAATTGATTAATACATGTGAAGTGTACATAGTTTACAAAAGAACAGATGGAGCTCGTTGGATTATCATAAGGCAAAACAGAGAAACTGAAACACGTGGTTTTTGAATAAGTAGGGAACAACTGGTTACATTATATGAAGTGTCTTCATCTTGTGGAGTGCAAGTAGCATGTGGATGTGGCATTTAGCGAGCGTTGGGGCGGGGTGGTTCGTCTGCAAGTAGCATGTAAAAGAGGCCCATGACTCCAGCATGACTCTGGGTATTGCTGTAGTTGGAAACCAGGGTGAGCATCTCTCCCGGTGAAATCTTGACAGTCCGATCAGGTGACGGGTAACACGTGGACATCCCCACGATGAAACCAGCTTCATCTCCAGCTTCCTTTCCTTTCCCGTATATTGGATACGAGGAGCATACCTCTCTTCCTCCCTGTATCACTATTGTATTAATTCACTACATATATCATCATCTTACATTATTAATTGCTCAAATTAATTACAAACCCCATTTAATCTCCCGTATTCAAGTATAGATTTTATTTTTATCATTCTGTCCCATGATTTGCAACAGAAAATGTAAAGATCCTTATAGATAATGAATAGCTAGAGCTGACCTGTCCATAAACAACTGTTGCTAAGCCTCCAGCATGTATGTGTCCAACCCCATAAATCAGGTACCCGCCGTTGTCCAAACTCACATTTGTCCTCCTCGAATCAACGCACCCATTCTTGTCCACCCCCACACCACAACCTTCTACATCGTACTCAACCTATACATACATAGGTACATACATATATATGATCATAAATATCACAAACCTCTCTCTCTATATACATATATGTAGTCAATGTAAATATTCAAAACAATATCATTACGTACCCCACAATTATGCACGCCTCCCTTGCTGACTGAATCGGTGACATCAAGAACATAGACCTTGACAGGAACCATCCACGTGGGATCCCACTCCGCATACGTCACCGTATACCTCAAGTACAAGCTCCTCTTCTCCCCCACAAACCCTGCTTTCATCCGGCACCTCAACTCATCCCGACAGCAACTCAGTCCGCCCATATACCCCTTCGGCAACGCCTCTCCGTCCTCGTCCGTCGTCACGTTGTACAGAGTGCACCAACACTCGGTGCACCCCATCGGGTCCACGGTGCCACGGGTGTCGATGACGTGGACATTGAGGAGCCACCCCTCTTGGAATCCGGCGGGGACACTGGCCGTGTCCCCGACCTCTATCGCGTACGGGTACGGGATATCCGTAGGCGTCTTTCGAGTCTCGGCGCCGAGCCCGAAGTACTGAGTCAGCGTGGTGTTGCACACCCCGCTGTTGTTGATGACGGTGCCAAGTGTCTGTGTGCTATTGGTGTTGTTGGGAGGGGCGTAGTATCTGTTCATGAGCCAGTGGTGGAGGTAGACCTCGTGGAGGGGGACTGATTGTCCTGCTTCGTCGACTATTTCAGCGTTGACGCTCTTCAGACCAATGTGGCCACGTGGGAAGTCGATGCCGAGGTAGAGCTTGTTAGAAACTAACCCTGGTTCTAGAACAATCTTAGGAGAGAGAAACACCTCTGTTTTGACGCTGCTGTTTCGATCATTCTGAGCTGATGAAGATTGCAGGAGAAAGAGGATTGTAGTCAAGATTGACAGGATTTTCAGTAATGTAGGCTTCTGATGTTCACCCATTTTCTTGTAGTTTATGTGGGACTAAATCTTGAATTTGTAACAATATATAGAGGTCATAAGTGTCTGCGGAAAATTCTGAGAAAGTACGTACTATTCTTTAGGAAAAATATTTTCTTGTATAGCAAGAAAAACGTTGTTCTATTTTTTTTTTTTAAGAAATGAGTGACGAAAGCAGGAGAAAAAGCTTGTTTTATTTTTACATAATTGCATTGTGACTTCGGTTTAAAAGTGATAATTTTTTTTAAAATAGTAATAATAATAATAATATACTAGAAAAAAATAAAACAGTCCAACAGAGATAGTTCCACCCAATTGCGTCTAATTCGTTCTCAAAATATCCGCATTTTCGATATATAATGCTCCAATAAAGAGGAAATTGGCTTGGATCAATGTTATAGTATATTTTAATTTTATTAACTATAATCTATCTTTTTTTTTTTACTTTACTTCGGAATAATTTTTTAGATGAAATATTGAAATCTAAAGGAAAAATGAAAATAAAAATTCCACCTCCATACTTATCTCGAAGCTAAAATCAGTTTTGAGATGGGTACAGTCTCAGTAGTAAAACCTTCAAGATAACATTCACATGATCATAAAAAAATTCTTGAATTTAATTATTGAGTTTTGAAATTATTGTTTTAATGACTTTTGAAATTATCAATGTCCCCGTTTCACTCCACTATTTAAAATTTTTTTAAACGGTGGCACTGTTGATCTCACATGAGAGTATTTATGAAATCGATTTCACGTTAAATCTCTTTAGTTAAGGTGTTGGAAAGACAATTAAGCCTTAAAAGGTTACTAAATTCTAACCTTAAAAAGACAAAATTGATTATGAATTGTAAATATAAAATTTTAATTATAGTTTTAAGAAAGTGTTTGGTTCAAATAGAACTTGTATTATTTAATGGGTATTAAAAATGGTAAAAATAAGGGAGCTAGTACTTTGTACACTAATTAAAATTATATGGGCTTAATTATGTTTTAAGGCAGTATAAGAAGGTGCCGATGGAATACTACCCTGTGGTTCGAATATCCCTTGAAACAAATAAAAATTAATTAAGAGAATTTTTATGCTACACTTTATTAATCATATGTATAAATATTATTTTTATGCTACACTTTATAAGTACATATATTAATATTATTTAAGCATATATATATTAATATAGAATGGACTTTGTGTTACCATTGCTCCAGATGATCTTATTATTATTGTAGCCACACAATTCATTGTTTAGGGGTATTTCTCAATATCCCATGTGAAGTTTTATTTAATAAATTTTTTTGCAGTTAAAAAAAAATTAGTGTTAACTAAACACCCCCAAAATTTTATACCGAACTTTAAGGATAAAGATGAAATCCTATAAATAAAATAATACTCTCTCCATTCCAAGAATATTTGCACACAATCCATTTTGATCCGACCAAAAAATACTTGTAAATCTTAAAAATTGAATAATAAATAATATTAATAATCTTACAATATTATAATATATTACAAAAATAACACATTCTTTTTACATATAATTTAGTCAAAGTCAACTATTCCCTCCGTCCCGAAAGTATTGACACATTTTTTGGGCACGGAGATTAAGAAGTATAATAATTTAATGTAAAGTAAAGTGAGAGAAATAATATTTAATGTGTAGTGGGTATTTGTATTAGTGGTGAGTGTGATGGGTGTGTGGGTCCATGTAAATAAATAAATTATTTTGTGTGGGTCCCATGTTCTTAAAAAGGAAATATGTGAATTTCTGTGGGACAACCCAAAAAGAAAAGTGTGTCAATATCTTTGGGATTGAGGGAGTATATTATACAATTTATTTTATTCAATTACCCGAAATACCCATTTTTTTCTTACATCATTACAACAAAAAATTAATTTTCTTAAATTTTGTGCCACTAAATGCGTACATGTATTTTTTGGGACGAAAAGAGTAATATACTTAGATAAATATTAAAACCAATCACTAAAATAAGTATATAAACTATAAAATTTCATGAAAATTTATGAAATATTAAACTCTAAAATAAAATAATACGTGATAAATCATGAAGTTCCATGAAAATGTTGCTTTGAAACGTTACACGACGATTTTTCCCCCTCATATGTATATCTATAATAAATTATGCTGATAATGAATATAACTAATTACTAATAATTACGATGGTATACATGATGAACAGAAGCTGTTGACATTTGTAAACCATGATCCATGCAATTGACGTGAGAGAACATCCAAGATTAAAAAGTTGGGTAAGATACTTCATTATAAATTTATTAAAGAAAACTATTCCTTACCCACTAATTAGAAACCTTAACTTTTAAATTGATTTATCGACAAGTCAATAATAAAATTCAGTGGTGAGATGGTAGTTTATAAGTTTTTAATAAAGAAAATCCAATTTCGCAGAAAAATGTTTTCATTATTTTGTTATTAATAATAATATTGGTAATTTATATAATGATTCTATAGTAATTTATCGATAAATAACAATAAAATTATTTTGTTGATAAAAACATTGTAAATGTGTTCACATTTCGTTGCTAAAATATAAATATATATTTTGTTTTCTAATCCGTTAATAAATACCAATAAAAATCAATCAAAGTACTTCTTAAATAATGTAGAAGTGTAGAACAGTAAATGTGAACATTTCTCATTATGGAGGGAGTATTTAAATTAAGGAGGTGGCTATTTGCACCCGAAAATTACTAGACAAACCCCAATAATTTATATAATTAAAATATGATTATGTGAGAAGACGTAAATATCTTTTTATAAATAATCACTAAATTTGAAAAAGAAAAATTTGTTTGACGTTTGTGATCGAACAATTGGGTAACTTTTTCTCATTGTTCGCTTCCTACAACCAAACAGATACGTTTGTTCGGTTGTAATGATCTAATACCCTTTCTTCTTCTTCTTCTTTTTCTTCTTCTTCTTCTTCTTTTCTCACTATTCGCTTCCTACAACCGAAAACATATGTGTGTTCGGTTGTAATGATCGAACACACTTTCTTCTTCTTCTTTTTTTTCTATCGATTTAATTATCAAATGCAATTTCTCAATCAAGGGGTAGCCAAATGTATATCCAAAATCAAATGCTCTATTAAGTACATCGGGTGTAATTCACCTCTTCTCGATGAATTGGTGCAATAAAAAAGCTACGGAATGAACTTTACATTCAGATCAGCATCACACCCAATTGCATCGGTCTGATAATTAATTTCAACAATTCTGCTACTGAGAAGTTGTTGTAAATCAATCAGAAGACAACGAGTTGGAGGAGATCAAATTATTTTCAATTCAACATTCAATTCCCAAATTTCCGATTTCAAACCCTAAAATTCAGTTTTTTAAAGAAAAAACCCCAAATGTCGTCATCGTCGGGAAGACGGACATCCGTCGCCGCCGGAGACTTACCGGTGGTTGCGGTGGATAGAAGGTGTTCTTCCCTTTCCTTTCTCTTTTAAACAGTCGCGGCACATCCATAGCGCAGTTCCTGTTCTTTTTCAACACTCTTACACTTTTTCTTTTCTTTTCTTTTTTTAATTTGTATTTAATTAAAAGTGTAAAGTTGTCTTTGTATAGAGTGTATTTAGTAATTTAAATATGTAAGTTTTAATTTTAATAAGGTATGTTTAGTAATTGGGGTTCATCTAATCAATTTTGGGGTGAAAATAGCCGCCCTTAAATTAATTTAACTAAATTTATTTGTAGAAAACAATTTTAAAGTATTATTATTATGATTTTGAATTTGAAAGAAAAATAGTGAATGGCGTATGACTTTGTTTAAAAATTAATAATTTTGGGGTTCAAATTAATATTAATGTATATTTATTTTTGGGTTTTGATTTGATAAATTTTAATTTTATGAAAAATTAATATGTAAAAGACATGTGATGATATATTTAAAAGAGTATAAATTGATTTTAAAGAAGAGATAAAAAAAATGATATAAAAAGAAAAAAAAATTTGATGAGAGATAATATATACTTCCTTTGTCCATTGATAAAGTACACATTTACTTTTGAGTGAGGCTTGCATGCCACGGGCACACCGTGCGCCTTTTGAATTTAGTATTATGGATAAGGGTACATTATTTTGTTTTAATGAGTATACACTTTAATTAATAATGGTACACCATTTTGTTCTAAAAGGTATACACTTTTTATTAATATTTTTTTTTTTTGAAAATAAAGGGTACACATCTTTGTACTAAAAGGTATACAATTTAATACAAAATTCTAAAGGCACATGGTTTGTGCCCCGTGCGCCCGGGTGCACACAAGTTTTTACCTGTACTTTTTGTACGTATACGTAAATTAAGGATTATTATTATTTTATTATATAAAATGGGTAATTGTATTTATAGTGAGTAGTTGGTATATTATAGGGTCTTTTTGCTGAAAAAGAAAAATAAATACCTTAAATGAAAAAAAATTAAAAAAATGAATATCTTACTAACAAACGAACTGAGGAGCATTGAATAGGTGAGTTAAAAATATTCTTATTTATATAATTAGGTCATGTAATATACACTCGAATCAACAAAAAAAAATAATTAAAAATGAAAAGTTAATGGTCATTTTTATTTTATATTTTTATAAATATAATAAACAGTAGACTTTAAAGTCTAAAATTTGATCATATGTAAGAAAAAGTCATTATAAACACCTACAGCTATATACATCAGATTATATATAATATTACTTAAATACGAAGCAGTCAAAAGGGGTTTTCATCAAAATGATAATTCAACCGTTTAAATAGTAAATAAATAGAGATAATCGAGATTAAAAAATAAATGATTACTCTGATCTCCAATATTATAAAACCACTGGCCAACAATTTGTGCTCAATTAAAAAGTAAATTACTACATATTTGTTGTTCTTACCTACAACATTTCTTTATAGCTAAGAAAAGAGTTCGTCTCTGTTTACGGTAAAGTAGAAGTATATCCTCTATATTTAGTATATTGAAAAAATAATTATATATTTGAATACATATGAATCAAATTGGGTAAAATAAATTACAAATATAATACTCCCCTCACATGTACCACTTAAACATATCATTTTGTCATTTTGATTCATTCTAAAATAAAGTGCATTTCATTTTATTTATTTTTTTATAAAATGGACAACACAAATTAATTAATTCTCTCTCCATAATCACAAATTACATTAATACATCTACCTACTTTATATTAAAATATTTTTTTTAATCTCACCTCACTACACAATAAAAGATTATATCACTTAATCCACGTGTAAAAAAACGTACACATATTAATGGGATGGAGGTAGTATTAAAATTATAATTATATTATAAAAATTATAACTAACAGAAGAAATAAATATTAAATAGATATAATAGAATATAAATATTGAGATGCATATAATTTTTTAGAGCTGATATCATGTGCATCTAGTGCACATATGCATTCATATGTGCATAAATTTTTATTCAATAATATATATAAAATTTTAATTAATAATTGTATAATTTTTTTACATTTAATATTTCATTAAAAATTAACAAAAAATTTGCTAAAAGTGGAGCATACATTTTTATTCATTAATGTATACGTTTTATTTATAATTGCATATTTTTTTAAAGTGAGTGCATGGTGCACTGATTGATCGTTAATAGTTGGGCCAACCAAGTAACAAAATATTGAACCCAAAGGAATTTATGATTCATGTCATTTAAGTATAGTATCGTGATTAGCTATGCACGATCAAAAATAAGGTTTAAAAATAAAAGAAAATAAAATGTCTGGAAAAATAAATCTAATTACAATATTTTCAATGCAAAGGAAGTCTTCATTATGCACTTCAAATGGATCAATCATGTAACACATCTAATTGCCTCCCAATTTAAGCTATTATAGTAAGAGCGATCACAAATTCCACCTAAACTCTCTCTCGAGATGAAGAGGATGTAGGCCCTTACAAAGGCCCCAAAATAGCATATAGGATCGATATCATAGCGAACACCTCCCAATAGGTACTAATTACATATACGAGCTCCTTAAAAAGTACTAAATCATAGGTAATATTCTCTTTCTAGGTACTATGAATTCACTAAGGTCAGGTTCCCCTCACTAGATTAATTGGCCTCTTGATCTAACCTCTCTAGTGTTCATTTATGTTGTTCTAAATATAAGGGCTCCTTGGCTAGGCTCCCCTTATATGAAACCCTCATATAATAAATGGAAGAAACTCACATATGATAATCATGCAAAACGACTAAGGGCAAAGCAACGACAAGACATGTCGATACACAATACACAATCTAATCACTATATACACTAATATCAAAGACATAATCCCATATTATTACAAGCATGTGAATTTATAAATGAAACCTAATCAAAGTTGAAAATTCAATCAAGACATTTTCATAATTTAATCAATAATCATGCCTTCAATCAACCATTAAAACATAGAAAATAAAAAGATAATAAATATGATTAGATTGTACTTTAATGAAGTTTTTACATCCATGAGGATCATCTTTACCTTGGTGTCCCCACCTTCTTGTAAAACAATAAATTCCTAGAAAAACATTTAAAACTAATCTAGAAAAAATATTTAAAACTACGAATCCCTCACCCAAAAAGGGGGAGGGATCTCAACTATGGAGATCTTTAATTAAAAAGTTCTCTCAACTAATTAATGGAGAATTTAATGGATAGAGGAATTGGTGTGGTGTAGCCTCCAAAAAATGGTGTAAAGGAAAATGGGAGTTTTGTGTTCTCCCTCCAAATTATGAAAATGAAGGTATATGTATGGAGGCTCAAAGGAATTAGGGTTACATTTGATCATGGGCTTAAGGGAAAATGAGCTTTAATGGAGAAATTGGGCTTAAGTGGAGAAAATTGAATTTTTGACTCAAAAATCGGTTTCAGAAAATCGGGATAAATAAGATATTTGTACTGTTTGGATGCATAAACCAGTTGTAGCCCAACAGTTCTGTTTTGTGAAATAGACAACGCTTCAAAGACAACACTTTCAGCCTTTGTCTATTATGTCATTTCTCTACACTCAGTAAAAGTGTTGTCGTAGCCTCTTCTAAATCTGTTGTCTTTTCAACTGCAACCCTTTATTTTCTCCTTTTTGTCCCGATTTAATTCTCATTTCTTCCATCAATCTTTCAATCTCAAAAACACCCCTTTTTCTTCAAAAATACACAAAAATACCTCTCTCAAACTAATTAAGCAATTAATAGTATTTACATTAAAATCATGCTTAATTTTTGAATTAAATCCAAATAATTCCACATAAATTCATGCAGTTAAGTCCATAATTCTAGGTGAATTTCACGCTAATGCACCCGGGTGCAAGATAAATAAAAACGAGAATCCTTAGAAGTATAAGTCCACATAGATAGATGGAATTCAAGAACTCACACCATGTGTTAAGAATGGTATGCTTGTGGCATCTCCTGTCTACAATCTTCTACAGAAGCCTGCTACTAATAATGGAAGGTTCTTAGTAGCGAGGGGTAGGTTACTCACTAAGGACACAGTTTGTGATCCTGACGAAGATAGAGAGTGCGGAATATGTATATAATACGAATCCATAAAATACTTTTTCTTTAAATGTCCATTCGTGAAAGAAGTACGGAGTGAAGTTAAGAGGCAATTGAAATGACGAAAACAGATTCAGACAGTTTGAGCAGGTTTCACATTGATCCACTAAGAAAGATGTCTCTCAACGCATGCAAGGAAACTCCACACCCTTGCTCTTGCGGTGAGTGTAGTGAAGATATGGGATCTTAGAAATGCAGTTTTATTTGATTCAGCATGCTATCTTCGTCGAAATTAGTTAATAATATCATGTTAGAGGTGGCTAAACTAGAGTGCTATTTTGATTTTGTTTTATTCGCCCATCTGTTAGGAATTTGCTTTTGATTGAGTTTTGACCTCTCTAATTAGTACTCCATCTTGAAATGAATCTGAATAATATTTACGGTTTCAGTATTTATGACTTTTATGACACTATCTCAATAAGATGATTTTATACTTTTGTAATTAATTATCATTCTTTATTAAAATTTTTATTATTTATAAATTAATTTACAACATTATTATCATTTTATATTAATTGAACACTCCCTT
Organism: Pogostemon cablin; assembly: GCA_023678885.1. Classification (NCBI taxonomy): domain Eukaryota; kingdom Viridiplantae; phylum Streptophyta; class Magnoliopsida; order Lamiales; family Lamiaceae; genus Pogostemon; species Pogostemon cablin. Next base: position 32,451,558 of record CM042965.1, on the reverse strand, counting down.
TTTATTATAAACACTATCATCTTTTAAAAAAAAATTATTCCATTAAAGACGTAAGTAATGAATTAGTCAAGTAAGGCTGGAACAAAGGAAAGTCAAGAATTGATTACAAATGCTAATTAGTCAAGATTTGGCAATTTGGACTTTTTGTACTTTTAGGAATATACTATGTGCTAGTGTATAAATTGTCAAATACGAGTAGGTATTAAAATCAAAATAAATTGAAAACTTCTTCGTTTCATTCATTTCTGCGAATTTAATCACTTCGTCCTCAGCTTATCTTCAAATTTTATTTTGAGAAATTCTCATGAGACATTACTTATGTGAGACGATTTGTGAGACGTGTTAAAGTATGTCTATTATTTAGATAAAGTATGTTTAATGGTTGTTAAAGTATGTTTGATAAAGTATACTGGATTATGCATCAAAATATGATTTTAGTGTGTTATAATTTGATTTATTATTGACATACTTTAACTGCAAATAAACATACTTTATCTATACAATAATTATACTTTAGTGATGGGTTAACCCGTCTCACAAAAAATCAAGAGAGCTTCTCTTTTATTTTTCATTCATCTATAACTCGTCTCCGCACTCTATAGAAATAAATAATTATAAATTTAAGGGTCCATTACTTACAGGTTCAATTTATCTACTAATATTACTATTAGATACAACATCCAAATTTAACCCATTAAATACCACTTTTAACCCTATTTTAATTTTAATTGTATTCAAAAAATAATTTATCCATAACTCTCTCCATAAAAATAGGAAATAGGTTGAAGATTAGTCAACCGTGAGAAGAAGAAAGAGAGAAGAAGGATGTTTAGCAATTATCTTTAACTGAAGAATTGGTGGAGTCTGATGCAGGTTTAACCGAGCAAAGCGGCAGTGGCGTGAAGGCTTCCGGGATGAATTTCCGAAATTATTCAATTTGCATACTTAATTTACATACACAATCCATGGTATTCAATTTGCTTACTGAAATTGAATACTAATGCACGTACGAAAGAAATTGATTTTCAATTCTGAATATCACGTAGAATTTTTTTTCAATTTATTTTCGATTAAAAAATGGATATTCTGAATTTGTTTATCGATGCACATATTGGAGAAATTGAAATCCCATTCTGAATACCTTGTATAAATTTTGTTTCAATGTATTTCTAATTAAAAAATGGGCACTATGAAGCTGAATACCGTAGCACTTATGAGAGAAAATGAATTCTCATTCTGAATACCCGTATTAGCGGTAAAGAATGTTAAATTGATGACCCATTCTGAATTCCCATATTAGCGAGATTGAAGTTTGATAAAAGGTAATTACGACTTTACATTACATGTTTTTGTACCTGATAGTAATATAATTTATACTTTGTATCTAGTAGTAATATTATCTTATATTTTGTATCTATAAGTAATAATTCCTAAATTTAATAACTTTATAATACAATTTAATTTTAAATTTGGAACTATATTTTACATCCATAACCCCTTTACAATTTATTTTATTACCTAAAAATAAAAAATTACTCATAAAAATTATGTCAAAAAAACAAAATTTCGTAATACATCACTAAAGTCAAATTATTAACTGGACGAGAGAGTAATTAATTTGTGTCAAAAAGGTATGTGACATCGCATTAAAAAGGATTTTAAGTAAGGAGTGATACATAATCCTGAAAATGTTTAACTATAATCGTACCATTAACACATTTTCCTTAGTTTAATGAAGTTTTTCTTGATGAAAATAAAAATCTTAATATATATAATTGTGAAGTATTTTCTTATATAAATTTTTCAAAAACATATGTGTCAAGCTCTCATGCAATTCTAAATTTTAAAACACAAGTATTTACATATCATTGGTGGAAACTAATTTATTATCATTAAATACTATAAAATATTAATTAAAGTAGGTATAAAAAACTTTTTTTTTAAATTTGACCTTAATTTTAATGTATTTAAAGTATTTTATATTTCAATTATTTATAGAGATACTTGTAGAATTAATTTTTTATTTAAAAAATATGAATAATGAATAAATAATTAATACAATGTGTATAAATGTTTTGAAAATTTAATTGGTTGAATAACTAATGAATGAATAGTTTAATATCTACTTAATATTAATTTTATTTCTAATCATTTATCTATTCGTTTAAATTAGAATATTATTTTTTTTAAAAAGGAGTATATATTATTATTTTATGAGTCACTTACTATTAGATACATAAAATAATGCATAATTGCTATAAACTACATGACTCAAAGCACTAATACTCATAACTACACAATTATGATTGTGATATCATAAATACCCCTATGTGTTTGTACAATTTTATTTTTGCACATTTTGTTTGCACATTTTAAGTTCTGGCGGAGCTCAGGTGGCGGTCCGGCGACCGGCCGCTGGAGGTCCGGCAGTGGGTGGATGGGTGAGGGGCAGAGTTTGCACAATTTATTTTGCACAATTTTGTTTTGCACAATTTGGTTTGTACATTTTTGTTTTGCAAAATATGTTTTGCACATTTTTTATTAAATTGTACAAAATTAATTTTTGCATAATGGTTTTACACAATTCTTAACCTAAATCGTCTTTTACACGTACCCTGACTCCATATAGAAAATTGTGCAAAATTGATTAAATTGTACAAAATTGAAGTTTTGCACATTTTCTTAACCTAAGTCGTCATGTACACGTATCCTGACACATTACGCAAAAAAGGGGAGGAGAGACTTGCAACTTAATCCTGACATTGAAAAAGATACAATTACAGATGTAATGTAAATACTTCCACTCTAAACCTGATGGATACAATATACATGTAGCATTATCTACTATGCACTATGTCATTGTTTATACTTGCTGTAAGCAATTAAAATTTACGGTCCAATTAAATGGCGACATGTGGATTTTATTAATTAAATATTAATTTATTTTGGAATTTAAATAAATTAATTCCTAAAGTAAATTAATAAATAATTTGGGCCCAACAAATTAAATGGAGCTTAAATTAAATGAGGCCTGACCCAAGTCAAATAAGCCCCAAATTAAAGGAGGTCTGACTGAAGTCAAAAAAGCCCATACAAATTAAATCAGGCTCAAATAAAATAGGTCTGATTACAGCCCAAACAAGTGGAGGCCCTAGCCCGCAAGATATGGCCCAAATAACTCTGGACCAATCAGAATGCAAGGCATTTATGAGTGAGCCTTCACCTCTCACCTATATAAAGGGGTGGGTCTCCTCCCTTCATTTGACACACACTGAAGCATCTGAAGACACAGACACTCTGAAGAGGTTGAAACACGAGCAACGCTCCTCAGGATCTTCAAGACAAGAACGGCAAACGACCCGGGATTAAGGTGCTAAGCCCCCCAGATCGAGTGTTTTGCATACGTTAAGTTCTTCAGTGTTCTTCGAGACAAGAACAGCATACGACCCGGGATTAAGGTGTTAAGCCCCCCAGATCGAGTGTTCTTCACATCAAATATGTTTAATCCAAACAAAGGCTCGACGCCTCTGGATAAACGTTACAAAGTCCTAAATTTGAGCTCGGACAAGCTTCAATTGAAGATCTGACTCCACACACGCTGTCAACACAGTCAGCGTACACTCCAGTCAACAAAATCAAAGTCAGCGCAGTCAACACAGTCAGCGCCGTCAACACAACCAGTCAAAGTCAAAGTCCAAGTTGGTTCGAGAAAGAAGAATCAGAGGATCGATAGAGATTATTTCCTAAATTATTAAGTTCAATCCATCTGGATTACCTTTGTAATTCAACTTGTATTTATTTTATTATAAATACAAAATTTGTTGTTACAAATTTTGGCACGCCCAGTGGGACCATCTCTACCTCTCATCTCTTCTCTCCACAAGTACAAAGAATGACTCCTCTTAGGATTGCAATAAGAAGACCTTCTACCTTGAAGCATTCAGAGTTGCAAACTGAAGAAATTCAAAAGATAACTCCACTCAAGATTGCGATACGAAGGCCTGCTGCATCAAAGCCTCAAGAATTGCAAGCTAAAAAGGTTGGAGTCGTTACAAGAAGTATTCCCGAAGGCTCCGTAGAGGCAAATTTTATGGTGGGGATTACTCTCAACAAGCCATTGCACGGAGACAAGAGTGGTGAAAATGTTTCTGCTTGTTCAACTCCTCGTTCAATGCCAAGCTCACCATCTGCCTTAGCTGTAGCTGCAGTAATGACAACAAATGCTATGACCATTGATGAACAACTCGCAAGTATGATGAGAGCCATTGATGGACTCAACAAGAATATGGAAGCTCAAGATGTAAAGATCTCCATACTTATGAAGAAAATGGGGAATGTAGAGACAAGTCATACAAATGAGAAATAAGTTGAGGATGAGCGCGAGGAAGGAGACTCAGCGAAACACCATCCTTTTGAAAAGAAGCCAGTTGAAGAAAAAATACAAGTTTCAACTGACAAAATGCTTCATGTGAACCAACTGAAGAACATCATTTTAGAAACGATAAAAGGCAAGTTTGAAGGGAGCTCAAAATCCCTTGTTGCCTACAAGAAGCCATATACAAAGAGAATTGACAACTTGAGGATGCCAGCTGACTATCAACCTCCCAATTTTCAACAATTTGACGGCAAAGGCAACCCAAGACAACATGTGGCGCATTTCGTCGAGACATGCAATGATGCTGGGACCTATGGAGATCACATGGTGAAACAGTTTGTTCGCTCTCTTAAAAGAAATGCGTTCGATTGGTATATCAACTTAGAAGCCAACTCCATCGACAGTTGGGGGTAAATGGAAGAAGTGTTCCTCAACCGCTTGTACAGTACACGAAGAACTGTTAGCATGATGGAGCTAACAAATACTCGTCAAAGTGATGAAGAATATGTCATCGACTACATCAACAGATGGAGGAGCCTCAGCCTCAATTGCAAAGAGAAGTTGTCAGTAACTTCAGCTATTGAAATGTGCATTCAAGGGATGCCATGGAATCTTCGCTACATACTTAAAAGAATTCAGCCAAAGACTTTTGAAGAGTTGGCTACAAGAGCTCACGACATGGATTTAAGCTTGATATCAAATGATATTGAATGACCATCTATTCAAGACTCCTACGAGTTTGAGGACATGCCTTCTAATGAGCTCGTGGAAGACGAACCACAAACAAAGACTGCAGTTTCCATAAAGATTCATAGAAATGAAGTGGAAGCAAGAGAAAGCAACGCATCCCAGGATTGAGGGCAATGAACTGTTGATAAATCAAAGACAAAGCTCCTTGACATGAGCGAAAACTATCCACATGTTGCTCCTTGATATGAGCTTAAACTATCTAAAATCTCCCAAATCAAATTTTCAGCTCCTTGACACGAGCTAAAACTGTCCACATGACGCTCCTTGATATGAGCTAAAACTGTCCACATGACGCTCCTTGATATGAGCTAAAACTGTCCACATGTTGCTTCTTGATACGAGCCTAAACTATCTAACACAAATCAAATGACAAGCTCCTTGACACGAGCTAAAACTGTCCACATGATGCTCCTAGATATGAGCTAGAACTGTCCACACAATGCTCCTTGATACGAGCCTAAACTATCTAACACAAATCAAATGCCATGCTCCTCGACACGAGAGAAAACTGTCCACACAATGCTTCTCGACATGAGAGAAAATTATCCACACAATGCTCCTCGACACAAGTGAAAAAATATCCATAAAAGGCTCCCTGACACAAGTATAAATTGTCTACAAGTTAAAGCTGAAGACTCGTTGACACGAGTATAAACTGTCAAGCAAATTCAAATTCAACGCTCCATGACGCACGAGCCTAAACTGCATGTTACTCCTAGTCCGCACGAGTATAAACTGTGTATGACAAACTCCTGGTCCGCACGAGTACAAACTGTGTACGACAAACTCCTGGTCCGCACGAGTATAAACTGTGTACGACAAACTCCTGGTCCGCACGAGTATAAACTGTGTACGACAAACTCCTGGTCCGCACGAGTACAAACTGTGTACGACAAACTCCTGGTCCGCACGAGTATAAACTGTGCACGACACACTCCTGGCCCGCATGAGTATAAACTGTGCACGGCACCCCCCAAATCAAAATCATGTCCCTTTGAACTATGTAATGACTTGATCCTCTGCAAAGGTTACATAGGCAGCTTAACAGCTCACTAAGTTCAGTCATGATTTAAGTTATTCTTATCAAGCTGGTGAGAGAAATAAAGAGCTGAAGCATACATGCCATAAATAAAGTGCAGGAAAAAGAAGTAGAAGTGTCATCTCAAGAAAGAGTAGCGATGTTGATACTGTTCTGTTGATTCCATCTCAAGGATGGAAGAGTGGCGATGTTGATTTTGCTCTGTTAATTCCTCTAAAGAAGAGTGGCAGACCGATATTATTCCCTATGGATAGCTATTCATCCATTTCGCGGAAGCAAAAAAAAATGGTGGTGTCTTTGTGCAGATTGTTTGCTTCCAATGAAAAATATTGTTGGACAATTTTGCATAAAAAAAGGGAGATACAAGTTAGTTTAAAATTTATGAATTTAATTAATTAAACGACCCAAAATAAAATCATGGGGGCAATTAATTAATTATTAAATTCATAATTTTAATACTTACGACGGAGACTCAAATATTGAAGTTGATCAATTAAATTAATTAATGTGAATGCTTAGTTAATTTAAACTTGGCCACATGAATTGAATTTAATCAAGACCATGTCTATTTTATTTGGTTGGCACAATTAATTGACCTAAAATAGAGCCAAGCCCGAATTAATTCATAAGGACTGGTGGCCCATTTACAACGAGGCTCAAGCTGCTGTAGAGAAATAAAGGAAAGTTGAGCCAGGATAAATCAATATTGAAGCCCAAGACTAGCATGGAATTAAAGAGGCCCAAATTTGAAGCCCAAATCAAAGCAAAAAAATTAATTGGGCCATATGGGAGTCAAAATTGACTTGAGAAGTCAAAATTGGAGGGTTGGATAAGAGATTAATCTCCAGCAAGAATTGCATCAGTGCCCGTCCGCCCCTATCAGCGCGCCGTCGTGCTCTGCTGCCGCCAGCAATCGTGCACCGCCGGCGGCCATCAACTGCCGATTATCGCCGCTATTACCTCGCCGGAAATAGTCGCCAGTTGTCGCGATCCTCCTTCAGCGGATGACTTCGCCGAGCTCAGCCGTTGTCCCTCAATCTGGGCCGCCGCATTCCGACCACCACCAATGCATTGCCGCCGTTGGAACCCGCCACCTTCTCTCTGCCGCTGCACAATGGTCTCCAGCTACCGCTGCACACGGCCTTCCTCCGTCAACCATCATCGCCATCTTGCTGCTGCTCACGAACCTCCACCACCAACGGACCCGCTCGCCGTCCAGCAGCGCCGGTTGCCTCATCATCAGCCGTCGTCGCCACTGTAAATCTCCACCCCACACAGCCGAAGCCGGATCTGCTCACCGTGACACCGCTCCTTCATCATTTGCGGTCGGAAACACGAGCCTATCGTCATTGTTGTTGAGGGTCGCAAACACCATCATCGCCACCAGTCGCGGCTGAAAGGCATGAACATCGTCGCTGCATCGCACCACACAACCATTCGCAGCCCGCCCATTCCCAGAGCTGCCATCGCCACAACCTGACGACCACTGCCCGATCTGGCGGTCTGATCGCAATTGAGAGCCCCGCTGGAGAATCCCGTTAGCTAATCTGCCGATGGAATCTTGAGCCCCAACATTGTTGTTTCTGGATGTTGCATGCGCCAAACGGCCATCAACCTCCATCACTTGTCGCAGCTCCCTTGTCGGAGTTCTCTCTTCATGTCGACTGATCAGTCTCGACGAGCCACCGTGCCGCTTTCGTTGATGCATGCTGCTCATCACGTTGCCTCCGCCCTTCGCTGCTCAACCACCAAGATCGGCCGGAAATCTCAAACGGCCACGCCCTCAAGACATGGCCGCCGCCCTTCGCCGCTCAACCACCAAGATTGGCCAGAAATCTCAAACGGCCACCACTGCAAGATTTTCGCTAGAAGCCGTTGCTACGAGCCATCCACGGTGATGCAGTCCGCCATCAGCAGCACTATTCACTGATATTTTCTCCCACCGGAAATGCGAGCCACGCCGGCAGCTGGAAATGCGAAGGCCGTTGCCACATTGACGCCGAGTCATGCCAGTCGCTTCCGTCAACCACCACACGGCCGGAATCGCCATTGCCGTTGGTATCCGAGTGTGGCAGGATCCCATCTACTCTCCGTCGACAACAGGGGAATGCAATCCATAGTTGAACGCCGCTAGAAGTCACTTCCAAACCTTCAAGGCCCATCACACGGCTGTTGCTTTGCGCCATCAGTTGCGCCATTAGCCCAAAACTTCAAAACCGCATCAAGGCGATGATCTTCCGGGAAAATCTGCAAGGGAAGAGAGGATCCATTAGGTGCAGTACTGATAAAAAGTTTGAAGAAAAAAAAATATAAAGAAAAGAAATCAGAACTGAAAATGTCTTACGTTCTGTTGATGAAGAAATCAAATGCACAGGGTCTTCTTATATAGTGAAGAGGCTGCAGCAAATTATGGAAATAATTTGCATGAGTGAAATCTCTCAGGATCTCAAGAGATTTCTTTTATTTTGAGTAAAGATATGGAAATTATCTTGATGAGCAAGAATTAAATCTGTCCCTCTTTTCTATCTCCCGTATCTTGTAATTAAGCAGAGAAGAAGGTTGATTTGGGCCTAGGAAGATGAATTGGGCAACTTGAAAAAATAAATAAATGAGGCCACTTGAGAAATAAAAGGTTGGGCCAAGAAGAAAACTATTACTTGGATAAAGTAATTTTTCAATTGCAAAAGCCCAAATTATAAATGCTGAAAATAAAAGGGACTTTTGCGATTCCTTCACAGCAAGACGTGGCGTCTGTGAAACAAATCGCAAGGGGGCATTTGTAAGCAATTAAAATTTATGGTCCAATTAAATGGCGACATGTGGATTTTATTAATTAAATATTAATTTATTTTGGAATTTAAATAAATTAATTCCTAAAGTAAATTAATAAATAATTTGGGCCCAACAAATTAAATGGAGCTTAAATTAAATGAGGTCTGACCCAAGTCAAATAAGCCCCAAATTAAAGGAGGTCTGACTGAAGTCAAACAAGCATATACAAATTAAATCAGACCCAAATAAAATAGGTCTGATTACAACCAAAACAAGTGGAGGCCCAAGCCCGCAGGATATGGCCCAAATAACTTTGGACCAATCAGAATGCAAGGCATTTATGAGTGAGCCTTCATCTCTCACCTATATAAAGGGGTCTCCTCCCTTCATTTGACACACATTGAAGCATCTGAAGACACAGACACTCTGAAGAGGTTGAAACACGAGCAACGCTCCTCAGGATCTTCAAGATAAGAACGGCAAACGACCCGGGATTAAGGTGTTAAGCCCCCCAGATCGAGTGTTTTGCATACGTTAAGTTCTTCAGTGTTCTTCGAGACAAGAACAGCATACGACCCGGGATTAAGGTGTTAAGCCCCCCAGATCGAGTGTTCTTCACATCAAATACGTTTAATCCAAATAAAGGCTCGACGCCTCTGGATAAACGTTACAAAGTCCTAAATTCGAGCTCGGACAAGCTTCAATTGAAGATCCGACTCCACACACGCTGTCAACACAGTCAGCGTACACTCCAGTCAACAAAATCAAAGTCAGCGCAGTCAACACAGTCAGCGCCGTCAACACAACCAGTCAAAGTCAAAGTCCAAGTTGGTTCGAGAGAGAAGAATCAGATGATCGATAGAGATTATTTCCTAAATTATTAAGTTCAATCCATCCGGATTATCTTTGTAATTCAACTTGTATTTATTTTATTATAAATACAAAATTTGTTGTTACACTTGCATTGAGTGAGATTGAGAAGGAAATCTATAAATATATGCTCTGGCATTTTTCCATACCCTGCCACCACCAAATGTAAAGATTTCAGCATTAACATGATTTTGGAATTACACATGCTTCAACAGTCAAGAGCAGTTCACGGAGAGTAATCGAGGAAGTAGTTGATGTTGATGGCATAATACAGATCTTTGGTCCCACTCTGGCGAATCATATCAAAGTTGAACAGTCGGAGTCCCTAAAATTACATATGTCCAGACATACAATGAATAAAAATATGAGCAAACTGCAAGCACAATTTACTAGAGGAACAAATTCTCATCAGAAAAATTATTAAAATGAATTGATTAGAAGAATTAAAGATATAATATAATGTACCAGTCGATGATGAAGCTCTTTTGCAAGCAACTCAAGCAATGGCCTCAGAGGAAGTTCTGCAGTAATTAACTTTGATACATCAGATGAAATTATTGAATTCTTCCGACTTAAACCACTTCAACCTATATCCAAATTAAGATTAGAAGGAAGAAATGTGAAATTGGCATTATGATTATGATACACAAAGCCAACAGTTCTAAAGAGACAAGGTTGTAAGCATCTAAGTCTTCTATGGCTCAATATCGTCAATGGATCTAATCATTTGGCAACATTATTCCGAGCAACACCAATACACTTCTCCTTAAAAAATTATATCAGCCACAAGGAGGCTCAAACTCACCGGCTACAGGATTTTGAAACATCACATCGCCACAGAAAAAATAAGAAGTGAACTCCACACATTACTTTAAGTTACACAGAGATAGTACTTAACAAAAAAATGCTCAAAACTGGAAATCACAGAATAATTCTGAAATATCGTCCAAGTAAATGATAAAAATAAGATCATGATGAGTATGATCACACCTAGCTAAAAATAATTAGCACTAGAGTATTTTCTTGTCGTCGTGTAGGCGAGGATCAAAATGCAATAAGGAAAGAGTATCCTTCACAAAGAGTGAAAGAATTACAAACACCAATGCTCAGACCAATGATTTTCCTGCCAATCAGCACAAAGTATCACATGAACAACACAATATGCTATTTTTACGACGATTATGCTATTTTTTATGAAATATTATTCAAGTTTGTCACCAACCAAAAAAACTATAATAACGATAAATATCAAATCATCATAATTTCTTTCAAGGAAAAAATAAATCACATTACCCATAATTTTTCATGAATTATTTCTTATAAATGACAAAAATAAACAATATTTTGGAGTGAGATTATATCTCGTCTTGGTAGGTACAAGCCTTTAATAAGTAAATTCACAATAAACCTGGTGATGCGCATTTTCTTTGCATGCAAAATTAATCCCCAAGTATTAAGGATATCAGTTGCAGCTTAAGCAAGCGACCAAGTGAATTATCAAACCCAAAGGACGGCGTATTATTAATTTAATTATTTGCTAAATTAATTAAGACAAGATGACAATAAGATTTGAGATTTAATTATAAACTACTAAACAAGTAATTAAAATAGCAAATAAAATAAAAATCACTCGAAGAATACGAAAGTGGATCAAGTAGGAGAATAGGTAGCCCTAGGATAATTCAGTTTCACGCATTAATTTCCCTTCCGTGTGTTGATGTCCGAATCTGCCTTGTGGAATATGGACGCATCACTAAACCATGCATATCTACTCTATAGATACAAGTAAACATGCGTGTAATACGTGTGAATAACCTCGAAGCAAGAGATATAATTCTACCCCCTTTCTAGGTACTATCAGTATCAATTATTTCCCTAGCCAATTGGTACTCTAGCCCGATATGATCTCCCTTTATGGGTACTATAAAATTATCCTCTTTATCCTACTTAATAACCCAAATTCAATTCAATTAATAAGTATTCATATATAATGGTTCTAATGAAGTTTCGAAGTCCCCTCACTTAAAATCATAACATGGAATCCTGTTCAGCGGTGAACGCACTCAATCTACAACCAAGATATATATTCAAACTTTATATACCAATTGAAGATGCAAAAGAAGGGAGAGATATTATTTATTTTTGGGGGCTGATACACACAAGAAATACACGTTATTTTGGGCAGAAATACACGGTTTTAGCATGGAGAATAGACGTGAATTGAAGAAGTAGAGAAGAAGCAGGATCGGTTCTCCCTACTCCAAGGCAGATTAACGTGAATCAAGATCATCATCAGACATCATCCTGGTTTTATTATTATATTGTAATTTTGTTTTTATCATGAACATGCGGGGCTAATCCCCTTATCTAGTTTAGGATTCGTGAACCTCCCGTTGAATTTTAGTTTAATTATTTAGAGTTTTTCATTGAATCTTGTGTGCAAATTTATTCTATTACATACTTTGATATTCTTAATTGTTGTTTAATAATTATTTTAGCCTGATCAACTATTTAATTGTTAAACTGCTGAATGTTATTCCATGAACTATAATCCGTAATTGTTGTAGGAATCAGATTAAGTAACAAATAGAGATTATTCCCTCTAGGTGTAATAGAATCTAGGTTGTATGATACCTAGTCGAATTTCGTAGCCTAGTAATCCTATATTTAGAGTTTTAATGCATCTACCAGTTTGAATCTATAGGATCACTCGTAGATAGTTTAATTTAGTGGTCGTACCCAAGTTGATGAACATAAGAACATTCGGGTTGATTGGTCGTACCGTCAATCTAGGGATTTGAGTTTGCACATTAGACTAGATGTTTAATTCATATAATTAATTAATTTAGTAAATGGGAGGGGATCAAAATCCTAAACTAGACTTCAATCACTTGGTTAATCTTATAAATAATTTTCATCTGCTTTGTTATTTAAGAATTGAATTAATTTTACTTTTGTTATTTTCGATTTGTCACAATCAAAATCCCTCCTATATTTATTTTATATGTTGGTAACACTTGGATTTAATTTAAAATTCATTAAACTCCTTTTGGTTCGACCCGTACTTGCCACTATACTAAGTATAAGTGTGAGTAGCAATTAAATTATATTTTAGTAGGCAGGCGACAGCATACCAATAAATCTTACCCGGATGTCTGAAAAATTAAAAGATAAATTAGAAAACTAAATAAACCCTAGATGTGGAGTTGTCGCATCCTTCTCCATCTTGAATCCTCCTCTTGGTTCTCCTCTTGATTCCACAAACGAATCTTCAAAGTGATGGATGGATGAAGGAAAGGATGTGGATGGTGGTTGGGGGGTGATCCCCCTTGTGGGGTGTAGTATTGTTGTGGCCTCTCTCTAATTCAATATGATCTCTATGATATATAATGATGTGATCTGCACCTCCTTTTATACTTTTAAGCTCTCTTTATAGGCCTTGGATGGGCTTTTACTTGAGACATACGCCAAATTTGGTAAAAGAAATCCGAAATAACCAAAAATAGAATCAGCGCAATTCGTTCGACCAAGCCTTCAGAAGTAGAACAAGGCCTCCAAGTCAAGCAATAGTCGAGCAAGCTCTCTGTAAGTTTTTGGTCATTTTTCTCGACTTGACCTCTTCCATTCGACCTAGATGATGCTGGTCGAATGGATCTCCTTTGGTCGAGCAAGCTTGCGCAGTCTTCCCATTTCAAGCATAACTTTCACATCCGACCTCTGATTTGAGTAATTCTTGTGTTCACGTGATCCTCTATTCCTTGACTTTCTATCCATATAAAGAACTCTTAGAAACTCTAATATATGAATGTGTAATAAGTCACGCAAAGTGGCACATCCATTCTGTTCAGTACAACATGCGCGGCGTTACCACTTTTCTCATAACTCTCTCGTTTGGAATTCGATTGAGGTGTTCTTTACGCAAAAATGACCTCTCTTCTGTATCTTTCCAACCATATATTACACATCTAGTTTTGATCTCCACAAAAATACATAAAAATTACGAAATTTTGAGGTGTTCTTTACGCAAAAATGACCTCTCTTCTGTATCTTTCCAACCATATATTACACATCTAGTTTTGATCTCCACAAAAATACATAAAAATTACGAAATTTGGACGTGTGTTTTTCAGTATTCATTGCACAAGTTGCACATTTTCTCCAACTTTGCACTTTTGATCATTTTTCCACCTAAATCACAATAAAACACCTCAAGTGTATCTTTTTCTCACATATATTGAATACTTGTGCTAACATATGACAATAATTCTCATCAAATAGGTGTTAGATTGGACACTAAAACACACTTATTTTCACTCTCATCACCAGGTGACAATTCATTTGACAATACTGCAAATGGTGTGAGATTATATATCATCTTGGTTACAGATTTATCTCTTTTTCAGAGCAAAACAACATCACTCATTAGATCATGAGAACTGCTACTTTCTGAAAATGGAAAATATATTTCATAGATAATGGTAGAAAGTAAAACTTATAATAAATACTTTAGTGCAAAAAATTACAAAATCTAGCCAATTAGATGACTAATTAATGCTATGCCCCATAGATTGCTGAATGCATAGAAAAGCAAACTAACAACCACTACAAAAAAAAACCTGTAAAGCTACGAGAAGAGCTAAAAGTAAAAAGAAAAAAAGGTTGAATCAAGATAGAATTCTGATCCAAGTTCAGTTTTTACATTATATGTAGTCAAAAGGAGCTTAAGAACTATTCATCTGAACCATGGAAATTATAGTGTGGAATGCAGGGCATTCAATAGTACAACCTCACTTGCCCGCCAACAGCAATATAATAAACAGTATACCGAATTAGGGCAGCATAATTTAGCAGCAACAGTATAACAAAAACAGCAGCAGCATTAAACCAAATAGACCTGATCATGTGCAGCCTGCATCCCTCAGTATCGAGACAGCCACTCACAAGGTAAAAAACCAGCAAAGAAATATAAGAAATTGGCAGAAACTGAGCATCAAAAGCTAATGTTCCTATCCACCACTAACCAAGTCAGGCAATAACCAACCCACTCATAGCTGTACCAAGTTGTTATCTTACGCCAGAAAATCAGAAAACACAGCAACCAACAACCATAAAATAGAGAATAAAAAACCAGCTACCAAAGAAATATATAGAAGACCATATTATCATGCTGCAAAAAAAATTTAGAGCCTGCCCTCCAAGTAGCTGAGAACAAACAAGCAGTATCAGAACCTAGCTCATAACTAGTAGAATACTACCAGCCTAACCAAAACTTAAGCTGCCAAAACACCTACAACAAACAAGTATAATACTGCTGAAACATAAAAAAATCTACCTGTAGATACACAAGCCCAATAACGTGCACAAACAGAAGAAAAAATAAAGTAGAAAAATCAAAAGGATCAACCATGACAGATACAAAAATTGGAATCAAGAGACACACAGCTACCCAACCATCAAAGCAGACATAGTCTCTCAGTAGACTCGAAGAACTCCCAACACTATAAAGTTCAATAGATTTTGATTTTAGAAAAAAATTTAGTATGTATATAATGGTACACAGAGCATATATGTATAATTTTCCATAGGCTTTCCCCAGGTAACACATCATATGCATTCTCATGACGCACTATTTTAACTTCTAAAGATCTGATGCATAGTTCCTTATCGATACGAGCATTTGAAACATGATAGCGAAGATTAACAATGGTCTTCCTTCGATGAAACAAAATGTGCATTTATTTTTATTATCTCAGCTAATTATGGAGGGTGGGGAATGAATAATTTCATACCCAACTACACTTGAATACTTAATAAGATTTAGAAAATTTACCACATGTGAATTCCGGTCTATGATGGATTGATTACTCCTTGATTTTGAGTTTGCAAGAGTAAGTACCACTGTCTCTTATTCGCATAATGACATTATGATCACAATAGATTACCAATTATGATACCAATTGATTTGTTCCTAGAACAAAAGCAGCTGCACAAACAAATAGTTCACCATTAAACTCATACCAATTTATTTGTTTCAGAGCACAGCAGCGTCGGAGAGACCTCTAGATGGAAAAATCAATTGCAATGTGACATGGATACTTGTGCAGGGATGAATTTGATTTCAATTGAATTCGATTGAGATGAGTAAGGTCATTGCTCAAAGGAAGAGGTCGAGTGAACTATGAAGAATCGTCGGAAGCCTAACCAGAAGCCCCACCACAAGCCCAGTAATCCACCTCTGCCGCCGCAAGACACTCCGGATGCTCCTTAGCCACGGAGGAGTTGCCGGCGCCACCAGGAGAAGACTGAATTCATGTTGCGATGATGGATCGCCAAAGCAGAGAGAAAGAAGCAACGAACACCACTCGCCAAAGAAAGGAAGATAACTGTCCGTCAGGCACAAGTTGAAGGATTTGTTTGTTTCGTCTCCATCGTCGTTCGTCGAAAGGGCATCACAAAATACGAGGGAAGGGTTGCTGTAGTCGGTAGGAGGCGAATCTGATTTTTTAGATCTGGGAGATTAATGAAATGGGTTCAACTTTGGGAGCGTTTTGGTGGACACGAAGGAAATATTTTGGGAGCTAAACTTTCATATGGTCCTTTGGATGGTCGTCGGGAAGAGATGCACGGCAGTGATGGTACGGAGGAGAGGCGGCGGTTGCGTGAGGTCATACGGAGGAGACATCATGAAATTGAAATTTAATTTATTTTTTTACAGATAATTTGATTTATTTCATTAAGGATAATTTGGTCCCTTTAATGTTAATTTATGTAGTAGAGGATAAATTTTTTCCTCATTGTATTTGAGAGTATTTTAGATCTAAAGTGTGTACCTTAAAATAATAAACTCTTATTTTTTTTATATAAAAAAGTACGGTATTAATTATAAAACCTAAAAAATATTGTATATGAGTGCATTTACTATTAATATATTAATATATTTATATTTTAAAAATATATTTTAAATTTAAAACTTATAGACCGCATAACACGCGGGTACTATACTAGTAAAAAATATTTGTAAACACAATAAACAAATCAAATTTAATTAATAGTTTTATAATCCAAGTTTTTATAGGTATTAGACACAAATAATTAATGAAAATGACTTTTATATATATATATATATAAATTAATTAAAACATTTATGAAATCCTTAGTATTAAGATTTTTCTTTTATTATTATTTTTTTCTAATAAAGGAAAATTTCATTCAAATGTTAAAAGGGTACAAGAGATACCCGCTTCACACAGCAACAGAAAAGCACAGCATCAACGAAGATAGAAGTTAGTCTACACCATTTTCTCCATTTCACACCATCATCTTCATCCATTCACGAAAAAAAAAACCAACGTGTCAAATGGTAGTTTGAATTTATTTAATTAATTAATCCATATAATGTATATAATGTTATTCAATTATTTTGAAATATCAAATCTTAAAAATTTTAACCAAAAAGATAATATTTGACTAATTGCAAGATAATCTATGATTTAATACGATAATTTCAAATTTAGTCCCATAAGAATTGTTCAATGTTAAAATAGTTTCAAACCTTGCAAATTTAATCATATAGGAATTTCTTCATCAAAACCTGTTAAAAGTTAACGGAATATTCTGAATCGTTAGTGAGACCAAAAATACAACTTGCAGTTTTGATCCTATAATTTTCTAATATTTACAAAAATAGTCCAAAAATAAATGATTTTAAAATTCTTATGGGACAAAAAACGCCACCGTTATGTAGTCCATCCAAGGTTTTAACGGAAAAGGATCAAAAGTGAAAGGAAAGGATTAAAAGTGCTTGCTATGTGACCAATTTTATTTGACTGAACTAAAATTGAAATAAGGAATTCTCATGGGATCAAAAGTGAAATTTACCCATGATTTAATTATTTTGAAATTATATATACTGCATCTCTAAATTTATTTATAACTAGATAATGTTTAATTAAAATTAAAATTTTAAATAAAAGATAATTTTTAATGGTGATTATTTAATTAAAATTATTTATAATTAGATATTCTTTAATAGTGTTTATTTAATTAAAGTTAACTAAATTAATTAATTAATGTAATCGGATAACTTTTTAAGTGAAATACCAATAATATGAAGAATTGATAAATCCAGGGCTGATTCAAATCGCGCAAATCCAAATCTAAACTATATATATATATATATACTAAAAATAATTTAATTTTGATGAGGTGTCATCGAAAAATAAGGGTTTACAAGAATTTGAAAATTATTTTTTTAATTTAAAGAGTATCAATTTATGTGTTTAAAGAGTAATTTTTCATATACTAAATTGTAATATGGTCTACATATAAAGATATGTAAACCCAGTTTAAATAAGTGTTTATGAAATTTTAAATTTTAATGATGTGTCGTCACTGAATTAATTTTAATTTTAATAAATACTAATGGATATTTAGTGATAAATAAATATATTTACATATAAATCTTCTTTAAAATTTAAATATTTATATGATTATTTAGATCAAATAAAAATCAAACCAAATCTTATTTAGAAACATAAAAAAAAATTAATCAATTTTCACCTATATAATAAGAATAAGACTCTTTATTCATTCGTTCACATAAATTATTCATCATGACGAATAAAAGCGGTCTTCAATTTCTAAAGAAAATTTCCTCTCTTTTTTTAATTATTTTGCTATTTTTTTTATATTTTTTAAATTCTCTTTGATTATTTTTTGTTTTTATTTAATCTTTTATGGTTTTTATTTTGTTTTTATTTATTTTTTATTTTTTTAATTTTTGAGTTTATTATGTATATTTTGTGCAAATAATCTACTCTCCACCTATAAATAAACTCTTTATTCATTCATTACACATAGATAAAGAACAAAAGTTTTCTTCAAGTTCCATTCAAGTACTGAAGAAAGGTATCCATTTTTTCTATTTCTATTATTATTTTCTAAAATTTATATTAATTAATGACTGAGGCTTGCGTGAGCCCGAGCGCACGGGAACACATTCTGTGCGCCTTTAGAAATTTAGTATTATGAGTAAGGATACATTGCTTTGATCTAAATGGTACACCATTTTATTTTAAAGGGTATACACTTTTCATTAATATTTTTTTCTTTAGAAAATAAAGGGTACACATTTTTATACTAAAAGGTATATCATTTAACACAAAATTCTAAAGGCGCACGGAGTGTTGTTCATGCGCCCAGATACACACAATAATTTTCTTTAGAAAATAAAGGATACACATCTGTATACTAAATGATATACAATTTAATACAAAATTCTAAAAGCGCACGGAATGTGTTCCGTGCGCCCGTTTGCACAGGAGTTTTTGCCTTAATTAAATTCTTACAGATTCTTTTATATTTTTCAAATTTTATTTTAATTAATTTTTTTTTAAAAAATTGTTTAAATTCTTTTTTTCTTTTAACTTTTTTTATTATATATATTTTTTATTTTTTACGTTATTAATTTTTTTATGGTTTATATTTTAATTTTTAAATTCATTTAGTTAAAATTATTATTTTTATTTCACAGAATTAATTTATATTGAATTTTTTTCTATTAATTAACTTTATTATAAATTTTTTTCAACAATTATAAAATTAAAATATTTTAATTTTTTGATCAATTTATTATGGAACAACGATCATAATAAAATTTAACAAATCAATTCAATAATTTTTTTAAAATTTTTTTTGGTAAATCAATTTAACAACAAAATTAGACTTTTACCGACGGAAGTAAATTCACGTTTAAGTGTATATAAATCGAATTTTACTTTTTAATATAAATTTATATTAAATTATAATAGAATAAATAGTTATATTAAACATGAATGGTATCTTTTAAAATTATTAAATAAATAGTTATTAAACTAAATTATATTTTTTAAAATTATAAATTTACAACCCGTGCAATACACGGGATTCATACTAATATATATATATATATATATATATATATATATATATATATATATATATATATATATATATATATATATATATATATATATATATATATATATAGAGGAGTATCTTCTTTATCGATTAAAATTTGAGTTGGTCTCCTGTGTCTCTGGGACACACCGTGCCCCAATGTAAACACAAGAATTTAATACTAATTTTAGTAGAATTCAATACTCCCTCCATCCCACCGAAAGATCACCATTTTACTATATTGGTCGTCCCATCCAAATGACCTCATTTTCCTCTTTTAGAAAAAAGGACTCACATATGACCCACCAGTCACTACTAATACAACTACCCACTATACATAAAATAATAATACTTCTTAATTCACGTTATATTTCGCTGGGACGGAGGAGTACTAATTTTAGTATTAAATTCTTATGTTTCCATTGGGGCACGGTGTGTCCTCGGGAACACACAAGTTTTTGCCTTAAAATTTTACATAGAAAGCAGCAGAATTTATATGAGAGAGAAAATAAATGAAGATTGTGGATGAGTTTAATAATATAAAATATACTCCCTCCATCTCGTTTCAAACTTTACGTTTACTTTTTTGCACGTAAATTAAGGATAAGGAATGTAGTAATTTAATGTGTAGTGAGGTGAGAGAAATAATATTTTAATATAAAGTGGGTTGGTGTATTAGTGTGATATGCGAGACCATGGAGAGAGAAATAATTAGTTTTTGTGGGTTCCATTTACCAATAAGAGAAACGTAAAGTTGAAATTGGACGTCCAAATTGAAAATATGTAAAGATTGAAATGAAACAGAGAGAATATATAGAGTTTTTCAATACTATTGCATTTAATAAAATAATTTTTAATAATTTTCTTTTTTCATTGTATGCTTTTGTTTTTAATTTTTTACTAAATTTTTTTTAGTAATAGAATTTACCAACGAAATTCAATCTATTGTAATTAGCTATGGATTAGCAACCAAAATAACATTTTATTATTAGCGATGGAATGCAACGAATTTATTCTCTATTTTACCAACGGATTACCAATGTAATCTTTATATAAATTACCAATAGAATTTTAGGCAACGGATTACTAAATTGATTTTCGTTATTTAAAATTTACCAACCACAACTTTACCAACGGAAATTTATCAATGAGTTTCGTTGCTAATCCGTTTTTAGACCAATTTAACAATAGAATTAAGACTTTTGTTACATTGAATTAAAACTTTTACCAACGAAATATTCCGTTGGTAAAAAACCATTTTTTTTAGTGTTTTATGAATGGGTTTCATTTTGTATTATTTACATAATGACAAAGATGCAAATTGAGTATTTGATACTCATTAAGAATTTCTCTTTATTTTTATATATTTACTAAAAATGTATTTTTTTTTCTACATTTACATATGTGTATTACTATTATTGGTATTGTACTAGTAATTAATAGGAGTATATAATATATGTAATAAACGGGCATAGCTTATTAACACGCTGAACGAATCACAAACATTTTTTTTATAAATAAGCGCATAGTACATTGTATTCCATTTATACATTAAGAAAAAAAAAGCTTTAATAATTAATGAATAACATATGCAAGTATTTTAAAAGATGTAAGCCGTTGGTGGAATTCATTTTGGTTGTAACTGTAACATGAGCTCATATTATTGCTTCATAGCCTTCTTCCCTTCTTCTCTTACCTTTGAATGCAATAATAATGACAACTGCAATAACTCCAACTACAATAATTGGCCAAACAAAATTGGGCACGTTCCTAATTGAATGCACCTGAAAAAAAAAAAAAAATTGGGAATCCATCATACATCTAATTATTATCCTCGTAATAATAATATGAATCCAATCTAGATATCAGTATACTTACGATAGATATGGCATTTAGGAAGGGGTTGGAGGGGGGAGATGATTCAGCAATTAGCAGGTAAAAGAGGCCCATGACTCCTGCATGACTTTGGGTGCAGCTGTAGTTGGAAACAAGGGTGAGTGTCTCTCCCGGTGAAATCTTGACCGGGCCATCCGGTGAGGGGTAACACGTGGACATTCCCACCACGAAACCAGCTTCATCCCCAGCTTCCCTTCCTTCCCCATATTTTGGATACGATGAGCATATCTCTCGTCCTCCCTATTATAATTAATCCACCATACAATAAATATAAATAAATTGACTACTATTTAATTGTTTTTTAAAAATAATAAATAAAATAAAATAAAAGACCTGTCCGTAAAGAGCAGTGGCAGTGGCTCCTGCGTGTTGGTGTCCAACCCCATATATGACGTCACCACCACGGCTGCCCAAACTAACCCTTATACTTCTGGAATCAATGCATCCATTGTTTTCCACCCCCACGCCACTTCCACCTTTTACATCGTACTCAACCTATCATTCATCAATATTAATTGCAATTATCAACATTTAATTTCTAAGTTGCAATCCACCAACAATTCATATACACCTTTTTCCTATTACAATATGTTTGTTTTTTTATAAGGTAATTAAGGAATATATTACTCACTCCATCCATTCTTAATATGTCAATTTTATTATTTTGGATCGTTCACTCTCAATCTATTTATTTCACTTTTAGACATATATGACCACATCCTCACTAATTCAATTAAAATATGAGACACACATCTTCTACTAATACAATAACCAACTGCAAATAAAATAATAATACTCATTAATTCACGTGCAAAAAATAAATTGACATATTAACAATGGACAGATGGAGTATATTTTAATGACTGATTTGAAAGATGTAATATTTGAATGTATAATCGGTAAGTGTATTAATATTGGTATGAGACCAATTAGTTATTTTTGTGAATTGTAACAATGACTTGTAGTCTCGGCCCACTTCAAAAACTTATACTTCCAAACGGATACAAAATATGATTCCAAGTGTCCTCATAGACTTAGGCGTATATAGAAAAATAACCTTTCCTTTTATAATTGTTATTTTCCTTATTTTATTACACCCTACGTTTCAATCAATCAACCATTAACCATCGTCACAAATATAATATAAAAAAATAACAGGAGATGTGAACCACAAAAATATCACATGGGATCCCCTATTCCACCCCCTGCTCCATCTCAAGTTCCATGAAGTGTGACAAGTGTTCCATTTTCACATTTTGTGTGAAAATGGAACATTTATCACACTTCATAGAACTTGAGATGGAGCAGGGGGTGGAATAGGGGATTGATTTGCAAAAATATTACTATATGTTTTCAACCCCAAAAAAATCTTAATGACGCTTCCATCCAAAACTTTATATGAGATAAAAATAAGATAATTCCACAATTTTTATTTTATTTCAACGGATCAAAAGAAAAAGTTAAAATTTAATTTAGTTCCACTGCTTCTAAAATTTCACCAAAATTATGATTTTAGTTGGAATTGCACGCTTGCCACACATATGGTAAAGAGACACACATGAGACTTTTGCAAAATTAAAATTTCCGATGTAACTGAAGTAAATTGAAATAATTTTGAAAAATGTCGAAGTAAATTGAAAATTTTAACGCTGTCAAAAATTTAAATTCCCTCCCCCCCCCCCCCCCCCCCCCAAAAAAAAAAAAAGGTATTTTTCTCAAACTAATTAAATATATTTATTTATAAATTAATAATCATGAATTACTTTTCAAAATAATTAATAGTCAATATCCGAATGCGGCAACTACTGATCCTTAATCGAGTTTAAAGTGTTAAATTCTTAAAACCTCTATTATACTTATAATTCTATTATAATTATGTTTAACTGGGGTGTTTAAATAAAAAATAACCATATAGTTTACAATTAAAACCTCGAGGTTTAAATGTAAACCTATTATCAGGAGATAGAGTGTATCGATGGTTACTTACCACACAGCTATGTCCATCTGTGATTCCTTTGGAAGCATCGCCCTTGGTCCAAACATCGGTGACATCAAGAATATACACCTTCACAGGAATCATCCACGTGGCATCCCACTCAGCATACTTCACAGTATACCTCATATACACGCTCCTCCTCATCCCCTCAAACCCTGTTTTCATCCGACACCTCTTCCCATCCCGGCAACACATCACTCCGCCGTCATACCCCACCGGCAGCGCCAGCCCCTCCTCGTCCGCCGTCGTCACGTTGTACAACCCGCACCAGCACTCCGTGCACGCCATCGGATCCTCTGTCCCCCGAGTGTCGATGACGTGCACGTTGAGCCGCCACCCCAACTCGAATCCAGCCGGAAAACTGGCCGGATTCCCCACCTCGATTCCGTACGGATACGGGATGTCGGTGGCGGTCCTACGGGTCTCGGCTCCGAGCCCATAGTACTGCGTCAGCGTGGTGTCGCACACCCCGCTGTTCTTGATGATGGACGGACGTCTTGTCCGGACATCATCGGAGGTACTCTTGGGGGCGTAGTAGGGGCTGAGGAGCCAGTGGTGGAGGTAGACTTCGTGGAGGGGGACGGGGTTTCCGACGTCATCCACCACTTCGGCGTTGAAGCTCTTGAGAGCAATATGGCCACGTGGGAAATCGATGTTGTAGTACTTGTTGGAAACCAACCCTGGTTCGAGGACAATTTTAGGAGAGAGAAATACCTCGGTTTTGATGTTTCTGTCTTGATGATCAGTTGATGAAGTTTGTAGCAGCTGTACGAGGATGATGATGATCAAGATTGACAACTTTTTCATGCCCATTTTCTGATGAGGAGGAGAAAATCATATATTTGTTGTTAATTATATTATACTCTTAATTCTTAATTGGAGTGTTAGGTATATATAAAGCAATTTTTCTCTATAAAAGACAAATATACATATACATATATATGGATAAATTAGTCATATTCTTGTATAGTGTTCATTTGAAGTAGTAGGGTGGATATTCCAGAGCCGAACTAGAATGTCGCAAATGGTTTACAATTCAATTAATATTTAAATAATCTTGTCCTGTTACAATTTAGTGTTATATGTATATGGAGAGGAAAATCTCAACCTTTCCCTTATGGTTGATTGTTAGGGTATATATTATTTTATTATACGTGTCAATTATCCAACGATTTGTAATAGGAGATGCAACACCAAAATGTAACGTGAGATATGAACCAGTAACTCACCTAACTCATGTATCAAGAGATGTAACACGAAAATATATAACAGGATATCCAAGATCGCTATTTCTAGCCCGAGAAATTACTTGATGTGCTCATTTATTAAATACTCATTTGTCCCGTCCTTATAGTTACTGATCGGTGTGAAATTCACCTAGAATTATGGGCTAAATTGCATGAATTTATGTGGATTTATTTGGATTTAATTCAATAATTAAGCATGATTTTAATGAAAATATTATTAATTGCTTAATTAGTTTGAGAGAGGTATTATTATGTATTTTTGCAGAAAAGGGGTGTTTTGAGCTTGAAAGAGTGATGGAAGAAACGGGAATTAAATTGGGACGAAGACGAAAAAAAGAGAAAATTTGGCAAAGACAACATAGAAAAGACAACACTTTTCAGAAAAGTGTTGTCTATTCAGAAGTGCAAAAATTGTCCAGAGAGCTGAAAAATTGCAAGAAAACACGGGCAGATGCATAAAAACACGCCCGTGTTTTTATGCACTTTTGAAAGAAAATATGCGGAGGCTGGATTCGAACCCGAGACCTCATGCATATACAAGGGCGCCTCTAACCACTTTGCCAAGCCATCACATGTGATTAATACTCGCCCAATTTATTCTTATACTAAATTCCTGGAACCGAAAATTCTATAAAATTCACTCTTGTCCCACATCGAAAATCATCACAAAATCCACTCACCCTACACCTATAAATACCCTCATTTGGACCAACTCTTGGAACGAATTCCTTCATCCATTTAAATTCAATAAAATTGAATCTTTTCAAGATTCAATAGTTGAGAAAGGGCTTTTTAGCAAGATCTCCATAGTTGAGATCCCTCCCCCTTTCGGGGTGAGGGATCCGTAGTTTTAATGTTTTTCTAGTTTAGGATTTTATTTGCTTTCCAAGAAGGTGGAGACACCAAGGAGAAGATGATCTTCATGGATGTAAAAACTTCATTAAGGTGTAATCTAATCCTATTTATTATCTTTATTTTCTATGTTTTGGTGGTTGATTGAAGGCATGATTATTGATTAATTTATGAAAATGTCTTGATTGAATTTCCGGCTTTGATTAGGTTTTATTTATGAAATTCACATGTCTTGTAATAATATGGGATTTATGTCTTTGGTATTAGTGTACAGTGATTAGGTTGTGTATTGTGTATCGACATGTCTTGTCGTTGCTTTACCCTTAGTTGCTTTGCATGATTATCATATGTGATTTTTTTCTATTTATTACATGTGGGTTTAATATAAGGGGAGCCTGGCCGGGAGTCCTTATATTTAGAACAACATAAATGAACACTAGTGAGATCACTTGTGTCCGAGGATTAAACTAGTGAAGGGAACCCCATCCATACGAGCATAGTACCTTGAAGGGAATTGTAAGTAGGATCGATCCTAGGAGCTTTTTAGGGGTTATGAAAATAATCTACATCCTATTCACCATGGCCCTTGGGGATAGGTGGAAATAGTGATCGCCCTTACCATGATTTGCTTAAAAATGGAAAACAATTAAAGATGTTGGATGATTGATTATATGAGTGTATCATGAAAACTACCATGTCATTGAAAATCCAAAAATATTGTAATTAGATTTACTTTTTCATGCATTGTATTTTCTTTTATTTATAAACCTCCTTTCCGATCGTCCCTAACTAATCACGATACCATACCTAAAGGCCATGAATCCTAAATTCCCTTGGGTTCGATATTTTGTTGCTTGGTCGCCCGGACTATAACGACCAATCAAATGGCGCCGTTGCCGGGGAATTTAGTTATATTTGTGACTTTGGGTTTGTTGAGTGGTTAGGATAGGGACATTTTTTTTCTTTGATTTGTTTTTCGTTTTATGGTTGTGTTTGTAGGGACTAAAGCGTGGAGCCATGGTATTGGCCTTGAAGAGCAAAGGAGTGGTGCAAATTGAGGTAACGAACATCTTCCCAACTTAAATTCGACTTTGTCTAATTTAAGTTTGGGGGGCATGTCATTTGTTACTTGACTTTTCTATGGTTTGAATTATAAATTGTATCCATGAACTCCTAATTGAGCATATTGCACCGGCGCACGTTTAAGTCCTTACTCTTTTCCTTGGCACGTATTTTCTCCCTTTTTGTTGTTTTCGGTTTTTTTTTTGTGCTTTTCTCGCTTTATCTTGTTTTCAATAAGGAGAAATCTTTCTTGGCTCTCTTGTGCTTAATTGTGAGAAATTTTAAGATTGTGATTTTTGATTGAAACTTGTGACTAGATGGATTTTTACTTGTGTACTTGTTGAGCTATGGTTTATGCTTGTTTTGTGTTGCCTTTCACTACTATAAACCCGTGAGCTTTTGAGCCTTAAAATCATGAAATCAAATGGTTTTTCCTTTCTTGTGTGTGCATCATTCTTTTGTGTGCATTCTAGAACTTGCCTTTGTGTCTTCTTGAAACTACACGTGTGTGAAGATTGTTGGAAATGATTTAAGGCCATCTTTGTTTTGACAAGTCACTTAGCCAAATTTATCCTACCAAATGAAATCATTTCGTAGTTTGCCCCTTTGAGCTTATTATCCTTATTTCTTTGGCAACCTACAAATTTAGCCATTTTATCCATATTTTATATCCTAATCACCTTTGTCGATTAGTAGAGGATTAATGGAGATGAAATGGTTGAATTGAGCTTACAAGAGAGTTTGGAAAGAGAGTGGTGAAAGTGCAAGAAAAGAGGGAGAAAAGATGAAGTAAGAAAAAAAAAATGGAGGTTGTGTGAAAAGAAAAATTGAGTGAAGCTTGTATAAAAGAAGCATAAGGAGCTCTAGTAGAAAAATAGAAAGAGAGCCCTTGGGGAAAAGAGATAAAAAGAAACTCAATAATAAAGAAGAGAAGAAAAAGGTTCTTTTATTTGTTGGATGGATAAAATTCTCTTTGTGATTAAGGTGAAAATAGAAAAAAAAAAGTGTGGATGAGAGTTGAGGCTACCAACCAACTTGAATTCTTCACTAATTTGAGGAAAGAGAGAGTGAGAGTTGATATTGGCCGTCAACTTAAATTCTCTACTAATCTTGAGCTTACTTTTCCTAAATATTTTTCCTACCCAATACCAAAGAGCCTACATTACAACCCCATATAAAGACCTTATTGATTCAATAATTAACACACATAGAAGTGGTGGAGAGCGTAGACTTTTGGCAAGCATATGGTAATGACATGCATTTGAATTGATTTATGAGAGTATACACTTCTCCCATACACCCTTTGAGTGTGAGAGTGAAAAGCAAAATCTAGAGAGGAGTAGTGAAGGTCTCACTTGCTTGTATATTTCCTAAGCTTAACTTGTATGCACTTAAATTGATGTCTTGTCTCTTGTTTTGATTGAATTGAAATGGTTTTGAAATGACTTGATATCTTGATTCAATTCTAGGTGAATTCCCCTCCTCGTTCTTTCTTTTCTTTCGTTGCTCGGGGACGAGCAACACTTTAAGTTTGGGGGGTTTGATCGGTGTGAAATTCACCTAGAATTATGGGCTAAATTGCATGAATTTATGTGGATTTATTTGGATTTAATTCAATAATTAAGCATGATTTTAATGAAAATATTATTAATTGCTTAATTAGTTTGAGAGAGGTATTATTATGTATTTTTGCAGAAAAGGGGTGTTTTGAGCTTGAAAGAGTGATGGAAGAAACGGGAATTAAATTGGGACGAAGACGAAAAAAAGAGAAAATTTGGCAAAGACAACATAGAAAAGACAACACTTTTCAGAAAAGTGTTGTCTATTCAGAAGTGCAAAAATTGTCCAGAGAGCTGAAAAATTGCAAGAAAACACGGGCAGATGCATAAAAACACGCCCGTGTTTTTATGCACTTTTGAAAGAAAATATGCGGAGGCTGGATTCGAACCCGAGACCTCATGCATATACAAGGGCGCCTCTAACCACTTTGCCAAGCCATCACATGTGATTAATACTCGCCCAATTTATTCTTATACTAAATTCCTGGAACCGAAAATTCTATAAAATTCACTCTTGTCCCACATCGAAAATCATCACAAAATCCACTCACCCTACACCTATAAATACCCTCATTTGGACCAACTCTTGGAACGAATTCCTTCATCCATTTAAATTCAATAAAATTGAATCTTTTCAAGATTCAATAGTTGAGAAAGGGCTTTTTAGCAAGATCTCCATAGTTGAGATCCCTCCCCCTTTCGGGGTGAGGGATCCGTAGTTTTAATGTTTTTCTAGTTTAGGATTTTATTTGCTTTCCAAGAAGGTGGAGACACCAAGGAGAAGATGATCTTCATGGATGTAAAAACTTCATTAAGGTGTAATCTAATCCTATTTATTATCTTTATTTTCTATGTTTTGGTGGTTGATTGAAGGCATGATTATTGATTAATTTATGAAAATGTCTTGATTGAATTTCCGGCTTTGATTAGGTTTTATTTATGAAATTCACATGTCTTGTAATAATATGGGATTTATGTCTTTGGTATTAGTGTACAGTGATTAGGTTGTGTATTGTGTATCGACATGTCTTGTCGTTGCTTTACCCTTAGTTGCTTTGCATGATTATCATATGTGATTTTTTTCTATTTATTACATGTGGGTTTAATATAAGGGGAGCCTGGCCGGGAGTCCTTATATTTAGAACAACATAAATGAACACTAGTGAGATCACTTGTGCCCGATGATTAAACTAGTGAAGGGAACCCCATCCATACGAGCATAGTACCTTGAAGGGAATTGTAAGTAGGATCGATCCTAGGAGCTTTTTAGGGGTTATGAAAATAATCTACATCCTATTCACCATGGCCCTTGGGGATAGGTGGAAATAGTGATCGCCCTTACCATGATTTGCTTAAAAATGGAAAACAATTAAAGATGTTGGATGATTGATTATATGAGTGTATCATGAAAACTACCATGTCATTGAAAATCCAAAAATATTGTAATTAGATTTACTTTTTCATGCATTGTATTTTCTTTTATTTATAAACCTCCTTTCCGATCGTCCCTAACTAATCACGATACCATACCTAAAGGCCATGAATCCTAAATTCCCTTGGGTTCGATATTTTGTTGCTTGGTCGCCCGGACTATAACGACCAATCAGTTACGTTTGCTTTTTGCACGTGGATTAATGAATATAGTATTTTAATGTGTATTAATATGAGAGAAATAATATTTTAATGTAAAGTGGGTAGATGTATTAGTGTGATGTGTGGGCCATTGGAGAGAGAAGTGATTAATTTGTGTGGGTCTCATATGCTAAAAGGGAAAATGTAACCATTAAGATGAGACGCCCAAAAAGGAAATATTCCTTCCATCCGCTTTCAAAGGTATCATTTTTCCATTTTGGGCGTCCGCCCCCAAGGGTCTCATTTATTTTTTTAAACATATGAGATCTACATACACCCACGAATACAACTAAAAAATGGAATTCACATCTCCACTATTACAACTACCCACTACACATTAAATAATAATACTCTTTAATCCACGTGTAAAATGCAAATGACATCCTTAAAGGCGGACAGAGTGAATATATAATTATTAAGATAAGACGAAGGGAGTATACCCTAATATTTTATTAATGTGATAAAAATAACTCCCTAAACACACTCCGATTCAAATTATTATACCACCTTCTCTTTATCTGTTATTTTCTTGGTAAACAAGAAAAGAAAAAATATTCTATCTTAATCTTAAAAGCACATGAACTCATCCTCTAACTTTGTCACGTGTCCATCCCTCCCAACAAAGAAGTATGAATATCAAGGCATATGATAGACAGATAGGGATGTAATCGAACCGAATCGAGTCGAACACTACTAGGTTTGAGTATCGTTTGATAAGGAATTATCGAACTCGAGCCCGAGCTCGAACTCGTCAAGAAAAAAAAATATCGAACTCGAGCTCGAACTCAAACTGTTTGTTAAGGCTCACGAACGTGTTCACGAATACATAAAGTAACTTGTTTATGAACATTTTTCATGAACATTTAAATATTTTTTTCGTAAATATTAAAAGGACGTTTGGTTTATAAACATCTAGTGTTATTCATAGAATTAAATAAACAAACTAACAAAATATAATAATAAACGTTACAAAAATATTTTAATAATTTAAATAATTACTTAAGTTATTATCATATTTGTGTGGTTTAATATAAAATATTTAATTATTGAATATTAATAAATAAATAATAATATATAATACTAAAAAATAATTATAAAATTTGCGAACACGTTTGCGAGCCATTAACGAACTCATTATCGAATATGTTCGCGAGCTTTCGAGTCGAACACCTTTAGGTTTGAGTTTGGTTTGATAGACTATTCGAGCTCAAAATTTAAGTTTGATTTGGTTTGTTAAGATTAACGAACGAGCTCGAACGAACACTTTATCGAACCGAGACCCGAATAGCTCGCGAACTGTTTGGCTCGCTTACATCCCTATAGACAGACCATCAAAAAGGTTTTGAACTTCCAATAGTTGTCTCCACAGGTTCAAATTCCAGTTCGGTAATTAAACATTGCATATAGTATTTTATAGATTGCTATTTTCAGAAGTGAAATTTTGGGAGAGACAACAATTAAAAGTGTGAAGTAATTAATGGGATAATGAAAATAAAATTTTTAAAAAAATATTGATTTTAGTGTGTAGAGAGTTTCGATTGATTAAAAGTGAGATGTATGCATCCAAGTGTGGCAAACCAAAATGATTAAATGTATATTTATCGCATAATAATACATGTATATTTATTTTAAATACTAAAAAAAAGTATATTGGATGTATCCGGGTGCAAGGGTGCACCCATATTTGTATACTTTTTTATTTTATTTTGTATACATATTATTTTATTTTGTATATGTGTTTTGTAATAATTGTATACTTTTTTCACATTAATTTTTCATTAAAAAAATTAACATCCATATGTGTATAACATTCTATTAAATATTATATATAATTTTTCATTAAAAAAATTAATAATTAAATTGTATATATTTTTACTCTTAATTGTATATGTTTTTATTTATATTTGTATGTTGGTGCACCTTATCTTTAGGTGTACCCAGGTGCACACTATAAATTGCCAAAAAAAAATCAAACATACTATTATTTATCTCACATTTTATATTTTTTCTTATATATGTACGTCATATATACTATATTTCAATTATTATCACATTATTTTTTAAAATACAAATTCTCATAATATGATCTACTTTGTATAGAAAATCGTATTCCGCTATTACTTCACAAATCATACCTACAAAAATGATATATTAATAAAATAAAAATAAAAAAACTAAATCAATATTTTACTATTTTCGCATTAATATAAATTAAACAGCATCATTAGGGTTTATACTTTATATTAATGTTTGCTTTCTTCTTATCTCCTATATATCACAAATTCAATAATATTGTGACAAAAGAAAAAGCATTTAACCGAAAATACGAACTAGTTTTCTTTCCTCTCACAATATAATTCTTTCAAGATTGAAAAAATAAAATATAAACGCAATAATAAATTAAATATATAAAATATGAATGGTGCAGAAAAGGAGCAAAGTCAAGGATGAGAGACAGAACATCAAAACGTTTTTGGGTTGTATAAGTTTGGATATATTAAGTATGATTCTATGTACTAAGCTAGCTAGGGAAAACGTAAAGTAGTGAAACTCTATCATTTCATTTAATTTCAAGTAAGGTATATGTAGTTTTTCTTTCTTTCTTTTCTTCTTTTTTTTCAAGCCAAATATATTCAAATACCATATATAGGTGATGTTCTTACTAAATTGAGTAAAATTAATTGTTAACTAGCTAGTAAAATCTTTCCTATCATTTGTTTGTTAAAAAAAGTCCAATCAATTTAATAACATATAAATGAACTTTAATTTAAAAATATTATCTCTCTGACTTACTTTTTCATTCATTTATTATTTAAAAATATTAAATCATTTTTTAAAAGTCAATAAAATAAATTTAAAAAAAATTGAACAATGTGATTCACTAAGCGTGAAAGGTTTTCCAAATATATGGAGTACAACTTATTCTTTAAGAAAAAACCTACAATATGATGTAGCAACAAAAAGTATCCCTACACTACTTTTTTTTACAATTTTTTTTTCAACATAAATTTCATATTTCCATAAAAGAAAATAAAAATCAACTACTATTTCCATAATATACTTTAATATCAAAATTATCACACTTCTTATAATGGAGTACTTTATAATTTATTTATAATAAAAAAAAATACAACATAACCCTTAAAAAATTACTTCGTTTTTAAATAAATAAAATTGCGTATGTACAGTAGAATAAACGAGAAGATGAAAATGCGATTAAGGAAGTTCATGTTGTGTATGCTAACATTACACAACAATTTAATACAAAGTTATGCATTGATTTTATACTTCATCACAATAATATCGCAATCAACAACCCCTCCATTTAACTCAAAGTTAATTTATATGTGTCTATATATAGATGTGTTTTTGAAACTATGATTTCAAAATCTCAAAGTAATAAGAAGGTGTTAAGGTCTTAAAATCTTAAAGTTGGACATCAAAATTTTAAAATAAGTTTACAAGATAAGCAAAATTGTATGTGTAAGTTTGTAATGGATAATAAGTAATAATCTTTTTATTAAATTTAATATATGATCAATTAAATACGATAACCTCTAATTCATAAACAATTCCTAAGAAAAATTAAAAGTTGATAATATCTTTAATAAAATATAACATTTAATCAACTAAATGCAAAACAATCTCACACAATACTTGCTTTCAATATATACTTTGACCTTCCTAAAAATTTATAAGATATCATTTTGAAAAGAAAAAAAAAACTTAATTATAAAATTTTAATGGAATATATAGTAATTTGTAATAATAGTATTCTATACATTATAATTAGGTACATTATATTTTTGTTTTTAAAATACTTACATTTCATGTCAAAAGTATTTCTAATACATCTCCATCTATTTGTAATCTAGTGTATTTACACATCTGTGGCTGTGAGATCCTTACAACGTCTACATCTCAATATATACATTTTAGTTAAGTGAAACACGTCGATTTAAATATTGTTAGGAAAATATCACTATATATATATATATATATATATATATATATATATATATATATATATATATATATATATGTACGTGACACGACACTGTCATTATCATGCTGGAAGTTTCATTAATCAATTAATTGTTTTTTTTTAAATCAATTGTCGAGAAGTATCGTATGTACATGTATGTCCATAAGTGATTTTTCTTAACTTTCCAATTAAATAATATTGCAATATAATGTAATGAGTCGGTATCATCTCGGTGTATAAGGTGTTAAAAGTATTTTAAAAGATACACCTTTTAATCAATAAAGGAGTATTATTTTTTCAATAAGAAAGGCATTGAAACATGAAGCGTAAAATTTGATTTTTTTTAAAAAAAAAAGTTAAAAAAATACTAAAGTGTATAAATAAATGATTCATTGATAATTGAATGTTAAAGTCAATAGTAAAAAAACAACCACCGATCTTTTTTCTTTCCTTAAAAAAGTACCAAATAATTTTAAAGGGTATAAAATTAGATTTGACGTCCACAAAACTTTGTGAAATGTAAACTTTTTTATTTTCTTTTTTTCATTCAGACGTGACTACCTTTTAATATGAATCGAAATACGATAAAGGTAAGGTTTTTTTTTTTTTAAGAAATTAAATTCATTTGCAACCATAAAGATAGTGTTCTTTCTTGCCAGTTATGAGAGGTATTAGTTAATTTACAAAAAAATTAAATTTTGTATTTTTTCTTGCGATTAACTCATTTTAATATTATGAAGCTCCTTATTTTTTTATTAACGGATTTAGGGTAGAAATAAGTTTTCATAGGTGAAATTAATGTATAAAATTTTCAATTTTTAAAATTTAGGAAAAATTACTTGTAGATACACACTTTGTATCCATAATTATTGTAAGATATATTGATTTAAAATTACTCACATATAAAATATTAAAGTAAACTATCAAATATAACCTTAAACCCGTACACTTTTAAACCATAAACCCTAAACCCTCACCCACCGTCGAACCGCCGCCGGACTACCGCCGGACGGTCACCGGCCGCCCGCCGAAAAACTGCCGGACCGCCGCCGGACCACCACACTTTTTTGTTGCACACACTTTTTTACTGCACACACTTTTTTTACTGAACACACTTTTGCTGCACACAAACTTTTATGTACAACATATCGTAAGGGTAATATTGAAATATCACTATATATTTTTGTAGTTAATAGTAATATTTTTATATGTTTATATATCTTATAGTAATTAAGGATTTTTTAGTGTATCTAGTAGTAATCCTCCCAAAAAATTTCTTACCGTAATATATCAATATTAACCAAATCCATTAAAAAAAATCCTTTAATATGACATACATAATTTTCTTATACAACTTTGATTCTCCGTATTATAATAATTATAAAATAATTATATTCTCATATTTGGAATTACTGAATAATTCTTAATAATAAAAGTATAATAGGAATTTTCTATTAAATATTACTCCCTCCGTCCCCTTGAAATGTATCTGTTTACTTTTTGTACGTGGATTAAGGAGTATAATAATTTAATGTATTTTGAGGTGAGAGAAATAATATTTTAAAGCGTAGTAGGTAATTGTATTAGTGTTGTGTTGGGCCATGTGTGGTCACATCAATCTAAAAAAGAAAATGGATACTTTGTAATGGGACGGACCAAAATGAAAAAATGAATACGTATTAAGGGGACGGAGGGAGTATAATTTACTCAAACAGTACTTGTGTACAACGGGTTCACGGTATAAATCTTGTGGTCCCTCTTCTAATCTTATAGTCTATGTATTGATAGCGCGTTTAAATTAAGAGGGACCACATGATTTATAAGCATTTATGATATAAATAAACAAGACTAACACAATAATTTATTAGTGTAATATATTTCCGTTTATATTCTCAAAAACAGAGGTAAGACCCTTCCGCGGGATGAATTTTATGAAATGAATAAAAAGTGATATTATTTATAATAAAAAATGATACTCAAATGACAAAAAATGATAATGATATTGTCAACTATTTAATGAATAATTTATTATAATATAAAAGAAAAGTGATTACGCTTTAAAAGAAAAATATTAATATATTTAATAAAAAGTGATAAATAATTATGAAAGCGTAAAATAGTCCAAGATTGGCCCTTATTAAAATATTACTGACTTTCATATATATATATATATATATATATATATATATTCCAAGATTGCATTAATTAATTGAAAAGGTGGAGTTTAATTGGGAAACAACTTAGTTGACATAATCCTATTTCATTTCAAACTGTGACATTGGGACATGCAATTTAAACCAAACCATTTATATCCAATTCACACGCAACCTAATCGAATCTCAAGATTATAGTGAACCAACTATTTTGACCAAATTACCTTCCAACACAAGCTTATCCTAAATCTTTGAAAATTGTGGATATACTCATCTCGATTCATAGCGGATTCACACTCTCACACCTACATGCACCCATGCTTATTTCACATCTACATCAGTTTCAAAATTATGGATAATATATATATATATAGGTAAGATTGATTTTAATTTTATGTGAAATGTAGACAGTAATATATAATATATGTAAAAGTAATGTAGGAAAAAATATGAGAGAATATAAGAACAAAAAATGTGTTAGTTAAGTAAATATAAACACGTTAATTTTAAAACTCTATCGGAAACATATGTGAATTTTGAAATCCAGCAAACAAGCATAGCTTTATGAATCACATAATAAAAAAAAAATAGTATTTTGTTCATTTTATAAACAAATTCATAGTTTTTTCATTTATTAAGAAATATCTTCAAACTTTTTTCAAAAGGAAAAAACACTCAACAAATGACCTCACATTTTACTTTTAAAATTGTTATCATTAACTAATACACATGATATATTTTACAAATTATTTATTAAAAAAATAAAAGACAAACAAACAACCCAAAAGAATATGTATACACAGAAGTGAGACTATTTTGCAGTAAGACAAATTTTCTTTTAATTAGTCATTTCATTATATTAAAAATATTATTCTCTTAACTCATTTTCAGATTTTCACTATCACAGATATTAAGAAAAAATTAATTTTTAAATTATTTGTAAGGGTAATTTGATATTTTAAAATAATAAATAAATTATAAAATAAGAATTAATGACAAATTTAAAATTAAACGGTAATATAAGGTTATTGAATTTTAGTATAATTTTCTTTTAAAGGTGTGTAGATGAGTTGTGGACGGGGGAGTTACTTTTCATTTGTACAAATAATTTTTATAAAATAATTTATTTGAATAACTATCATTTTATATTAATCAGTTATCACGTGTTACTAAAATATTATCAATTTTTTCTCTCTTGTACAATACTTATTAAGTACTAAGGTCTCACACAAATATTTATTTTAAAAAAATCATCGATTTTTTTGGGCGTTTTATTTAGCTTAAGTGAAGTTCGTTTTAGGTTAGAGGCAATTTTTTTGGTAGATTCAAAATCGATTGTCAAGCAAAATTTGGTGTGGATTTGTAGTGGATCGATGGTGTTCTTTGTGATGTGTAATAGACCTTTGCTTGTGCATGCAACACGTGGATCACTTAAGAAATATCATTGAGGAGTTGGTTTACAGGCTGTATAACAAGAATGAAATTATTACTCAACAAGAATATAAGAATATAAGGAAATAATAACATATTAAAATTTATCTAGAAGGTAATATTTTTCGTTAATAATTTACAACTTAAAAAAATAAATTTTCATACACTATTCTACTATTAAAACATTATGAAGACAGTAATATATAATATATGTAAAAGTAAGAAAGGATCTGGATGAAAGCCCACAGACGGCCTATGCACAAAAGGCCTGCTTAGCATAAAGCAAGCCCAAATTATATACAGAAGAAGGCTCGCTGGATCTGTCCAAATTCAAAGCCCATCAACATCAAAGGCGGCTTCTCGCAACCGATGTTGGAGTGGAAAGTGAAAATATCAAAATTTGTAAAGTATAATCTATTTCAATTTTGATCCTTTTCTCTTTGCAATTTTTAATTTTGGTGTTTCCTTTGGTTTGAATTTTTTCCTTTTGTAAATTTAATCTTCTTTTTTTTTAAAAAAAAAAAAATCAAAGTTAATCTCCTTTTTTTTAAAAAAAAAATTGAATAAAAATTTGACAAATTCTAATACTCCTTCCATCCCACTCAAAAGGTGGCTTTTACTTTTTGCATGTGAATTAAGGAGTATTATTATTTAATGTGTAGTGGGTAGTTGTATTAGTGAGAGTACGGGCCTATATTTTAATTGTATTAGTGGTGGGTCTCTTATGTGTAAAGAAGGAAAGGGAGCTATTTGGGTGAGACGCCCAAAATGAAAAAAAATGGACTCTTTGGGTGGGATGGAGAGAGTATAAAAAGACTAAATTTGAACGGACTAAATTCGGACGAAAATGACCAAAATTAAAAATTGAAAAAAAAAAGTAAAATTAGAATCCATTAATGACAAATTTGTTATTTTCTCCCATGCAAATGTACAAAAGATCCGTTCAGATCTCCTGTTACAAACCGTTGGATGATTGATACGTACGATAAAATAATTTATATCTTAAAAGTCATTCCTAAGGGGAAAGTTGAGATTTTTATTTTCGCAGTTACTCATCTAATTCATATATCAGAAAATATAAACAAAAAAATATAAACAAAAAATGTAAAATGACATCCAAAATAATAAACCATAAGGATGAGGCCTAATAATATTGAAGAACTCCTTCCCAACCTTATCCACAGCTTAAATGGTTTAAAAATAAATAAGTCTAGGACAACTAATTACACACATCACTTATCATCTTCTTTGCTCCAATCACACCATCTGCGTAAGCTGTTTTCTATTTTGCACGTTTTGCAATTTCATATATAACCAAACGACACTGAATATAGCTAAATAAAAAATTGTTGATTGTTTTGGTCAGAAAAGGCTACAATGGAATTGCAACGTGATTGGATTCCGGATTCCATGGTTATCAAACCAACGATGATAGCTCGAGGCGGCTACGCTTTTTGGAACCACGGATTCGTCCGGTGCAACCAAGCCAGCGCGTTCAGCACCTTCGCCAAGATCGACGTCGAGACATCCACAATTAACAGCAAGTTTGTTCACTTGCCCTTTCGCCACGCTAATATGTACTGGTCCGGAAGGGATGGCAATGGCTTCCTCACTGACTGCCCCGAGAAGACATGTCCAAGGATTCATGTACCTTCAGGCACGTGCAGAGCGGCGGTGACGTGGGGTTAGATAACGCCGTCGCCGGCGATCTGACCCACCGTCTGAGGATCTTCCCGGGAGGCGGTGCTAATAACCGAATGCGCTTCAACGTTGTCAATTTGCTGACATTGATGCAGCTGCCGAAGCGCGTGACGTTCAGAGGCGACAACGAGAGGTTCCTCAACGCGTTCAACTCGCGGGTAATATTAAATTAGCAAAAGTTTAAGCTGATATAGATAAATTATTTAAATTTAATCAAATAATTGCCGTAGAATTTCCTCTGATTCCACCAACTACACTAAAATAATAATACTTTTTAATATATATTCAAGCAAAAATTAAATAGAAACCTATGACCGACCGCAAATATAGAGGGAAAAACTTAAACTATGTTTTCAAACAGTTAAGAGTTCAACTCTGCTGATCCGAATGAGAGCGGGTCGGCTTTCGAGATCGAGCTACACGACGATGGACATGTCCGTATAAAATCGGTTAATGTGGACCGGTACCTGCGGCGGAACCCTGGCAACAACATGGTGGTGGCGGATTCATCCGACATCGCCGGCGACGATGTGAACACTCTATTCTGGCCGATGTTGATACGCGGCAACAACTACGCTTTCCGGTCAGCCGGAAACAACTTCTTCTGCGGACTTCGGGGGGTCGGTCTATCTGCGACGTTCCCAACCATGAACAGACCAACAACGTTGCTGTTGCAAGAGCTAATCCTGAACCGACACGTGTACCACATTAAATTCCGAATGGATCAGGCGCGTATATACGACGAGAGCGTGATCATCGCCGGAACGGGCACGTCCGTTAACAACACGGACAGTCCGTCAACTATGACAATCACTGTTACGTACTCCGAATCTCGGTCGTATTCTTTCACCAACAGCTTAGCCAACTCCTCCGGCGTCACGCTCATCAAATCAGTGAAGATTCCGAAGATCTTGGGCACTGACATCCATTTTTCTAAAGAGGAGATGAAGTCGTTCGAGTAGGGAGAAACGGTGGAGGATACTATTACATCGGACGCGTCGGTGACGGTGACGGTGCCGCCAAGGAGCGGTGTCCGAGT
The DNA here is from genome assembly GCA_023678885.1 of Pogostemon cablin. Classification (NCBI taxonomy): domain Eukaryota; kingdom Viridiplantae; phylum Streptophyta; class Magnoliopsida; order Lamiales; family Lamiaceae; genus Pogostemon; species Pogostemon cablin. Next base: position 32,411,263 of record CM042965.1, on the reverse strand, counting down.
TGATTACGTGGCGACACAGGGAACGTGCAGTATTCCCTTCTCCTATACTGTGCAAGACAAGAGTTCCGAAAATTCATTAACTATTCGGATGTTGATGGGATGTTTAAAGGGGTCAATTATTACAGTTTCCACTTCGATCAACATGCAGTCCCACGTTTCGCTCCTGCTACTTCTACTTGATCACTTACTGTGACTGTTGTATCGCCCTCTTGTTTTCTTTTTTCAGAATCAATTTCATTTTTTTTTTAATTTCACGTTTGGTCTATTTGTAAAAGTCTAAATTCAAAATAAAAATCGGTTCGGTTCTCCTAAACATTTTGATGTTACATCTCTTATTGCACATCATTGGATGATTGACACATATGATATAATAAAACATAGTATATCCTAAAAAGGAAAGTTTAAACCCTTGGAACAATAGTTGAGATTCCTCATGTCACTCATCTAACACGTATAAAATAAGATATAACACCAAATACAATAGAGCATACAGATCAATAAAAATATAATAATTAATTAGTATGTGAGAAAAGATAAAAGAAGAGAGATAGAGAGTTTGGCTATAGATAGAGAGAATGAGTAGAAAATGTCAATTTTAATCCCCTATTCCACAATGGTTGTTTAGTGTTTCTTAAAATATCATTATAGAATACTCCCTCCGTCCCAGGCTAAGAGGACCATTTTACAATTTTTGTCGTCCCACCCAAAGAGTCCCATTTCCTTTTTTGGACACATGGGACCCACCCACACCCACTAATACAATTAAAACATGGGGCCCCACACCCACTAATACAACTACCCACTACACATTAAATAATAATACTCCTTAATCCACGTGCCCAAAAGCAAATGAGACTCTTAGGTTGGGACGGAGGGATTATGTGATTTCATTTGATAACGAGTAATTTGAGTTAGGGTCGTATATAATGGTAATTTTAAAATTTTGGTGTAGATTTTGAAAATAAAAAATTGAATATTAAAACACAAACAAATATTGCAAAAGAGTGTATGATAATTTTAGAAGAGTTACTCTTTTGTGTATTTCAGTGAATCATAAATATTTCCTTAATCTAAAAAATAATTGCACAATTTTTATTTTGGTTCGTCCAAGAATACTTGCACTCAAAAATGGAAACAATACATAATATCAATTTGGTTCGTCTAAGAATACTTGTAAACCCTAAAACAATACACAATATCAATAATCTTACAATGCAACGATATTACAAAAATATCACATTCCTTTTATACGCAATCTAATCAAAGTCAACTATATCATATATTTTATTCTATTCAATTACCCAAAATACTCATTCTCTTTCTTACGACATAACAACAAAAAATTACTTTTCTTAAATTTCGTACCATCAAATACGTGCATGAATTCTTGTGGCGGATAAAGTAGAATTTTTCTTTTATTATGAAAATAATTCTTAAATTTCTTTTGATCCCTAAATTCATCCCTAACCTCTCTCCGATCCAAATTTTGGGAACTCCACGAGTTTTTTATTTCTAAAAATCCCTCATGGGTTCCCCGTTTCTCTATCCACAATTAGAGACTATAATAAACTTCGATGTCTTCACTAATTCATGTGAATTTGATTTTATCTGGTTTTACTTTTTAAAAACAGGTTGTTGAGTGATTTCAAACACTACAACATAACTTGCTTTATATAACATGTCAAAAGTATTATTTAATAGCAAAAATGTGTTATTGTAGATAATATGTAACATTTTTTATGGTACAATGTTTGCTCGTGCTGCTTATTGTCTAAAATAACACTATTTCGATCATAATAACACTTTTAAAAAAATATTACAATAGATGAAAAACTTTATTTAACACTTTGTAAATATTACATACGATATTCTTTTTATGTAAAACATTTTATAAGGGAAAAAAAATACACTAACAAAATTTGAACGCTTGACCTCCTAGTTAGAATAAGTTACTCCTACAATCTTGATTAACTATAACTTTATTTATACTTTGAGTTTTTATTTTATTAAACATGACATCAATATTTTTTATTTAATTTATTAAAATATAATTTTTAAAATTATCTAATACATTTAAACTTGAGTTGTTATTATACTAATTAATTTTACAAAATTATTATATTATACGATATAATTTTATGAAGAAATATAATAATTTAAATAATTAAAAATAATCATATTATATAATTAAAATATATTGTTATTATAAATAAATTTATGTGTATTGAAATTATTTTAAATAAATATAAATATTTTTTTTATACATTACTAATATTTTCATATAACATAATAAAAATTTTACATAATAAATACTTTATTGAGCATTTTTTTTGAACTTGTATAATATATAAATTGTTTAATAGTGTGTTAGTTTTTTTTATTATTTAAACTATATAAAATATTACATATTTCATTTATATAAAATGTTATGTATTTAAAAATGTAATAAGATTGTGTTAAATATTTTGGTGTTACATAAAATGTGTAATATATGAAAAATGATACTACTAAAATGTTACATATAAAAAAGTGTAATCTAAAAAGTGTTATATTTATAAAAGTGTTATTTAAAAAGTGTTACTTTCATAAAAATGTTACTTATTGATGTTACATATTAAACATGTGTTACATATTATTAAAATTTAAATAGTGTTACAATTAAGTGTTATATATAATAAAAATGTTACTATGAAGTGTAACATAACATCATTTATGTTGTAGTGAAATTCTCATATGTTCAATTGCTGGATTCTTTTGGAATTTGTGGAAATTAAGTCTATTTAACTCAATTAAGTCTGGTTTTAGTATTACAAAAGTTTTTTTTTATCGACTTTATTATACTTTGGATGTATTTTAGTATATAACAAACGGTATAAATTTTAATTAAGTTACGTATATGCATTTTTTTAAAGGTGTATTAGTTTTTATATTTAACTACATAATTTTGCAAATAAATTATATTAGTATTTACTACTCCCTCCATCCCATTAAAACGTTTACGTTTGTTTTTTGTAAGGAGTTTAAGAAATATATATATTTTAATGTGTATTGAAGTGAAAGATATAATAATATTTTAATGTGTAATAAGTTGAGAGAAATAATATTTATTGTGAAGTGACTCCCTTCGGCCCACAATAACATTTACGTATTTCTATTGGGACGTCCTATTAAAATATTTACATTTTTCTTTATAGTAAATGAGATAAAAGTAGATTTAAAAAAAAAATCAAGTAAACTAACTTGTTATGTATAAGAGTTTTTTTTTTTTTAATAACGTGGCATGTTATGCAAATGAGATGTTAAAATTTTAAAAAGTAAAAAATGTATGAAACAATTTCAAAATTAGGAGGAGTTAGGATACACAAATTTTTATTTTCTCTGAATAAATTTTAATTAAACATAAAGTTAAAGAGATGTTTGGTTTCGATTTATATAAATTTAATAAATAAATCGTGAATATTCATAATTCATGTGTGCGTATCTTGGGTTTTGATTTAATAATATTATTGAGATTACATGAGGGAAAAAACCAACTTGCAATAAAGAAGTTGATATAAAAAACCCTTGTATTGGACATAAAAAAAAAAAACTCATTTATGGGTATAGGAAATTATTATCATAAGCAACGCACGTTTAGGATATTGCTATATCGAGTGGATATAGAAGACAAGAATAACATATCAACGGGATAAAGATTGGGACAGTTTAGGATAATTTTTTAGATGAAATCTATGCCTTAAAAAAATATATCTAAAAGAGAAATTTTGAAATTTTGAAATGTATGAAACATCAAAATGTACTTAGATTGTGCGAACAAGATGTCCCGAATATTGTTCTCCACGGAGAGTGCTAAGATAAGGTTTAGAAGGAATATTTTTTAGTTCTACTGCAATTATTTGGGGCCCATAATTAAAACATATTGGAGTTTCAAGTTAGAAAATAAATAAATAAATAAATAATACTTAACAAAATCTCTTAAAAAACGTATTTATGTGTGATGGATTATGAAACGTGTTAAAATATGATTGTTATTATATAAGTAAAAAGTATGTTTATTGTAGTTAAAATATGATTTTTTTAAATTATGATGAAGGATATTCTAAGTTGTTATATTATGATTAACGACAAACATACCTTAATAATAGTTTGGTCCGTCTCAATTCGTATTCCTCTCATAATACAAATACTACTATTAATAATAATAATAATAATAATAATAGTAATAATAATTTTTTTAGAAAAGTTGTGTAACTCCTAGAGTTTTTTTAATGCATCGGTATCCGATCAATATACCGACTAATGCAAGGAGATTAGAACCCAACATCCATTAGCGGGGATCCTCATTTGATGCACCGATATTAGATCCTTAGATCGACTAATTTGGAGAGGCCAGAACCCACCATCCACTAGTAGGAACCCCCATTTCAAGCCAGAGCGCACTAATCCGGAGAAGCCAGGACCTACCAAAACTTTACCCACTGTATAGATTGATCCGATCCACAAGCGGGAACTCCCATTTCAAGCTAGAACGCATTAATCCGGGAAACTAGAACTTACTGATTGTCGCTATTTTTACTTAGATTTTAGTGTCTTTTTGTATGTCTTTTCGTATTATTTTATCCGTATTTTATGTATTATTTGGTTGTGTTATGTGTTTTCATGGAAATGTGTGTGAATGAACTTAAACGTATTTAAAACAGGTGAAAATGGATTAAAAACAGAACGGGAGCTGAAATGAGCAAGAAACGGGACTACCGGAATCCAACTCGAGTTGCAAAGTGCAACTCGAGTTGCCAACACGACCAGTGTTGGGTCTGAAAAATGTCCAAAATTGTCCAGAGACCCAACTCGAGTTGCATGGTCCAACTCGACTTGCAACTCGAGTTGGGAGAAGGTCGAGTTGAGGTCCAAGAATCGTCCAGAGAGCTTACTCAAGTTGCAAGGTCCAACTCGACTTGCAACTCGAGTCGAGCTAGGAGCAGGGGAATGAACAAAAATTGTACAGTGAGCTAACTCGAGTTGCTAGCTCGAGTCGAGCTACCTTCCTTGGGATTTTCAGTTTCAGAGCCTCGCAACACGACCGAACAGGCGAGTGCACGAGTAGCCAACACGAGTCGAGCTATGTTAGCTCGAGCTATATTACAAGCAACTCGACTCGTGTTGCTAACTTGAGTTGGGAAGGCCAACTCAAGTAAGGTTATTTTGGGCCAAAAATCTAAATTTTCACCTGTGAATGCGTGTAAGTGTGTGTAAAAAGCCCATTTGATATTAAATTTGTGGCCCAACTTGGAGAGGGTATAAATAACTTCAAGTTCAATATTTGAAGAGAGATTGTATATTACACACAAGGGTTTCACTCCTACACCTAGATCATACACCATTTCTTCCATTTTTCACCACCATCTTCATCCTTTCCATTTGGGTGTTAAAGACTTCAGGAATTCAAGAGCTAGAGGTGAAGATCAATGAGTGTTGAAGATTCTCTAAAAGGAATTGCTAGGGAATATTTACATCTCTTTTGTTTTTCATTGTGATTTAAAACTATGGGTATGTGTAATGGATCATTCATGTGTTTTGTTACCATTATCATGTTAGGCTAACCCCTCTAGTGGGATTAGGGACATGAAGAGCACACTAGATTTATATTATCATGTGGATTAGACTGGTTTTTGACTTAATTAATGTTGGTTTCTATTCATAGGTTTTACTTGTTTGATGTTGTAATGGCATGGTTTGTTATTCATGAATGATTATTGGTTTAATGGATTGTTGATCAATGGATGATTTATGATAATTAAGTGCTATTATAATATTCATGTGTATATTGCTTGGAGTGAGACGTAAACGACCCTCTTAAGTATTAGAAATGCATGAATAGACATCGAGTTTGTATTTGACCGAGAGGATATTTGAACTAGATAAGGGGAATCAATCCATTCATTAGCTTTAGTACACAAAAAGGGAGAGTTAATTCTAATTAGTACCTTCTAAGGGAGAATTGGGAGTTAATTAGTACCTAGATGGAAGAGGTTAATGTTGGGATTTGATCTTAAGTGCTTTTGGGAGTTTTTAGTGGATCAACAACCTTTTTAACCCGAAAGGGAGCTTAGAATATAATCGTGATCACCTTTAATCTGCATCAATTGAGTTGAATTCCTTTTGTATGATAATATGAATTGAGTGTGCTTAGATGTTTCTAATCTCATGTTGTTTCCTACTTGAACTTTAGCACCTATTCCCATTTATTGCTAGCTATCTTTATTTGTCATTTCTCCTATTTGCTATTTTGTTCTCTTGTTAACTTGCTTTAATTGTTTATTTCATAATCATACTCAAAACCCCCAATCATCCTTACAAAAGTAACTTAAACATGAGCTCATGTATTTTACTAGTCCAAACCTAACTTCTTTGTGGTTCGATAATTTTATTTCTTGGGATATACTTCTACAACGATCAAGCATTCTTGCTCGTGAGTATTAAAAAATAGTCAAACAAGAAATTGGCGCCGTTGCCAAAGGAGAGTTTAACGGATTAGTGGAATACTGTGTTATTGTTTTAGTTGTTCTTGATAAGGATACTTTTTATTTTATTTTATTTTCTATTTTTGATTGTGGTCTCACTCTTTGAATTTTCGTAGGTGTTTTATGATCACAAGATCAAAGGAAAATCAATTGATTATTCCTTTGAATTTGGAGATAAAAAAGACCGCACGACAAAGGAAACGAGAGAGACGGAAAGCTAAAAAAGAAAATATGGAGAATCAACGTGGAGATAATGTCAATCATAACTCACCCCAAGATCCATTACAAGATCAAAGGGGGGTACAAGAAGGAGTGCAAGAGAATCAATCGGAGATGTTTAGGAATTTAATTGCTCAAAACCAAGAATATATGCAATTGCTTGCCAATCAAGAAGCTCAAAGGATACTCCAACAACAAAAGGCACAACCACATGTTCGTAGAAATGTCCAAGAGATAGTTAATATGTTCAATATCTAAGCTTGGAAAGGAAATGTGCAAATACCTCAAGAGAGGCCAAGGCCTAGAGCAATTTACGATTACTTCCAACCGAGAGCCATGCACAATATAGTTCCTCCGGTTCAAGCTAGCAATTTTGAGATTAAGACCGGATTGATCAACATGGTCAAAGTAAATCAGTTTGGGGGAGGTCCTCTTGAAGACACCCGAACGCTCATCTAGCTACTTTCTTGGAGGTTGCAAATACCGTCAAGATGAATGGAGTGTCGGAAGATGCTATTCTGATGAGGTTGTTCTCTTTTTCTTTAAAAGACAAGGCTAAAGCATGGTATAATATAATTCCATTGGGAAGTTGTAATACATGGGAAGATCTTGAGCAAAGGTTCCTAAACAAGTATTTTCCTCCTTCAAAGACTCTCCAATTGAAAAGTCTTATCACTCAATTTAGACAACTTCCGTATGAGAGCTTCTATGAAGCATGGGAACGCTACAAAGAGATGCTACGAAAGTGTCCTCAATATGACTTTCATTAGAATCAACAAGTGGCTTTCTTCTATCAAGGGTTGAGTGAACAACATCGGATACATGTAGATGCCTCATTCGAAGGGTCTATCTTTGGAGTGGATGCTATGAAAGCTATGGATATTTTTAAAAAGATTGCAATAAATGCTTATCAATGGCCTTCCGAGCGAGTAACGAGAGGTTATGCATTTGAAAAGGTAGCTCAAGTGGAAAGTGTTAATGAAGTGAAGAGAGGGGTGTTCCAAAGTGAAGGCATGAAAGAATTTAATGAGGGCATCCATGCTTTAACAAAGTAATTGAATTTGATCACTCAAGGAGTAAGTCAAGGGGGAAGTACAAGTGTTAATTTGAATGAAGAGGGGAACATTATGAAAATTGTAGAGGATGTTGCCTATTTAGATAGGAGAAATTACCAAGGAAATTTCCAACATCAAGGAAATTTTCAAGGTAACTATCCTTCTAATCAACGAAATTTTCAAGGAGGAAATTATCAAGCTCCAAGAAAGCATGATAATCTTTCCTACTCTAATACTCAAGCCGCCGTAGCATTTCATCCGGGATTTGATCCGAGTGCTAAGCCGCCTAATAGAGAAGGTAAATCATCATTGGAAGAGACATTGCTAGCATTCATGAAAGATACAAGGACTTATATGGAAAAAAGAGATGCTAAGATTGAGGCTAGAATGGAGGAAAATGAGAAGAAATCTGACAATAGGATGAAAGTTTTTTAGTATCAAATGGGGCAAATTGCTTCTTTCGTGGGATCCCAACACCAACAAGGAAAATTTCCATCTACCACGAAAATAAATCCAAAAGAGCTTTGCATGTGGATAAAGGTGAAAGATGATAGATTGGTTGAAGAAGGGTTGGTGGATTGCACGGTGGATGAAGAAAAAGAAGAAGCAAAAAGAGTAGAAATTGAGTTAGAAGAAAAGAGGAAGAAATGGAAAGAAGAGAACATACCTAAGTGGAAAAAGTCTAAGGAGAAAAAGGAAAAAGAAGAAGAATATGAACGTGATTATTGGGGAATTCCAATTACTCCTTATCCAATCCCTTACCCTCAAAGATTTATTATAAAAGATAAGATGGAGGAATTTCAAAAGTTTGTTGAAACTTTGAAGAAGAAATATGAGGAGAGAAAGAAAGCAAAGCTAGTTGAAAAAAATGAATCATTGCATGAAGAGCCTTCTATGAAAGTTGGTGATCAGGGAAAATTCGTTATACCTTGTAAAGTTGAAAGAAAGAAGGTTGTTAATGCATTGTGTGACTTGGGAGCTAGTGTGAATGTTATGCCTCATTCTCTCTTTGAAGAATTGGATATTGGAGAGCTCAAGCCTTCCACTACATGCCTTCAAGTGGCGGATGGTTTAACTATTAAGCCCTTAGGGGTGGTGGAGGATGTAGTGGTTGAAGTGAAGAAGTTGACCTTTCCGGTGGATTTTGTTGTCTTGAAAATGAAAGTTGATCCTCAAACACCTTTGATCTTGGGAAGACCATTCTTAGCCACGGGAAAGGCTCATATTGATGTGGAAAGAGGAGAACTTTCCTTGAGTTCAAATACGAAGAGTGTTACATTTTCATGTAACAAAGCAAGAAAGAAGGATGATTCTTACCTCAAGCCTCCAATCATACCTCCGGAGGATCTTCATGGATTTGAAAATTCTTACTCTTTTAAATCTTCTAATTCTCTTTTCCATGATCATATTGAAGATTTTAATCTTAACTTGTCTTTGCTTGATATTTATAAGAATGAAGACTTGGACATCGAATGTAAGGTTGATAAGGGAGAATTTCATTGGCCTTATGGAGACGAAGCATTTCCATCCATAATTCTTCCAGATGATTTGATGATTATAAGCAAGAATGGAGAAATCATGTTGATGGAAAAGAAAAGAGCCAAGCAATTTCTCAAAGTGAAGATGAGGGAAAAAAAAGTGAAGGATCACTCTTTGGTTCCATGATCTTGCACTCCGTCTAGCTTGAAGATGTTAAACGCAGCGCTTAATGGGAGGCAACCCATTATTATCTTTATTACTTTATTTAGTGTTTTCAATAAAGATTGTGGTTTTGTTGTTGTTTTGCAATTTATGGCTTGTAGATGGATTGTGCTCATGGAGAAAAATGCGCATTGAAGAAAAGAGAAGTGCTTCATGGATTCGAGTATGGATATCACACTAATTGTTGCAAACTTAATTCTCGACTCTTGTCTCGAGTTAAGTTTGGAGGGAGACTAGTGCGTGGTGGACATAACTTGATCCGTTTGGATGCATATGCTTCTCCACAAGAAGATCATCAATGGAAACTACAAGGGTAAGTCTCACCACCTTTTGGAAACTTAAGTCTCAACTCTTGTTTCGATTTAAGTTTGGGGGAAGAGTGCGTGGTGTGACTCACCACTTGAGTATGCTTGATATTACGATGAGAGGTCTTCTCGTAAAATTGGGTAAATTTTAAATTTTCCTCATGAGCATTGGTTTGATTTTAGTATGATTGGTTGTGTTGAAGTGCATGATAGTCCATATTTTTAATGAAAACATTGAGCTAATGGTGTTGTTGAGTATTTGAACATGAATGAAGGGTATTGGAAACATGAATGGAGCTCGGAGATAACGCTTTTCACTACCAAATGCCCATTGAGGGAGTACTCTACACCTTATAATTTTTAATTGCTTTACATGAATTGATTTTGACTTGGATTGTTGTGATTAGCATGCCACTTCATTTGTTATGTTTGTGGGAGATTTACTTTCGTAATTTAGTATTTCAATTTTCAATCAATGATGGGGATGTTTGTGAGCTTAATTGGTCATGGATGATATGAATGTGTGTTTTATTGGCTATGTATGGATGTAATTTGTATTTTTGCATGTTATGTATTTTTGTTGTGTCTTGTTTGTTGAGTCCTGATTTTTATGTTTTGTGTGTATCTTTAATTTTATCTTGAGATATTTGGTGGTTTGTTTTGGGATGTCGTGAGCTATTTTTGAATGTGAGTAATGACATGTTGTTGTGATAAGTGATGACAAATTATGATTAAGAATCTTTACACTTTCAAATTGTGACATGTTTTACTTAACTTGTTCAATTTTGAGATGAATGTGGTGTAATAAGTCCTTAAGGTCAAGCATAAGCTTGTGAGCATTTGAGCCTCAACCGTACATACATGGTATTTCTTCATGAGTGGATCGGTTGTGTTTGATAAGTTAGAACTTACTTAAGGATTATAGGAACGAGCCCGATTAGTGGAGATTAATGATATGATCTAAGGTCATCCTTGTTATTTGAAGTTAGTACCATACATGTTCCTACCTTGAACATCATCCCTAGTCAACCACTTTGAGCCTATAAGCTTATTTCTTGTGAATTTAGCACATTACAAGCCTTAATTACCCACTCAAACCTATATGTATCTTTGTGTGGGTGATGGAGGAGATGGTAGCTAGAAAGGATTGATTGATTAGCAAAAGAAGAAAAGGACATGGTAAACAAGCAAGAAAAAGGATTAAAAGAGCAACAACAAGAATGCACATGCAACCTCAAAGCAAGAGAAAGAGTAAAGCAAATCAAAATACTCAAGTAAACACAATTCAAAGAAAGGAAGCATGCATCAAAAGAAGCTCAATCCAAGGAAAGTTAACGAATAGTGCTTGAGATTGTAAAGATAAGAAAGAAAGAAAGAAAAGTGAAGAAGTTGAGAAAATTGGCCATCTCTTCGATTACTTACACATGATTAGTCACTCTTATCCATATACTTCATACCCTACCAAAGAGCCTATCATTACATCCTTAATTAAAGACCTTTTTGATCATTAATTGAAACTTTGGAGGTTTGTGAATGTAGTCCACGAGCAAGCTTATAGCGAGTCAAGCCAATCGGTTGATGAGTGTTGCTTAACCCTACGTTATAGAGTGTTGAGTGAAATTGATAACATATGTGAGGCTTGGACTAAAAAGGGACTATATTACACTTTATTTTCTTGTGATTGAACTTGTTAATTCCTCATGTTATGATTTTAATGTTGTAGGATGACTTAGCATAGTTTGTAGTTATTATCGCTATAGATGTGTTATTGCTTATGTAAGCTTAAATCTTTTTCTAGGTGAAAATTTCTCCTCTTGGTTTGTCATTTTTGTTGCTCGGGGATGAGCAACACTTTAAGTTTGGAGGGTTTGATTGTCGCTATTTTTACCTAGATTTTAGTGTCTTTTTGTATATCTTTTCGTATTATTTTATCCGTATTTTATGTATTATTTGATTGTGTTATGTGTTTTCATGAAAATGTGTGTGAATGAGCTTAAACGTATTTAAAACAGGTGAAAATAGATTAAAAATAGAATGGGAGCTGAAAAGAGCAAGAAACGGGGCTGTCGGGACCCAACTCAAGTTGCAAGGTGCAACTCGAGTTGCCAACACGACCAGTGTTGGGTCTAAAAACTATCAAGAATTGTCCAGAGACCCAACTCGAGTTGCATGGTCCAACTCGACTTGCAACTCGAGTTGGGAAAAAGTCGAGTTGAGGTCCAAGAATCTCCAGAGAGCCTACTCGAGTTGTAAGGTCCAACTCGACTTGCAACTCGAGTCGAGCTAGGAGCAAGGAAATGAAAAAAATTGTACAGTGAGCTAACTCGAGTTGCACGTTGCTAGCTCGAGTCGAGCTACCTTCGGTGGAATTTTTAATTTCAGAGCCTCGCAACACGATCGAACAGGCGAGTGCATGAGTAGCCAACAGTAGTCGAGCTATGTTAGCTCAAGCTATATTACAAGCAACTTGACTCGTGTTGCTAACTCGAGTTGGGAAGGCCAACTAGAGTAAGGTTATTTTGGGCCATAAATCCGGATTTTCACCTGCCAATGTGTGTAAGTGTGTGTAAAAAGTCTATTTGATATTAAATTCGTGGCCCAACTTGGAGAGGGTATAAATAGCTTCAAGTTCAACATTTGAAGAGAGATTGGATATTCCACACAAGGGTTTCACTCCTACACCTAGATCACACACCATTTCTTCCATTTTTCACCACCATCTTCATCCATTCTTCATCCCTTCCATTTGGGTGTTAAAGACCTCAAGAATTCAAGAGCTAGAAGTGGAGATCAATGAGTGTTGAAGATTCTCTACAAGGAATTGCTAGGGAAGATTTACATCTCTTTTGTTTTTCATTTGGATTTAAAACTATGGGTATGTGTAATGGATCATTCATGTGTTTTGTTACCATTATCATGTTAGCTTTAGTACACAAAAAGGGAGAGTTAATTCTAATTAGTACCTTCTAAGGGAGAATTAGGAGTTAATTAGTACCTAGATGGAAGAGGTTCATGTTGGGCTTTGATCTTAAGTGCTTTTGGGAGTCTTTAGTGGATCAACAATCTTTGTAACCCGAAAGGGAGCTTAGGATATAATCGTGATTACCCTTAATCTACATTAATTCAGTTGAATTCCTTTTTCATGATAATATGAATTGAGTGTGCTTGGATGTTTCTAATCCCATGTTGTTTCCTACTTGAACTTTAGCACCTATTCCCATTTATTGTTAGCTATCTTTATTTGTCATTTATCCTATTTGCTATTTTGTTCTCTTGTTAACTTGCTTTAATTGTTTATTTCATAATCATACTCAAAACCCCCAATCATCCTTACAAAAGTGACTTAAACATGAGCTCACGTATTTTACTAGTCCAAACCTAACTCCTTTGTGGTTCGATAATTTTATTTCTTAGGATATACTTCTACAACGATCGAGTATTCTTCCTCGTGAGTATTAAAAAATAGTGAAACGCTTACCAGAGTTTTACGCTCTGTATAAACTGACCTTATCCACTAGTGGGACACTCATTTCAAGTCAAAGCGCACTAATCCGGGGAACCAGAACCAACCAGAGTTTTACGCTCTATATAGATTGGCCTCACAGTTGTTAATTGCACCCGTGGTTAAGAACTTGAGAACTTAGGGAATTTTACATTAAGACACCTCAATCTCTCACCCCTAGGTCAACCCTCAGGGCTAACAATTTTTCACATCAGTCTTCTTCTTGTTTTTTCTTTTCTTTTCTTTTTTTACGATTACTTTTTAAGTATATGAACTATTTCATCCTTTCATGTGAGACATGTTTTTGTAAGACAGCCGTACCCAAACTTGTTATATTTTAATAATGCACTGCGCTTTTGCCACCCGATACTTTACTAAAGGCACACGAATCTTAAAAAAAATATACTATTTAATTAGGCCCACTCCTAAATTTATACCCCACTAATTCTAAGCCCGCCCAAATAACAGCCTATTTTACTAAGCTCACCCAATACAATTTTTTAACCCACCCAAATATTTCTCCACACAAAAGCACATAGTAACAACACAAAAAACGATCGATCACAAGAAGAAAATAAAGAACAAAGGAGGCGAGAGAGAAGGAGAAGAATTGCGAAAAATAAAAGAGTGTGATAGATATGAAAATCCCCAAAAAAGTGGTGAATTTTTAAGGAAATAACCCTTTTTAAAATTATGATAATGATGCATTAAAGTATGATTTTAGGTTGTTATATTATGATTCACCACCAACAAACTTTAACGGTTATTAAATATTTTTTACTTATATAATAAACGTATTTTAATAATAGATCGGCACATCTCACAACTAATATCACAAATATTTGTCTCACTATAGAATTTCTCAAAATAGAAATACTACTACTAATAATAATATTAATATATTTTTTTAAAAAAAATTGTTTAACTCCCAGTGAATTTTATTTAAGCACCGGTATACATTTTAATAAATAAATCGAGAATATTCATTATTCATGTGTGTGTATCTTGGGTTTTGATTTAATAATATTATTATTGAGATTACATGAGGGAAAAAAACCAACTTGCAGTAAAGAAAGAAGTCGAGGAAAGAAACCCTCGCAAGAAAGAATTGGACATAAAAAAAAAAAACAACTGATTTGTGGGGATAAAAATCATTTTTGTCCTATAACTTTTCTCATGGTCTATTTTAATTCCAATAAAGATAAGTTTGTCAATTTAGTTCCACCGGTTAAAAAATAGGGCCAAACACGTCCTATTTTCGCTGGGAAACGCTGACATCACCAGAAAATGGCCACGTCACAACTGGAATCGTCGATTTCCGGCCGGGATGATGACGTGTCGCCCTGATGGCCGGTGAGTCAGCGGGATAAAAACCTATTTAATCGTATAACTTTCCTCATTATTTATTTTCATCCCAATAAAGATAAGTTTGTCAATTTAGTCCTATCAGTGAAGAAATAGGGTCAAACACGTCCTATTTTCGTCGGAAAACACTAACATCATCGGAAAACGACATGTGACTGTCACGTGACAATCGAAATCACCAATTTTCGACCGGGACAATGACATGGCGCCCTGATGGCAGGTGAATCAACAAATTAAATGTTATTTTAATACCAACAGGACATTTTTATTTTCTAAAATTTTAAATAATTGGAAAACAAAAATTAAACCAAATAACATATTAATAATCTGTCACATAATTAAGTTGGCTTGCCTTAGCATTACTAAATCTCCATTCTTGAATTCCAAATCATTTTTCTGTATGATTTATTTCTTTTGTATTAATTTAATTATTAATTTCAGTTTTTAATTAAATTATTTTCAAAAACCCACGTTGTCTTGCACTAAAATTGTCATATATAGAATTAATTGGTAGATCTAGAACTATCTCATGGGTCGATATTTGACTTAGTCACACGCGCTACAATTGATCCCTTACATTTGAGGGTGAATTAAAATAGTGAACAGTCGACACATTGAGGTTGAATTAATCTCCTGGTTTATTAATTAAGTTTTTAGTGCATTTTTTGTTTTAATTTTGTTTTCTAATTATTTATAATTTTAGAAAATAAAAATGCCTTATTGACATTAAAATAACATTTACTAATTTATTAACTCACCTGCCATCAAGGCGTCGCGTCATAGTCCCGACCGAAAATCGGTAATTCAGGTGATGTCAGCTTTTTTCGGCGAAAATAGGACGTGTTTGGCCCTATTTCTTAACCGGTAGGACTAAATTTACAAATTTATCTTTATTGGAACTAATATTGACCATGAGACTGAATAGATTTTTATCCCACTGACTAACCTGACATCAGGGTATTATCGTCCCGACCGAAAATCGATGATTCCGGTGGCGACAGGTCATTTTCTGGTGATGTCAGCGTTTTCCGGCGAAAATAGGACGTGTTTGGTCCTATTTCTTAATTGTTGGGACTAAATTGATAAACTTATCTTTATTGGGATTAAAATAGATCATAAAGAAAATTATGGGAATAAAATGATTTTTATCCCCATTTGTGGGTATAGGAAATTATTATCATAAACAACGCACGTTTAGGATATTGCTATATGAAGTGGATACATAAGACAAGAATAAAATATCAACTGGATAAAGATTGGGACCGTTTAGGATAATTTTTTAGATGAAATCTATACCTTAAAAAATCTATACTAATATAAAAAGAAAATGCAAGAGTCAAAATTGAATCAAAATGTTTCCCACAATTTTAATTTCCTTTTTTGATACCCTTCTATTAAATCCTATCCATTCAAATTTTGAGAACACATCTCTACTCTTCATTTGGTTGACTACTATCTTTCTCCAATTTTAAATTCATCTTTCCCCCAATTTTAATTTCCTTATATGAAAGAGTACATTATATTTTTTTATTTAACCGATGAAATTTTATTAGACTTACAATGTTGTAAGGTAAAAACTAATATTTTTTTTTAAATCTTCTATACTAATATAACATTATATTATTAAAATCAAGATAGTAAATTGAAGGTTTAACAAAATAAATATACACAAAATTTAATTTAAATAAGGTGAAAATATTTTATTAAAATATTCTATACTAATATAACAGTATATTATTAAAATCAAGATAAATGGAAGGTTTAACAAAATAAATATATACAAAATTTAATTTAAATAAGGTAAAAATATTTTATTTAAATCTTCTATACTAATATAACATTATTATATTATTAAAATCAAGATAGTAAATTGAAGGTTTAATCAAATATGAGATGGATACGGGTAATTTTAAACGAATTTAGGACAGGTACGAGTAATTAAATAAAATTTCATTAGTTTTTGGGATGGATACGGGTAATCCTTCGAAACACGTGGGTACCTTTCTATATATATATATATATATATATATATATATATATATATATATATATATATATATATATATTTAATATAATTAATTTACATATTATGAGATATTTTATTTATTTTATTAATAGTTTTAAGTTTTATTTAATTATATTTATTAAATATTTATTTAAAAAATAAAATTTATATTATACTTCCTCCATCTAGGAATGACAATGGGACATGTATTTTCGGGTACGCGAACTATCCGAATCCTAATGGGACGTGCACGGGTAGTTGTAAACGGGTTTGGTACATATATATATAGTTTTATAAAATCTCATTAGAATTTGAAACGGGTACCGGTAATGACTCAATACCATCTGGTACTCCGTTTATATATATATATATTATAATCTATGTATTAATTATGAATTATTTTATATATTAATTAATAGTTATGAGTTTTATTTAAACATATTTATTAATTAATTATTTAAAATAATATAATATATGTTATATTTATTATATATTTAATTAATAATAATGTAATTTTTATTATTATATTTATTTAAATAATAAAAAATATAAATATACTCCCTATGTCTCACCCAAAGAGTCTTTTTGCCATTTTGGGCGTCCCACCCAAATGGTCCTCTTTCCTTTTTTACACATATGAGACCCACACACACCCTATAATACAATTAAAATATGGGACCTACACTCCCACTAATACAAATACCCACTATACATTAAATAATAATACTCCTTAATCTACGTGCCAAAAAACAAAAACTACCCTTAGTGTGGGACGGAGGGAGTATATAAAATCAATGAATATTAAACGGATAAAAGGACCTGTGAGTATTGATAAATGTGTATGAGACGAGTACAAGTACTATAATAAATTTTTTAAATGGGATAGGTATGTGTACGGGTAATTTTTTTAATCGGGTACGATTACCACCAAAATAAGCGGGTATCCTACCCGTTGTCACACCTACTTCCTCCTACACTTATTTTCATACTATGACGCTTACTCACAACAATAATATCGTATGAACAATAAACGTAATATTATTCATATGATAAAGAGAGTATAAATCTTTGTTCCGTGCAACGCACAGGTAACAAAATCTAGTATATCTAAATGGATAATTTTGAAATGTACTTAGATTGTGCGAACAAGCTTGGTTCATGCCCTGGATAATTAGATACTCCATGGAGAGTGATAAGATACGGTTCAGAAGGAATTTTATTGGGGCCATAATTAAAACATATTTCAGTTTCAAGTAATTAGAAAATAAAGAAATAAATCAATCAATAATACTAAACAAAATATCTTAAAACAGTGTATTTGTGAGACAGATTATAAGACGTGTTAAAATATGATTATTATATATGTAAAAAGTATAATTATGATAGTTAAAGTATGATTTTTTAAATTATGAGGGAGGATATTTTAAATTGTTATACTATGATTAACTATAAATATATTTTAAATACTAATAAGTATAATTTACCTATATAACAAGAACATTTTTAATAATAAGTCGTCCCGTCTCAAAACTCGTATTCGTTTTATAAGAGAGTGTCTCATAATACAAATACTACTACTACTAATAATAATAATAATTTTTTTTTAAAAAAAAGTTGTCTAACTCTCGGAGAAGTTTTTTTATATGCATTGATATCCGATCCTTATACCAACTAATACAAGTAGGCCAATACCTATCGTTCATTAGGGGGATCTCCATTTGATGCACTGATATCCGATCCTTAGACCAACTATTTCGGAGATATCAGAATTCACCGTCCACTAGCGGGAACCTCCATTTCAAGACAGTGCGCACTAATTCGGGGAAGCCAGGATCCACCAGAGCTTTTTCTTCTGTATAGATCACTGACCCCATCAATAGCGGGAACTCCCACTTCAAGCCAGAGCACACAAATCTGGGGAAATCAGAACCTACCAGAGCTTTGCGCTCTGTATAGACTAATTTCATAATTATTGATCGCACCCGCGGGTAATTTAGAACTTGAGAACTCAGGGAATTTCATTCTAAGACACTTCTATCCCTCACCACTAAGCCAACCCTTAGGGATTGAAATTTCACATTAATCCTTTTTTTCTTTTTCTTTTTTAACGCTACTTTTTATGCATAATAACTATGACAACCTCTCATGTGATACAGATTTTTTTAAGACGACATCCAAACTTGTCATATTTTTTTAACACTATTGATTGAGAAGTGGAAGGAAATGAGACAGTGGAGCAAATCATGGAGAGTTGTTGTAGTAGTGGTGATTTCAAAGCTAGTCGAATGTATGCAAGGCTGAGGAAGAATTATGAAGCCGACCCTTGCTTTGTCTACAAACAGATATGACATAAATGGATACCCAGGAAATACAGCTTCAGACTATGACTCGTTCATAGAGAAAGATTGTCAACAAAGGATAGAGCTTGGTGTGTAAGAGAGGATGGAAGATGTGGATTCTGTTTCGATCTTGAAACAGTTTCGCATCTCTTCTTTCAATGCCCTTATACTAGGTACGTTTGGGAAGAAGTTAAAAGATGAATTGGGTGGAGAAGGAGAAATATCACGTCAGATGCTTTCAGAAAAAATCATAGCAGACACGTATAGCAACAAGAAGGCTCGAAGACTCCTATATATCACACTGGCCACATATGTCTACTATGTTTGGATGGAAAGGAATGCACAACATTTTGGGAATAGGATGCTATCTCCAGCTCACATCATAGATAGAATTAACTTGCAAATAACGTCATTGTATTTGAATTATTGATGTATTCACCCTAAGCTTGCTTAGGTAGGTTGGATAGATTTGTATTCGTATGTACGTAAGTACAATGTAAACGTTTCCAGTTGGATTTGCAATTAAAGTCAAATTGCAAATCCAACCATGGGCAGTAGGAGATCTGCCCAATCGCTGACGTGTCTTTCCCCTGCCATGTCACATGACACCTATAAAAAAAATATGTATGATATAATCGTCAAGAAAAGATTTTAACAAGTTATTGAAAACAGAAAAAAGTACAATTCTTCCATATCAATAGAAGGGGAAGAAACAACAGCACCCACAGAGCTCCAACAATGGAAGCAAGGGAAAGCATGGTAAGTAGTGATAAGAAAATCAAGGTGGGGCACCAAATATAAGGTGTATATCTCACCAATCACTCCCACCAAATAAGACCACAGCACAGGTCCACAAATTAATCTGAATTAACCATTCATTGGATATCCCTTCCAAATTATCCAAATTCCTCCATCAAACCCTAAATTAATCAGAATCTCCCTAAAGGCCTCGCCACCGCCCTCTTGCAAAACTCCACTGCCGCCCCCTCACAAAACTCCATCGCGGGAGCTATCTTCTCCACCCTCTCCGCCGCCAACTCGGCCCTGCTGATCCCTTTTATCCCCCCATGCTCTGGGTGCTGTATACAACATCCTCCAATCCGTTCTGAACAAGATGAGGAGCTCCAAGGGTGTGGTCATTGGGCTCGGGCTGGACGGACTTGCGGCATCCCACCCCTGGAGGCCTCAACGGCGGTGGTGGACAACAGGGTGGTGACGCCGGCGATTTTGTCCGTGTTGTACAATATCTTGCAACCCGTGGCCTTCCCAATTAATTTATTTACTTAAAAACATTTTCATAATACATAATTATTTTTTATTTTTTATTTTTTACATATTGTGGGTGACAAGGTAGGGAAATGTACACGTCATCGACCGACAGGTCACAAGCAGGCATGTCGGTTTCTCGCTGGCCGGATTTGCAACTTGGCTTTAAAATTGGATTTTTTTTTTTATAAATTTATAAAAAGTTTAGATTAATTCACAAATAAAGTAAATGTTTAAGACTTTTTCGACCATTAACCATTTAATAAATCATGAATATTTATAATTCATGTTATTTTGATTTAATAATAATATAATTGAAATTACATGAGGGAAAAAACCAACTTGCTATAAAGAAGTTGATGAAAAAAACCCTGTACCTCTAGGGAGAATTGGACATCATGAAAACAACAACTGATTTGGGGGTATAGGTTCAACCTTATAGTGATAAAAATTGAAGCTGTGGTAATTCACACCTTTGAACATACCATCAATGCTGTTATACACGATGAACTGTCCATCAGTGGAACTCCTGTCCCGTTGTGTGTAGGAGAAAGGGATGTCACAGTATGCCTGAGTTCCCACATAATCCACTCGCACTCGACTCCTCGGCGGCACCACCACTTGTACGGAGGCCTCCGCCTTCTTCGTCTCTTCCACCGTCTCCCCCCACTCCAACCCCTTCGTCTCCGAATTGGAGATTTCAATCCCCAAGGAGAATATCTTCGGAAAGCCGGTTGTTATGGTGGTGGCGGTGCCGCTCGTGTGGGAGATACTGTTGTTGAAGGAATAGGAATGCTTCTCCTCGTACGACACCGTCACCGACAGGGTTGACTCCTCGTCGGTGTTGTTGACGGAAGTGCCGACGCCTGCGATGAACGGCGTCTCGTCGTGTATCCGTGCTTCGTCCATTCGGAATTTGATGTGGTAGATGTGTCTCTCCCGAACAAGTTCTTCTATTTCCATGATTGTTTCTTTGATCATTGTTGTCGCTGAAGCACTCATGAAGTTCCCCGGATTCCCGCCGAGGGAACGCCGGAGGAAGTTCCTGTTTCCGGGGGAGCGGAGAGCGTAGGCGGAACCACCGATTGAAACCGGCCAAAATTTAGTATCGATGTCGTCGCTGCTGTCGTCGCCGGCGGTGGCTAATATCAAGTTATTAATGCCGCGCACTAAGTACCTGTATGGAAGGACTTTTTTAAAATTTTGAGACCGTCTTTTGTTAAGATAAAACGCAATGGTAAAAAGTGATACTCTAGGTTCTAGATTAAATAGTTGTCACGTATCATAATTAATGTTCAAAATTTAATACATGCCCAAGAGTTTAATGATTATTTGTAGGGTATATTCCCTCCGTCCCATTTTAATCTTTACATATTTTCAATTTAGGTGTCTCATTTCAATCTTTACATTTCTTTTTTTAGTAAATGAGACCGACATAAATTAATTATTTATCTCTCATTGGACCCACATATCACACTAATACACCTACCCACTTTACATTAAAATATTATTTCTCTCACCTCACTACACATTAAAATACTACATTTCTTAATCTACGTACAAAAAGCAAACGTAAAGTTTGAAACGGGACGGAAGGAGTAATTTTTTTATATTATGAAACACCAATGAAACATCGAATTTGGAATTGAGAATTCGACTTGCATGAATACATGCATGTGTTTGCTTTTAATTAAGGGCTAGCTAGTTTCATGTGAGATAGTTTTACAGTAAGATCATCACAAGCTTTTATAATTAGTTATCATTTTTTATTAAATATGTTATTATTTTTTCTTTTATACTATAAATTGTTCATAAAATATTTCAAAGCATCATTACCACTTTTCAACAACTGAGTATCAATTTTTAATATAAAAACTATAACTTTTTATTCATCTTAAATAATCATTTCATGAAACGGTTTCATACAAATTTTTATCTTTTATAATTTTTTTAATATTTGTATATAATTATTTTTATTGAGATAAAATATTTTTTAATTGGAGTGTGACTTATGATTTTTAAATTATTAAACTAGGATTCATTAACTAACACTTTATGTAGGAAATATTTGTATGAGATTGTCACATGGGACTATATTTACATTTTTTAAAATGTATAGTTATCTCATTTTATCAACAATATTATCACTATTAATTAATTATTATTACTTTATATTTACACTATAAATTTTCATTAAATAATTCACTGTTCGTATTTTTTATTATTTTTAATAAATCACCTTTAAATTATATTTTAATAAATAATTTATCATTAAAATAAGATTCATCAATTCAAACATCATCCTTTAATAAATAAATCATGTAATATGTTCACACTCCCAAAAAAAAAAAATAATAATAATAATATTAAGGGTAGGTTTTGTATAAGACCGTGGTCTACTTACTTACGTGAGATGAATAATCCATTGATTCAATTAAATATAGTTTAATTTAAATTAAAAATAAATTAGAAAGAAATAAGTGCTCTGTTTGGCTTGCTACTCAAAACCTTATTACCAAATCAAAAAGTAAGTTTAAAAACACTGGAGGAAATTGCAGTTATAATAAATTATTCGATAATCATTTTAAATTTTAATAGATAATTTCATCATAACTTAACCTGTCGAAATGAATGTTCTTGATCCGAACATGGCCGTCGTCCTGCAAGTCGAGCTGGAATTCGGCGTAGCGGTTCTGCGGATCGGTCTCGGCGAACTGCATGTAGTTCCGATCGCTCTGGAAGGCCTTGAGGTACATACCATTGTCCCCTTTGAAAACGACGCGCTTGGGCAGTTTGACCAGCGTCTCAAAATTGACTACTTCGAACTGAATTTGGACAATCCCACTCGGAAATACAATCACCTGTCTCGCTTCTGGCGGCCTTTGGTTCACCGACAGGTGCCCTCTGCTCTGCACGTGCCACAGCTCCACACTCCTTCCCTCAGCCAACCGCGGCTCGAACAGCGTGCACGTCTCCTTCGACGTGTCCTCATCCGGTTGGGTGGAAATGGCCACGACATGGTTTTGGAACACGTGATTTCGCGTGCCCAGTCGGGATATGTATTTATTATTGTGTCGGAACTTGAGGTGAACGTACCTGTCGTCGACCTTAGCCGGCTACACCTCGATGCTCGCCCACGGCGAGAACACGCTGTCTCCATTGCACATTACGCGACCTGCTACACCGTTAGGGTCGATTTCGTCCAAGTAATAAACGTACCCGTATGTCTGATTTGCAGACATCCCGAGTCTCACAGGTTTCAACAAGATGGATTCCGGAAGCATGTCCGCCATGGTGCTTGTTGTGGAGATCACTAACGTTATTATTATAAAAGAATGGGATTGATTGATTTTTATTACACAGCAACAGTGTCATATATACAATTGATGATGGAGATATATAAGGATATATACAATCAATCAAATAATTTAAAATATTCACATAACAACTTTCCTATTTTGGAGGATCCTTAATACGCCCCCGCAAAATGGGAGTTCCATCGGCAACGGACATTTTGGAGCGCAGTAGAGTGAATCTCGTGCGGTGAAGTGGTTTTGTTAGTATATCCGCTAGTTGATCCAACGTGTTGACATGAGCAACAGATAGAAGCCCCTTGGAGGTAAGGTCCCGAACAAAATGGATGTCAATAGTGATGTGTTTCAAACGAGAGTGTAGGACCGGGTGAAGAGCAAGTCTTGTAGCGCTGATATTATCACAGAGAACTCGAGGAGGCTGCGGCAACGTAATCCCCAGATCACAAAAGAGATGTGTTATCCAACAAATTTCTGACGCAGAGGAAGCCAGTGCCCTATACTCGGCTTCAGTAGAGGAGCGTGCAACACCTGTTTGCTTGCGGGAACGCCAGGAGATTGGATTTGGCCCGAGAAACACGAGATACGCAGAGGTGGATTTACCATCAATCACACTGCCCCCGTAGTCGGAATCGGAATAAGCTAGGAGTGATAGGGACTTAGGGCGACGAAGAAGAAGCCCATGATGAAGTGTTCCCTTTAAGTAACGAAATAACCTTTTGACAGCAGCCCAAGCCGAAGAATCAGGATTTGACATGGATTGAGCAAGCCGATTAACAGCAAAAGCAATATCAGGCCTTGTTAGTGTGAGATATTGTAGTCCCCCTATTGCCCGACGAAAGTCGCTAGGATCCACCGACCCAGAAGAAGACAATGCTGGTTTAGCAGAAATGGGTGTGGCAAGAGGTTTTGCAGCATCCATTTGATGTCGGCGTAGCAAATCAACAGTGTACTTGTGTTGAGACAAAAAGAGCCCGTCAGTACAAGATGCAACCTCGACACCCAAAAAGTAAGTAAGCGGGCCAAGATCTTTAACTGCAAAGCGAGACTCTAGATGAGACAAAACTGTGGACACAATAGTTGGGTGAGAACCAGTGACAATGAGGTCATCGACATAGACAAGAAGGAAGATATGGACATCGCCCTTGTGATAAGTGAATAGGGAGGTATCAACTTTCGACTGCACGAATCCAAAATCAAGTAGTGCATTGCTAAGAGCAAGATACCATGCACGTGGTGCTTGGCGAAGACCATAAAGAGATTTTTGTAATCGGCACACATGTGTTGGCCGTGTATGGTCAATGAAGCCTGGTGGTTGGATCATGTAAACAGGTTTGGAGAGTGAGCCATGTAAGAAGGCATTACTGATGTCCAATTGCCGCAGAGGCCAATGATACATAAGAGCTACGGAAAGCACAGTCCGAATTGTTACAGGTTTTACAACTGGACTGAAAGTCTCATCGTAGTCAATACCGGGTTGTTGATGAAAACCTTTGGCTACTAGACGTGCTTTGAATCTATCAATAGAACCATCAGGCTTCCGTTTGATGCGAAAGACCCATTTACACCCAATAATATTTACCGCAGGCGGAGGTGGTACGAGATCCCATGTACCATGTCGAGAGAGTGCTGTAAATTCTTCAGACATGGCTTGTCTCCATTGAGGATCAGCAAGAGCAACACTAACAGAAGTAGGTTCGATATCGGTTGGTAGTGCATGTGTTAGAGTGTATTAATTAAATATTAAATGGTACTCCTCTCTATCAGCTTAAGCTTTTAGATGAGGTGGTCATTTAACTTGGTATCAGAGCCCATGGTTAACAAAGGTCGAGGGTTCGAACCTCACCGCCACCCATTTATGAAAAAATTCCACATGCAAGGCTTGAGGCAAAAATTCCCCGCCTGCATGTGAGGGGGCGTGTTAGAGTGTATTAATTAAATATTAAATGGTACTCCTCTCTATCAGCTTAAGCTTTTAGATGAGGTGGTCATTTAACAGCATGTTTAGAAACGGCATGAAATTGCTTGGGCTTGAAGATACCCCTTTGACTTCGGGTGACCATATGATGCTGTCTAAATGTGTCCTCCGGTGCTGATGAAGTTGATGATTGTAGATGCTGATCACAACTAATAGGAGAAGAAGTCCGATCAGCACTAAGAGAGGGTTGTTGTTCTGGTCGATGTGCAGATGGCACAGGAGGATTCTCCGAAGTAGATGGTGGCATTGGCGGAGAAGGCACTACACGTGTGGAGGAAGGAGAGGATGATGGAACAGGCCCCACTGAAGTAGAATCCAAGAGAGATGGAAAACGGTCTTCAAGAAATCGCACATGGCGCGAAACAACAACTTTACCGGAGGAAGTATTCAAGCACTTGTAGGCACTCTGATTCAACGAGTAGCCAATGAAGACACAGGGTGTCGAAGTGGGCTCCAATTTGTTGGTCATGCGATGTCGTAATAGCGGATAGCATAGGCATCCGAAAGTGCGCAGTCGACCATAATTAGGCTTGCGATTGAATAAGATCTCGAACGGACTACAATTCTGGAGAACAGGTGTAGGTAGCCTGTTGATGAGATAGACAGCTGTCTCCAAGGCATAAGGCCAAAGCGATAAAGGAAGTCCGGAGTGATGCAACAAGGTGCGGCCCGTTTCAACAATATGTCGATGTCGTCTCTCAGCTGTTCCATTTTGCTCGGGAGTGTACGGAGCAGTTGTCAACCAGCTAATGCCGTTGGAGGTGAGAAAGGGACGAAGGGCAGTGAATTCTCCCCCATTATCAGTGTATAAATTCTTAATTACTTGGCCAAATTGCTTTTCAACCAGCAATTTAAATTGCACAAATATAGCGTGAACATCAGACTTTGCATACATTGGAAATAGCCAGCAGTACTTAGTAAAATGATCAACTAACAAAAGATAAAACCGATAGCCTGCAGATGAGACAATAGTGGGACCCCAAACATCACAGTACAAGTATTCCAAAGGATGCACTGAATTTAAAGAAGTCTCAGCAAAAGATAAGCGGTGTGATTTGCAAGCAGAACAAGATTCACATGTGAGCATAGTATCAAATTTATTGGCCAAAACAGGCAAACCAAGGGTGTTTATGATAAAATTACTAGTACGAGTAGCTGGGTGTCCAAGTCTTGAATGCCAAGTAGCTCGTGATGTGCGGTCCCCAATCTGTGCAAGATAAGCAAAACACTTTTGTTGTTGAGAGAGTGGCGGAATCATGTAGACACCATTACGGCATGGGCCTCGAGCCAGAGGCGCCCCTGTGGTTCGATCCTTCACAACAAAGTAATGTGGATAAAATTCGATAGAGACGTGATTGTCCGTAGTAAGGCGATGGACAGATATAAGATTTTTCTGAGCATGTGGAACACATAACACATCAGATATTGTGAAACTATTTTTATTCATGCAAAGTTTAGTGGTACCAGTGTGAGAAATTGGTAGACCAGTGCCATCGGTCAGCTGAGCAGATTCGGTGCCATCATACTCAGAATGGATTGAAAGATTGTTGAGATCAGATGTAATATTGTGAGATGCCCCAGAGTCTAGAAGCCAAGTAGGAGACTGATTATTACGAGCCGGAGATTGAGCCGCATTAGCTTGTACAGTATATTGGCGACAGTACATCGCCGTGTGATCAGAAAACCCACATAATTGACATGAAATTTCAAGACGACTGGAGTAGTTTCCACCATGATGATTAGGATTATTCTGATATGGGCGTTGGCTATGTCGTCCCGAATAGTTAGCACCTCGCTGTCCTCGTCCGCCACGAGGAGAGAAGGTGCGAGGAGAGAATTGTCTCTGATGTAAATTGAAACGGCCACGATTGTGTGAGACGTTGTTGGCTGTTGCAATTAGATTAGTGTGTTGGGCCTCTATACTGTTTAGATAGTGATCATGAGCAACAAGTGTGTCACGAAGCTCGGCAAATGAGAGAGGGTTCTCACGGTCCCGAATAGATGCGGCGATTTCGCGAAAGCGCGGCCCCAATCCATGAAGCACATTTAACGTTAAATCATCGTCAGAAACTGGGATATCGATGATCGCTAACTCATCTGCTTTCACTTTGATGTACTGCAAAAACTCATCAACAGAACGTGTTCCAATGGAGGCATGAGCAAGTTCATCTTTGAGTTGTAATACCCGAGATCGAGATTTGCTTGCATAAAGTCGGGCGAGGAGTGACCAGGCATCAGCGGCGGTTGAAGCAGATGAAACAAAAGGGACAATGGCTTCTGTGAGCGAGCAGATGATTGCTGCCAAGATCAACTGGTCCTGCTGGAACCAATTTTGGTAGACGTCAGTCGTGGTAGAAGAATTTGATGCTGGAGCTTTGGTGCTGCCGTCGACATAGCCAAAAAGTCGATGACCATGAAGGACAGCGGAGAATTGTGCCCTCCAAGAAGGGTAGTTTGTGGCAGTAAGTTTAATTGGCAGTGGATGACCACCGTTGAGAGTGATCGGAGAAGTAAGGGATTTGGTGGAGGATGACATAGTTTCAGTGATTTCAGACATGGTGTGGTGGTGGTAGAAGATTGGCCGAGAGGGTTTGGGCGTGTAGCAGGAGGGATCAGATCTCGTTAGAGATTGACGCTCTTGATACCATATAAAAGAATGGGATTGATTGATTTTTATTACACAGCAACAGTGTCATATACAATTGATGATGGAGATATATAAGGATATATACAATCAATCAAATAATTTAAAATATTCACATAACAACTTTCCTATTTTGGAGGATCCTTAATAATTATCACTTAATAAGCTAAGCTAAGCTGTGTATGTGTTCCAATTAACACATGACTACAGGATTTAGAAGGATTTATTAACAAGAGACTAGAAACAACACACGTTTATGATATTGCTATATCAAGTGGATATATAAGACAGGAATAACATATCAACTGGATAAAGATTGGGACCATTTAGGATATTTTTTTAGATGAAATCTATACCTTAAAAAATATATATCTGAAAGGAAAATTTTGAAAATTTCCTCCCGTATCAAACATCAAAATGTACTTAGATTGTGCGAACAAGATGTCCTGGATAATTTGTACTCCATGGAGAATGATAAGATAAGTTTTAGAAGGAATTTTTTTTTAAATTCTACTGCAATTATTTGGGGCGCATAATTAAAACATATTCAGTTTCAAGTTAGAAAATAAATAAATAAATAATAGCTGTGTAATGAATTATGAAACGTGTTAAAATAGGATTGTTACAAAGTACATTTGTTGTATAGTCATTGCAATGAATGATGTTGTTCTTGATTTATCACTTAGTCGACTTTGATAAGCAGACATATCGACATGAACTTATGGAGGCATATGAATGCTGCATGAGATATATATAGAAGAACTGGAAACGGGTACGATTCTCCACTATTTTTAATAAGACATTTTTATTAAATACACACTTTTTATTTAATGCACATCCCTTTTAATTTTTTATTTTTTATTTTTATTGTATACATACCCTTTAAAATTACAAAACCGTCCTTTAAAACTTAAACTATATACACACCAACGTAAAATCATCGATTCAAATCTTACTTAATAGAACATTCTACTTTTTTATAGAATTTCAAGTTTAACTTTAATTAGTTGAAGATAGGAGGGCCTGTAAGTTCAGAGTATTTTGTTGATTTCTGTATGAATTAGATTTGAAATCGGTAGATCATACATGTTTAGCTTTCTTTTTTATTTTTACGTCAATTCGGTTATAATCGGGCTTCCTCAACGCTGCCTTTTTTTTCTTGCTTTGGTGGCGGTGGCATGCGTTGTCATGTGAGGTAAAACCCAATTCTCCATTATTCCTTCAAAATATATTAAAAAAATCATTAATCCATTTATGAATAAAATTATGAAAGGTGAAACCCACCAAAGTAATGATTATGAAGAGGAGGAAAGAGTGTTTATTGGATTTTGTGGAGATTTAATTAGAGGAACAAATTGTAGACGAAAGCATTGATTAAAGTATAGACGACTTCGTTCTTGTGGTGCTCCATAACCTGGGTTAAAAGGAGAGATTTCTAGCCTCAATAATGGAGGAACTGTGGTTGATTTTCAGAAACCCGTCGGATGATGGCGAAGAATGCCGTGGAAGGAGGGGTTGTGTATTTAGGGAGTATATTTAATAGATTATGGGTATTTTCGAATTTTCATAAATATAGAATATAATTAAATAATAATGGGATGTGTATTCAATAATTGGGGGTGTGCATTTAGTGCGACCCTTTTTAATAATTTAATGAATTTTCTATATCTCTCTCAACCTCCTTCTCTGTTAGTTTCTCATCCCTCACTCTACCTCCCTCTCCTTTTCTCCGAGCTCCTTCTTTTGTATTTGTGGACGAAATAGATGCTACAGCTGGAAGAAATGCTAGGAAGGATCGAAGAAGAAGGGCAACCTTTGAAGCACTTATTGCTCAGATGGAAGGAGAGTAAGTAATGGAATTTTGAATAGTGAATGAATTAGCTGATAATGACATAAATTTTCATAACATGGTTGTGTGCAACTATGTTGTACCTTGTAATTGGCACATCAATTAGTCCTCTTGAATTTATTTTCAAGCACCAGCTTTTGTTGACCACTTAATTGATATATTCTAGGTTTTCTGTGAATTAATGAATGTTGATTCATGTTTTAAATTTAGTATAATTTTAGGGCCATTTACAGGCTGTATATCCTTGTGTTAATATATATATATATATATATATATATATATATATATAAAATAAAATATCATTGACATTAATTAATTTATGGGGTGATTAATTATAGGTACGTGGATTTACAACTTAATTATTAATAAATAATCTGATATATTTACTGTGCGATACATAATGATTTTTTTCTCCCAACAATACCCTTATTCACAACGTTTAATACGCAACGTTTATACATAATAATAATTTAATTGAACACTAATGTACACTATATCAAATTAAAACAGCGAACCCGTATTTCTCTAACAACAATAATCACTCGAGAAGAGAGTGAATTTAGGAAGAAATCATTTGAAAATTTGCAAGCCAATGTACCGATTTTCTAAGAAAGATTTTGGGTGAGGGAATTTCGGAAAAAAACCAACAATCGTTTGAAGATTTGCACGCCAATGTACAGAATTAGAGAGAAAGATTTTAAAGAAGGGAATTTAGGAAAAAATCTTGTGGTCACTTTTATTTATTCTAAATGCGCGTTAATGTACATATTAGTATCTACAAAATTTGGAAAAAATTGACGCCAGTGACTTCTAAAGAATTTGGAAAAAAATCGTTTTACTGGTTTTCCCTGCTTACTTTTTATTATTTCTCTGTAAATGTACGTTAATGTACAAAATTATGCTAATTGTATACTGATGTAATTTAAATAGTTAATTGAATTATTTTCTCACCGAAAAATATTTATCTTAAATGAGTGTACAGTGATGTACATTTAAATAGTTTATTGAATTCTTTTTTCTCCTTTTTAATTTGCTTTACACGATGTACACCGATGTTCAATAAGTATGGGTAATATGGGAAAAACAAAATTACATTTTGTATCTGTGCGTAATTTTCTTTACCGAATGTATGAATTAGTAATACCTAAATACGCTTTGTACCTAATATTTATTGACCCTTAATTTATTTATGTAGTTTATATATGCCTATAAAATCGGGACTACCATCGTTGGCTTGATTTTCTAGATAGGCTGCTGCTTTTCTTTCTCTTTTTTTTTTAAATAAAAATTTAAGAAAAAATTAGCATGTGCTTCTTGTAATTGATTTTTCTGAGTGGTCACCGGAATAATTTTTCTGATTTCTTGTAATTAATTGGCATTTATTGGGATTTTCTATTTGTTTGTGATTTCTTTAGGGAAAAAAGAAGCCCATCAATTAATTCGTGGCCCAATTAATTTAGTCATATTAAGGCCCATTTTTTTTGTGATTTCTTTGGGAAAAAAGAAAAAGAAAAATAATAGCCCATCAATTAATTGGTGGCCCAATTAATTTTAATAAGGCCCATTTTGTTAACGTCTCTTTTTACATTAACTCTCTTTAAAACTCCCTCGTTAAATAGTTCGGTGGAGAAGAGGAAACTCACTTCTCTCTATTTTCTTTACATGCATATTCATATTTGGCTTTCTTAATTTTTACTTCTGTTGTTTAACCGAGACCTTTTAATTACAGGATCATATGTTGATTATGTTTCTATTGATATTCTCACGGATGAAGATCCTAACTAAGTAATTCAACAATTACTCTAAGAATTCACAACCAATTCTATGGATTGAGAACAAGAAATTTGATCACATATGATAACAATTATGAAAGTGTGTGTGTGTGTGATTGTATGAAGAAGAAAGAGTTTATAGTGGTTCAGCTTGTTTTCACAAGCCTACGTCCACTGTGAGAGAGAGATCTATTATTGATTGAGAGAATGAAAGTGTTACAACATGAGCTAATGCATAGATTACATCATTATATACACTCTATGCATGCACAGTAAAGTTACAGGACCAATTCGAGTAACCAACTTCCAGCTGGATTTCCAAGTGGTTAAATTGAATCTTTGCGGTTGTAACTGACTCCATCACACAGCCTGCGTGACGAGCTATCCATCCATGTGTGGAACCTTCCAGAAGCCGCACACACGCCATCTGTACAACAGCCATAAACCGCCCTGGTCCCTACTTGCACACATGACACCAATTGTGATGCTTTGTGTTGCCATTAGCTCATTTGCTGCTGATATATCCGTTGCATGCATACATCATCACTATCCTTAAACTGAAACACAAAACACACTACCACCTAATGTTGATCAAGCACTAGTATGTAGTTTTCATCACAATTCTCCACCTAAAACTTCATACTTAACCAACATCAATCACTCCTTCACCCCACTGTTTTATCAAGACAACAAACTTGTACACTACTTTTATGAGAGCAGCTGAACTCTTCACTGATATATTTAGCACACATTGATAAGACTCTTGCATAATTCAAACTTTGAATTAGGCAAGGCCTTAGTGAGAAAATCAGCTGGATTCTTTGTTGTTTCAATCTTCTTGACAACAACCTTTCCTCCTTCAACTAAGTCTCTAACAAAATATATCCTTACATCAATGTGCTTTGTCCTTTCATGATAACCTTAATGTCTTGACAAGTGTATAGCACTAGAGTTATCACAATGCACCAATACTGACTCTTGTAACACCCCAAACTCAGACAAAATTCCCTGCAACCACAAGCCCTCTTTTACTGCCTCTGTAAGTGAGATAAACTCAGCCTCAGTTTTAGACAATGCAACCATTGGACTGATGTGTTGATCTCCAACTTATAGCTGTACCAAACAAGCACAATACATAGCCTGATAGTGACTTCCTTGTGTCTAAGTTTGCAGCATAATCAACATCTACATAACCTGCAAGAAAATCAATGTTAGAAGTAAACTTATTAAAATACAAACCTGTTGTCAAGATACCTCTGATGTATCTCTGAATCCACTTAACAGCTTCCCAGTGATCTTTCCATTGATTCCCCATAAACCTGCTCGCCTAACTCATTGTATGAGCTAAGTCTGGCCTGCAGCACACTATTGCATACATGAGACTGCCAATTGTATTAGCATAAGGTACCCTTTCCATCTCTGATACTTCTTCACTTGTTCTAGCTGACTGCTGAGTTGACAGACCCAACCCTTGCTTCACAGGAGTAGTAACAGCTTTGCTTTGATCCATATTATACCTCTTGATAACTTTCTCTAAGTATAAACTCTGATGTAGTACTATAGAACCAGCTGATCTGTCCCTCTTGATCTCCATTCCCAATATAACAGTAGCTTCACCCAAATCCTTCATATCAAACTCTGATTTCAACATCTCCTTCACAACTGTGATCCCTTCCATAAACTTGCAAGCAATTAAGATGTCATCAACATACAATAATAAGAAAATATACCACTCACTGTCTTGTTTGATGTACACACAACTGTCAAACTTGCTTCTCTCAAAACCACACTTGATAATGTACTCATCAAATCTGAGATACCATCTCCTATGACTTTGTTTCAGTCCATATAGTGACTTCAGAAGTAAATAAGCCGTAGTAGTTGAGTTTTGAACTGAAACTCCCTCTGGAACTGTCATATAGATCTTCTTCTCCAAATTTCTATGAAGAAAAGCTGTAGTTACATCCATCTGATGCAATTCCAAATTAAACTGAGTAACTAATGCTAACAGTATCCTAATGGAACAATGTTTCACAACTGGAGAGAATATCTCTGTATAATCAATGTCTTCCCTTTGAGAAAATCCTCTGGCAACTAATCTTGCTTTAAACCTGACACCATCAATCCTCTCTGGTGAGACCTTTTTCTTGTAAATCCATTTACAGCTCACTAACTTCTGATCCTTTGGTCTCTGAACAATTCTCCAGGTCTGATTCTTCTCTAATGAAAGCAACTCTTCTTGCATAGCAGTACTCCACTTTGCACTATCCTTACTATTCATTTCTTTCTGATAGCTTCTTGGTTCATATGAATCAATATCCTCTACAGAGTACAGTGCAAATGACACAATATCAGCATCTGTAAACCTAGCTGGAGTCTTAATAGACCTCCTCTGTCTATCCCTTGCCAACTGATAGTTGTTGAGCAGCTCATCAGTATTAGATGTGATCTGATCATCTTCAGTTGGTGAATCAGTTCCTCCTTGCACTATCTTTTCTTCAATTCTAAACTTATCCTTCTAAATCTTGTTCATAAGCTCCACCTCAAGCTCAGTTTCATACTTATTTTGATCTTGAGGTTTCAATGGTATAACAACCTCATTAAAGGTAACATCTCTGCTTATCATAAGCTTTTTACCTTCAATGTTCCATAGTTTGTAAGCTTTAACACCTTTGGGATATCCAATCATGACACACTTGATAGCTCTTGGAGCTAGCTTATCTTGTTTAATATGTGTATAAGCTAGACAACCAATCACTCTGAGCCTGGTATAATTAGCAGCTTTTCCAGTCCATACTTCCTGAGGTGTTTTGATTTTAAGAGGTGTTGATGGACACCTATTAATTAGAAAAGCTACTGTACTAACCAACTCTCCCCAGAAGTCTTTTGAAAGACCAGAACTACTTAATATACACCTTACTCTCTCAAGTAAGGTCTGATTTAACGTCTCTGCAACACCATTTTATTGTGGTGTACCTGGTACTGTCTTATGTCTCATGATCCCCCTCTCCTTACAAAACTTATTGAACTCATCAGAACAATATTCAAGACCATTATCAGTTCTTAATATCTTAATCTTGTTATTGCAACTATTCTCTACCTCAGTCAGCCAATTCTTGAAAGTAATGAAAGCTGCATCCTTAGATTTCAGTATATATATCCATATCTTCCTACTGTAATCATCAATAAATGAGATAAAATACCTGCCTCCACCTTTTGTTAGTGTTCTTGCAGGTCCCCACAGATCTGCATAGATATAATCAAGTCTGGATTTGCTTGTATGTTCACCAATGCCAAACTTCAGCCTCTTAGCTTTGCCAAAGATGCAATCCTCACACTGATCCAGCTTGTCTGTTGATCTGATACTGATAACATTCTGTCTTGACAATTCTTGTAATCTTTTCTCACTTATGTTAGCTAGTCTTCCATGCCATAAGTGAATTTCATCACCTCCAGTTGAGACAAGATTCTGTCCAACCACTGTGTGTCCATCAAGAATATACAATCCATTTTTTCTGATTCCTTTCATCACTTCATACTCATCTTTCTCAACAATGAGTACCCCTCCCCTTGATTTAAACTCATAACCTGAAGCATCTAAGATACCTAAAGAAATCAAGTTTCTTTTGAGTTCTGGAATATACCTCACACCTGTCAGAATCCTAGTAACTCCATCATGCATCCTCAATCTGATGGATCCAACACCTCTGATCTGACATGTGTGATCATCCCCTTACAGAACTGATCCAGTATTCTGCATCTTGAGATCAGTAAACCAATGCTTCATAGGAGACATATGAAATGTACATCCTGAATCAAGGATCCAATCCATAGATCCTTTTGATGATCCAACCACCAGTGCCTCAGGATAATCAGTAGCCTGATTCTGATTATTTACCACCTAATTTGCTTGCACTCTTTGTTGTCCATCTTTACCAGCATCTTTTTTTCTTTTCTTTTCTGCTTTGAACTTGTAGCAGTTCTTCTTGTAATGGCCTGGTTCATGGCAGTGAAAACACTTCCTTCCCTCCTTATCTGAGTTTGACTGATCTGTTTTGTTTTCTTGTTTCTTTGAATCAGAATTGCCTTTCTTGTTGTTCTTCTTACCATGATCATTCCTCTTGATCATTAATCCCTCTCCGGATGATCCCTGTTCTTCAGAAACTTTCTGAAACTCCTTTGTCTTCAGAGCAATTTGAACCTCATCAAGACTTATAGTTTCTCTATTTCTAAACAAAAGTGTGTCCTTGAAACTTTCAAAGGACTTTGGAAGAGCTGACAACAATATTGAGGCCTTATCTTCTATTTCAATTTTAACATTAACATTTTCTAGATCATCTAACACCTTATTGAATTCATCAAGCTGCACTAAAACTGATCTATCCTTAACCATCTTAAAGGAATATAGTTTCTGCTTTAAGTATAAATGGTTAGCAAGGGATTTTACCATGTATAGATCTTCAAGTTTCTTCCATACAGCTCTTGCAGATGTCTCTCTCTGTACTTCTCTCAAAGCCTTATCACCAAGATATAATACAATAGCACTTAATGCTCTTTCTTGAGTATCAACTTCTGCAGTGGCTTCTATGACTGTTTGTGCAGCTTCTGCAGTTGTTGCAGGCTTCTCCTTGATGGCATCTGCCAATCCTTGTTGTACCAAGATAGCTCTCATCTTGATCTTCCACAAACCGAAGTCAGATTTCTCTATAAACCTCTCAATATCAAACTTGGTTGCAACCATGGTATCAACTTCCTTCAACTGCTTCTTGATTCCTTCTTCTGTTAATTTCTGATTTGTGGTCTAGTTTCCCATAGACGGCGCCACTTTCTCACGGATGAAGATCCTAACTAAGTAATCCAACAATTACTCTAAGAATTCACAACCAATTCTATGGATTGAGAATAAGAAATTTGATCACATATGATAATAATTATGAAAGTGTGTGTGTGTGTGATTGTATGAAGAAGAAATGGTTTATAGTAGTTCAGCTTATTTTCACAAGCCTACGTCCACTGTGAGAGAGAGATCTATTATTGATTGAGAGAATGAAAGTGTTACAACATGAGCTCATGCATAGGTTACATCCTTATATACACTCTATGCATGCACAGCAAAGTTACAGGACCAATTCGAGTAACCAACTTCCAGCTGGATTTCCAAGTGGTTAAATTGAATCTTTGCGGTTGTAACTGACTCCATCACACAGCCTGCGTGATGAGCTATCCATCCATGTGTGGAACCTTCCAGAAGCCACATACATGCCATCTGTACAACAGCCATAAACCGCCCTAGTCCTCACTTGCACACATGGCACCAATTGTGATGCTTTGTGTTACCATCAGCTCGTTTGCTGCTGATATCCGTTGCATGCATACATCATCACCATCCTTAAACTGAAACACAAAACACACTACCTCCTAATGTTGATCAAGCACTAGTATGTAGTTTTCATCACAGATATGAAAAATAAAAAGCATATAGGTAAGCACACAACTTTCAAGAATCTGACTTGTCTATACTCATTGCTATATCTTTGAATAGAGTCCATGCATTTTTGTTCAATTTACATCTTGTTTGAAATAGATTGTTATGTATTGTTTGATCATCTACAGAAAAAGAAAAAAAAAGTGCTCAAGTGTATCATTCTTTTGTTACCGGTTCTCATTTCTCTAGAATAGATTAAGACTTTCATTACCACTAATTGAATTGACCTTTTCTTTATTCAGTCAAACATTCCACTATTAGAATCAATCGCCCGCTAAATTGTGGTGACATATTGTGTTGAAAGCTATGTGATCATTGTCAAACGTTAACCCAACTAATATGTTATTATTTGCTCACTTTGTGATAAAGACATACTTCTTGATGTTCATAATTTTATATATACTGTCTGATTAAGTGAGTTTTTGTATTATTTTGGTTTATAGTGTATACAAGTATTTACCCGGACGCGCGTTGCGCGGACAGGGATATTTTTTAAATATTTTATATGTAAACTTTTATTTTTAATAATATTTCCTTGGAATTGAAGAGTAATTTATTTTAGGGTAAATTGCGCAAAAAAGTCCTGATATTTTCGCGAATTTTACATTAGTCCAAACTTTTCAATATTTATAAATAAGTACCTGACTTTAAGCCCTCGTTGTAACTTAAGATACCGGTTAGATTTTGACTTCTCTTTGACTGCCCGAAAGTTGATGTGGAATAAAAAATTAATTTTTAATTTTTTTTAATTTTTTATCTTTTCTTCGGGCAAAGGAATTCGTGTCCAAGTTCATCCCTCACGACGAAGCAGCCATCCCGTTCGTCCTCCGGATCGAAGGTGATGTCGACTCCGGTGACCACATTCTCGACCACTTCCTTAACCTTAGCAGCCTTAGTCCTGAACAACGCTGGATCTCCAGCAGAGTGCTCGATCACTACAGTCCTGGTCCTCTTGCGTGTCTTGTATGGTTCTGGATCCTCGAGAGCTACCGTGAGAAGCACAATCCGGCTGCGTTTCTGGCCACCCAACTTAGATGGCCTATCGGACCCCTTCCTGTCGGCCTTGGTGGCACTGTGAGTGACCCTAACCGGAGTGTTACGAACGGCCCCAAGGGCGGCGATGGTGACGGTGGGTGAGGGTTGCGTAGAAGCTCCGTCGGCAATCTCTGAAGTTTGTATCATTTTATAGTGTATTTAATAACCAGCCGGAGATGCACAACTGCGCATCATCCTCCGCCGTCGTAGCCTCCACCGCCATCGTGTTAGAGAATCAACTAACCCTTTTGTCTTCTTCTTCAACTGCTTCAGTGGGATGCAGACCACCATCATGGGGCCCACCACGAACGCCGTCAGTGTGTGCGTCGCCACCACCATTGCCGCCACCACCGCCACACCGTAGGGCGTCGTGATGAAAACCCTGGAAGTTATGTTCACCGCACTGATCGTCTTCATCTTTCTGGCCATCCTCTTTCTACTCGACCTCAGCTGGTGGAGCACCTACGAGTGCTTCTCATGGATGCAGGCGAAGTCATGGTGATTCAGGCCCGCGTAGCTCCGCCGGAGATCGGAGTGATTGGGGCCAATCATGAGGCTGTACATGGAGGCACGATCGTCCTGGAGATGGATTAGGGTTTTGAGGAGGTTAGAGCAGGAGTCGGAAGCTTCTGCGCTGATGTGGAAGTAGATGAACAACAGGGATGTGATACCCGATCTTCTCACTACTCATGTGCCAATATAATTTAATTTGTGTTATGTGCATTTTATAATTATGTGATAATTACGTGGCAATTATGTGATAATAATGTGACAATTGTTTCTATATTTTATTTATTTGTATATTTTTATTTAACACATCCATGATATAAATGGTTACAATATGTTAATAGGTGTGCATAAATATTTACGTGCATTAATTTGGATATATGAGTAAATTTTTTTATGTGTATAAATACAGTTTTTCTTAATTATTAAGTAGCACACGTGTGCTCATAATAATATTAGCAGTAAGAAAATATACACGTATGTGTATTAATTTATAAATATATCATATCTTAGTTATTAAGTATTGCATGTATATTCGTAATGGATATTAATAATAATAATAAAAAAAAACTATTGGTTGGGGGTGCGGTGACAACACCGACTTACCCCCCCATCCACAAGTACTATATAAATGGGTGTGGGGTGGTGATTACCTCACGCCCAGAACTGAATTAAAAAAGAGTGAGTGAGAGAGAGAGAGAGAGAGAGAGGAAGGAAAGAAGAGAAGAGGTGTGTGTGTGCCAGATCGGAAGGGATTAGTTGCAGTTCTTCACGAGGTCTATACTATTATCACTATTAGATGTCCAGGTAAGTAGAAGTCCAACTACAATGCATAAACATGCTGTTTGTGAACTATTTGTGATTAATATGTGATAATATTATGTTATGGATTATTTGCGATTAGTTTAATTACGTTATGAATTATTTGAGATTAATTTGTGATACAAGTTGTGGATCTATGTAATTTGAGATAACATCATTGTCCTTTATAGATCTGTGTGACCGAAAACTATTGAATATAGATCTGTATGATTTGAGAAGATATTGTTTATAAGATTCGTATTATTCGAGATGAGGTTGTTATTCTAAAAAGGGATCCGTGTGATCCAAGGTGAAGTAATTATTCTATAAATAGATCTATGTGACTGGGGTAAAGTTGTTATTCCAGAAGTGGATCTGTGTGAATTGAAGTTAAGTTGTTGCTTTATTGTGATTAAATATTGATATTGATATCGTAAATGAT
This sequence comes from Pogostemon cablin, assembly GCA_023678885.1. Lineage (NCBI taxonomy): Eukaryota > Viridiplantae > Streptophyta > Magnoliopsida > Lamiales > Lamiaceae > Pogostemon > Pogostemon cablin. The sequence goes on along the minus strand of CM042965.1, from coordinate 32,371,161 downwards.
TTATGATGCATAATTAATTGCCCTGGTTGCATACCATGCATAATCATGAAAAGCGTTTTCCCCAAAATAAATAAGATAATAATGGTGTGTGCGGCCACTATATATGCATCTCTGTTAGGATTAGGAAAAATCATTCCCGACACTTTATTCTAGGTTCGAAAAAATCATTCTCAGTACTTTATTCGGAGTTTGGAAATATCATCCCCAACACTTTACCAGGGTTCAAAAAAATCATTCTCAGCACTATATTTGGAGTTCGGAAAAATCATCCCCATTGAGCTCATTTGCGTGCATATCATAAGTGTGTCGTGGGGATCCCGCAACGTGAACAGTTTTCAAAATAAAAGAGACCAATTAGAAAGACTAGGAAATAAACGATAGAAAAGTAAATGCATTTCCATGCACTGGCATGCATTCTACTTACTGAGATTTTTGTCTCACTAGTTTATGCATTGTAGGTGAGCTTGTTGATGATTGAGTTTGTGATGTGACTGTGCAAGTTGTGGAGCTCCTTCAGTGTTTTGAGCGGATGTACATAGATGACAACCTGTTGGGCTAGGCCGTAGGTTTATTTTATTTCCGCTGATGTTTTGTTATGTCATATAATAAGTATTGTCACAAGTTTGTGTGGATTGAAGTGTTGTCAGAAACCAATTACGTATGTTGAACTGGTGTGATGGTTTTGGTTATAAATATATTGTGGAAAAAATATACAGGTTCTTATAATGATAATGTTTATGTTAATTAGTACTTGAATTATAAGTTATGTAAGGTGGGTCGTGTCAGAGTGGTATCAGAGCACGGTTTGGGTCCTGCAGACTGTCTATGTACATGAGCTCATTGATTAGCCATAGTTTAGTTGGCATGACCAATTAAAAAAATTATCGAACCACAGGGAGGAAGGTACTAGAGTTTAAGCGATCTCAAGTTTATCGTGATTTTATAAGGACGACGGAAGAGAGGATAGGAGCAAATGAATGCAATTATGCTAAAGCAAGAAATAAAGATAAAATGAATGTAAAGATAAAATGGGTTCCAAATGATGCAAGGATGAGATTAACAACAATCATGACATAGATAATTAAGTAATTATGCAATTAATTCTAATTTCTCATGGACAAGGTATAGAAGCGATCACTAATTCCACCTAAATTCTCTCTCGAGATGGATAGGATGTAGGCCCTCAACAAGGCTCCCAAACGCACATAGGATCGAGACAATAGCAAACACCTCCCACTAGGTACTAATTACTCTATGAGTTCCCTAATTAGGTACTAAATCATAAGCAATATTCCCTTTTAAGGTACTATGAATTCACTAATTGTTTGGGTCTCCTCATTTAATCAACCAATCTCTCGATTAAGCTAATCAAATGTTCTATCAAAGGGTTCTAAATTATGAAGGACTTCTCAATCTCTTCACAACCTATAATGCATATGAAGTGTATGATGAAATAATTCAATGAACTATCCTAAACACATAATTGATTTCTCAATCTAATTACATGCCCATGACAATTAATCACACATGTCATCATATAAATCAAGCAATAAACAATCAATGATAGAAATAACACAAAACCCATTCAAGATTAAAATCCAATTGCATAAATACTAAATTATCCAACACCAATCATGGAGCTAATCTCACAAAGGAGATTAGTCTATCATAGTTTTAGAGAAAACAATCATAGACAATTGGATCCACAAATTCCATGACAAATCTATAAAGAATTTCACAAGACTTAGAATTAGATTCCCCCTTTGAAGGTCTTCAATGGAGATCTCCTTCTTCCTCTTGTGATCTTCACTCTCCCTTGCTTCCTTGATCACTTGGATGGTGGATTTGATGGAGGGGATCAAGTGTAGATGGATGGAATCGGAATGGTGAATGGGATGAAGGGTAGATGGAATGGAGAGAAAAAGTGTGTGAAAAATGGTGTGTGATGTGTGTGGATCTGATCCCTACTGATATTTACACTCCAAAATGGGTGTTTTTACCCCTTAGAACCTTCTAGAACACATTCTAATCATAAAAATGACTTTGGGCCGAGCATGGGTCGAATTCGGGTCAAGTTCGGGTCGGTGCAGCGCAGTCTCACCGTTTCGCGCATAACTTCCATATCCAATCTCCAATTTGAGTAATTCTTGCGCTCACGTAATCCTCTTTTCATTGGCTTTCTATCCATATAATGATCTGACAAAACATCCAACATTTGAAGGTGTAACAAGTCATACAAATTAGCACAACCGTGCTGAGTAGAAACAGTCTGCGCGACGTCACCATTTTAATCATAACTTTCTCTTTTGGGCTCGGATTGAAGTGTTTCTTATACCAAAACGATCCTCTTTTATGTGGCTTTCCAACCATATATCACAATTCTTGTTTTGAGCTCCAAAAGAGTACAGAAAAATTACACAAGTTGGACGTGCTTTTTTCAGTATTTTGCTTATTTTGACTCATTTTCCCTCGTTTCAACTCCGAATTAAGCTTCGTTTTTTCCCAAATTTTCCTTCTCGCGTCTAGAATCTATTTTTACCTGGAAATCATACATTTAAGCTTATTCTCACACATTTCTATAAAAACATAAAACACAACCAAATAGAACACAAATACGGATAAAATAATACGAAAATACATATAAAAAGACACTAAAATTTAGGTGAAAATATCACTCATCACTCATTCCTTGGGAGCGCAGCCTTGCGTGTAAGTGTTATTTTCATTCTGTGCCATTATGCATTTTATAAATTATATTGGCCATGTGGTGTAGGACTCGTAGTTTGTAGACAAAATTGTAAGGGCTACAGGTGAAAGTTCTAAAGGGGATATGACTGCTGAGAAAGCAGCACCTACCGAAGGAAATAATCGTGATACGGTAATTACTCGACTGATGGAACTGGTAGAGTTTCAGTCCCAATAGATACAATAACTGATTCAGCAGAGAGATGTGGGTGGACAACCAGAGGGTAATGCTAATCAGGATAGGCGTCAAGTAGAACGTGTGGAAATGGTTTATGAGAGGTTTCGAAAGTTGTGCCCTCCGATATTTGAGGATGCAGCAGACCCCACAGATGTAGAGGATTGGTTATGCACGGTGGAAAACATGTTTCAATACAGTAGCATTTCAGATGGGGACAGAGTGTTGTGTGCTTCTTTCATGTTACGAGGAAGTGCAGGCCACTGGTGGGATACAATTAAAAGTATCGAGGATGTCACCACTATAACATGGGAAATATTTAAGGAGCTTTTCAGAAATAAGTACTATACGACACCAGTGAGTGCAATGAAGATGAATGAATTCATACAGTTGAAACAGGGTGGTATGTCAGTTATTACCTTCGAAAGTTTGAGCAGTTATCGAGGTTTGCAGAACACATGGTGAGTATAGAGGCACTAAAAGTGGAGAGGTTCGTGGAAGGCTTAAGGCCTGAACTTTACAGAGATGTGAGTATGGCGGGACTGCTTGGAGCAACATACTCACAAGTTGCAGAAAGGGCCCAGATTGCTGAACAAGCGGAGATGAGGATCAGACAAGCGCATGCTATCAGAAGTCAATTTCAGCAGAAATTAGTGCATCCGCTTGGAAGAGATGATAGGAGGCTGATGCCATTTCAGAGACCGAAATCAAATGTTCAAGTGGAGCAAGGACAGAGATAAGGAGAACCAAACAAGCATCCCAAATTCGATCAGGGTAAAATACCACCAGCGCCGCCACTATCCATATGTCCTAATTGTCTTAGATCACATGGTGGGGAGTGTCAAATTCCTCCAAAAATATGTTTCATATGCGGGGAAAAAGGACATGTGACTACTACTTGTCCTAAAAAGGGAAGCAATGATAGCAGGGAAGAGCTCCAGCTAAGGTGTATACTTTGACGCGGGAGGAGGTAGATGCGAATCCCTCAGTTGTCACGGTTAAGTTTTCTATTTTTGGCACTTCTACATATGTGCTATTTGATTATGGAGCAACACATTCATTTGTATCCACTGAGTATGTTAGGAAGCTGGGTAAAACACCCAACTTAGTAGAAGCTAATTATGAAGTGATGATACCTTCTGGTGAATCAAAGCAAACCAATCAACTTCTTCGAGGTTGTGTTATTCCTATTGAAGGAAGACAACTCCTCGCTGATTTGATTGTGGTGAGTATGAATGATTATGATATCATATTGGGCATGGATTGGCTATCAAAGTATGGTGCTACAATAGATTATCAGAAGAAGAGTATCACTTTTCAACCAGTGGGAGGAGAACCATTCACTTTTGTTAGGATCAAGAAGAACTTCAGATTTCCTGTTATATCAGCAGCAAAAGAACAACGATTGTTGGAAAGTGGTTGTGAGGGTTATTTGGTGAGTATGATGAATGTAGAGGGACATCGATGTTCAATCCTCGGTGATGTACCAATAGTTCGGGAATACCCAGAGGTATTCCCAGATGATCTTCTAGGGTTGCCACCAGACCGGGAAATTGAGTTTGTTATTGAGTTTCAATCGGGAACTGCTCTTATATCTAAAGCGCCATACAGAATGGCACCAGCTAAACTGAAGGAATTGAAGATACAATTTTAAGAGTTGCTAGACAAAGGATTCATCAACCTAGTTTCTCACCTTGGGGAGCACCAGTTCTTTTTGTTCGTAAGAAGGATGGCACATTGAGGATATGCATCGATTACCGAGAGCTCAACAAAGTTACAATCAAGAATAAGTATCCATTGCCTCGCATTGATGATCTGTTCGGTCAACTACAGGGTGCATCTATCTTTTTGAAGATTGATTTACGATCGGGGTATCATCAATTGAAAATAAAGGAGAAGGATATTCCAAAAACTGCATTCAGTACAAGGTATGGACATTGTGAGTTTTTGGTGATGCCGTTCGATTTGACGAATGCTCCGGCAGCATTTATGGATTTGATTAATAGAGTATTTCAAGAATTCCTCGATAAGTTTGTGATTGTGTTTATAGATGACATTCTGATTTACTCTAAGAATAAGAAGGATCATGCGCTGCACTTGAGAAAGGTGTTAGAGATTCTGAAGGAGAAGCAGTTGTATGCAAAGTTCAAGAAGTGTGAGTTCTGGTTTGACCAAGTTATTTTCTTGGGCCACGTGGTATCGGGAGAAGGAATTTCGGTAGATTCAAGCAAAGTTCAAGCAATCCATGATTGGCCACAATCCTCAAATCCCACTGAGGTTCGTAGCTTTCTTGGATTGGCGGGATATTATCGAAGGTTTGTTGAAGGATTTCTAAGATCGCTTCACCATTAACACAGTTGACCAGGAAAAATATGAGGTTGACATGGACGGAGGCATGTGAACAGAGTTTTAAGGAATTGAAGAGACGGTTGACATCAGCACCGATCTTAACTATTCCTACGGAGACAGAAAATTTCAAGGTTTACAGTGATGCTTCGAAGAATGGTCTTGGGTGTGTATTGATGCAGAATGGGAAAGTGATAGCGTATGCATCCAGACAGTTAAGGGAGTACGAGAAGAACTACCCTACCCATGATTTGGAGTTAGCCGCAGTAGTATTTGCACTCAAGATTTGGAGGCATTATCTATATGAGGAACGTTGTGATATCTATACCGATCATAAGAGCTTGAAGTACTTTTTCACTCAGAAAGAGTTAAACATGAGACAGAGAAGATGGTTGGAACTGGTGAAGGATTACGACTGTGTTATCAATTATCATCCGGGTAAAGCCAATGTCATTGCTGATGCATTGAGCCAAAAGGCAAAATAAAGTGTAGCTGCTATGACCTTAAATCAGAAACCAGAGTTGCTTGATTTTCAAAGAATGGGGGTAGAGATCATTCATGAAGGATCGTTGGAAGCAAAGATGGCAGCTCTGACACTTCGACCAACTTTGATGGATAAGATTCGACAGGGACAAGAAGTGGATAAATTGTTTGACAAGATGAGGAATGATATCAGCTCTGAAAAGTCTTCTGACTTTCAATTAAGAGATGATGACGTGATTCATTATAGAGGTCGATTATGTCTACCTGAAGTGGATGACATGCGAAAAGAAGTGATGACAGAAGCTCATTCAACACCGTACTCTGTACATCCAGGAGCTACAAAGATGTATAGAGATTTGAAGTCACATTATTGGTGGCCAGGGATGAAAAGAGGTGTCGCTCAATATGTGGAGCAATGTCTGACTTGTCAGCAAGTCAAAGTCGAGTATAAGAGACCAGCAGAAACTTTACAGCCTTTACTTATTCCAGAGTGGAAGTGGGAGAATATCACTATGAATTTTGTTATCGGGCTACCGAAGACAGTGAAAGGTCACGATGCCATTTGGATTATCGTGGATCGATTGACTAAGTCAGCTCATTTTCTTTCTATTTTCTCTATGTATTCCATGGATCGTTATGCCCAGCTATATATACAAGAGATCGTCAGACTCCATGGAGTACCACTTACCATTGTGTCAGACAGAGACACAAGATTCTTATCAGCTTTCGGGAAGAGTTTGCATAAGGCGTTGGGGACACAGTTATCTTTCAGCACAACATTTCATCCACAAACAGACGGTCAATCAGAGCGTACAATACAGATTTTGGAGGATATGCTCAGAGCATGTGTGTAGGATTTTTAGGGTCAGTGGGGTAAATTTTTGCCTTTGATAGAGTTCTCGTACAATAACAGTTATCAGTCAACTATCGGGATGACTCCATATGAAGCATTGTACGAGAGAAAGTGTAGATCTCCAGTACATTGGGATGAAGTTGGAGAGAGAAAGCTTTTGGGTCCCGACTTAATCCGTGAAATGTCAGAAGCTATTACCTTTATTCGAGTGAAGATGAAAGTTGCTCAGGATCGGCAAAAGAGTTATGCAGACAAACGGAGAAGAGAGTTGGAATTTGAAATGTGTGAGTAGGTATTCTTGAAATTATCTCAAATGAAGGGGACAATGCGATTTGGAAAGAAAGGAAAACTCAGTCCAAGATATGTTGGTACATTCACTATCATTGAGAGAGTTGGAAATGTTGCCTATAAGTTGGAGTTACCAGCATCGATGTCTAGAGTACATGACGTATTTCATGTGTCTGTGTTGAGAAAGTGTGTTCCGAATCCATCTCATGTTCTCAGGCAGGAAAGATTTGAGTTATGAAGAAATACCAGTTGAGATCTTACGGCGAGAAGTGAAGAAGCTCAGAAATAAAGAGATACCATTAGTGAAGGTGCTATGGAGGAACCAACTAGTTGAGGAGGCTACTTGGGAAAGAGAGAATGAAATGATGGCTAAGTATCCAGAACTCTTCAGGTAAGAAAATTTCGAGGATGAAATTTTTATAAGGTCGGGAAGATGTGATACCCGAGCTTCTCATTACTCATGTTCTAATATAATTTAATTTGTGTTATGTGCATTTTATAATTATGTGATAATTACGTGGCAATTATGTGATAATAATGTGATAATTGTTTTGATATTTTATTTATCTGTACATTTTTATTTAACACATCCATGATACAAATGGTGACAATATGTGAATATAGGTGTGCATAAATATTTACGTGCATTAATTTGGATATATGAGTAAATTATTTTATGTGTATAAATACATTTTTTCTTAATTATTAAGTATTACACGTGTGCTCATAATAATAATAGCAGTAAGAAAATATACACGTATGTGTATTAATTCATAAATGTATCATATCTTAATTATTAAGTATTGCACGTATATTCGTAATGGATAATAATGATAATAATAATAATAAAAAAAACTATTGGTTGGGGGTGCGGTGACAACACCGACTTACCCCCCATCCATAAGTACTATATAAAAGGGTTGGGGTGGTGATTACCTCACGCCCAGAACTGATTTAAAAAAAAAGAGTGAGAGAGAGAAAAGAAAGGGGAGAGAGAGAGAGGAAGGAAAGAAGAGAAGAGGTGCATGTGTGCCAGAACGGAAGGGATTAATTGATGTTCTTCACGAGGTCTATACGATTATCACTATTAGGTGTCCATGTAAGTAGAAGTCCAACTACAATACATAAACATGTTGTTTTGATCTATTTGTGATTAATATGTGATAATATTATGTTATGGATTATTTGTGATTAGTTTAATTACGTTATGAATTATTTGGGATTAATTTTTGATACAAGTTGTGGATTTATGTAATTTGAGATAATATCATTGTCCTATATAGATCCGTGTGATCGGAAACTATTGAATATAGATATGTATGATCTGAGAAGATATTATTTATAAGATCCGTGTGATTCAAGATAAGGTTGTTATTCTAAAAAGGGATCTGTGTGATCCAAGATGAAGTGATTATTCTATAAATGGATCTATGTGACTGGGGTGAAGTTGTTATTCCAGAAGTGGATCTATGTGAATTGAAGTTAAGTTGTTACTTTATTGTGATTAAATGTTGTTATTGATATCGTAAATGGTTTATGATGCATAATAAATTGTCCTGCTTGCATACCATGCATAATCATGAAAAACGGTTTTTCCAAAATAAATAAGATACTAATGGTGTGTGCAGCCACTATATATGCATCTCTGTCAGGGTTCGGAAAAATCATTCCCGACACTTTATTCTGGGTTCGGAAAATCTTTCTCAGTACTTTATCCGGGATTCGGAAAAATCATCCCCAACACTTTGCCAGGGTTCGGAAAAATCATTCTCGGCACTATATTCGGGATTCGGTAAAATCTTCTCCATTGAGCTCATTTGGGGTGCATATCATAAGTGTGTCATGGGGATCCCGCAACGTGAACAGTTTTCAAAATAAAAGAGACCAATTAGAAAGACTAGGAAATAAGCGATAGAAAACTAAATGCATTTCCATGCACTGGTATGCATGATTTCTACTTACTGAGATTTTTGTCTCACTAGTTATGCATTGTAGGTGAGCTTGTTGATGATTGAGTTTGTGATGTGACTGTGCAAGCTGTGGAGCTCCTTCAGGATTTTGAGCGGATGTACATAGATGACGACCTATTGGGCTAGGCCGTAGGTTTATTTTATTTTCGCTGATATTTTGTTATGTCATATAATAAGTATTGTCACAAGTTTGTGTGGATTGAAGTGTTGTCAGAAACCAGTTATGTATGTTGAACTGGTGTGATGGTTTTAGTTATAAATATATTGTGAAAAAAAATATGCAGGTTTTTTATAATGATAATGTGTATGTTAATTAGTACTTGAATTATAAGTTATGTAAGGTGGGTCGTGTCAAAGGATTTCATACCGTGGAGGTGGAGGTGGAGGATGGTGGAGGCGGCGGTGGCAATATTGCAGTGGAGGATGGAGTAGTTGATCAGTGCTGTGGCGGCAGCAAGGCGAGGAGAAGGAGGCGGCGGAAGACAGCGAGAGTTGTTCAGGAAACTGAATGGGTTAATTACGTGAAGAAAAGACAAAAACTAATTAAATAATAAAAATAAATTAATTTTTATTCCACATCAGCTTTGGGCAGTCAAAGAGAAGTCAGAATCTGACTGGTGTCTTAAGTTGCAACGAAGGCTTAAAATTGGGTACTTATTTGTAAATATTGAAAAGTTTGGACTAATTTGAAATTCGCAAAAAGGTCAGGACTTTTGGCGCAATTAACCCTTTATTTTAATCTAAAACCACGATGATATCATGCATGACTTTATTGTGATTCTTAAACCACTGTCATTAACAACTATGAGGACTGAAATGCTTAGTCTGAAAAGAAGCATGGGAAATGTGATAGTTTTACCTGGTGATGATAATCAGATTGATAAGTACGCGTTGCCGTTCTAGGTTGAATTTCCCAATTGTTGATATTAGCATATAATAGAACTTGAGCATAAAACTAAATATTTGGAATAGTCTGCAAATTCATTGTCACATTAGATAGAACTTTTCATTAGGAAGATTATAGATATGTAATGATAAGAAATGTTACTGATATGTAAAATAATGTGAGTATTGAATTACAACTCTACTAAGCAAGTTAAGAACTAATTATGTTTGAACTATGAATAAAAACATAGGCACTTATCAATAAAAACATATACAATAACGAATAAAATTGTATACACTTTATTAGCAAATTTGTTGTTAGTTTAACTAATGAAAAATTGAACGTAAAAAAATTATACAATTATTAAGAAATATATATACATTATTGAAAAAAATATATACACATATAGATGCACGTGTGAACCCGGGTGCACTGGATATTAACTTAAAATAAATAGTATGATGTAAATTCAATTATTATAAATAAATATGATTAAATAAAACTTATAACTATTAATCAAATATACAAAATATTTCAATATATATATATATATATATATATATATATATATATATATATATATATATATATATATATATATATATATATATATATTATAAAAATGGGTACTTGTGGGATACTATCCGTAACTGTTTCAAATTCTAATAAAATTTTATTTAACTATCCATACCCGTCTCATTAAGGTTCAAATAGACCGGGGACTCAAAATTACCCATTTCATTGCCATTCCTAATTATGAAAATTATGACACTCCTTTTTTACAAAATCTTATGAGTTTCAAACATATTTCCTGCATAATGTTAATAATTAATAATTAACATGTTGTACCTATTAAATTGAACAAATTACATTTGTAATTTAATTATCCACTTACATATAGCTAACTCAAATTATCACTTTTTTAATTTAAACGTACTATTTTAAAATGGAACTTAATAAGATTATGACACACCATACGTACTATTTTGAGTAAACTGTCTATGTTAAAACTTAAACAAAATTATAACATCATAAGACATTAAAGTTTATAACATCATAAGACATTAAAGTTGACCTTGTACACGTTTATTGGCACTATTATATGTAAAAACTTGCGCTATCACCTAGTATTTACCCATATCGTACATTGCACGAAAGAAAATGTATGACGATAAATAATTTCTTATTTGAATTTTATCTGACTCGTACGCTAAATGGAAGTGAATATATGACAACTATTTACCTGTTATTTTTAAGTTGATGTTTTTATATTAATTAAAAATATATATCTATATTTTTTTATTTGAATTTATATATTTAAAGTTACTTATAATTATTTACTTATAATATCTATTATTAATGTAAATTTTTTTTTTGAACATCGCACAATTTTATACTATTATCAATTATTAAGTTATCCCTATTTATTTATGAACACCCGTACCCGTATTCATTTAAACATCCAAAATTTATATATTTAAAATTACTTATAATTATTTATTTATAATATATATTATTAATGTAATTTTTATTTTTATTTTTTGAACATCACACAATTTTATATTATCAATTATTGAGTTATCCCTATTTATTTATGGACACCCGTACCCATATTCATTTAAACATCCACCTCTGTACCCATTTAAAAATTCATAAAAATATTTATTTCCATTTCAAACTTGTTTATAAATACATGCAAGTTATCCGTAACGATTTAATACTACTTTATTTAATTTAATATATTTTATATTTTTAGTGAAAAATTAATATATATTAAATTTAAATATATTAACTCTAATACTCAAAGGACCAAAACACGAAAATGTATGAGGAAACAATTATAGCTACAAAACGGTCATAGTTTAAATATTAACACCTTATTTATTTTTAAAACTGGAACATATTTTTCATTTTCTGTTTGATCCTCCTAAATAGGAAATAAACTCTAGAATCAACCATTGATGTTTCATGCATAATAGTTTTTATAACATTTTTAAATATTGCAATGAAAATATAAAAATCCCCTTCCAACAGTTTATCCCTCCATGCTAACCTAACTGAAGAAGAAGAGGAAAAAAAAAGTAACATGGTAGTCATTGCAATCAAATAATCAATAGATCAAAATAAAAAAATAAAAATTAATTGTAAGAATTAAAAATGCAAAGTTGAATAAGACAATATATCCAATTTTTTCTTTCTTCTGTTGAGATTGATAAAGTTGAATAAACGATCATCAAACACACGCACACACAAGTAATACTAATAAGAATGACATAACTATTCATTATTCATCTGAAAGGTCTAATAACTGGATAATGCATTTGAATCTAAATTATAAGATTTTAAAGACAAATTAAAGTGATTGCAGAATATAATTTTTATTAATTCACCTGAAATTTGACTCGACTTATCTATGATAATGCATCAGATTGTAAATCCTAAATAAAATCATAATATAATAGAAATATATCATCAATATACAAAAAAATTGATAATACTTCAATGAGATATTAAGTGTACTGTCTATAGCCAATCAAAAAATAAAAGAATGCGAAATCAAAAAAAAATATAAATAGCTCAATAGTGAAAAGAAAGGAAACAAAGGAGATTTGGAAACCTTGAATCGTTTGGGAAAGAAGAAGTGGCATCCTTCTTTGGAGAAGAATTTCAAGTTATATTACCATGCACCAATAGAAATCAAAGTTAATTTTCTCTACTCCACACATACCTTTATAGTAAATAAATTATTACTAATTAAATTTAAAATAAATATAATATAATCCTTTTAAATAAATATGATTAAAAAAAAGACTTACACTTTTTTACTCTTTATCATTTTATTACTCACACATACACATGAATAGTGAAGCATGTCATAATGTTTCAAAAATAATCATGATTTCTAATACCATAGTAACAACTAAAAAATATTCTGTTAGGGCTCATGATAGATGCAATATTTGCAGAGATGTGTTGAGTATTGTGTAACATCACTGTATGTAGATCTCGAATTAGAATAAAGAAGGGAAAATTATCTCAGTGCACCCCACCCATATAAATGGACTTTTTTCAAGTTCGAATGCCTCAATTTTCTTTCTTATATTTATTCATGAGCTGTGTTTATCTATGTTGTACCTAACTCAATTATGCTTCTATATTCAATGAAAATTTTGAATCTAAACTCAAACTTTATGGAGAATTACATAAATTTTGCTAATTAAATAAACTTGATGATAATTCAACTCAAAATAACTTTAATAGAGAATTACATAAATTTTGCTAATTAAATATACTTGATGAAATAACAAATAATAAAATGTATTCATAAATAATGAAAAACGACATAAACAGGCCTAAATTCAAACCCTTACGATCAACAATCCAATAGCAAGTGGTCACTGTTAAAATTAAAACTGTAGTTATTCCTATTGAATACTTTTTACAGTGTGTTTAGGAAAAATATAGAAGAAACAAAAACTCTACTAAAAAAAATTAATTCAATTACGAAACTAATATTCAGGTAATAATTCTAATTCATATCTCAATTTCAACTCAAAGGGAAAGTTCACAAACTAATTAGGACTCTTACCGATTTCACAGCCGTTGAAGGTCATTTGCACATGCTGGATTATCCAAGCCAATCCAGAAAAGTAAATAATCCTCTATTTTCTGTCCTTGAGGCAATCTCCAGCTCAAACCTCCAATGTTAAAGTTTTGGCTTGTTTCTTCTTTAGAGCTTCCATTTACAACTTTATAGCCACTTAATCCAAGTAAATCTGTAGTTGTATGGGCTTCAAGCGGGCTCAAAAATGCTTGCAACATTAGGAGCCAGCTCTTTTTTTATTTCAGGTATTGCATGTTTGTATTCTAATCCAAAAAGAGCCTGGTCACATTCAGCAACAGCAAGAAATTAATAACAATTGAATTTTGACTTGTGATAAGCCAGATAACAGATCAACACCCCACTGTAGTGGTACTTTCATCGCTTCAACAAAAAAACCAACTACAGCTAACAAAACTACAAACCAATGACTAAGTGAATGCAGTTTCGAGCTGGCAATCAACTATCACATAGTTATAACTGATCAATATAACAGTTATTTATTTTGCAGTATGGAAAAACAGAGGGATGATTAGATACTAATTTATCAGTGTAAAATAATTCTCATAAATTCAGGACACATGCCAAAAAAAACATCTATGGGCCATGTTTTATCAACAAAATTAACTATACATGCAGGAAACTATAAGGATAAGAATCGTCATCTAACTAAAACATGCTTGTTCCTTTTCTGGCCAAAATTGAGCAAACTCCTTGCACAATTTAATGGGTTGATCGACGCTTTATCAAATATGAATAATGCAGGAAGTGTGAAGTCCTGAAAGAAGAATACTGATGAGAGTGAAAATAAGCGTGTTTTAATATCCAATTTAACACCTTTTTGATTGATATTGTAGTCTTATATGAGCACAAATATCTTATATTCGATATATGTGAGAATAAGGTGCACTTTAGGTGTTTTATTGTATTTTAGGTGGGAAAAGGGATCAAAAGTGCCAAGTTGGAGAAAGGTGCAATTTGTGCGAGGATGCTCTGAAATGCACGTCCAACTTGTGTAATTATTCTGTATTCTTGTGGAGATCAAAACTGGTAATGTGATATATGGTTGGAAAACCACTGAAGAGAGGGTCGTTTTGGCGTAAAGAACATCCCATTCAGAGGCCAAACGAGGAAGTTATGAGCAAAGTAGTGACGCCGCGCGAGCTGTGCCGAACAGAACAGATGTTCTACATTCCATGGCTTGTTACAGATTCAATTCTTAGAGTTTTTGTGATTTCTTTATATGGATAGAAAGCCCAGGAAGAGAGGATTGTGTGAGCATAAAAATCATTCAATTTGGAGGTCGGATGTGAAAGTTATACGCAAAACGGAGAGACTGCGCAAATCGGTTCGACCTGAGCATCAGATCGAACCAAGGTCGAACCAGACGGCGGAAAAACTGGTTCGACCACGACATGCTGGTTCGACCTGTTTTTCTGGTCGAACCAAGCACCTGGGACGTCCAGAAGGGTGGTTCGACCATGGTTCGACCTCCCCTGTTTGGTTCGACCTATTTGGGAGGTCGAACCGAGCTTCGGGAACTTACCAAAACCGTATTTTCGAGGCCTAAACGCGTGTGATCACTTGAAAAGCCCATTCCAAGCCTAGGAGACGTGATTACAAGTATAAAAGGAGGTCTATACAGCCCCAAAAAGGAGGAACACAATACAAGAGAGGAGAAGAGAGGCCACAACATACAACACCCCACAAGGGGGGATCACCCCCCAACCATCATCCTTTTCTCCATCCATCCATCACTTTGAAGATTCGTTTGTGGAATCAAGAGGAGAACCAAGAGGAGGATTCAAGAGCGAGAAGGACGCGATGACGCCACATCTAGGGTTTATTCGTTTCCTAATTTATCTTGTATTTTTCGGACATCCGGGTAAGATCTATCCAACACCCATATGTGTTTCCTACAACACCATGGGCTAGAGCCTTTTTGGTAGAACTAGGGTTGTGAAGATTTTATCTAGTTAATTGAACTTCCGTGTGTATACTCCGTACAACACTACTTGTGGATATAGTTTATATATGATTGTGCTTTATTAATCCATACTCATAGTCGTTTTGTGCATCAATAATCGTTGTGTAGAGTCTGAATACATAACATGGTTATTGGTTGAGTGCGTTCACTGTTGAGCAGGGTTTTAAGTTATAATTCTAAGTGAAGGGATTCCGAAATCTTATTAGAACTATCTTATATGAATACTTATTAATTGAATTGAATTCGGGTTAATAAGTAGGATAAATAGGATAATTTCATAGTACCTATAAAGGGAGTTCATATCGGGTTAGAGTACCAATCCTAGGGGGAAATAATTAATACTGATAGTACCTAGAAAGGGGGTGAAATTATATCTCTTGCTCCGAGGCTATTTACACGTGTTACACGCATATTTACTTGTGTCTATAGAGTAGATATGCATGGTTTAGTGATGCGTCCATATTCCACAAGGCAGAGTCGGACATCGACACATGGAAGGGAAGTTAATGAGTAAAACTGGATTATCCTAGAGCTACCTATTCTTCTACTTGATCCACTTTCGTATTCTTTGAGTGGTACTTTATTTTATTTGTTATTTTAATTATTTGTTTATTAGTTTAATAATTCTAAACCTCCAACTTAATTGTCAAATTGTCTTAATTAATTTAGTAAATAATTAAATTAATAATACGTCGTCCTTTGGGTTCGATATTCACTTGGTCGCTTGCTAAGCTGCAATTGATATCCTTAATACTTGGGGATTAATTTTGCGTGCAAAGAAAACGCGCATCAAGTTCTTGGCGCCGTTGCCGGGGACGGCAGTTATTATTGATTTTATTATTTCTAGTTGATTAAGATTTTTTTTCTTTTTCTTTTATTTGTGATTATTTATTTCTATCTAACCTTGAATTTTTCCGAGTTACTTGTGCGCTTGTAAAAGGAGAGGAAGGAAAAGAAGGAATAACACATTGAGCTAAACATGGCCGGAGCAAGGCAGAATCCGGATAATGTTGCCATACGTGAAATTTTCACGAACTATGGAATTGGTAACATGGGGTTGATAGGAGCAAGGGGGGAAGATGATGATTTTGAGATACATCCCGCTCTTATTAACATGGTAGAGAAGAATCCCTTTTCTGGAGGTTGTTTTGAAGATCCATATCAGCATCTCCAAAAATTTCTTGGTTATGCAAACACTCAAAAGGGCAGTGGAGCGAATGATAATGCTAGACGGATCGCCCTATTCAAGTTCTCATTGATTGATAAGGCAGAAGCTTGGTATGAGACTCTTGATGCCACAGAATGCACTACATGGGGCCAACTGCAGCAGAAGTTCTTGGAGAGATACATGCCACCCTCAAGGATCTTAAGGATGAGGCAAGAGATCACCCGATTTGTTATGAATCAGGGTGAGAAATTTTATGAGGCGTGGGACAGGTTTAAAGACATGCTCAGGAGGTGTCCACAGCATGGAATGTCTAAGGCTGAATACATAAGCATCTTCTACTATGGATTGGATTGTGAGTCGCGTGTTTTTATGGATGCATCATCAGAAGGAGTGCTGTTTACAAAGACAGCACTTGAAGCAGAAAAGTTATTTGAAGACATCTCTGTGAATTCACATGACTGGCCAATAGAGAGAGATAGAGGATCATATGTACTTGGCGAGGTAGCGCAGGTTGAACATCAAGTGGTGAAGCCGAATAGGGATGATGAGATCGTCTCTAGTCTAGCTAACATCAACAAGCTACTAGAGTTCCAGCAGAGGCAGATCACAGAGTTGACACAAAGGGGGCCTAATATGAAGCAGCAAGAAGTGAAGAGTGTTGAAGATACCTTCCATCGATACATGGCTGAGAACGATGCAAGGATTGATCATCTTGAGGATACCATGGATGTTGATCATGCAAGTTTATCTAAGCAGATGAAGGATCTTACTTTGATTATGGGGCAGATGACCGCGAACGTGAATCAATTGACACATAAATCGGAAGATAAAGCCATCACGTTAAGGTCTGGAACACAGTATGAAGGAACGATGAGGCCAAAATCAAATTTGGACATGACTAATCCTCGGTTCGACCGACACCCAGAAGGTTCGACCTGGCACTCAGGTCGAACCATGGTCAAACCTCATCATGCAGTGCACTCTGTTTTTAAAAATCCTCGGTTCGACCAACACCCAGAGGGTTCGACCTGGCATACAGGTTGAACCATGGTCGAACCTCTTCATTCGGAGTGCTTTGTTTTGTCACAGCAACGGTTCGACCACGACCGTAATGGTTCGACCAACCTAGCAGGTCGAACCCAGGTCGAACCGGAGGATATAATCTATACAGTAAGGCAGTTCGACCTAGGGGGCAGTGGTTCGACCTCTAACACTGGTCGAACCCTAGTCGAACCTCAAGAGCAAAAAGAGAGCAGTCTTCCAGGAGATAGGTTCGACCATTACGTACCTGGTTCGACCTCTCAAACAGGTCGAACCCAGGTCGAACCTCAAATTCAAAAAAAGAGTCGTTGTCCAGAAGGTAGGTTCGACCAGTACGTGCCTGGTTCGACCTATTCCACAGGTCGAACCCTGGTCGAACCCCACCAAAAATTACCATTGCTACTCCGAACACTCTCGATGATGTTGATGCTACTCCAGTGGTTCGGAATGAGCAGAATACTAAGCTTACAATGGAGAAGAAGTGGAAAAGAGCAAAGAGATTGAGAGCCGAGAAGGATAAAGCGAAGGAGGTTGAACGTGATGAATGGGGAAGACCAAAGACCAAGATACCTCCTCCGTTTCCTTCGAGATTGGCCGAGAAGGGATTGGAAGAAAAGTTCAAGAGGTTTCACGATGTCATGAGCAAAGTAAGCTTGAACATTCCTTTCTCTGAAGCAATCATGGATATGCCATACTATGCCCGATTCCTCAAGAATATTATATCAAAGAAGAGAAGCTTGTACGGAGTGGAGACGGTGAACCTATCAGAGAATTGCAGCTCGATCCTTCAAAGGAAGCTGCTTGCAAAGTTAAAGGATTCGGGAAGCTTCACTATTCTTTGTGACATTGGAAAAGGGTCGGCACATAAAGCCTTGTGTGATTTGGGGGCAAGCGTTAACTTGATACCTTTGTCCATATTTAAAAGGCTTGGTTTGGGGGATCTTATACCCACGAATATTGCTCTTCAATTGGCGGATAGATCCATGACTTGTCCGAAGGGTTTAATTGAAGATGTTTTAGTGAGAGTGGATAAGTTAGTTTTTCCCGTGGATTTTCTTGTACTTGAGATGGAAGATGATAAGGGTGACATTCCCCTTATTTTGGGACGACCGTTCCTTACCACATCTGGAGCTATGATAGATGTTAAGGAAGGAAAGCTTAGACTGCGAATGGATAATGAAGATGTGGTTTTCTCTCTTGATCATGCAATGAAGATGCCCATGGAGACTCAATCATGCAAGAGCATTGATATGGTTTCTAACTGGTTTAATCTTGATTTTTCTAAGACAGGTGATTCTGAATTTAAGTGGAAGATTGACAAGGAGGAGTCTAGACAGCCATGGGAGGAAGGAAATTTTGAGAATCATATACTTGTGACCAAGAAAGGTGAGGTGTTGAGTGTAGACAAGAAGAGGGAAAGAAAGTACTTTAAGGTGAGGATGCGACAAGACCGTCCTGTGATCCAGTAGTTCAAAGTGGTAATCCATCGTGACTCTCCGACGTTAAACATGAGCGCCTGTTGGGGGGTTGCCCTTCCGTTTTATTGCTTTATTTCTTTCGTGTGAGTAAGAAATTTTTATATTTAAGGTGCTTACTAATCGGCAATTACATCTCTTTTCAAACTTAGTTTCAACTTACGTTTTTACTAAGTTTGGGGGGGTGTGATGTACTTACCTCATTGAAGCACCAAGAGTATAATCTTTTCTTTGTAATGTTTGCTAGGGGAGTTGATTTTTTGCGGTATGTTGAAACTTTAATCGGTTTTGATGTGTCGATTTTTTACAATTTGCCTAGTGTTCTGTGATGTTTCTAGTGTGTGGAGTCGATTAGATAGTCAATTGATTCTTTCTTATAGTTCTCCCATTTTATTATTATTGATGAATCTTGTGATGATGAGTGGGTTTGAGCTTTGATGATAGAAAAGGTAACTAGGTGGCAAGACGAGTTCTACATTGAGGCGTTGACTCGAGGAGCTCGTGCATACATGGAAGAAAAATCAGGTGCCCTCGTTCCCTTATTCTAATTTTTATATGTGCTTTTAATTCATGGAGTGGAAGGATTAAGTTTAAGGTGGTGATCCATGTGAGCTTATATGTTTAAAATTGTCTTTGAAATTCATATGCTCTTGAAATTGATGAAGGAAGTGTACTTGAGTTATATTGTGGTATGAAGTTCTATGTGTACTTGTGGGATATTGCTTACCATGAAAGGTGCTCTGTTACTTGTTAAATACCCATGTGAGATTTTGAGCCTTGTTTATCATGATACATAATCACATGATATTTCTTTTCTGGTGAGTATCGTTCTTGTGTGTGTATTCTAGAACTTGCCTCTTGTCTTACTTGAGACTACATGTTATGTTAGATAATGGGAAATGATCTAAGGCCATCCTTGAAATTATGAGTCACTAAGCCAAATAATTTCCTACCAAATAATTTTATATCCGTAGTTAGCCCCGTTGAGCCTAAAAGTCTTATTTCTTTGGCAACCTACGAAGATAGACACTTTGATATCCTTTTTTAGCCTTAAATTCCTATATTTAGTGGATAATTAAATGTTGTCAAAGTGTGTGAAGTTGATTTTGATGGAGTTTGGAAGGAATAAAATATTTGGAGCTATACAAGTGATTATGAGCTTAAAAATAAGTTGCTTAGGGGTAGTGCCCGAAATTGGTACCCCGAGATGTTAGAGGTAGTGCCCGAAACTGGTACCTCAAGAAAGGAAAAAAGGAAAGAAAAGAAAGAAAAAATGTTGAGCTTGGAGAAAATGGAGAGAAAAGAAAATTAGAAGAGCATGAAGCTGGATAGCCTTGAAGTGTAAAAATCTACAGTACAAAAGATCTCCGGTTTTAATTCTCTACTAATTGAGTCAATTATCCATATATTTCCTACCCTTACCAAAGAACCAACATTACATCCAAAAGAAAAGTCCTTTTTGATCTCATTGTCGAATCATAATTTTAGTGGTAGAAAGTTTGAGACGTTTGGCAAGCTTATGGTTACGCATGCACTTGAATTGAATCTGAGCGTAAACACCTTAACCCATAAGTGTACATCTTTTACACTTGAGTGAGAGATTATATATATACTTCCCGTGAGAACATGTCAATGGAGCATTTGAATTGGTGGTGATTGTCTTAACTTGTATGCTATGAATTGATTATTACATATAATGAGAGTTGCATGACCTAAGTTGAGGACAATTGTATTTTGAATGCGTATTGGTCATAGTCCTTGCTTCCCCGCTAATTTTCATACTCACTCTCTCTCTTTATTTTTATTTTGTTGCCTCGGGACGAGCAACGGGCAAGTTTGGGGGTTTGATGAGAGTGGAAATAAGCGTGTTTTAATATCCAATTTAACACCTTTTTTATTAATATTGTAGTCTTATATGAGCACAAATGCCTTATATTCTATATATGTGAGAATAAGGTGCACTTGAGGTGTTTTATTGTGTTTCAGGTGGAAAAAGGGATCAAAAGTGCCAAGTTGGAGAAAGGTGCAATTTGTGCGAGGATGCTCTGAAATGCATGTCCAACTTGTGTAATTATTCTGTGTTCTTGTGGAGATCAAAACTAGTAATGTGATATATGTTTGGAAAACCACTGAAGAGAGGGTCGTTTTGGCGCAAAGAACATCCCATTCAGAGGCCGAACGAGGAAGTTATGAGCAAAGTAGTGACGCCGCGCGAGCTGTGCCGAACAGAATAGATGTTCTACTTTCCATGGCTTGTTACAGATTCAATTCTTAGAGTTTATGTGAGTTCTTTATATGGATAGAAAGCCCAGGAAGAGAGGATCGTTTGAGCATAAAAATCATTCAATTTGGAGGTTGGATGTGAAAGTTATATGCAAAACGGCGAGACTGCGCAAATCAGTTCGACCTAGGTTCGACCTGAGCATCAGGTAGAACCAAGGTCGAACCAGACGGCGGAAAAACTGGTTCGACCACGACATGCTGGTTTGACCTGTTTTTCTGGTCGAACCAAGCACCTGGGACGTCCAGAAGGGTGGTTCGACCATGGTTCGACCTCCCCTGTTTGGTTCGACCTATTTGGGAGGTCGAACCGCGCTTCGGGAACTTACCAAATCTGTATTTTCAAGGCCTAAACGCGTGTGATCACTTGAAAAGCCCATTCCAAGCCTAGGAGACGTGATTACAAGTATAAAAGGAGGTCTATACAGCCCCAAAAAGGAGGAACACAATACAAGAGAGGAGAAGAGAGGCCACAACATACAACACCCCACAAGGGGGGATCACCCCCCAACCATCATCCTTTTCTCCATCCATCCATCACTTTGAAGATTCGTTTGTGGAATCAAGAGGAGAACCAAGAGGAGGATTCAAGAGCGAGAAGGACGCGATGACGCCACATCTAGGGTTTATTCGTTTTCTAATTTATCTTGTATTTTTCGGACATCCGGGTAAGATCTATCCAACACCCATATGTGTTTCCTACAACACCATGGGCTAGAGCCTTTTTGGTAGAACTAGGGTTGTGAAGGTTTTATCTAGTTAATTGAACTTCCGTGTGTATACTCCGTACAACACTACTTGTGGATATAGTTTATATATGATTGTGCTTTATTAATCCATACTCATAGACATTTTGTGCATCAATAATCGTTGTGTAGAGTCTGAATACATAACATGGTTATTGGTTGAGTGCGTTCACTGTTGAGCAGGGTTTTAAGTTATAATTCTAAGTGAAGGGATTTCGAAGTCTTATTAGAACTATCTTATATGAATACTTATTAATTGAATTGAATTCGGGTTAATAAGTAGGATAAAGAGGATAATTTCATAGTACCTATAGAGGGAGTTCATATCGGGTTAGAGTACCAATCCTAGGGGGAAATAATTGATACTGATAGTACCTAGAAAGGGGGTGAAATTATATCTCTTGCTCCGAGGTTATTCACACGTGTTTCACGCATGTTTACTTGTGTCTATAGAGTAGATATGCATGGTTTAGTGATGCGTCCATATTTCACAAGGCAGAGTCGGACATCGACACATGGAAGGGAAGTTAATGAGTAAAACTGGATTATCCTAGAGCTACCTATTCTCCTACTTGATCCACTTTCGTATTCTTTGAGTGGTACTTTATTTTATTTGTTATTTTAATTATTTGTTTATTAGTTTAATAATTCTAAACCTCCAACTTAATTGTCAAATTATCTTAATTAATTTAGTAAATAATTAAATTGATAATACGCCGTCCTTTGGGTTCGATATTCACTTGGTCGCTTGCTAAGCTGCAATTGATATCCTTAATACTTGGGGATTAATTTTGCGTGCAAAGAAAACGCGCATCAAATACAGACGCACAAAATTACCATATTTACTCACAGAAGATTCCATATAAACATCATAACCCTACAAAAATTTAAACATAGGAAGCCTCAACTCTTAACCCCAACTTTCATAAAAATGCTGAATGAAGCCTATTACTCCTAATATAACTTGTAACCCCAAGTCTCAATCACCACAAAAGCGCAATAGAAATGTTGATAATGCATCAATTTCATAATGCAGGGCAGCAACACAACTGAAAATTTAGACCATTTCACAGGCTGACATGACTAATTTACATCTTAAGATTGCCAAGCAGTAACTGCTTCAACTTACCAAAACCAATAGGTTCGTGCATTAAATTTCATGCACCCCATAAACTACTAATGAATCATACATGTAATGCCTCACAATCATTCATGTTACAGGCAGGTGGAAAATGATGAAATAAATGCTAGTTTAAATTTCTCTTTTAATTAAGTAATCATAATTTGGTCCACATGTCATCATCTTATTGGAGTAGATTTTTACAATTCCATAACTCCTTCCAGATACCCACTATGTTGGAAACGTGAGTTATCTTCTCTGATGTGGAGAACGTGGGGGTTGACTTCTCTGATGGGGAGAAATCATTTTACAGTTATTTTCATATGGTTTATAAAAGGTCCCTTGGCTTGCTTTTCATTTGGCATCCTACACACCATCTAGGGAGAAAAGAAAAAGCCTAGAAGTACCATAAAAAATCGTGAGTTAAGGTTGAAAGTTGAGCAATGGCTGGAGGTATGTTATCGATCCGTTAACACTTCCGCCGCGCAGTTGTCATGATTTATGGCCAAATGTTCTATTATTTGGTATCAGAGCAGTTTTATCTCTACCTTGCTTTCCGTAGATTTGTTTACTTCGTGGGTTTTCATGTCGTGTTCATTGAATTATGAGGATTGTGTTGAGATTTTCATGTTATTTTTTAATGCTTAAATCTTATTTTTATGATGAAAAGTTTTTTGCTGTGAAGCATACGATCATGCAAGTGAGAAAATTGCAGTCTGCATGACCAAGTACACTGTAATGATTCTTGTCATAATTTTTTCCATTTTTGTGTATATTCTGTTTGTGATGATCTTTACACCTGAAAATTAATTCGAGATTACTATGCTGAATTATTTGATGTTTGTATGCGTATGGTTTATAAATGTTGAAGGAATACAAAATTTGATAAAATTTTGGCATGTTTTAATATTAATTCATAAGTGCTCATTCATGAGGATCAATTGTCTGAAGGATTCTTGGCAACAGAATGAGATGTTGTTTAATTTAATGTCAAGTGATCCATATGATTATAATTGATTAAAGAATAGCCACATCATCCTAATTGATTAAAATTATATATATAGATTACATAATCACATACGGATAATGACATTAATTGTGATTGATTGCATGAAATGTGATAGATTTTATCCCACATGAATTTTTATTACATTTTTCGTGATTAATTAGGATAAAATATTAAATTATGCTTTCTAATTTACCCACAGGGATTAAAAAAATAGACATAGTTTAATAGTTTTATCATGTAGTTTAAATGAATCTAATTAATTGAACTTTAGCCCACTGGCACGTTATATGTCTCTTGATTCATATGTTTAAGATGACTTACATTGGTAACATATTATAAAGTTTATCTTTTGATTATATGAGCATGTTTGTTTATTTAATGCACTGATGCAACCTGTTAATTACTCTGATATGAAGTTTGACATGCCCGAGCTCAATGGGGACAACCATAAGATTTGGAAGGAGAGGATTCTTCTTCATTTGGGATGGATGGACATTGACTATGCTATCAGGAAGGATGAGCCCCCTGCTATAACTGAAGATAGCACCCCAGATGAAGTTGATCTTTATGAAAGGTGGGAGATATCTAATCGTCTCTGTGTTATGTTCATAAAGACCAAAATATCTGCTGGGATAAGGGGTTCAGTCGAGCAAAATGTTAATGTCCGTGCTTTGTTGAAGGCAATTGATGATCAATTTATGTCTTCTCACAAGGCATTAGCTAGCACCCTTATCATGTAGTTCTCATCCTTAAAGCTTACTGGAGTTAGAGGCGTGCATGAGTATATCATGCGCATGAGGAATATAGCGGCTCAGTTGAAATCATTGGAAGTTGAGATGTCGGATTCTTTCCTTGTTCACTTTATTTTGTGCACTTTTCCTCCACAGTATGGCCCTTTTAAGATCTCTTATAACACACATAAAGATAAATGGTCAATCAATGAACTAATGACCATGTGTGTTCAAGAGGAGGGGAGATTGGCCATGGAAGAAGATGAGAAAGTGAATTTGGCGATACAAGGGAAGAAGAAACAAAATCAGGCCAAGGACAAGGGAAATGATAAAATCTTTCCCCATAAGGATATCAAGAAAGAAAGCAAGTGCTTTTTCTGCAAAAAGAAGGGACACATGAAGAAGAATTGTCCTAAGTTCATGAAGTGGCTTGAGAAGAAAGGTACTCAATTTTCACTTGTTTGTTATGAATCCAATATGATTGATGTTAATCATAACACATGGTGGATTGATTCTGGTTCTACAATCCATGTTACGAATTCCTTGTAGGGACTGCAAAACCTGCGAAAACCAGTGGGAAGTGAGCAAAGCATCTATTCTGGAAACAAGATGCCCTCACATGTTGAAGCAGTAGGAACGTGCAAATTAGTTTTAAGTAGTGGTTTTATTTTGTTTTTGGAAAAGATTTTTTATATTCCGAACTATGCTAGGAATTTAATTTATGTTTCTAGACTAGTATCATGTGGTTATTCCTTTAACTTTTTAGACTCTTGTTTTAGTTTATCTTTTAAATCTAATTTCATTGGAAATGGTATTTTGTCAGATGGTCTTTTTCGTCTAAATTTGCAAAATGATCAAAATTATACTGCTATGCATGTTCATGATGTTGCTGGTTTTAAACGATGTGTTTTGAATGAAGAATCATCTATGTTGTGGTATCGGAGATTAGGATATATCTCCATTGACAGAGTTAAAAGATTAGTAAATGATGGGGTACTTGGTACTCTAGATTTTACTGATTTTGAAACTTGTATTAGTTGCATTAAGGGCAAGCAAACTAACAAGTCAAAGGAATGTGCCAAATGGAGTTCTGAAATATTGGAAATCATTCATACGGATATTTTTATTCCAGATATGGATGCATATCGAGAAAAGTATTTTATCACCTTTATTGATGACTACTCACGATATATGTATCTCTACTTACTCAATAATAAGAATGAAGCACTAGATGCTTTTAAGATCTTTAAAGCTGAGGTAGAGAAACAATGTGGAAAACAAATTAAGATCGTGAGATCAGATAGAGGTGGTGAGTACTATGGTAGATACACATAAAGTGGACAAGCATCATGTCTATTTGCAAGATTTCTTCAAAAAATAGGATTGCTGCCCAATATACCATGCCTGGTTCTCCAGACCAAAATGGTATAGCCGAAAGAAGAAATCGAACATTATTGGACATGGTACGAAGCATGCTTGCTAGTTCCAAACTTCTTAAGTCTATATGGACTGAAGCTCTTAAGACGGCGGTATACATATTGAATCGAGTTCCAACGAAGGCAGTCTTGAAGATGGCATTTGAGTTGTTCAAAAGTTGGAAATCGAGTTTGAGAAATGTACGCATTTGGGGATGCCCGTCGGAGGTGAGAGTTTACAATCCTCAAGAAAAGAAGTTGGACATGAGGACCATAAGTGGATATTTTATTGGATATGCTAAAAGGTCTAAGGGATATAGATTTTATTGTCCGTTACATAATACTAGGTTTGTGGAATCAAGAAATGCGAAATTTCTTGAGAATGACTTGATCAGTGGGAGTGATCAATCTCAGGATATTGGTCCTAAGAAAGATTATTCATACAATCCGTGTACCACTTCAAGCTATGGGGTGATTGTTGTTAACAATTTGTCCCAAGTTCAAGCAAATGTTGAACAACTAGCCAAGGATATTCCACAAATGCTGAACCAAATCTTGTAGATCATGAAGTCCAACAGATACATGAACCTATTGTACAACCTGTTGAACAACCCATTGAACATCATAATCCTAATGATCAGGAGGATATTGATCAAATTATAAGAAAATCTACTAGAGTAAAGAAGTCGCAATTCCTAGTGACTATGTTGTGTATCTGCATGATAGCGACTACAATATAGGAGCCAAAAATAATCCCGAGACATTTTCACATGCCATGAGTTCTAAGGAATCAAACTTGTGGTATGATGCCATGAAAGATGAAATGGATTCTATGGCATCTAATAAGGTCTGGAATCTTGTCGAGTTGCCTGATGGTGTTCGTACCATTGGTTGTAAGTGGGTCTTCAAAATGAAGAAAGACTCAAAGGACAACATCGAGAGATATAAAGCAAGACTTGTTGCCAAGGGATTCACTCAAAGAGAAGGAATTGATTATACAGAGACTTTTAGTCCTGTATCTAAGAAAGATTCTCTTCGAATTATTGTGGCATTGGCAGCCCATTTTGATTTTGAGCTGCATTAAATGGATGTGAAGACGGCATTCTTGAATTGGTGATCTAGAAGAAGTTATTTATATGAAACAACCAGAAAGTTTCTCCTCTAGTGGTGATGAGCATTTAGTTTGCAAGCTTAATAAATCTATATATGGACTGAAACAAGCCTCCCGTCTATGGTATTTTAAATTTCATGAAGTTATCACTTCATTTGGTTTTGAAGAGAACATCATGGATGAAAGTATATACCAGAAGGTTAGTGGGAGTAATATTTGTTTTCTAGCCTTATATGTGGATGATATATTACTTGTTGCTAATAATAAAGGTTTGCTATATGAGGTGAAACAATTTCTCTCAAGGAGCTTTGATATGAAGGATATGGGCAAGGCATCTTACGTCATCGGGATTAAAATCCATAGGGAAAGATCTCGAGGCATTTTAGGTTTGTCTCAAGAGACCTATATCAACAAAGTACTTGAGAGATTCAACATGAAGGATTGTTCACCAAGTGTAGCGCCAATAGTGAAGGGTGACAAGTTTAATTTGAATCAATGTCGAAAAATGAGCTTGAGCGGGAACAAATGAAAACCATTCCATATGCTTCAGCTATTGGCAGCCTTATGTATGCTCAGGTCTATACTAGGCTGGACACTGCATTTGTTATTGGGATGTTAGGAAGATATCAGAGTAATCCAGGTCTTGACCACTGGAGAGCTGCAAAGAAGGTGTTGAGATACCTTCAAGGAACAAAAGACTACATGCCCATGTATAGACGAACTGATAATTTGGAAGTGATTGGCTACTCCAATTCAGACTTTGCTGGTTGTGTTGATTCTCGAAAACCAACGTCTAGTTATGTTTTCATGCTTTCCAGTGGAACTATCTCTTGGAGAAGTGCAAAACAGACCTTGACTGCTACCTCTACTATGGAAGCAGAGTTCGTATCGTGTTTTGAAGCTCTAATCATGGTGTATGGTTGAAGATTTTCATATCAAGGCTTAGAATTATGGATTCTATATCTAAGCCATTGAGATTGTACTGTGACAATTCAGCTGCAGTATTTATGGCAAAAAAATAAAAGTGGTAGTTGAAGTAAGCACATCAACATCAAATACTTGGCTATAAGAGAATGTGTTAAAGAGAAGAAAGTGCT
Organism: Pogostemon cablin; assembly: GCA_023678885.1. NCBI lineage: Eukaryota > Viridiplantae > Streptophyta > Magnoliopsida > Lamiales > Lamiaceae > Pogostemon > Pogostemon cablin. The sequence continues at coordinate 32,342,634 of CM042965.1, read as the reverse complement.
CATTGAGCATGTTGGCACTGAATTAATGATTGCTGATCCTTTGACTAAAGGCATGCCACCAAAGAATTTTAAAGATCATGTAGTACAAATGGGACTTGGTTCCGTAATGTGATTTCAGTTGTATGTACATTGTTGTTATTGTTGAAACTCTTATTTAGTTGATATTTTCTCATTTAGTTGTGTGCACAAAATTCATTTTGAGATATTCATTACTGTTTGGACCTAGAATAAACATAGTGTTTATTCATTAAGTGGTAAATTAATATTTAATGAATCAAAGTATATTGTGATACATGGAAGATAATACTCATTTTAGAGTACCTATCGCCATGATTCTTATGCTCTGTTTCATGATTTGCATGATCTGCTTCATGTATTGATGGAAGTGGTGACATATGAACCAAGTGGGAGAATGTTAGTTTAAATTTCTCTTTTAATTAAGTAATCATAATTTGGTCCACATGTCATCATCTTATTGGAGTGGATTTTTACAATCCCATAACTCCTTCCAGTTACCCACTATGTTTGAAATATGAGTTATCTTCTCTGATGTGGAGAACGTGGGTGTTAACTTCTCTGATGGGGAGACGTCATTTTACAGTTATTTTCATACGATTTATAAAAGGTCCATGGGCTTGCTTTTCATTTGGCATCCTACACACCATCTAGGGAGAAAAGAAAAAGCCTAGAAGTACCATAGAAAATAGTGAGTTAAGGTTGAAAGTTGAGCAATGGCTGGAGATATGTTATCGATCCGTTAACGCTTCTGCCGCGCAGTTGTCGTGATTTATGGCCAAATGTTCTATCAATAAATACTTTATTCCACTCATCATTTGAATAACAGAGGTCGTAAACCAAATATATAAAGCAACCGATTTTTGGACTTCCACAAAAAGACAAAGCACGTCCATAACTTTGTGATATAGAAAAGACCCTCTCCACTTTGTTTTATAATTCACCAATGCACATTCTTTACGTGATATATTTTGCTCAGCTCTTGACCATTTTGTTCATCAATATTTCAAGGTACACTGATCTAAAGAAATATTAACTCGCTGATATGATTTGAGAAAATTTTTCCAATTACACGAATCTCAAAACAAAAGTATCTGCGTTCAGCAGTCAAACAAAAGAAATCCCAAAGACTTCAGTATCCAACGCATCATTAATGTTTTAAGGAAATGACTGCTTCGCTGATAATCAAACTTGGATTTAACAATAAAAATAGCCACACATTTGAATGTCCAATTATTTTTCATCAAAATAGCACCAAAATAAATCGAGAAAGTTGAGAAAAACAACTCAGAAAAATAGGGAAATTAACGAAATAAGGACCCAAAAAATAAAAAGAAGAAAGAACACACAATGCAGTTAAACTGAAATTTTTACCCTAAGATGGGCAAGGCATAAATTCTTGGTTCTTATTCAAGCATAATAGAGAACAACTGCACTCTTAAATTGTAAGAAAAATCTGCAAATAGACGAAATAAGAATACAAAATTAATTTTTTAAAAAATAAATTAAGACGCATTGAAAAACAACATCATTATCAAGAACAATTCACGCAGAAGATGTCAAGAGAGCAAAAAGTCCATTGAGTTTCCTCCTAATAGACGAAAGATCAAATCCTAATAATAGAATTGATTTCTATGAATTTACTGAAATCCCAGCAACACAATAAGAAGAAAATCAAAAACTCAAACGCGCCACATGATAAACCATGCATATATCTAGACAGAGGGGGATTTGAAGCTTATAAACCACACAAATTCATATCAAAACAGTTATTGGAAAATAGTTGTTTCATTTGTACCTCTTTCTTGTTACTCAATAACTTCAAGAGTGTTCTAGCAAGCCTTGTGTTGTCTTTCTACACCAAATACACATCTATGTCAGAGTGATATGGAAAAATGAAGAAAAAACTACAAACTCAACATAGCTAAAAATTCAAACCTAGTCGCATAACAGATAATATTGATTTATCAAATTAAAAAATAACAATCTATAGCACATCAGTCAATCCACTAAATAAAAATCTCAAAGTTGATGAATGGCGTCTATTGTTATATTTAAATTACCAAATCATTGATGAATCACCCATGATAACACTGGCTGTTCAATTCTAAATTCCGTGAGATCTTAATCAGAAATTGTTATCAAAGCAAAAGATATAAAGCAGAATCACATATTCATTTTAAATTTGATATTTTGTAGACCACACATGGAAGCAAAGTAAATACAATGAAAAAAGTTCATACTTTACAGTATGACACACAACCCAACTAAAATAAAACACAATTAAGATATACAAAACAAAAAATAAACTAAAAGAATAAAATTAAAGTAGGTAACTCATAGATAAAAGTAGATGAAATTAATCAGATAAAAAATAAGAAATCAACTTTAAAATGTGGTAAGAAATTCAATCAACTGCACAATCATCTCATAAAAACAAAAAGTACCCTGTAGCCACAATATTAATTAAAAACTCACTCGCAATTCAATCCCAACAGCACCCCAAGAAGAAAATAAAAATACAAACGTGCCACACGTTAAACCACGTATATGTCTTAAGAAGGGAGGATTTAAAGTGTATGGACCATACAAATTCACTTGTACCTCTTTCTTTTTCCTCAATAACTTGAGGTATGATCTAGCAAGCCTTACAATGTCTTGCATAATCAAATAATTCAAATATATATATATATATATATATTGGAAATTGCAACAATGAAATACTTGAAGTTTAAAATCAAACTCCAAACAGTTATTACAAAGAAAAATAATGGACAAATTACAAAGAAGTAGAAAAGGTAAAAAAACTGGCTATCTAAGTAGAACGAACTTACCTTTCGATCATTCATTTCGAATGATATCTTTTTGCCAACTATTGTTATAAACTGTATGTCTACGATGTGTTAGCTAAATCAAATTAAAATTCTATTATTCCACACAACTGCAAAATCAAATACATAATAAATCAATTAAGAAGAAAAATAACACATAAAAAAAGAGAGAGATAGAGAGAGAGTGAATTGTTGATAAAATCACTTAATTAAACCATTTGATGAAATTAATCAATGTCTCAAATTATGAGAAAAATACTGCCAAAAAACAAAATATTAGATAGAAGAAATGTTAACTTCAAGAGATCCATACCTGAATTTAATCATTCACACACTTAAATAAATCATATATGCAGACACATGCACACAAAAATAAAGAAATACGACCTGAATTGTACGTAAAAGTGGAGATTGAAGTTATTTGTAAAACTTCAAACAATTTCAACATCCAAGAGAAGGAAGAACAAAGCAATTGTTGTTTTTGGCACAATGGAAATTACAAATAGTTTTATCAATATAAAAGTTTAGTACGAAGTAGGAACATTAATACTCTCGTCAACTGAAACCAAATGCAAAGAAAATAAATGGTTAAATTAATTTAATTTTAAGTCATAATTAGTATCATCAGAATTATACAAAACACATACAATTTGGATATTCTTCACCAAAACTCAAGTTAATGGAGCAAGAAGGATTACTTCGGGCACAAACATGGGCCTTCTTTACTCACACAAAATGTAGAATTTATGAGTATATTCAAAGAATAGCAATACCAATTCAATCAAGTATATTGTTTGATAGAATCTTCACTTTAGAATCTCTATCTAGTAAAACTATATTAATAATTTGACTTTAGTTCACTATCAACTTGGTCAATGGGATTGGGAGTGAGAAACAGGAAAGGAATAAAAGATGATATTTTATACATTGTAATCATTCCTCCACAGTTATTTTGATTCCATATTATTGAGGAATGGAGCATAAAAGGGTGGCTTGAAATTCAGTCCTTCATAGTATTATAAAACCAATTCCATAACCTTACCTTAAATGTTAAACATACCAACCGCATTTTAACTATCATTTTTGAAAGAGACTCCACATAAACCCATATCAATAATTCTAAATTAAATTAAATTTCTTAACTCTTTCATGAGCAAATTTCTAATATTCTCTTCACCATGAATCTTTTATTTAACTCTCCGTTTTAAAATTTCTAATACTTCAGTTAATAAAACAAAAATCAAATGAACACATATAATGTAAAGTACATAAGGGAGAGCTCACTGTATCCATAGGTTAATTCCAAAGAGCTTTAGCCATGCAAAGATGATCCAGCCACCCAACATTGAATTGGGTATTTATCGAAATTCAATCGTCAAACCCTCAAATCAGCTAAACGTCATAAAGGCAACAATATCTAAAGTAAGAATATAAAAATTAACACTATGTACGACAAAACATTAAAATTGCAACACACATTGATCCAAAAGCTTGAATATTAAAGTTTGTTAAGATAATTACTTGAATTGTTGTTTGACTTTGTATATATCTGGAGCTAATTCCAGACATACTTCACACCAATCTGCATAGAATTCCACAACAATATATTTATCATTTTAAAGCGTCTACAAAGAAGAAATCAAGCAAAAGGAAAAGGGTGGAAAATGAAACTTCAATTTGAAATATAGATTCAAGAAAACACATGCTAATTCTCATATGGATCAGTAATTAAGGAGTATTATATTTGAATTTACCAAACAGATTTATCTTCAAAGTGACTAATAAGTTTCAAGGCATTTAGTGAGCTAATGATCAAGTTTCAAGTCATAAAGATTTATTTCCAACACCAAAAATCTGTTAATTAATAAACCAAATCACCAAACAATTAAACTGGAAAAGGAAAAATCCCACTCCACATCCATTAATTTTAAAGATTTTCTCAAAATGTTAAACCCAGAAAAGGAATTGAGAAATAATCAAAAGTCAAAAGTCATACATATGTATCAAGACCAGGTTGTGAAAGGGTTAATACCTATCCAAAATCTAACAAAATGGAAGTATAATATAAACATAGGTGCAACGAACCTCCTCATACGGAAATGAGGCAACATAGAGATCCTTCAATGTCACGTTGCAGCCAAAGTCAAATCGTGATGTCAAGGATAGCAAAACTGCAGCCAACATAGTTCATAGACATTTTAAACTTTCAGTACATAATTGTGTATCACAAAAATAACACTTTATATTTAACATCATACTTCCTATTTAGGAAAAGACTAAACGAACATAAGTAATAACACATCAATAGCAATAAGAATCACAATTTATGCTAAGTCATCCTACAACATTAAACTCATGACATGCAAAAAATATTAACAAGTTCAATTCAAAGAGAATACAATGTAATATAGTCCCTTATTGGTCCAAGCCTCTCAATAGATATAATTTTCTCACAACACTCTAAAAAGTGGGGTAAATAAACACTCATCAATTGATTGGATAGACTCACTATGAACTTGCTCACGGACTACATTCACAAACTACCAAAGTTTCCATTAATGATCAAAAAGGTCTTTAATAAAGGTTGTAATGATAGGCTCTTTGGTATGGTAGGAAGATTTGGATAAAAGTGACTAAACACGTGTAAGTAATCGAAGATGTAGATATTTTCTTCCATTCCTCTACTTTTCTTTCTTCCCTTCTTATGCTTTGCAACTTTTAAGCACTAATCATCACTTCTCTTTTGATTTTCAACTATTTTTGATTGTATGCTCCCTTTTTTTATTTTTAGTTTCTTGAGCATCTTTGTTTCTTCGCTCTTTTTCTTGTTTTTAAGGTTGCATATGCACTCTTGCTTGTGTCCTTTTCATCATTTTTCTTTGCTTATTTACCATTTTCTTTCTTCTTTTTCTTTCTTATCAAACCTTTCTCGCTACCATATTCTCAATCACTCATACAAAAGGGTAAATATATAAGGCTCATGTGGGTAATCAAGGCTTGTAATATGATTATATATCACAATAAATAGGCTTAAAGGCTCAAAATGGTTAACTAGAGATGATATTCATGGTAGGAGAATATATGGCAATGACTATAATTACAAGGATGGCCTTAAATCATGTCATCAATTTCAACTAATCGGGCTCGTTCCTATAGTCCTTGAGCAAGTTCTAACTTATCAAACACAACCAATCTACTCATGAAAAGAAATACCATGTTTGCACGGTTGAGGTTCAAATACTTACAAGTTTATGCTCGGACCTTAAGAAACTTATTACACCACAATCATCTCAAAATTGAACAAGTTAAATAAAACATGTCACAATTCAAAAGTGTAGAGATTCTTAATCATAACTTGTCATCACTTATCACAACAACATGTCATCACTCATGTTCAAAAATGACTCACAATATTCCGAAAATAAATCACCAAAACAATTCCTAAACAAGGATAAAAATACACACAAAACATGGAAAAATAACCAAAATTCATCCATCAATAGACAATGAAGTATATATTCAAATCATCCATAACAATTAAGCTTACAAACATCCCTATCTTTGATTAAAAAGTAAATCCTAAATTAAGAAAGTAAACCTCCCACAAACATAACATATGAAGTAACATGCTAATCACCTCAATCCAAACCAACATCAAAACATGTCAAGCAAATAGAAGTGGTAAAGTATAGAGTGAACTCCCTCAATAGGCATTTGGTAGTGGAAATAGTTGGCACGAGCTTACAGATTGAATGCACAACGAATCTCGACTTGATCTCCGGGCTCAATTCGTGCTTCCACTACACTTCATTCATGCTCAATAGCTCAACAAAACCATTAGCTCAACAATATCATTAAAATTTTTAAAATTGACCCAATTTTACAAGAAGACCTCACATCATCATCATATCAAGCACGCTCAAGTGGTGAGTCACACCACGCACTCTCCCCCCAAACTTAAATCGAAATAAGTTGAGAATTAAGTTTGCAAAAAGTGGTGGGACTTACCCTTGTAGTTTCCATTGACAATCTTCTTGTGGAGAAGCATACGCATCCAACGAATTGAAGTATGTCCAACACACACTAGCCCCCCAAACTTAACTCGAGACAAGCGTCGAGAATTAAGTTGGCAACAAGTGGTGCGACATGCCTACTCAAATCCATGAAGCACTTCTCTTTTCTTCAATATGCATTTTCTCACAAGCACAATCCACCTATAAAATCAAAATACAAACAAAACAAGCATCAAAATAAAAGAAGAATGGGTTGCCTCCCATTTAGTGCTAAGTTTAACGTCTTCAAGACGGACGGAATTTTATGATCAATGGACCAAATGTTGGTCCACCACACTTTCTCCTCGCATTCTCACTTCGAAAATTTGCTTAGCTCTCTTCTTGTCTACAAGCTCAACTTCACCATTCCTGCTTACAAGCATCAAATCATCATTAAGAAGTGATTCTAGTGGACTTTCTCTTTCTCCTTTGTCTACTTTCCAATCAAGCTCCGATGCTTTCTTCCTATCAAAATCACAAGAAGACAAATTAGAATTCGACATTTTCATATAATAATGAAGAAATGAATTTAAGTTGTCAAAGAGAAGAGAATCATGATTCATAAGATCATCTGGAGGCACATTAGGAGGCTTCAAATGAGACTTGGTTCTTTTTTCTTTGTTACATAAGAATGTAACACTCTTTCCTTTCACACTCAAGGAAAGCTCTTCTCTTCCCACATAAATTTTTGCTCTCCCCGTGGCTAGAAATGGTCTTCTCAAAATAAGTGAAACTTGAGGATCCTCTTTCATATCCAAAACCATGAAATCAACCGGGAAAGCTAGCCCTTTCACTTTAACCTCCACGTCTTCAATAACCCCTAGTGGCTTCACAACATCTCCATTTACCACCTCAAGACGGATAGTAGTAGGCTTGAGCTTTCCAATTTCAAGGTTCTTGAAAGTAGCATGAGACATCACATTGACGCTCGCCCCCAAGTCACACAATGCATCAAGAGTGCCTTTCCCTTCAAAATCACAAGGAATTATGAATTTTCCCTGATCACCAACTTTTTAGGCCCCCCTTTTTGGACCGATTCACTTGCTTCGGGTCGCTCTTCTTTCTTTTTCTCCTCATACTTTTTCTTGAGAGATTTGACATGTTCCTCAAACTCCTTTTACTTCTCCTCATTTACAAACATTTGTGGATATGAAATAGGAAATGGAGTGATCAGAATACCCCAATAGTCACGTTTGTACTCCTTTTCTTTAACCTTCTCCTCCACTTTCTTTTCCTCTTGCACCCTTTTTCACTTAGGTATCCACTTAGGCCTCTTCTCTTCTTTCTTACTTATCTCTTCACTTTTTTCACCAACCTTACATTCCACCAACCCTTCTTCATCCTTTCTTTCTTTTTCATATCAACTAGTAAACATTGGGCTTTCGGATTAACCACGGTTGTGGTCGGAAACTTTTCTTTTTGTTGAGTACTTAAAGCACTTGCAATTTGTCCCACATTATATTCCAAGGCTTTGAGTCTCTTTTCATTTGCTTCTTCGGCCTTTTTCACCACTTCATCTCAAGCTTGGTTCGATGCTATCAATTTCTCAAGTAGCTCATCAATAGATGATTCCCTTAATTGTTTGGTGCCTTAGCCCTCGGTTGATATCCCGGAGGATACGCAACCGCATTGCTCAGATTAGAGTAAGAAAAGTTTTCATTTCTCCTTTGTTGAGGATATGAACTTCCTCCACCTTGATTTGTGAAGCCTCCTTGTCTCGGTGGGTAGTTTTCTTGGTTTTGGTTGAAACTACATTGAGAATTATTTTGATAATTCCCTTGGTAGTTTCTTCCTTGCATGTATTGCACATCTTCCACTCATGGTATTGACATAGCCCACTGTTCCCCACTCACCATATTCGAAGGAAGCACACCTTGATCGATTTGGCCTTCAACTATATTAACACCTTGATTGCTCAAACCTTGATTCACGCTCATTTGTTTCAATACCTCTACTGCTATCATTTCAACACTTAGCACACTTGGCTCACCATTCAAACTCTTCACACTAAACTATTGTCCTTGCTCCATGTGATCAAAACCATTGCATCCACTAACTCTCTCCGATGGCCATTGATAAATATTTATAGAAATTTCATCAAATATCCTTATTGCCCTTTCCAGAGTCACTCCTAGCACGGATCCACCCGCTGAAGCATCAACAAGTATACTTTGACCATTCACTATTCCTTGATAGAAAAATCTAACTTGTTGATTCTCCAGGAATTCATGTTATGGACACTTGCAAAGCATATCCTTAAACCTCACCCACGCTTCATAAAAACTCTCTTGAGGTATTTGCTTGAATTGAGTAATCAAGCTCTTCATTTGAAGCATCTTGGAAGGTGGAAAATACTTGTTCAAGAACATTTGTCCAAGCTCATCCCATGTGTTGCACGTACCAGGAGTAATAGTGGAGAGCAATGTTCGAGCTCTATCCATCAACGAGAACGGAAACAACCTCATTCGAATACAATCCTCACTCACGCCATTCATCTTCACGGTGTTGGCAATCTCAATAAATTGAGTTAGATGTGCATTAGGATCCTCATTCGGTGTTCCACCAAATTGTTGGTCTCTAACCATAGAAATCAAGCCCGCCTTAATTTCAAAGTTGTTGGAATTGATTGGTGGACCCATCATATGTGGCATTGCCCTTCGCATAAATAAATCCCAAATCACCCTTTGATCATTATGAATTCCATGTTGCACCGGAGGTGGTGGTGGCACATACGCTTGTTGAGGAGAATGATTAGCCATAACTTGTAGTCGGGTTGCCCAATTCAAGAATTTATCGAACCACAGGGAGATAGACACTAGTGCTTAAGTGATCTCATGTTTCTCGTAATTTTATAGAGATGAATCATCAATGGATAGGCGTTCAAACAAGTAATAAAATCAATCAAAGCAAGCAAGCAATGATCAACAAACAAGATAGATAAATGGATGAGTAGTTTTCCAAGTTAAGCAAAAGTGAGATTAATAACAATTAAGAATTGGAAATCCAAGGATAAATGCTTTAAATTCATATGGATCATGGGTATAAGACTAAGGGCCAACACTAAGTACACCTAAACTCCCTCTCGAGATAGATAGGATATGAATATCAATTAGCTCAATGGATTGGTTCTCACGCAAATAATTTCAACTAGGTACTAAGCTTAAATGAGTGTCCCTTCACACGATTAATCAACCTCTCGATCAAACCAATCGGATTTCCTATCAAAGGGTTCTAAATCCTAAAGGACATCTCTATCTCTTTAAGATCTATAATGCACATGAGGTGTATGACAAAATGATTCAATTAATTATCCTAAATATGCAATTGACTTCTCAATCTAATCACATGTTTAAAACAACAAACCACACAAATTATCATAAACATTAAGATCTAAAGCATCAATAATAGAAAATTAATTAATACAATCAACATATAAATTTAAATACACAAATCCCAAAGTTATCCAACAACTCTCATGTTGTTAATCTCACAAGGGAGATTAGTCTACCATATTCAAAAGGAAATTAACATAGACATCAAGATACTTACAAATCATGATAAACAATAAGGTTTCAATACAAAAGTTGGATGAAAACTCCCTTGGATGTCTCCAATTGTGATCTTCTTCTTCCCCTTGCAATTCTCCTCTCTTCCTTGCTTCTTTTCCTCAAATTGATGGTGATTTTGATGGTAGGATGATGATAGATGAAATGGATGATGAATGGATAAAGATAATGGTGTGAAATGGAGGAAATGGTGTGTGATGTGTGTGTAGAAGCTCTGAATTTCGAATCTCCCCTCAAATATTGAAGTATTGGGTATTTATACCCCTTGGGAAGCTTCTAGAAGGATTCTAATTTTTTACAGATTTTACACAGCACGAGTCATGTGCCGCAATACGGCCACAAGATGGCCGTGTTGAATGAATTGATGACACTGCACGGCCAAGGCTTACAGGGTCGTATTACGCAACACAGTTCGTGTGCTGTAACACAGGCACAAGGTGGCCATGTTGGATGAATTGATATCGGAACACGACCTCCTCTTACAAGACCGTGTTCCGTACATGGCCCATGTTGGTGCATGCCCCTATTTTTCATATTCTGTTTTGGCTCGTTCTCCCTCGTTTCAACTCCGAATTGAGATCCACTTTTTCCTACTCTTTCCTTTTCGCATCTAGAATCCATTTTTTCCTAAAAATCATATGTTTAAACTCATTCACACATATTTCCATAAAAACACAAAACACAACTAAAATACACATAAATACGGATAAAATAATACGAAAACACATATAAAAAGATATTAAAATCTAGGTAAAAAATATCACTCATCTCACCCCCAATCTTAAAGTGTTGTGCGTCCCCGAACAACAAAAATGATAAAACAAGGAGAGTGATTTTCACCTAGGAAAAGACTAAACGAACATAAGTAATGACACACCGATATCAATAAGAACTACAAATCATGTTAAGTCATCCTACAACATTAAAGTCATAACATGCAAAAAAAATATTAACAAGTTCAATTCAAAGAGAATAAAATGTAATATAGTCCCTTTTGGTCCAATCCTCACATCGGATATCAATTTCACTCAACACTATATTTAGTGAGGTAAATCAACACTCATCAACCGATTTGCTCGACTTGCTATAAGCTTGCTCGTGGACTAAATTCACAAACCACCAAAGTTTCAATTAATGATCAAAAAGGTCTTTCATAAAGGATGTAATGATAGGCTCTTACGTTGGGTAGGAAGGATATGGGTAATAGTGACTAATCAAGCGTAAGTAATCAAAGAGATGATCAACTTCCTCAACTTCTCCACTTTTCTTTCTTCCTTTCTATCTTTGTTAATCACAAGCACTAATCATCAACTTTCCTTGGGATTGAGCTTCTTTTGATTCATGCTTCCTTTCTTGGACTTTTAAATACTTGAGCATATTGTTGTTGCTTTGCTTATTTTCTTGTTTAAAAGAGGCATGTACATTCTTGTTCGTGCTCTTTGCATCCATTTTCTTGCTTGTTTATCATTTTCTTTATTCTTTTTCTTTTCTTATCAAACATTTCTAGTTACCATCTCCTCAATCACCCACACAAATTGTATATATGTAAGGCTTAAGTGGGTAATCATGGCTTGTAATGTGCTAGATTCACAAGAAATAGGCTAATAGGCTCAAAGTGGTTAACTAGGGATGATGTTCATGGTATGGAAATATATGGCAATGACTATAAATAACAATGATGGCCTTAGATCATTTCATTAATCTCCATTAATCAGGCTCATTTCTATAGTCCTTGAGCAAGTTCTAGTTTATCAAATACAACCGATCCACTCATGAAGAAAAAATATCATGTATGCACGGTTAAGGCTCAAATGCTCACAAGCTTATGCATTGGACCTTAAGGAACTTATTACACCACATTCATCTCAAAATTGAATAAGTTAAGTAAAACATGTCACAATTCGAAAGTGTAGAGATTCTTAATCATAACTTGTCATCACTTATCACAACAATATATCATCACTCATATTCAAAAATAACTCACGACATCCCTAAAAAAACCACCAAAACGACCCTACACAAGAATAAAAATACACACAAAACACATAACAAAAGACTCACAAAACAAGAAACAACCAAAAACACCTAACATGCAAAAAACAACAAAACCATCATAAAACAATGAAACACACATTCTACATCATCCATTATTAAGTAAGCTCACAATCATCCCAACCTTGATTGAAAAGGAAACCTCCCAACAACATAACAAATAAAGTAGCATGCTAATCCAATCAATCCAAATCAAATCAAATTATGCTAAACACATAGAAGTGGTAGAGTATAGAGTGACTCTCTCAATAGGCATTTGATAGTGGAAGTTGTTAGTTCCGAGCTCAATTCTTGCTTTCAATACCCTTCATACATGCTTAACAATTCATCAAAACCATTAGTTCAATAATTTCATTAAAAGTATGGACTATCATGCACTTCAACACCACCAAACGGATCAAAATCCAACCAATACTCATGAGAAATATTTTGAAAATTGGGTCAATTTTACAAGATTCACACTCAAGTGTTGAGTCACACCACAAACTCTCCCCCTAAACTTAAATCGACACAAGTTGAGACTTAAGTTTGCAAAAAGTGGTGGGACTTACCATTGTAGTTTCCATTGATGATCTTCTTATGGAGAAGTAAACACATCCAACGAATTGAGTTATGTCCACCACGCACTAGCCCTCCAAACTTAACTCCAGACAAGAGTCGAGAATTAAGTTTGCAACAAGTGGTGTGACATGTATACTAGAATCCATGAAGCACTTCTCTTTTCTTCAATGTGCATTTCCTCACAAACACAATCCACCTACAAGACCAAACAACAAAACAAACATCAAAAGATAAAAAGAATAGGTTGCCTCCCATTTAGCGCTAAGTTTAACGTCTTCAAGCCGGATGAAATTTTACGATCATTGGACCAAAGGATGGCCCATCACACTCTCTCCTCGCATCCTCACTTTGAACATTTGTTTAGCCCTCTTTTTATCTACAAGCTCAACTTCACCATTCTTGCTTACGAGCATCAAATCATCATCGAGAAGATCTTCAAGTGGATTTCCTCTTTCTCCTTTGTTTAGTTTCCAATCAAGCTCCGGAACTTTCTTCCTATCAACATCACACAAAGACAAGTTAGAATTTGATATTTTCATATAGTAATAAAGAAATGAATTTAAATTGTCAAAGAGAATAGAGTCATGATCCATAAAATCATCCGGAGGCTTCAAATGAGACTTGGTTCCTTTTTCTTTATTGCATAAGATTGTGACACTCTTTCCTTTTGAGCTTAAGGATAACTCTTCTCTTCCAACATCAATTGTAGCTCTTCCGGTAGCTAGAAATGGTCTTTCCAAAATGAGTGGAACACAAGGATCCACCTTTACTTCCAATACCATGAAATCAACCGGGAAAGCTAGCCCTTTCACTTTCACCTCAATGTCTTCAACAATCCCTAATGGCTTCACAACCTCACCATTTATAACTTCAAGACGGATAGTCGTAGGCTTTAGCTCTCTAATTTCAACGCTCTTGAAGGTAGCGTGAAACATCACATTGACGCTTTTCCCCAAGTCACATAATGCTTCAAGAGTGTCTTTTCCTTCAAAATCACAAGGAATTATGAACTTTCTAGGATCACCAATTTTTGTAGGATCCCCTTTTTGCACCGATTCACTTACTTCGGGTTGCTCTTCTTTCTTTTTTTCCTCATACTTTTTCTTGAGATGCTTCACATGTTCCTCAAACTCCTTTTTCTTCTCCTCCTTTACAAACATTTGTAGATAGGGAATAGGGAAAGGAGTGATCGGAATACCCCAATAGTCACGTTTGAACTCCTCTTCTTTGACCTTTTCCTCCAATTTTTGTTCCTCTTGCACCCTTTTCCACTTAGGTATCCATTTAGGCTTTTGCTCTTCTTTCTTACGTACTTCTTCCATTTCTTCACCAACCTTGCTTTCCACCAACCCTTTTTCAACCTTTCGTTCCTCTCTCATATCAACCAACAACCATTGAGCTTTAGGATTAATCTCGGGTGTGGCCAGAAACTTTCCTTTTTGTTGAGTACTCAACGAACTAGCAATTTGTCCAACATTGTACTCCAAAGCCTTGGGCCTCTTTTCATTTGCTTCTTCTACCTTCTTCATTGCTTCATCTCGAGCTTTGTTAGATGCAATCAACTGTTCAAGTAGCTCATCTATAGATGCCTTCCCTTCACTGTTTGGTGCCTTGGCCCCCGGTTGATATCCCTGAGGATAAGCAACCGTATTGCTCGAATTAGAGTAGGAGAAGTTCCCTTGCCTTTGTTGTTGTGGGTATGAGCTTCCACTACCTTGACTATTAAAGCCTTCTTGCCTTGGTGGATAGTTCCCTTGACTTTGGTTGAAACTACCTTGGAAATTATTTTGGTAATTTCCTTAGTAGTTTCTTCCTTGCATATATGACACATCTTCCACACGTGGCATAGAATTGGCCCATTGTTCTCCACTCACAACATTCGGAGGTAGCACACCTTCCTCAACTTGCCCTTCAACCATATTAACTCTTTTGCTCACACTTTGATATAAACTCATTTGCCTCAACACTTCCGCCGCTATTACCTTAACGCTTGGTGTTTTTGGCTCAACATTCACACTAGCACTCTTCACACTAAACTATTGCCCTTGATCGAAGCTCTCAAAATCATAGCATCCACTTACTCTCTCCGATGGCCATTGACAAATATTTGTAGTAATTTCATCAAAAATCGTTATAGCCCTCTACGGAGTCACTCCAAGTATGGATCTACCCTCCGAAGCATCAACAAGCACTCTTTGACCATTCACTAATCCTTGATAGAAAAATCCGACTTGTTGATTCTCCAAAAATTCATGTTGTGGACACTTGCGGAGCATATCCTTAAACCTTTCCCACGCTTCATAGAAACTTTCTTTAGGCATTTGCTTGAATTGAGCGATCAAGCTCTTCATTTGAAGCATCTTGGAAGGAGAAAAATACTTGTTCAGAAATATTTGTGCAAGCTCATCACATGTGTTGCACGTACCCTGAGTAATGGTAGATAGCCATGTTCTTGCACGATCCCTCAACGAAAATGGGAACAATCTCATCTTAATACAATCCTCGCTCACCCCATTTATCTTCACGGTGTTGGTAATCTCAATAAATTGAGCTAGATGAGCATTAGGAACTTCATTCTGGGTTCCACTAAATTATTGCTCTCTCACCATAGAAATCAAGTCCATTTTAAATTCAAATTTGTTGGCATTGATTGGTGTTCCCATCACTTGTGGCATTGCCCTTGGCATAAAGAAGTCCCAGATTACCCTTTGATCATTGTGAATTCCATGTTGCACCGGAGGTGGTGGTGGTGGCACATAAGCTTGTTGAGGAGGAGCATAAGCTTGTGGAAAACTTTGTTGAATTAAAGCTTGTTGCACCATTTGTTGCAGCAAAGCTTGATAGTTAAAAGCTCCATGATTTTGATAGGCATGTTGATGAGAGTTGGCATTGAATTGAGGTGCATTGTCTTATACATTTTGTTCTCCTTTCCCATCATGCTCTATTTCCACACGATTATCTCCTTGAAAATTCTCCATTAGATCACTCTTGTATGTTTTGTTCTCCTTTCTCCTTCTTCGAAAAGTTTGTTCAATTTCTAAGTCAATAGGCTCCTATTGTGTCCCACTTGACCTCGTTTGCATACACCTTCACAAAGAAAATAAGTTAGAACAAAAGATTTAAAAAAACAAATAAAATAAACAACGAAAATTAAAAAATATCTCTATTAAGATAACTCAAAACGATCCTTCTTCAAGCTACTAGCAACTGTTACCTCCCCGGTAACGGCGTCATTTGATTAACCATAACTTGTAGTTGGTTTGACCAATTCAAGAATTTATCGAACCACAGGGAGATAGGCACTAGTGCTTAAGCGATCTCACATTTCTCGTAATTTTATAGAGATGAATCATCAATGGATAGGCGTTCAAACAAGTAATAAAATCAATCAAAGTAAGCAAGCAATGATCAACAAACAAGATAGATAAATGGATGAGTGGTTTTCCAAGTTAAGCAAAAGTGAGATTAACAACAATTAAGAAGTGGAAATCCTAGGATAAATGCATCAAATTCATATGGATCATGGGTATAAGACTAAGGGCCAACACTAAGTTCACCTAAACTCCCTCTCGAGATGAATAGGATATGAATATCAATTAGCTCAATGGATTGGTTCTCACTCAAATAATTCCAACTAGGTACTAAGCTTGAAATGAGAGTTCCTTCACATGATTAATCAACCTCTCGATCAAACCAATCGGATGTCCTATCAAAGGATTTTAAATTCTAAAGGACATCTCTATCTCTTTAAGATCTATAATGCACATGAGGTGTATGACAAAATGATTCAATTAATTATCCTAAATATGCAATTGACTTATCAATCTAATCACATGTTTAAAACAACAAACCATACAAATCATCATAAACATCAAGATCTAAAGCATCAATGATAGAAAATCAATTAACACAATCAACATATGAATTTAAATACACAAATCCCAAAATTATCCAACAACTCTCATATTGCTAATCTCACAGGGGAGATTAGCCTACCATATTAAAAAGGAAATTAACATAGACATTAAGATCCTTACAAATCATGATAAACAATAAGGTTTCAATACAAAAGTTGGATAAAAACTCTCTTGGATGTCTTCAATGGTGATCTTCTTATTTCCCTTGCAATTCTCCTCTCTTCCTTGCTTCTTTTCCTCAAATGGATGGTGATTTTGATGGTAGGATGATGATAGATGGAATGGATGATGAATGGATGAAGATGATGGTGTGAAATGGAGGAAATGGTGTGTGATGTGTGTGTAGAAGCTCTGAATTTCGATCTCCCCTCAAATATTGAAGTATTGGGTACTTATACCCCTTGGGAAGCTTCTAGAAGGATTCTAATTTTTTTTATAGATTTTACACAGCACTAGTCGTGTGCCACAACACGGCCACAAGATGGCCGTGTTGGATGAATTGATGACGTTGCACGGCCAAGGCTTACAGGGCCGTGTTATGCAACACATCTCGTGTGCTGCAACACGGCTCATGTGTTGTAACACGGGCACAGTGTGGCCATGTTGGATGAATTGATGTCAGAACACGGCCTCCTCTTACAGGGCCGTGTCCCGTACACAGCCTGTGTTGGTGCATACCCCTATTTTCATATTCTGTTTTGGCTCGTTCTCCCTCTTTTCAACTCCGAATTGAGATCTATTTTTTCCTACGCCTTCTTTTTCATGTCTAGAATCTATTTTCCCTAAAAATCATACGTTTAAACTCATTCACACATATTTTTATAAAAATATAAAACATAACCAAAACACACATAAATACGGATAAAATAATACGAAAATGCATATAAAAAGACACTAAAATCTAGGTAAAAATATCACTCATCAGAGGAGCATAAGCTTGTGGAAAGCCTTGTTGAATTAAAGCTTGTTGCACCATTTGTTGAAGCAAAGCTTGATTGTTGATAGCTCCAAAGTTTTGATAGGCATGTTGAGGAGGTTTTGCATTGAATTGAGGTGCGTTGTCTTGCACGTTTTGTCTGCCTTCCCCATCATGCTCTATTTCCACATGATTATCTCCTTGAAAATTCTCCATTAGATCACTCTTGTTTGATTTGTTCTCCTTTCTTCTTCTTCGAAAAGTTTATTCAATTTATAAGTCAATAGGCTCCAATTGTGTCCCCCTTGACCTCATTTGCACACACCTTCACAAAGAAGAGAAGTTAGAACAAAAGATTTCAAAAGCAAATAAAATAAATAACAAAAATTAAAAATGTCTCTATTAAAATCACTCGAAACGATCCTATTTCAAGCTACTAGCAACCGTTGCCTCCCCGGTAACGGCGCCATTTGACTAGTCATTTTATAGTAGGGATGACCAATTAAAATAATTTATTGAACCACAGGGAGGTAGGTACTAGTGCTTAAGCAATCTCACATTTTTTGTAATTTTATAGAAACGAATCATCAATAGAGTGGTTGTTCAAACAAGTAAATAGAAGTAATCAAAGAAATCAAGTAAGCAATGATTAGCAAACAAGATAGATGAATGACGGGTGGTTTTCCAAATTAAGCAAAAGTGAGATTAACAACAATTAAGAAGTGGTAATCCTAGGATAAATGCATCAAATTCATATGAATCATGAGTATAAAACTAAGGTCCAACACTAAGTTCACCTAAACTCCCTCTCGAGATGGATAGGATATGAACCTCAAATAGCTCAATAGGTTGGTTCTCACATAAACAATTCCAACTAGGTACTAAACTTGAAATGAGAGTCCCTTCACACGATTAATCAACCTCTCGATCAAACCAATCGGATGTCCTATCAAAGGGTTCTAAATTCCAAAGGATTTCTCAATCTCTTTACAATCTATAATGCACATGATGTGCATGACAAGATGATTCAATTAATTATCATATATATGCAATTGACTTCTCAATCTAATCATATATTTAAAACAACAAATCACACAAATTATCATAAACATCAAGATCTAAAGCATTAATGATAAAAAAATCAATTAACCCAATCAACATATGAATTTAAATACACAAATTCCAAAATTATCCAACAACTCTCATGTTGCTAATCTCACAAGGGAGATTAGCCTACCATATTCAAAAGGAAATTAACATAGATATTAAGATCCTTACAAAACATGATAAACAATAAGGTTTCACTACAAAGTGTGGATGAAAACTCCCTTGAAGTGCTTCAATGGTGATCTCCTTCCTTTCTTTGTAATTCTCCTCTCTTCCTTGCTTCTTTTCCTCAATTGGATGAAGATTTTGATGGTGGGATGATGGTAGATAGAATGGTTGGTGAATGGATGAAGATGATGGTGTGAAATTGAGGAAATGGTATGTGATGTGTGTGTCCAAGTGAAACCCTTGTGATCCTCTCTCCAATCCCCCTTCAAATGTTGAACTTGAGGCTATTTATACCCTCTCCAATTTAGGCCACGAATTTAACATCAAATGGGCTTTTTACACACACTTACACATATTGGCAGGTGAAAGTCTAGATTTTTAGCCCAAAAACATGCAACTCGAGTTGGGTGGTCCCAACTCGAGTTGCAACACGAGTCGAGTTGCATTGCTTGTAACTCGAGTTGACCTAGCTCGACTTGTGTTGGCAACTCGTGCTCTCACCTGTTCGGTTGTGTTGCGAGGCTCTGAAACTTGGCTGCCTCTGGAACCCAGCTCGACTCGAGTTGCAAGTCGAGTACCGACTTGACAACTCGAGTTGGCTCATTGTATGATTTTTGAATTTGTTATGCCAGGAAAACTCAACTCGAGTTGCAAGTTGAGTTGGACCTTGCAACTCGAGTAAGCTCTCTGGACGATTCTGGACATTTTATGCACCCCAACTCGACTCGAGTTGCAAGTCAAGTTGGGTCTTGCAACTCAAGTTGGGTATTTTCAGCCCGTTTCTTGCTTGTTCCAGCTTTCATCTTCATTTTTGGTCTGTTTTCACCTGTTTTACATACATTTAAGCTCATTCTCACACATTTCTATGAAAACACATAACACAACCAAATAATACATAAAATACGGATAAAATACTAGGGAAACGAACATAAAAAGATACTAAAATCTAGGTGAAAATATCACTCATCACACGAAAATGAATCTATGTGAATATTATTTAAATATATCATTATAGGAATCCAACAGTTATATTCACTATATCCATAACATAAAATTATTTAAACAACAACATAAACACATACAAATAATCAATTGAAAACAACTAAAACTGTTCTGGTGCCATATAAGCAAGAAAAAACAAAACAAAACAAAACAAAACAAAAAAGTTTCAGTATATCACACACCCTACAATATTCACAAATCCAGAAGCAAACCGCCACAAATACATAATTAAACTACCCACACAAATACAATTTAAAACTAAAGATCAAGCATTATCAATAAATACTTGTGGTAAATGGAGTGGTTCTCTATTCCAAGATGTCCAGTTTCACAGAAGCAACCACTCATGGACAAAATATTACAGAGAATTTATTCTAATGGCCACAAATTCTTATTATCAAATAGCTAACACGTCACATGAATAATATTGAGATGGTGCTTGGTAAAGGGTAGACAAAACATTGTTTTGAAAAGTAAAATATCAATATTAAAAATCAGATTAATTTACCTTCATGGCCATCATAAACACCAAAATATGATGTGGAAGTATCCAAATTCAGAATTGATGCATGCTATAGGAAGAAAAGATAAGAATGCACATACAATTCAAATCCCATTTCGATGGTTGATGTTGAGAGTGAAAATAAGTGTGTTTTAATGTCCAATTTAAAACCTTATTGATGAGAATTGTTGTCATATATTAGCACAAGTATCTTATATTCAATATATTTGAGAAAAATGCGAACTTGAGGTATTTTGTTGTGTTTTAGGTGAAAAATGATCAAAAGTGCAAAGTTGGAGAAAATGTGCAATTTGTGCAATGATGCTGAAAAACACACGTCCAACTTGTATAATTTTTCTGTATTCGTGTGGAGCTCTGAATTGGAAGTTTGATATATTTGGAAACCCACAGAAGAGAGGGTCATTTTGGCATAAAGAACACCTCAATCGGAATTCAAACAAGAAAGTTATGATCAAAGTGGTGACGTCGCGCAAACTGTGCTGAACAGAACGGTTGTGACACTTTGCATGACTTTTTATACATTCAAATGTTGGATTTTCTATGATTTATTTATTTGGATAGAAATCCAAGGAAGAGAGGATCGCGTGAGCGCAAGAATTACTCAAATCGGAGGTCGGATGTGGAAGTTATGCGCGAAACGATAAGACTACGCAAGCTTGCTCGACCAATGGAGTCCGTTCGACCAGAAGAAATCAGGTCGAATAGAAGAATTCTGATCGAACAAAATGTCAAAAACTTACAAAAAGGTTTTTCGACCAGCGTTCGACCAGGAGGAGTTGCTTTGAAAGATTCCTGCAATAAATCAAATAAAGCACATTTTTAAACTGTGGAATTAAATTCAGCAAGTTAAAAGGAAAATATTAAACTTGTGGAATTAAAATTGAGACAACTAAAATAGACAGATGGATATTTTATTTTCAATTCATAGACATAGTCATGTTCATGTTTTAGTTTGTGAAATTGATGATTACAAAAAATCAATGGCTACTTCTAAAATACATTTGCATGAAGTAGATTCAAGTGAAAGGAACCTTACTATCTGAAGTTTCTTAGTATTTATCTTGCTCTAAAGTTTTAATTTTCTGTAAGAAAAAATAATTGGTCAAGAATGAATGTACTTTCCAATTAAAACTTGCATTACAATGCCAAGCCTTACAAACCCAACACACACTGGATTCATAACAAATATGTGTATATATCTAACTAATGTTACTTTAAAGGGGCAAATAATTTCTTCTAAAATAATTAAACAATTAACTTAAAGCTCAAAGACAATAGTTATGTATCCCATTCAAAGTCATGTTGATAGTCTTTGGCTCATCATAATCATGTAACAATACCCTAAAAACAATTAAAGAAAGAGAAACACAAAAAAGCTTTAGTTTTGGGTAGGTTGAATTTACACTGTATTTTCATAACATATACTTAATATGTCATGCAAACTTTTACTTTTTCCTTGTGTCGGATTTTACGGCTTGGTTTTAATTGAGCAATCTTTGGAGAATGTGGTATAGACATAAAATAAAATACTCATTAATTATATGCAATTGATCTCCTGAAATATTAATTTTCCCTTCTTTGAGGAGGAAAATGAATCTAAGTAGTATATTTTTTCATTCACAACTCAATAGTCATCACAAGCATAAATTTTTTCATTCACAACTCAGTAGTCATCAAATAAAATTGTAATAGAATAATTAAGATGGTAGCCACATGTAATATTTAGACATAAATAATAATACTAATCAATTTTAAGAGAGTACTTGCATTTGAATGCCCATATAGAATTCTAACAACACACCAAAATACCATAAATTGTTGGTCTATGTTCCACTTATGTTAGCACAGATGCCAAAAATTGTTACATGCACCAGCCGTAGAAGTCGGTGCTTCCTCAAGAAAATAGCATGTCCAAAACAGGGGATAAATACCGCTTTGGTTCTATAACTTTTCTCATGGTCCTTTTTAATCCCAAAAAAGATAAGTTTGCTAAATTAGTCCCATCGATGAATAAATAGGGCCAAATACATCCTATTTTCATCGGAAAATAGTGACATCGATGGAAAATTCCAGCCATCACGTGACAATCACGTGCCATTTTCCTGCGATGTCACAGTTTTCAGGCAAAAATAGGACGTATTTAGCCCTATTTCTTCACTGGTGGGAGTAATTTGGAAAACTTATCTTTTTTGGGACAGTGTCCATCCAAAACAGTGTCCATCCAGACGACCAAGCCACCCGAAGGCGAAAGCTTGCTATATCAACTGTGATTCTCCCATATGCAAAGCAATATGCAGAAGTGAGTTTTAACTTATTTGCAGAAACATATTAACTTCAAAAGAATACATTACCTTAATGTATGGAGGCTCTGCGGACGGCTGGCATCGAAATTTCAAAAAATCAGATTTTTAATTTTGATGAAAGAAAATCACCTCTCTCCAAATACCACGCAATTCTAAGAATCATGTGATGATATTCGGTGTGGAATGATGATTTCAACGTTTTCTAATCATGAATTCGAAAAGTATGAAGTAGATAGCCTTGGATGTGGATTCACCAAAATGAGAAAGGAGGGACTGCAGAAATGAAGAGAAATTTAGGGTTTCAATAGAGTTTTGTTTGTTAAACTTTCTTTATTCATAAAGAGGTCCAAATATTTTATTTGAATTACACAAAAACCACCAAAATTTAATACTAAAATTGTGAAAGAAAGACCAACGGTGTAGATGAAGCTATAAAAGATAGATGGTCAAGATCTAGCAATAAAAGTCAAAATTGATCAAAATAAGTGAAAACATTTTGCTTTTATAGTAGTATAGATTTGAAATGTCAGTCATATTATATACTAATACCTATCTGAGATGAAAAAATATAGTGTACATTATTTAAATCAATTTTTTTAGTATTATAACCTTTGATATACTATACGTGTCTTGATATCGTACATCTTATCATCTTATGTATGATTCCACGGAGGCGCCATGCATGGAAATTTTGTAGACGCGACACCCTTTTCTAGCTAATTTCTATTTGGTCATTCTTCTTAGAGATTTACAAGGTAAGTTGCTGGTCTTGCCAAATTGGTTTGCGGTGTTTGCCTCCCAAGTTCATTATCAAAGCATAATCTCAACTTCTTAAGGAACTATTAGTGTCATGAACCAATAGTAAGACATGTTAATCATTTACTGCAATTCATGTTGTGAATCTTCTAAAACTTAAGTTTATGATTAAATCTTACATTTGGTAGGATATAAATTGAAGCTAAATATGAGATGAGTTATAGATCTTAATATCTAGAAATAAAGGATTAGTATATGCTGATAAATCAATTGTCAAAAATCCTATGAATTCCAAATTGAATACAAAACTTGTAATAAGAACTTAAAAAGTAAAACAAATCGTAAAAGGGAAAAAGTCTTTAAACACAAATATGCAGCAAATTTGTATCAATTTAAACTAATTAGGCAATAGAAGAACAGAAACTTACAGAGGCACGTGAAGAAATATGATGACGAAAGGCAGCCAATTGTAGCGATGGCAGTGACGCTAGAGCAAATAACGATAAGAGAAACTTAGCAGAACAAGAATTAGGGCTTAAAGATGGAATGAGCCAAAATCGATTTACCAGGCCAAAATAGGATGGATATAATTATTTTAGATGTTGTCTTGATATGGTGAGAACAAGATAGATAGATATCAGTGTAAAGGAGCAAAAATGCCAAAAATGATAAGCAGCTCATGTTAATCATAAATTTTCAATCAAGAAATCATAGTGCATCATATAAGTGCCTAGACGCGACAATCAGGAAATGTAAAAGGTGGAAATCGAGTGCAACTGATGACCAATGTAATACATTCCACACTAATTGTGTTCATATTTTCTCCAGGAGATGAATTTCGTGTTCATTGAGATAAGGACCCTTTTAATTGTATTCTTCAACATTAACTCTAAGTCAAAGTCGAAATTATCAGCACACGAAGCTGCAAACATGCAATAATTTTAACCAATATAATAGGAGTAATACAACAACCTTCAAATGGTCTAAAATTTTAAAAAGTGTGATGTGGCATCCATATGATGTTGTTGGAATACCATATGGAATACCACTTGGATTAGGGAATTTAGATTCATAAAGTTGATGGAATTGGAGGTTAGAAGAGTACATTGTCCCAAGTTAATAGATCGAAGCGCAGGTGCTGATAACATAATAAGATTTTTAAGCCTACTGTCTGATAAACGACAAGAACCTCTAACCCAAATTCCGAAAGATATAATACTACCCTGCATGGAGGAGAGAAGAAGAGAGAAGAGCAGAGGAACATGGGGTTTGATATCACGAGCTTAAGACTTAGTATCAATCTAAATCCTTCTTCTCTGCTACTACCCATCACCCCAAATCATAGTAATTATCTCCTAATTACCAATATTACTTAATACTTTAGCAATCTATTTCATTATGGAAACTCTCAACATTCGGCAACTATTAAAAACATAAAACCATGAAAACAAATCGAACCTTTGAAACCAGCACTATCAATCTTCTTCACTATCAACGAAGTTGTGAATCAACCGATTGTGCCGCTGAGCCGGAGAGACATAACGAAGAGCTACTCAGCTCAAATTATCATATGTATGCATGTCACTAAATACTGAAACAATGGTGAATTCATGCTGATTAAAATCAATATCTCATACATATCACACAATAATTTTTTATCTTTTATTTTGTAAAAGTTATAATTTTCTTTGAAACAATTCGTCGAACACCTAATGGACGACGCATAAAAAGATGACACCTAACATAAAACAGATAAATCCACCATGGGAGCATAACGGTAAGGTAGTTGAAGATACCTAAATGATGTCATCTTGTATACCGAAGTGTGGAGATTCCGACAAAAGAGGCGATGACATGAAGCTACTCAGATGAGGAGGTTCTAGTGAAACAGGTGAAGGTGAAGAAATGAAGGGGTGAAAGAAAGATTAACACATGAATTAACATTTCTTTCAACTATGGACGCGTGGCAGTAAAACGTGTGCTCAAGGTAACCGTACACCGGCTGAAAATTGGTCATTCCTCACATTTAGCCTCTTTATAATAGTCTATAGAAGATATAGATAGATATTAAAAAAATACTCCATCCGTCCCTTTGATAAGTGTCCATTTTACCATTTTAGTCTGTCAAAATATAAAGTGTTCATTTCTTTTTTTCTTTTTTTTTGTTTGATCGGGCAAAGTTAGTTGTTAGCATAGTTAGTAGTTAATTCACAAAGCACCCATACACTCTTATTCTCCAAGTCTCCTTATATCTCCCCTCCTATTCGTTCCCAATGGGAATCAAACCTGGGTCACTCACTTTTGTGAGGAGCCCAGTGGCCAAGTGAGCTAGCCCACCTGGTTATTGATTAGTCATATATATTCGGGATAACCAATTAAAGAATTTATCGAACCACAGGAAGGAAGGTACTAGAGTTTAAGCGATCTCAAGTTTATTGTGATTTTATAAGAACGACGAAATTGGATAGAGGATAAACGTGATAAAAATAAAAAAAAAAGACGTGTGTGTGGATATTAAGGTAAGAATGTTTATATTTTTTAAAAATATATTATATCATATTAAATTACGATAACATTAAATAAAATGAATGCACTGATGTTAAATTATATACACCGACATGTATATTAAATTATAAAATAAAAATAAATAATAAATTTTTTATTTAATTATTAAAAATTTTTAATGATACTAATTTTTTAAAATTAAATTTTTCATATTTTTTAAAAATAAATTTACTATATTTTTTTTATAAATAGAAAACATTTTACATAGAAATCAAATTAAAATAACTTTTTTAAATATTACTTATTAATAAAGGAGTATTTGATTGTAATAAATAAACATGAACCAATAATACATTAACGCATATAAATAAAAAGTCAACAATGCACAAAATGATGACACATATGTTTTCTAAAAATTTATTTTAAGAAATTACTTGTTAATTATATGTATTAAGATTAATAAATGTAGCAAAATTACGCATATATTTAATAATAAATTTTATATGTTATTATAAGATAAAAATATAATTAAATAAAAATTTTAAATACATATATAGGTCATTTGTGCTTAAAGTTAGATATATAAATTTTAATAATAAGAAATATACTAAAAAATATGTCATATATAATTAAAAAATATAAAAATATAAAAATTTTTGGTATTCACGGTACGATTTTACCGATACCGAATGTCAAAATACCAAAAATATTTTTCGGTATATCGAAATACCAAAAATTTTTAAACATGTTACCGATACTGTACCGAAATTTTCGGTACAGCAACCATACCGTACCAAAAATTATCGATATACCTAAAATTCAATATTTTTTTATAATTTTCGATACGACAAGTTCGGTATACCAAGTTTTTGATAATTTTCCCCACCCCTAGTCCCACCCAAAGAGTTTCATTTCCTTTTTTACACACATGGGACTCACACACACACTAATACAATTAAATATGGGGCTCACACTCCCAATAATACAACTACCCATTACACATTAAATAATAATACTCCTTAATTCACGTGCAAAAAGCAAATACTATCCTTTAGGTGGGACGGAGGGAGTAATCAGTGTCGTTTGGTTATATATGAAAATGTAAAACTTGAATAATAGAAAACAAATGGTGTGATTAGAGCAAAGAAGATGATAAGTGATGTGTGAACTTGGTTGTCCTAGACACACTTTATTTTTAAACCATTTAAGCTGGATATGGTTGGGAAGGAGTTCTTCAATATTATTAGGCCACACCCAGTCGGCACGGGATATTCTGTGACACATTGGTGTGACATCTCCTGTAATACCTGCTTATAGAATGACACGTGTCGTGGTGGAGAAATCCAATCCCTTGCCCCAAGGGTTGACTGGTTGACTTAGGGTATAGTTTTCCTTCTCCCTCTTACGTGTCACTCATCCAACGGAGTGTCATAAGAGATGTCGCACCAAAGTGGTAAAGAAAATCCAGACCCCACCCAGTCACCCTCATCCTGTGGACATTTCCACTACACCTGAGAAAATATCATTAAACTCAGCTGCTGGATCGAGACGACAGATGGGAGAAGAGGTTTGACACACAGGATACACAGTTAGCTGATATTCATAGGTACCAAGAGGAGGGCCATGGTGAAATTAAAAGGGCTGCTGGTTGGTTGGTTGGAACACAGACCTAGATGTAGTATAGCCCCGAGAGGTCAATTCTTGGTTCGATATACAAACTGTTTAAGGAAGGATTCAAGGGTCCACCGCCTGAGCCATCTATGTACGATGCACCAAGTATTCCATCTACATGGAAGGAACAACAGAGTGCTCATACTACACACCAACAGACTAGTTATGCAACACCAGGTGGCCTCTTTGCCAGAGATGTGGTGCTAATACCAGGTGGTTCAATAAGATTGCCTGAAGTGCTCGGATCATAAAAACAGCATGATTATTCTACACTCAAAGTCTCAATTCCAGTAGGGCCCGATTCAGAATCCCATGTAGATCAGGGTTTCAGTATGGTGTTAGTTGAAAAGCACTCCAACGTCATCCGTAATGTCCAAAGAGAAAAGCGACGGCAGTCCAATCCCCATACACAATAGTGGATGATGCGAAGATCAGCAGAGCGTGGAAAAAGTTCATGATGTCCCTTGTAACGTAAGAAATGTCCTTAATATGTTCTTCTTTTATTATTATGGATTAACATAGTACCGGCATATATAAAGGTTGTTACATACATGTGAAGGATGAACGTCGGCATAAGGTACCAAGTGAGGAATGATTTCTTCGTGAGAATGATGATGCTAAATGTTTGGATGGAGAATGAGGTATATTACCAACATAGAATTATTTACATATTGTACTTATATATTATGATCGTTGACATATTTTCTTTTTAGCACATTGATGCATGTTTGGCTATACTAGCACAAGTCCTGATTACATCGGTGTTCATCTGGATCATCAAATATAATCGTATATTATTCTACCGTGTCAGTTTTTAGTAAGTTTGTACATGTAATATGGTTTAGGATGATTTTGCGATTAAAAATAGTATTTTTAATCTTATTACAACCTTTTATAATATAATATTTTCTTTATCAGGCGACGCTAAAAACAGTGTGGGATGAGCATGTTACGGCACGTGGCGTTGACCTCTCCTAGTTGGTCGATTTACCTCAAGAGAAGCTACAAATTCTAGATAGATGATGGAATGGAGAGCTATCATTCTGAAGGCCTCCGCCATGGACTTGTGCCCATAGAGACTGGGATAAGGTTGAATGGGTGAGTGTGTCATGATTTTTTAAATTTTTTGGGAAGAACAGAGTGCTCATTTTTATTTTAATCTCCTTTGATCATTTTTTTTATTTCTTTCCACATCTGCTGTTCGTAGTATATCCGCATTCGCACCATTTTGTTGTGTGTGTGTATAAGATCTTTGAAGATCGTTGTATTTGATTCTTTGTTTCACACGTGGGTAGATACTCAAGCTATTGAAGATAGTAGAAAGGAGAGCACATTGCACTTGTGAAGGTTGCTCCCCATCATGCTCTATGGAAGTGGTGCCCTATATGGCACGCCAGATCAGAAGTACAGAGCCTCACTGAAGTGGGCTAGACCACTAACATCCATGTGCTACATTTAGGATGACAGTTAGTGTTGTGGTCAGGCTAATGTTAGAGAGATACAGTATCTACTCATAGGGAATGATTCATGGGGAAATGATGCACACCTGATGGAGTACCGAAAAAAGTGGGCACGAGATATATTTGCGTATAACCTTTACGTGAGAAAAGGTGCGAATATGGACCTTTCTTTTCGTTAGTATGTTCTTTTTTTCCATTTGTGTTATATGAAATTAGTGTACTAAAACATTCTGAGAATGAAAACAGGGGACATTTCACTTGTTCTAATTATATGTCATACTTAAAACATGAAAATAAACACCAAGTCCAGACTGTTTTTCATCCAACTTTGTATTTCAATCAGTGGATCAACAGTTCCCCCTTGTGTGACCTGGTACATTGAATCGACATTTCACTCTATTGTGTCTCGGCTCTCTGCATCTGTTGCAACGCTGAAGTCCCCTAGTACCCCTTGAAGACTCTGCAGCAATCGAAAGGTACCAATATGCAATAAATACACTAGTTGCAAGTTTGCAATGGCTGTTACAAGCAAACATTGACACCGGAGTATTATGAAATAGATAATTATCATATTTAGGCAAATAAGTAGTATGGAAGCTTGTATGATAAGCATAATATCATTTCAACATACTCTATCGCCTTAAATCAAGTACAATCCCTTAAATCAACAGTGAAGGTTTTTTGTGGTGGAAGTGACCTGGAATGTTGTCGCTATAAGATTTTCCACTTTAAGTTTCCATGCCTCACCATTCAACGCTGCCAACTCTCTGTGCACTCGTGTGCAAAGTATTTCTCGACTATTCTCTACACTCGTTCGTCTTTTATAGAACTATCTCTGAATAAGAGCACGTACAACATCTAACAGACTACAAATGGGTAGTGCCCTGGCCCATAGGATGGCCTTGTTAAAGGTTTCAGCTGCATCGATGATGTGAACTCGTAATGACTGACCGGGCAGTGAAACTTCGACCATTTATCATAACTCCACTCCTCTAGCAAAGCCATCAATCCAGCTTTATTTAGGTTGCGCAGTCTCCCTTCCCATCTGTGTGGTACGGTAATGTGCTAAAAAAACTGAATACGAATAATAAAAACTTTCCATACCTATTGAATTCACGCTTGGTGTATGCCTCCACAACCATGTTGAACTGATGCAACACAACCTTTTCAAATCCTTTGAGCCTTTTCTTCAGGTGATAAGAACATAAACCATGGTGTGTCTCTGGGTACACAGACTGTATAGCGTGTGAGATACTCTTATGCGTGTCAGAAATAATAACTAGCCCATTAGGAGAACCGTATGATTCCTTCAACCTTTGAAGAAACCAACACCATGACTTATTGTTTTCAGTGTCACCTACACTAACAGCTAGAGGAAAAACATTGTAATTGCCATCTTGATTGACTGCAACAAACACGATCCCACGGTACTTTCCTCTCATGTGTGTACCATCAATGACAATCACGGGATGGCCCACTCTGGCAAAACCCCGTATAGAAGCACCAAGTGGGTAGTAGACATACCTGCATCAAAATATTTAGTTTACTATTATACCTCATAATTTATAAAGAGTGTGTATTTACTCACTTGAAACAACTGTCATCTCCAGTTTCCAACGTTGTGTACGTGTTGGGTTTTACAACTTAAGATGGTGCATGTACGAAGCTAGGGATCTGAAGGAAGAAGGATGGTCTCTGTACGTGTGTCCCACAGAAATATATTTTGATTTGAGGGCCAAATTATAGGAGATGTCAAAACCAAATTTTGTAAGTATCTCGTTTGCCATTCTAGCAGCACACAATACTGTGGTTTTATTGAACTTTCGAGCTACAAAGTATCTCCCAATAATGTTCGAACCAATTTACCTTGGCGCATTAGTGTCTGGATTCAAACGACATACATGTGGAGGTGAGAACTTGATTACCCTTCATACTCCACCAAGGCCACTGGAATGCATCTCAAACATACAACACTGCTCCACTCGGTACTTGCAGACGATGTTGAGCCTGTACCTGTCTGATTTCTTGACCCGTGTCTCAACTTGATTCCGCAAGTTGTACATACCCAAAGCAAACTGGCAATCAACTTTGTTATCAAAGGCACTTTTTTCATGTATCTCCCCTGAAGTATCAATATTATTGTTGTCTTCAACTTCAGCGTCCATATTACAATGTTCCATACACCCTGCAAAAAAATTACAATTTCTTCATTTGGTATTATAATACAATAAGGTTCAGTAAATTAACGGGTACTATTATGAACACAAATCTGAAATGATCCATGGACGGCTGAAAGAACTATCTGTATCTTGACTAGGACGTACCGGTATAGGCATGTGCATGTGTGTCGTAACGGGGTCCAAGAAACTCATTCCGTCTTTGGCTCTGATGTAGGAACACAACCCCTCGAACATGGCAGTTAAAGGATCCTCATCCTCAACATTGCCTTGATCACCATCATGCCCCTCATCTTGTGAAGCCTCATCACCCTCAGAATCCTCACGCTGCGAACCCTCAAAGGAATCAAACTCATCGCCTTGCGAACCATCAGACCTATCATCTTGAGAACCAGCAGAACCATCAGACCCATCACCCTTTGAACCCTCATACGCATCACTTTGGGAACAGTCATTTGAATTATCCTCAAATTCATTTTCTTCAGATAAGCACATGTAATCTCTGTTCTCCTCCTCTGCCTCAACGTGTTCTTCATCATTGTAGTCACTGTTCAAATCAATATTTATCGTACGACTCGAAAGGTTCACACATGTACTCCCACTCAGTCCAGTCAAGTCTATGGGATTAAGAATATTAACAGATGGAATTAGTGAACAAAGCAAGTTGGTCCAATAACAGCTCCCAGACGACACCGCACTAGGGCAAAAATTATCAACTAATTGTTGTGGTATGGCTTTAACTGTGACAAATAGCATCGGCTCATCAACCTAGTGATACAAACCCCTAATATCGAGATCATCCTTCATCTTATGTTTTGTTATACAACCACCAATGTCCACAAGTGTGTGTATAACATATTTTCAATGATTCACATCGGCACGAAATAAACTGTGCACATGCCCAATAATAAAATTCAACTTCAATTGATCTAAATTTAAAACTAAGCTCGTGTATTGGCTACCTACATACTATAAAGCTTGCCACCAGCCGCCCCACCAAATAAAAAAATTTCTCATTTCCAAGCCAAAGTCAAAACCTTTTACCAAAGGATAATTAATTATTATATTGACACATGATTAACCTTCATTAAAATATTTTATGATAGATGTGTTTAATAGGTACCTAATTACATAAAAGTATAAACTTTTATGAATATGTACATAATTACACACAAATTAAACCTTAAAGTATTAGCAGACATGCAAATTTAACATTGAGCCATACGCGGACAAAGCTCAATTAAGATCCATAAATCGACAGACAGGTCTATTATACTAAAAAAAATCTGACTTACATGCTGAATTATGCTCAAACTTGATGGACATGCTCAAGTAGGCAAATATAATCGGAGGACCTGATATAATATGCTTAAAAAATGGCCAAACATGCTCAATAATGCAATAAAAATCGGCAGCCATGCTCAAAAACAGTAAAAATTAGGTGGACATGCTCAATTAGGGTCAAATAATCAGTGCCCAATTACGCTAAGAGAATCGGCGGACATATTCAATTAGGGCCAAATAATCGACGGACTGGCTCAATTAGGCTGAAAAAATTGGCGGACAAGCTCAATTATGGTCAAATAATCGGCGGACAGGGTCAATTACGCTAAAAATTCGATGGATATGCGCAAGTATGGTCAAATTATCGGCGAACATGCTCATTTATGGTCAAATAATCAGCGGGCATGCTCAATTATGGTCAAATTATCGGTGGACATGCTCATTTATGGTCAAATAATCGGCGGACATGCTCAATTATGGTCAAATAATCAGCGGACAGGCTCAATTGGGCTACAAATTTTGGCAGACACGCTCAATTAGACTAAAAAATTGGCGGACATGATCAATTAAGGTCAAATAATAGGCGGAAAGACTCTATTAGGCTACAAAAATCGGCGGATAGGCTAATTATGCTTAAAACACCAAACATAAATATTTATGCTATAAAAATCGGCAGATATGCTTAAATATGCTAGAAAAATCGACTGACATGCTCAATGAGGCTTTAAAATTGGGCGGACATGCTCAATTAGGGTCAAAATTTCGGCGGACATGCTCAATATGGCTCTAATAATGGGCAGATATACTCAATCATTATAAATATATGGGCGGACATGTTCGATAAGGCTCAAATAATGGGCGGACAAGCATAATTGATCATGCAAAATTAGCGGACAAGCCTACAGTGGGTGTATATAGTGGTATTCATGCATATTACATGCATAATATATTTTTCCTCGGCGGACATGCATATTACATTATACTTGATCATTTTCTTCAGTGGACGTACATATTTAGGCAATTACATAGGAAGACATGGATATATATAATCATTTTACTCAGCGGACATGCATTTTTAAAACCCTAAAATCGTAAAAACCCTAAAACTGAAACATTATAACCCACAAATAAATTAACAGCAAGATTGAAAGAACAGTTAAACCACTAAATAAAATACAATGCAAACAGTGTTAGTATCTTACATTTGGCTCTAACTATGGATCTGTCGACAAAGATGGTGGGTAAATAGGGGAGCCGATAATTTTTTTATGCTCAAATAATTTTTGAAATAAGAGGAATGAAGTTTGAATCCACTATGTCCAACTTTGTTGTTTGTTGGTGGTGTAGTTATTTGGTTGGTGGGGATAGGTGAGAGTTTAATGAGACAAAAATTTACATAAATGAACTGTTTGTGAACAGTGCTTTAATTCCTAAAATTCAGTCCATTAAATGAACTATGTTTGAGTGACAGTGGTAGCTAATTAATGCATGTGTTTAATCACCTAATTAGTGCATGTGTTTAATTTAAATATGCCTATTATGTCCGCTGAAATTTTATTCACCTAATTAGTGCATGTCTTTAATTAAAATGATATTTGGTTGTTCGCCGAGATTTTAATAGTATTCTATATTTAATTAAAATAATAGAATATAACTTGCTAATATATTTTGTGATCACCACCACAGTGGGTGTATGTAGTGATATATATTTTAAAATAATAGAATATAATTTTCTTGTTCGCCGACATTTTTTATTTAAGAGGTGATAACATTTTATAGACTTATTTATTTCTTTTGTACTTAATGTGTCATAAAAGAATCCCAATTTCTGACACATGGATTGTAGGTCAACCCATATAGGGCAACTTGTGGGATTTCCCAAAGAATTAAGACAAGAATATATATTATCAGAAACAACGTAAGACTTAGTTTCTGTGGATAAGATTGGGTCCACTTAGGATTTTTTTTAAGATGAAATCTACACCTTAGAAAAAAAATATACTCCCTCCATCAGTTTTTTCCTTTTTCAAATACAAGTGAATTAAAAAGTATTATTATTTAATATCTAGTGAGTAGTTGTATTAGTGGGGGTATGGGCCTCATATTTTAATTGTATCAGTGAGTGTGCATGAGTCGTATATATGTGTGCAAAAAAGGAAAGCTGACTCTTTGAGTGCGACACCCAAAATAGAAAAACAAATGGACTCTTTGGGTGGGAATCTGTGTTCACTGAAACGGTGGAAAGTTTAAGAAAAGTTGATTTTAACCAACTTTATTAACTTTTTAGGGGTATTGTAGGTAATAAATAAAATATAAAGTACTCCCTCCATCCAATAAAAGTTTGCATGCCCTTTCGGCACGGAGATTAAGAATAGTGATAATTTTTAGGGGTATTATGGTATTTTTGGTAATAAATAAATGATATAGTATGTTAGGTGTGTTAAGTAAGGGTGTTTTTTTGTAAATAAAGTATATGAGAAATGGTGATTGTGTTTGACTTTTTTTTTAGGAATGTGCAAACTTTTGTGGGATATATCAAAATGGAAAGTGTATCATCTGAAATGGGACGGAGGGAGCATGTTATGTGTGTTAGGTGAGAATTGTATTTTTAAAATAAAGATAATTTTTTAGGTTATTAGTTGATGTGATATTTTCTTTTTTGAATGGTAAAAATAAGTATGGAACGAATAAAAACAGAAAGTGTAAAAATAAGTATAGGATGTAAAGTAACTAATAGGAAAGTTTTTTTTTTAGATTGTGCGAACAAGCTTGGTTCATGTCATGAATAATTAGTACTCCGAGGGTGATAAGATAAGGTTTAAAAGGATTTTTTTCTACTGTTCACCTTTTTGCATGTATCCCCAAGTGTAGGGAATCAATTGTAGCGATCGTGTGACCAAGTAAGAATATCGAACCCAAGAGATTAGCGTTAAATAAGATACACACTAATTAATTAGCACCACTATTAATTAATTAAGACAAAGTAACCTTTTCTGATTTTGGATATTATTAAACTAATTATGCAGAAAAATAAATATTAAATAAAATAAATAAAAATAAAAACCACGAACAATCACAAATATTTCAAGAGAGAAGATAAGATAGTTCTAGGAAATTCAGTTTAAATTGGTCAAACTAAATCACTAGACAATCGGTTAGAATTCCTGTAGATTTTATGAAAGCAATCACTTAATTATGTTAAATCTCTTTGGTGAAGTAAACTTAATACATAAATTTGGTTTAAACCCTCAGATACAGAAGAATAATTCATACTCCATTTCTAGGTACTTCATACAAAATTTCATTAAAGGTTAGAGTACTAGACTTCCCTTATAGGTAATTAAGAAATAAACTTCAATTCCCACCTAACAATCTAAGAAACCAAATCCTCTAAAATGGTAATTAATAGATATATTAAGTGTCCAATATTAATTATTCTAATGAATAAAGGTTATACGATTAGATATCCTTTATATTATGATAGACAAATATAATTCTTATATAACACAAGCAATAATAATAAACATACATAAGGTAATGACACATTCATGAATAAGGACAGATCATATAAAACAAAAATAAGTCTTAATTCAAAGCATTAATAATGAAATAAATAAACTGCAGAAATTCATAACCTAGTCTAGGTCATCAATTCAATCCAATTCAACCTTCAAAACCTAGAACTATCCAAAAAGTACTAACCCATGGTGTTACAAGAAACAACCATGTCTATGGAATGAAACTTATGTTGGGCAATTGGATCTTGCGGTTCAACGTGATCATTAGGATAAACAGTTAAACAAAATCAGCGGAAGCATAAAACGTGTTTACCGTACTTCTGGGTTGGTGTAGAGGATGAACTGCAGAGAACTACCTCTGATCTTCTACTGTATGTCCCAAGTGTGATCCTGCTGTTGTGTGGGCAACAGTCTGCAGGATCTCTCAATCTGCTTCTCTTCCCTTCTCTCACCAAAAGAGGCGCAGGAATCATCTTAGGGTTCCAAGAAGTTGAGTTCACTTATATATTGGGCTACAGCAGGGACCAGGAGGAGAAATTGGGCTGGGCCTCAATTGAATTTAATTAACCAAGCTTAGCCCAAAGCTTTTAATTAAATCCAATAATAATAATATAGTCCACTAAAATATTATTACTGCACTACCCGTCCAATCCCAAAATTATGTTCTGGGTTCCTTCTTATTATAAGCCCGATAGTCTTCCCATGTTTAAGATATTCAATGTCCATTAATTAATTAAGTTACTGACAACTCAAATTAATTAATATATCATCCGAGAGTAGTACCACTCAACCTTATTATCATGCCGGAAATTAATCCACTTGCAAGATTTACATGATAAACCTTATGAGCTCCTCAAGGGGACATCATCAACCTATGACGGACATGGATTCCTTCTACAATCAACAGCACACCATAGATACAGCACTACTTCCCAACTCACCGAGTTTGTTGATTTAATACTTATAAATCTCACCCATTGATGAATCAAAAAAATACATACTGCCCTACGTGTCGAGGTTATTGTATAGGGATTAAGAGCACGAACTTCCATAATAACAGAGATCAAGTTCTACTATATAGTCAGTATAAGAAGAACGATCTCAAACGGTCCTACTCAATACACACAAGTGCACTAATGTGATTCTATAGTCAAGACAAGCTAATACCAAACCACACTACAACCATACCGATAGAGAGTCCCCGTCTATCTCAGTTGTGAGCATCTGTTTATACTTTATAAGGAAACCGATAATATGATCTTCTGCGTGTTGTCGCACAACATATTATCTACAGTATAAAGTAAATGGACTATTGCATCATGCATATAAAATAAATTATAAGATGCAATCATTTGATCAATGATTCTCATTACAAATATTGTTATGACATTGTTCATACTAAAGCTAGACTTTTAGTATACAATCCAACAATCTCCCACTTATACTAAAAGACTATGCTGTCATGTCTTCTGCCATACATCTGATTCCTACACCCACTTATGCGACCATTAAAAGCTCTCACCTTAAGGTCCTTGTAAATGGTTTACTAGGTCATCATCCGATGCAATCTAGGCGACAACAACCTTCCCCTCATCATACAATTTCTCGTAACAGGTGGTACTCGCGCTCCATGTGTTTAATTGCCTTATGGACTTGTGATTTCTTCAAGTTTGCAACTGCACCAATATCATCAATGTAAATTGTGATTACATTGGGCAAACTAAGAACTACTTCAAAGTCCATCATGAAGTCTCTAGAGTCATATAGATACTTTGACTGCCTCATAGGCTCCAATTCATCATCTTTCCATGATGGAGTCCGGAGTCTGAAATATATTTCTATATAACACTCCTCCACATTATGACTCTACTTCCTAAGATTAAACACATAACCTTTGAGGTGAATTTACTGCCGTCCAATCTGACTAAAAAATCTGAATCTACGTAATCCACAAGAAGCAGTGAATCTGTCCAGTAAGTCCACATATAATTTCCAGTCCTTCTCAGGCACTTTATATATGTCTTACCACAGTTCATCATTCTTGTTCCGGGTTACGTTGATACCTTCTGTTCATGCATTCAGCAACACAGATATCCAACTTCGTTCATAGCATTCTTTAGATTAAGCTTCCTTATTCGCCGAAGCATAAGGAACCGCTTTCATCTACTTTATCTTCTTCTTGTGTCTCAAAGACACATTCATTTAGATAAATTTACATGCTAAACGAGTATGGACTGTATCATTTTATGAAACTTGAGATAAGCATAATATCCTTTCTTGTGATCCGTATTACCGTGATCAAAAGGATATATTTTGTCTTTCTTAAGTCCTTCATCTCTACCGCTTTATTAACCGTACCCATACGCCCAATAATACTCTTTCATTGTCTCCAATGAGCAAGATACTATCTACGTATAGTACAAAAAATACCACCACGTTTCCGTCACTCTTTACAATACACAAGATACATTCGCTGATTGATTTAAATCCGTGCCACTGGATTACCTAATCAAAACAGATGCTTCACGATCTCAAAGCTTGCTTTAGTCCATCGCTGGACACTTTTAAGCTTACTATCTAAATGCTATTAGTACTTTGCAATGAATCCCTCTGGTTGCTTCACATAGATGTTTTCCTCAAGACTTCCAATCAGGAAAGCTGTCTTGACATCTATTTGCTGTCCCTCATAATTCAATATGAGCAGCAATAAATAAATTCGGATCAACATAAGCATAGCTACCAGCGGACATGTTTCCTCATAATCGAACCATTTCTTTCTGAGTACATTTTTTTCGCAACAAGCTTTGCTTCCAAGGTTTTCACCTTTCCATATGATCCTCTTTTATTTCCTTTGACCCTTGCAATGGCTTTTACACCATTTAGTGGTCATACAAGTTCCCAGACTTAATATAGAACCCGTAGATTCTATTTTAACATGCATTGCAACTTACTAAGATTTCGCATTTTCATCTTGTAGTGTTACGTCGTATCCGTGGGACAATACCATGTTTACTAGGGATCAAGTCTCACGACTCTCCCAAAACATATATTTATGGGTTGTCACACAACCCTCCCACTACGACAAGGCACTACATGTAATTGTGTATCAGACGTGACACGTGTTGCAGTTTACCTTGTGGTATATCCTCTTGTACACTTGGTACTTACACTTTGTGTTTTCCTCTCACTTCCTTTAGAACAATTTACACATGGGTTTGTGATTTATTACATAGTCCTTTTCCAAAAATCTAGTTATTGAGTTAACAATTATCCTTCGATCTTTTGGACTAAATAAATCACCCTCCATTTTTCTAGGATATCCCATATACAGACAAACGTTTCACGAATTACTGTATCTAGGGCATATCCATAAAATGAATTTAATTATTTCAAATAATTCATCATCTATCTAATCATAACCATAAGAGCCTAATACCTTCTACCCACCACACCATTCAGCTGGGGCATACCCGGTGTAGTCAACTTGAGATTTAATCTCAACTTCTGATCAATAGCTCCTAACTATCCCAAGAGGTATTCGCCATCATGATTAAATCGTAATGACTTAATATATTTTCCATGACGCTTCACTGTACCAGCCTTACAATTCTTGAATTAATCAAAGAATTTAGACATGCAGTGCATCATATAAATATATTGGTTTCCAGAATAATCTTCGAATATTCATAACCACCTCTCGCCTGGGTAATATTAGGTTCGCTTGAATCAGAATGAACTAATTCCAACATATATATCTTTGGCTCTACTCCCCACAGCCTTGAAAAGGCAGTTAATCATTTTTACTTCCAAGCAAGACTCGCAAGTCCGATAGTTTCCACTTCAGATAAACCTTACGGTCTATCGGCTATCAACTTTTGAATCCTACTTAAGTAAAATGAATTAGTCTTAGACGCCAAATGTATGTTTAGTTCATCTCCGAAGGTTCCTTTCTCTTACTCATATTAGAAGATGCATTATTTAATTACAATTTATTGCATCTGTGGGATGTACATGATTCAAGAGTATACTTATTATCCACCAACGTACTTTAACGGATTATAGCCTCTTTCCTCATTACTATGACCATGTCATTTAAATGAAATGAAGTATCCATCCGTTAATGCATAGAAACCGAAATTAAATTCTTTCTATGAAACGTACGTAAAGATAATTTCTCATAATCAATCGTTTATTCTTATCATGAGATAAATAAACAACTCCCACTGCAATAGCCACTACCTTTGTAGTTTTACCCATGTTATTAACAATCTTATTCTTACTTAGTGATAAACATTTAGTGATTCCAGTATCTACATACTTCGTGTCAGTAGATGCCATCACTAATCATGTTTAAACCATTAGTAAATAAGATATTAAACTTGTTCACATCATGATGAAAAATGGCTTTCTTTTGCCACATGTTTTGTTAGAAGTTTCCCACCATATACAACCTCTCGTATTTCAGGTAGAACTTGCTCAAAACATCCAGACAAATTGTGAAGAATAAATTGATTTAGGTTTCCCTTTCAATTTCTATTCCAAGCTTTTCCAATTCATTCATCAATTCAACCATGATCTTCTGCCTTTTAATTTACTCAAGTATCCGAAGAGTTACATGAGATCATCATATTTCTATGAACCTCTCATCTCTTCACTAGAGACTTTAATAGGCATCATGAGACGTCCTTTGTGAGAATACACATGTATTTTCTTAAGCAGTAATTTTCAAAACCAAGATTCTTTTCTAATCATTTAATTTGGACAAGTAAGTATATTGTCTTTTAGTTAACAATTAGTGAAATAAAACCATTCGAAATTCAGAGAATCACAAATAAATATTCCGATCAAATCTTCGAATTTTATCCTTTTATATTGATTCCCTCAAAACAATATAAAATTAAAATTCACCGACATCTCAAGCACCGTGAGTCTGCAAGCCACGTTAGGGTGGACGTTTACAAACCCGAACATTTACAAGAGAAGGTTTTACCCATTAATTTCATTTGTCAACCTAACTTTATGATAAAATAATTAATAGTCGGTTCCTCTTTAGCCATGCAAATAATAGCAGTGACTCCGTTGGGGAGGATACTAATTATTTACACCTAAGTGTACACCATTATTTGATCCCAAGTCCACTGCGCGAGCTTGTGTGCCTTACAGTTGGAGAAGTACACACGCGCTCGGATAGCTTCCTACAATCATCAATTATTAGTTTGTACTAGTGAACCGCACACAAACTCATCCGTTAGGGAGGAAGGCCAATGCCAACACGCAAGTTTGTGTGCCACATTACAAACAATAATTATTTAATGAAGTCTGTACCAGTGATCCATGAATAAACTCATCCGTTAGGGAGGAAGGCCTATTGCCAACACGCAAGTTTACTCACATCACTTACAAACCAATAATGGAGGCCGCGGGAATTAATTATCAATCCCCTCTCCCACTTAGTTATTTAATTACCGAGGGTTTTTAACATGCATATAATATTCTTGAATAAAATATACAATCTAGACATGCTTCTATTAACAGCAATTTAAATAAATAAATCACATAGAACATGCCTTTCACATATACAACAATAATTGACAATTAAATCAATTAATCAGTTATATAATATTAATTAATTGTATAAATAGTAGATCAATTAATTTGGGCCTAAAGAGCAACAAATAAGCACAAAATGAGCAGCAGATTAATTAATTAATCATACTCATTATCTATGGCCCATAATCTTAGCCCAAAACTAAATTAATTCCACTAAGCCCACTAGCACAAAATTAGTCCATTAATAAAATTAATTTATCATGCTTGGCCCATTACTCACAATTAATTAAAATCCAGCAATTAATATATCCTTGCAGCCCATTACCATTTTAATTAAAATTGGGCCCAAAAGCCCAAAACCAAATTAAAATTAATTGAGCAGCCCACAAGCAAGAAATAGGCCCAGCAGTCCACAAGCTTTTATTAAAATTTGGGCCTATAACCACAGCCCAAATCAAAAAAATAAAAGCCCAGTGGGTAGCCCATTACCCTTGCCCTAACAAAGCAGCCGCCTGCTCCTTCACCAGCCTCAAAGTGATGGAGTCGCGCCGTCGTCCGCCGGAGTCGCGCCGCTTTCGTGGGCAGCCGCTCCCGATGCTGGTTCTCCCAGCCGCCGACAGTCAATCAAGCAAGCCCCGTCCCGCCAGCCACAACATGGGAGACCCGACTGGAAAAGGTGCAGGCTCGACCGAAGAAGCATGGAGACCCCTCGAAATCCCATCTGAAGCGCTCGGAACAGGATGAACAGATTTGACGCCGCTTAACCGCCGCACTCAGCCCAGTAATTGCAACACAAGTCGACACGGGTGCCGCCAGATGTCGACAATTAGACTTCGCCAACACTCACCCTGACCATCAGGGAACTCGCTCGGAACAGACTGCTGATGCGACCAGAAAAGTAGCCTGCTATCTCATCCTTCAGCCGCATCCTCATCGAGCCTCGCCTTCATTTGGGCTTTCCTACTGTGTATCTGCCATCAGCGTGCAACACGCAAGCCCGGCTAATGCGCCGCTTGAAACCTTGTTGCTGTCCAGAATCCGG
This sequence comes from Pogostemon cablin, assembly GCA_023678885.1. Classification (NCBI taxonomy): domain Eukaryota; kingdom Viridiplantae; phylum Streptophyta; class Magnoliopsida; order Lamiales; family Lamiaceae; genus Pogostemon; species Pogostemon cablin. The sequence goes on along the minus strand of CM042965.1, from coordinate 32,299,658 downwards.
ACCCGCCCACCGTCGTTCATGGCGCAGTCGAGAGTGACCCATGACATATACCAGCCTGCTATCTTTCTGTTGACTTTTTTCTTGCTCATTGCCGTAAGCAACCAAGCAGCCACCATCGAACAAAACTAATGTTGTACGTTTTCTCATGGCCGTGTGAGTGTGATAGCAAGTTCAGGCATCAAGGCAGTGTGTGTATACAGAGTATAATGTATACAGAGGTTGCAGCATGAATACAGAGGATTTTCATAAATAATACAAAATTATTCAAATCCTAAAACATGCTATTTATCATGCGATTAAAACCAGATTATTTCACATAATCACATAATCATATAGACTAATGAATCACGTTTCACCACGAAACCAACGCTCTGATACCAATTGTTGGGCAATTGGATCTTGCGGTTCAACGTGATCATTAGGATAAACAGTTAAACAAAATCAGCAGAAGCATAAAACGTGTTTACCGTACTTCTGGGTTGGTGTAGAGGATGAACTGCAGAGAACTACCTCTGATCTTCTACTGTATGTCCCAAGTGTGATCCTGCTGTTGTGTGGGCAACAGTCTGCAGGATCTCTCAATCTGCTTCTCTTCCCTTCTCTCACCAAAAGAGGCGCAGGAATCATCTTAGGGTTCCAAGAAGCTGAGTTCACTTATATATTGGGCTACAGCAGGGACCAGGAGGAGAAATTGGGCTGGGCCTCAATTGAATTTAATTAACCAAGCTTAGCCCAAAGCTTTTAATTAAATCCAATAATAATAATATAGTCCACTAAAATATTATTACTGCACTACCCGTCCAATCCCAAAATTATGTTCTGGGCTCCTTCTTATTATAAGCCCGATAGTCTCCCCATGTTTAAGATATTCAATGTCCATTAATTAATTAAGTTACTGACAACTCAAATTAATTAATATCTCATCCGAGAGTAGTACCACTCAACCTTATTATCATGCCGGAAATTAATCCACTTGCAAGATTTACATGATAAACCTTATGAGCTCCTCAAGGGGACATCATCAACCTATGACGGACATGGATTCCTTCTACAATCAACAGCACACCATAGATACAGCACTACTTTCCAACTCACCGAGTTTGTTGATTTAATACTTATAAATCTCACCCATTGATGAATCAAAGAAATACATATTGCCCTACGTGTCGAGGTTATTGTATAGGGATTAAGAGCTCGAACTTCCATAATAACAGAGATCAAGTTCTACTATATAGTCAGTATAAGAAGAACGATCTCAAACGGTCATACTCAATACACACAAGTGCACTAATGTGATTCTATAGCCAAGACAAGCTAATACCAAACCACACTACAACCATACCGATAGAGAGTCCCCGTCTATCTCAGTTGTGAGCATCTGTTTATACTTTATAAGGAAACCGATAATATGATCTTCTGCGTGTTGTCGCACAACATATTATCTACAGTATAAAGTAAATGGACTATTGCATCATGCATATAAAATAAATTATAAGATGCAATCATTTGATCAATGATTCTCATTACAAATATTGTTATGACATTGTTCATACTAAAGCTAGACTTTTAGTATACAATCCAACAACTTACCCATGAATCTATAAATTAACAATAAGAAATTAAAGAAGGAAGAAAAACCCTTATTTGGAATAATTCTCCGTCTTCTCTTTTCGTCTTAATGATCCTCCTCCGTTCTCCTTCTCAAGCAGCAAACACCGTGATTGAGTGTGAGGGTGATAGGTGAAAGGCAGGTGAAGGGTAGAGATGGATGGCGGAAGGTTATGGGTAAATATTTGTAAGATTGTATAGCCCAAAGGGTGTGGTAGAGAGTTAGGGTGGTTCTTTTAGAACTCCCCAAGAGCTCCTTTTATAGTTGAGGGCTGCTAAAATTCGGACTCCACCTCAAAATAGGGCTTTACACGTCAAAAATCACAAATGAGCCAAAAAATACGATTTGGGCTTACTGGGCAGTGGTACGGGTCGTGCCAACCATGGCACGAGTCGTGCCGGTCATGGCATGGTCGTGCCGCTCACTCGTGCCGCACGTCCGTGATCGGCGTGAAATTCACCTAGATTTTTGGGCTTAATTGCATGAATTTATTTGGATTAATTCAATAAGTAAGCATGATTTTAATGAAAATACTATTAATTATTTGATTACTTGGAGAGAGGTATTTTTGTGTATTTTTGCAGAAAAATGGGCGTTTTGAACTTGAAAGAGCGATGGAAGAAACGGAAATTAAATCGAAATGAAGACGAAAAAAATGGTGCCAGTTCAAAAGACAACAGATTTTAAAGGGTGATACGACAACAGTTTTTCTGGGTGTTGAGAAAAGAAAGAATAGATAACAGCTGAAAGCGTTGTTTATTATGGATTAGAAGTGTTGTCGTAGGTACGAAACAGAGCAAATATGGGAAGCCTAAGAGAAACTCGATCGAGTTTTTCACTCCTCGGTAGAGTTTTTGGGCCAGAAGGGCGCGGATCCTAGCCTAAGAGAAACTCGATCAAGTTTTTGGGCCAGAAAGGTGCGGATCCTCTACTTCGCGCTCACATAGCCTCTCGGGTTTTTGGGCCAGAAGGGCGAAGATCCTCTACTTCGCGCTCACATAGCCTCATATTTAATTAAAAATAATTCTGCGGAGGGCTGGAATCGAACCCGCGACCTCACACATGCATGAGCGCGCCTCCAGCCACTGGGCTACAATCGATTTATGAAACCAAACCGTACGGATATCTTATTTATCTCAATCTCCTAGAACCGATTTTTGAGCCAAAAAGCCCATTTCTGCACTTAAGCTCATTTATCCACTTTAGCCCAATTATCCCATTTTTGCCCTAATCCTCCACACATATATACTCCCTCATTTTCATCTTTGGAGCCTCCAACTCCCAAAATTCCATTTTCCTCATTTTTGGAGGCCACACCCCCATTTCACTCAAACACCCATTTTTCATCCATTAAATTAGAGAGAGCTTTTTAACAAAAGATCTCCATAGTTGAGATCCCTCTCCCTTTCGGGGTAAGGGATCCGTAGTTTTAAATATTTTTCTATATTAAGAATTTATTGATTTCAATAGAAGGTGGAGATACCAAGGAGTGGATGATCTTCATTAATGTAGAACTTCATTAGGTGAAATCTAATCCTACTTATTATCTTTCTATTTTCTATGTTTTGGTGGTTGATTGAAGACATGATTATTGATTAAATTGTGAAAATGTCTTGATTGAATTTTCGGCTTTGATTAGGTTTCATTTATGAAATTCGCATGCTTGTAGTAATATGGAATTTATGTCTTTGTTATTAGTGTATAGTGATTAGGTTGTGTATTGTGTATCGACATGTCTTGTCGTTGCTTTACCCTTAGTTGCTATGCATGATTATCATATGTGAGTTCTCTCCATTTATTGCATGAGGATTAATATAGGGGGAGTTTGACCAAAATATTCCTATGTTTAAAACTACATAAATGGACACTAGAGAGGTTAGACGAGAGGTCAATTAATCTAGTGAGGGGAATCAAACCTTAGTGAATTCATAGTACCTAGAAATGGAATATTACCTATGATTTAGTACATTTTAGGGAACTCGTACGTGTAGTTAGTACCTATTGGGAGGTGTTCACTTTAGTTTCGATCTTATGTACTATTTTGGGGTCTTTGTAAGGACCTACATTCTCTTCATCTCGAGAGAGAGTTTAGGTGGAATTTTTTATTGCCCTTGCCGTGATTTGCTTAAAAATGGAAAACAATTAAAGATGTTGGATGATTGATTATATGAGTGCGTCATGGAAACTACCTTGACATAGAAAATCCAAAAATATTGTAATTAGATTTATTTTTCCATGCATTTTATTTTCTTTTATGTTTAAACCTCCTCTTCGATCGTCTCTAACTAATCACGATACTATACCTAAAGGTCATGAATCCTAAATTCCCTTGGTTTTGATATTTTGTTGCTTGGTTGCCCAAACTATTAACGATCAATCAGTCCGCACGGGTTGTGCCACCTGTCGGCACCCTATGCATCCTCACGATTTTACTCATAACTACTTCACCCGAACTCCGATTGAGGTGTTTCTTGTGCCAAAATGACCTTCTCTTTTGTAGTTTTCCAATCATATATCACATGACTAGTTTGAACTTTCACACAAATACAGAAAAATTATGCAAATTGGACATGCATTTTCAGCATTCTTTCACGATTTCACTCATTCCAACTTTGCACTTTTAATCCGTTTCCACCTAAAAACACGAAATAACACCTCAAATGCACCAATATCTTAAATATATGAAATTAATTTAGTGCTAAAATAAGAACATTAATTCCTCAAAACGGTGCTAAATTGGACCCTAAAACATGCAGATTTTCACACTAAAATGTGTGAAAAATGTGTGACAAATTTGAAATTAAAGTAATTTTTTGAGGTTGTTGAATAAAATGCTTTTTCTATTGTGGGACAACCAAATGAGAAAAGTGTGAAGGATTTTGTGAGACGGAGAGTGCACGAAACACATAAATTAATTATATTGACACATTAATAGTGAGAAGTTGTGGTATCACATACAATTCAAAATAAATTAGCAGTATTTTAAATTTATTTTAAAATTAAAACCATAAAATAATTCTCAAACAAACAAAGATTCAAAGTGCAACGGCAGCCGGTATTGAGGAGGCGAGCATTTTGAAATGGTGGTTGGTGATGGGTAAAAAAGAGTGGCCAAAGAGAGAAGAGAGCAAAGGCGTCACCAGGTCTCTCTCCTCCGTTCAATTCCATATCCAGATCACCTTAGGTCAAACAACACTTCACCATTAATCTCTACTCTTATTGCCTTTTTTTTTTTTTTTTTTAAGGATTGATTGAGGCTCGCTTTGTTTTTTCTTTGCATCCGGGAAGGAGTGCGGAAATTAATTGTGTACTGGTTCTTGATAGATGTGTGCTGATTTCTAATAATTTATGAACAAGAAAATTGTTGATGCATTAGAATTTTAATGGAATTCAATTTTTGGGCACTTACGAGGAAGTCCTGTGGGAAGAATTAGATTTCCAGAATTTGTATTAAGGCTCTGTTTTATGCTTTTGTGGAAGTGATTATTGATTATTGTTATGGGGAAGTGTTTGGTTATTAAAGTGGGCAGTGTTTGGAAAATTGCTGCAAGTTAAAAGTTTTTGGTGGAAAATAACTTCAAAATTATTTATTTCATTTCATGAGAAAATTGTTTCCAAAATGCTACAAAGTACAAACCCCAGAAGCACCTCTCACCCATATTTCAACATACATATAGATCCTAGTGAAGTTAAAATTGTGTAGAACAAGATACAATCCTTGCACAGTTTCACAATGTAATTCTGTATGTATAACTAGATTATAATCCTTCTCCATGCCTTACTCAATCATCAATATTTCTTCGGATGGTGGACAATCGACACAATTGCAGTAGTGACTGGTGCAAATAGGGGAATTGGATTTGAGATTGTGAACCAACTAGCATTACATGGATTGACTGTTATTCTCACTTGTAGAGAGACTGCTGTCGGAGAGGACGCAGCAAAGGAATTACGAGAAGGAGGCCTCAGTGTGGTGGTCCATGAACTAGATATTCTGGATCCTTCATCAATTGATGCATTTGCTCGATGGATAAAGGAGACTTATGGTGGAATAGATATATTGGTATGGTGGCTTATCCCATATACTTTTGCTAGTAATTACTTTACTGTATCAAATAATTTTTTTTTTGTGATAATGCTCATTATAGTGATTGTCTGTTTCTAGAAACCACTTAAAGGGGATACTGGGATATGGTTGTGCATGAACTACTTACTTAAGTTAGTGAATGTGATGAAAACTGATATCCCAAATTTCTGGCAATAGTCAAATGTATATTGTATAGAAAGTTTCATTTGTTATTCCATATTCTCACTTCTCAGCTGTTTAGCACAACTGTGACTTTGTTATCTGTTCTCAGCATCAGATATTTTTATCTTTTTCTTTTTGTGAGGGTAGACGCTCTTTATTGACACATGCAAATTTCTAGGTGAACAATGCAGGAGTAAATTTTAATACTGGATCCGACAATTCTGTGGAGTATGCTGAAAAAGTTATTGCTACCACCTACTTTGGGACCAAAAACGTGATCAAAGCCATGGTCCCTCTAATGAGGCCTTCGGATTCTGGTGCTCGCATTGTTAATGTGAGTTCAAGACTGGGAAGATTGAATGGGAGGCGGAATGTAAGAGGTTTACCTTATCATTACCATTTTCCTTTGTCATGATTTCTTCATTATTCTGTGTGGAAAATAACTGAAACATACATATATTGTTTTTAAATAACTGAAACGTACATGTTACTACACTTAAGTGCAATTAGTTTAATAAAGATTAAATCTTTGTACAGATAATTCAACGATGACAGAATATGATCAGTAAAATAATTATCACTGAAAGGATCTTTGTATGATGATTTAGAGATCTCTTAGGCTTTCTATACTTCTATTGGAAATTTAAGGAATAATGAAATAGGTCAGACAACTTTTTAGGCTGACATTACCTCTTTTTGATCAATGTATTATTATCTATATACTTCCTAAGATACCATGTGGACAAATGCCATCATTTGGAGATGTCTGTTTTGTACAATGAGACGTCATGTTGGGTATGTAAGATGACAATACAAATTACCTTATTCTTATTGTTTTGGTCATGTTGGGTATGTAAGATGACAATACAAGTTACCTTATTCTTATTGTTTTGAACATTGTCTTTACTGGGATGTGTTGGACACATAGCAACTCTCTGAGCCATCTGAATTTTAATTAAAGATCACGCTGTTGCAATTTGAGAAAAACTTGGTTTTTGGTTCTAATTAGGAGAAGCATTTACGAGTTGGTTATCTCAGCAAGATCCTTAATCTATTTCTGGTCCCTTTGTCTAGAGAATTTATACAGTTTAGAAACTTGTTAAACATTTCCAATTTTTGCTTGTTGGTATTGAGAGTTGGTTCATTAAGTATAATATTAGGGTGACAATGATACAATGCCCCCATCCGCTTATTTTCTCTTAATTTGTTTTCTATCTTTGAGACATATATACACAATTGTGTATGTATTCAGAAGCCATTCATTATCAATGTTGGTTGATGCCTTTCCACTAGTTATACAGTTAAATTTTTTTCTATTCTTTGGAAATCTAGTGTTTTAAGATCTCACCAACTTATGGCAATTTACCATAGTCCAAACCAAGATCTCGTCATTGTCAATTGACATTGATATTGCTTGTAAAATATTTCTCCCAACACCAGAAGCGACCGAAGATTGTTTGCTTTGTGCAGAGAATTGGAGATATCGACTTGAGAACAAAGCTGCAAGATGACGAATCTCTATCCGAGGAACTGATTGACCAGGCAATGAATAGATTCTTAGAACAAGTAAAAGATGGCAGCTGGAAAGATGGAGGATGGCCTCAAGTTTATACAGACTATTCTTTGTCGAAATTAGGAGTAAACGCTTACACAAGACTGATGTCTCGGACATTCCTCGACCAGCCAGAAGGTGGCCCGAAGATACTTATCAACTGCTGCTGCCCCGGGTGGGTGAAAACAGCAATGACTGGTTGGGCTGGCCACACTAGTCCTGCAGAAGGGGCTGATACAGCTGTTTGGCTTGCACTCCTTCCTGACAATTTGACTAGTGGAAAATTCTTTGCTGAGAGGCGGGAAATAAATTTCTGAAGTAGAGGATGGGAGATCGCAACCTGCTGAATGAACAGAAAATACTTCTTTGTCATGCCTTAAAATTCTTTGTCATGCCTTAAAACTTTTTTTTTCTTTTTCGATGGTATTATTAATTTTAAATTTAAGAGTATAATAATTTTTATGTTAACAATAAAAAGAGCAGTTCCACATTGAAGATAATCCCTCACATGGATATATTTGAAAGATATGATAAAAAAAGACGTGGCTATTCATATTTCATTTTTACTTAATGTACCCATCATTTTTAAAATTAAAATAACTTAAAATCATAAAATCATTATTATTAAATTATTTTAAATGATTTTATTATTTTAGATTTTAAATCGATAAATTTATATTTTTTGAATATTGAATTAGTTAGGCAAAAACTTGTGTGAGATTTATTTCATGATGAATTTATAAGGAGTAAATGAAAAGTAATAATATTTTACAGTGAAAATGATAATTAAGTTAAAAAATGTAATTTGGTCTCACATCAAAATCAAACGGTGGCAATCAAGATTTATTTGCCCATAGATTATTTTTTTAAAAAAAACTTATTTTATAGTTAACTTATTTTACTGAGTGTAATAATTAAAAAGATGTTTTTTTAATATTAGTATTATATTCGTTAAACAAAAAATATGAACTTGAATCGGAGGTGGGAGTATTATTTAACTTAACTAATAAGGTTTCGTGAAAGTTGAAACTGAGAAATAACGAATTGTGCGAAGGGTTTTAGGAGTATTGGATTGGTTATAATGAAGGCAAAAGCTCCTGTGCACCCGGGGACACGGAAAGATGCTACGTGTCCCCATGTGAATACAACCCTCCCCTCCAATCCTATTTAAACATATGTATTGCTAGGGGTTTAAATTGTAAAGGGGCATGAAAATTGTAAAGGCGCACGAAATGTGTTCCGTGCGCCCGGGTGCACAAGAACCTCACTCTATAATGAATACACGCAAACGACTCCATTGATAATCACTTTACTCACCACAACTCTACTCACAAAAATGGCAAGTTTGAGAAGAGCCCTACTATCATCCCTCCCTCGTATTATCACCTCTAATCAATCCGTTGTCGGCGATTTTCACAGGTTAATTTTGACCTCCGTTCATCATGTGTGTTGCTTAAATTTCTTCGCTGTCGCTTATCATTGTGTTTGTGATCAGACCTGCTTTGCCCTCCTTCTCGCGTTTCTATTCTACCAATCAAACCTATCTGTCCACAGATATCGATTTTTCCAATGAAGAAAGCAAGAGGCGCTTGTACAACAGGTGAATTTCAATAATTTCAATTTTCTTTCGGTTTCCAATCTTGATTGTTTTGGTTTGGGAAATTCTAGGCTTCTGTACAGGAGTAAACAGAGGGGTTTTCTCGAACTGGATTTGATCCTGGGAAAATGGGTGGAGGATCACATTCACTCCATGGATGAAAGTGGAATCAGATCCCTAGTTCATGTTCTTGATCTGGTAAATTTTACTTTATTGTATCTTGCTTTTCTTTTCAAACTTCCAGATTACTGTCCGCAAAATTTCTGAAAACTTGTGTTTGTATCACATTCTTTGGTTTTAATTGCTGCTCTTTCCAAACTTTTAGACTACTGTGTATAACTGCAACAAAATCTCTGAAAACTTGTGAAGAATTCAATTACGAACGAAAAATTCGTTGCTGATTTGGTTACAGTGTCAAATCATTGTGGAACTTTCTTTGGTAGTAGTTAAAAAAGATAACAAATTTAAATGTATTCAGTTTTCTTACACTGACAGAAGCTAAGTTCAGGGTTACTGTGAGTTAGGGGTGATTTAGGAATCATAGTTGATTCTTAGAATGAATAAAGGATTTTGAACCCTTTGTTGCTTTGAGTTTCAAGGTGCGTAGTTTACACAGATTTCATCTCTGTATCATTCTGACAATTCTAATGGTTTATCTAAACCACAAGCACCTTTAGGTTTGCTGAAAATGTAGGTTCCACATGCCTCACTAGGCACATCATATCTCTGTTATCCTGTCTACTTTTCTGATATTTGTATGAGTACAAGATTAAGGCTGGAGACATGGAATAAACATAGGAGTAGAGAATACTAGATGAGTTGAATCAATATCTTGCTTAAACATATTCTTTTTGTATGTAACTTTGTTTTCTCGTTAATTTCTTGATTCACACGATTGATATATGGAGTTAGTTACCAGTACCTGCATTGTATAAAGCATTTCCTTATAAAACAAGCTTGTCAGCAATGTTAGCAGTTTGTATTAGTTTTAATGATTAATGAGTTATCCCACGTTTTCTTTTTGGCCTTTTCCCTTTAAATTAATGTGAGCTGTTCGGATTAATTTTCATCATTTATAGCTAGTATCTGAGGTTAAGTAAAAAACTTAACAAAAAAAAAATTATCCTAGAATTGGCTGTGTTTTTTGCATCTCAGGAAACTTAATATTTGTATATTGCCCTGCAAGGACCCCTTTCAATAAGTTGGTTGTATGCTTCTCCATCTGATCCTCATCTTACCTCTCAACTTCAGGAAAATCCAGACCTATGGAAATGGCTATCTTGTCAGGAGCAACCACCCGAGGCAGTCAACCAGGATCCAGTAAGATGAGAAAATCAATAATTAGTTTCCTGTTTTACTATCTGCTTCTAATCCATGATTACTGTCTTGAAAAATTCCCTAAGGTTTTCAAGGCTCTTCGCGAGAAGGTTGTTAACAACCTCGACAATTATGCTGCGCCTGAAACTAGAGCAGTACTTGGACAGCCATGGGTGAGGGGTTGGGATGACTTTAAGAAAGGTAAAGATGCTCCTATTACTGGGAACCAGTAGCTGTTTTATCAGTTTGAAGGTTGAATGATGTGTTATTCCATTAAACCATAAACAAACTAGCTAGTGATGAGTGCCCTATACATCGGATCTTTGCTAGAGTTAATATCAGTAATCATATATATTATTAAATTAAATAAATGAGTATGCTGATGTGTCTGTCTTATTAAGTACAGAATATATGAATCATTGCTATCAATATTTAATTGTGTATGTGAGAGATATATATTCATTTATATATAGAGTCGATGCCTTCGTTCAAAACAATTCGTATCTGTCTCCATTATGAATAGACTCCAAATATTCAGAGTGGCGTTTTTCATGAACATGCATCTGCATTCTCTAGATGGCTTATATACTGGTAATATAAACTATAATGTGAATATTACAAGCTTCATGTATTAGGAGTATTTATGAGTATATCTAAATATAAGAAATTCTTATTAAAAACCAAAAGGACGAAAAAGGGTGACCCGGACCAGACACATACAAAAATTCATTAATAAAACCGCAGGCGGCGAAATAGTTAAATACACGGTTGAAGGAGACCTAGACAAGATTAAAACTAAAAATGAGAGCCACCCGCGACAAAAAAAAAAGTCAAATACATGGCTGAAAATGAAAGGGCAAATACATACCCAAAAAGATGAATTGGCCAAACCATAGAAACTATATAAAAAAAGTCAAATACACGGCTGAAAATAAAAGGGCAAATACATACACCAAAAAAGACAGATTGGCCAAAATAGCCGAAGAAATACCTGAACGGTGTCAGTAAAAACCTCTATCGGATTGGCCAAAGTAGCCGAAGAAATCCCTGAACAGTCTCGGTAAATACCTCTATATGAAAAAATCCAATGGGAAGAAATTGTGACAGTGGCATGATGTCGAATTTTTTACAAAAGGTATATGATTAGAAAATTCTTAGTGCGAAAATTGGAGCCGGATACAAAGGAGGGAATTACTGGATATGGCCTTACTACACCACATTTATTTGCAAAGGAGGGAATTATAAGCCATCTTAGTAAATTAATGAAGATAAAGATGAAGTACGAAAGTGAGTCCAACGAGAAATTGTTAAAACAACACTTATTCCACAAGAAATAGAATATCCTAAACAACATTTATTACGGAAAGTAAAGAACTCCAACAAAAAACCAAAGAATTCATCCATATATTATGTACTGATTACATCAAATAGAATAAAAATGGAATAACTTACAAAAAATCAAGTGGCATGATAGTTTGATGATGAAACACTGATCTTAACAGTTTCAAGATCAATCAGATATCTATGTATATCTATGGAAAGGGATTTTAAACCTGCAAGCTAGAATATACAGAACAAAGTTGATCATCTTGTTTACCAGGGTTTAAGATCACCCACAGGCCCCTCGTTCCAGTCCAATATCTTCTCACCGGGTCTCAAGAACACGCTCGAATCATGGGGTAACTTACGAGCGAGTCCATTCAGAATCTGATGGAAAGCATCCCTTGGCTGAGCAGGTTGTGGGAACAACATTGCCTGTTTCATTGAAGGATTAGCGAGTAATCTCTGTTTTCGTAGAATTTCATCAACTGGGATGGAGGTGAGGATGGTATCCAGCTTAGGAACATCCTCTTCTGCAACGAAGACACCAATTTCTTCCCATGGGATAGCATCAGCAAACGGTAAGATGATGTCATCGGCTATGATAACAGGAATACAACCAAATATCACAGCTTCCACCAGTCTGGGGCTCCATGGAGCCCATCCTAGAGGACACAAGCAGAACACGGCTCTCTGCATGTCTTCGTAGTAGGTTGTTGGGTGCTCAGTTGAGATATCGAATAGAGGGTTGTCTTTGAAGTTCTCCCAAACTGCTGCTCGGGCGCCTCTGTAAGGTTTCAAAATACATGTTAGAGTGGGTCACCACAATAAAAGTTACAATGATCAACTAATCTTTCAAGCAATTTGATTATGCAAATTAGAAGGAAATGATTCATCAAGGAATGGTGGATGACAAGTTTAGGTTATTGATAAAACAACACGAGGGTCGATCAGGCATACCTCGCGTAGTAACCACCTTCAGGGTCATTTCCAACATCGTAAAACAAACCCCTGAAGTAAACAAAAATGGATCGTGGTGTACTGGGAGGAATTAAATGGGCTTGCATTTTTTGTGGAGGAGCATACGGAGGGATTGTAATCGAGCCGTCCTTTAAACAGACGTGGTTTCTCTGACCAAAGGTTTGAACCAAGGTAGCTCGTTTTAGCAGTGGAAGAATCCCTCTCTCAATAGCTTTCTCTTTCTGCAACAACCATGATGCATTCACTTCAGTATTACAAGCATACAATAGCTAAGAGACCTTCAGAAACCCATTTGAAAGGACAAAATGCCGATTACTTGGTAGTGAAAGCAAGGACCGAAATCATGAGGCACGATAAAGAAGTGATCGGCCCCTTCAGTTCGATTCCAGTAAGGCCAGTTGGAAGAAATCAACTGTATCGCACTCCTCATCATACGCGGTGACTTGAACGGTAAAGGGAGGCCATTCGGCGTTAGGTCACAAGTCGTATACACGGGCGTGTAAAACCAATCTGCTTCTTCAGGATTAAGAGTGCGAACAGGGCTCGACAAGAGAAATCGGTGCATGTAGATCTCTGCTGCAAACATATGGTTGAGGCATCTCTGATCCCTCTGCAAGATCTTCTTGTTGTATTTACTAGGAAGCTCATAAACAAAAACTTTTAACCTCCCAACAGGATCATCCTCCAGGACATCACCAGCACTACCTTAAATTCCAAAGTGCAACTAACATGAGTACACAACAACTCATAAGTTTAAGACTGTAGGTAACACAGAACAATGGCATGACAGATGATGCAATTTAGCCAAAAGGAGCAGTTTATTACTCAAAAGGGTCTTGGCAAAGTAAAAATTAATCAAATCTTGGCAACTACCTACAATCTTCATCACAAAAACCATGGTTTGATGTTAATTACAAGAGTATATACTACAGCTAAAAGCAAACAAGTGTATACCTATCTAAATTAAACCAGCGGCGAACTCGCAAAAGAATAAGCTAGAATTTACAGTAAATCATACAAACTGGAAAAACATTTTATCTGATCTAGTTTCTAGCAACAAACAACCCAATTTTGTTACAGATAATCTCTAATTCAAACACAGGAGTTCAATCCAAAAAGAATCCAACTCAATTATACAAATTGAACAGCACAACAAGTTCATACTCAAGTCAACCATCAATTTTCTGGCCAAGGTGAAACACATTATAAGAAAATTATAGCCAACATACATATGAATGTGGGCTGAGAGAGAGAGAGATTTTTACCAGAGATTCTCTCAGTTTTTTGAGTTCTATGGAACCTGAAAGCTTCAATCCTCAAAGAGAACACAAGGAAGAACAGCATAGTAAGAACCCAACTCAGATTCCTCATTTTTAACGCACTCCAAAACACTAAATCAAATCAATCGAGTAGGAAACCCTAATCAAGGAAAACACAAAATCACATCTAAATGTAAATCCAAATGCCAAGTGGCAGGAGAGAGAAACTTCGATGGATGGGAAGTGAATAGAGAGATTAGCAGCTGCAATTTTCTGGGATTTGACAATTATCGGGAGGAAATGAATCCAGATTAGTGTTTGAGAAAGAAGAAAAGAAAAATTAAAAAGAAAAGTTAGTAGGAATGTCAGAAATGAATTGCTTGAAGGAAGGAGAAGAAGGGTATTCGAAGAGGAAGGTTTGTTTGGGTGTCAACTAGCTGTTGCATAACTATAGAAAATTCGACTCATTAATATCAAAACAATGAGTTAATAACAAAAGCTCGTTTTAAGACATGAATGATGTCCCATGGATTGATTTCGAATCCGCCACAGAAGAATGAAGAGTGATAGGCCTCCTTTACCTCATGCGGTCATGCCTTTAGTACTCCATCTCATAGTATTATGAGATGTGCATCACACGGGAAAATACATAAATTCTAAATTAAATTAATAATTTTTTAATTTAAATAAATAAATAATTAAAAAATATAAATACATAAATGTTGTTTAATAATAATAATAATTTTGACCACATATGATAATATAATAAAATTAAGTAATAAAATTTGTAATAATTAAATTATTTTCATAAAATAAATTATTTAGGGAACTTATCACATGATAAATTAAATTTTATTCTTTCAATTGATATATTATTACTCTTTCTAGAATTATTATTTTAATAACAAATTATTATTTATCGTCAAATTATTATGGAAAAAAATTTGTGAGATAAATTAAAAGTGATAACATTATAATAAAAAATAATACTCTAAATAATGAAAAAGTGATAGCGGTGATACTGATTATTTCATGAACAAATATTGGAATAAATAATATTTATAGAATTCATAAATATAGAAATAATTAATTTATAAATTTAAATCTCTTTCTTCACATATTTCTTTAGCAAACTAATATAAAATTAATCTTATTTACTTTCATAAATTTAAACACATAATCGAAGTAATATTTACGTAAAGTAAATTAATGATATTTAAGAAATTGAGTAATCAGTGATATAAATTGTATTTATTAATCATATTAAAATATTAAACACAATAAATAAACTTAGCACCAATCATGATAAATTAACATTAAAAATAGGCTAAATATAGTGTGCACCCACGTACAAATATAAGCAAAAACATATACAATTATGAGTAAAAATGTATACAATTTAATTGTTAATTTTTTTAATAAAAAATTGAATGTAAAAAAATTTACAATTATTAAAATACATGTATACACTATTGAATAAAAAGTTATACACATATGAATGCTTATTTTTTTAATGAAAAACTTAGTGTGAAAAAAATATACAAATATTACAAAACACGTATACAAAAGAGAATAACATGTATACAAAATAGAATAAAAAGTTATACAAATATGGGTGCAAGGGTACACCCGGGTGCACCTAATATACACTCTTAAAAATATGATAATTTGAAAGAAAGTCCTTCAAATATTCAAAACTCTCAAAACTATCTTAAAAATAATAATTAAAAAAAAAGATGAAAAGCATGAAAAATTGACACTTAAGACATTTTTTATGGAGAAGATGACACGTGGAGGAAAAAACTTCTAATTAGTATATTTAAGATTGCACCATTAACGCAATAAATAATTAATACACATAGATATTTTCATAATATTTATACACAAAAATCATTAAGGATTAACTTATTAAAAATTAAAATAAATAATAATTAACGGATGTTTAAGATAAAACTCCAATATTTATGATATTCGCATCATTAAAGCAATAAATAATTAATACACATAAAATTAAAATTAAAATAGGAGCTTATAATATACAAGTTTTCTTTTATAATATGAGTATTAATTAAATGAGTATTAATTCCAATAACTCTATTAAGTATATTAATAAAATAGGAGCTTATAATATGCAAGTTTTCTTTTAAAGTTGATATTAGGTGCACACGGGTGCAAGGGTGCACTCATATGTGTATTAACTTTTTATTCTATTTTGTATACATGTTATTCACGTATTTCTTAATAATTGTATACATTTTTCACACTAAGTTTTTCATTAAAAAAAAACTAGCATCCATATATGTATAACTTTTTATTCAATAGTGTATACATGTTTTTTAATAATTGTATATGTTTTTGTTTATATTTGTATACGTTTTTGAAAGTAGGTGCACCCTATCTTAGGGTTCACCCGGGTACATAGTATAATTAGCTTTTTTTTATAATTAAAATTAAGATGACACATAAGCACCTAGACTTTATATAAATGGACACATAGGCATCCAAACTTCCTATAAACTTGACACATAGGACAACATATTCTAAAGATGACACGTGGCATAGAAAAACTCAAGATTAGTATATTTAAGATTGCACCACACTTTAAATTTAAGAAAATAAATAAAATATAAATTATGTAAGTATGTTGAGTGGAAGAGATACTTTTTAAATTAAAATGATTTTTTCCTTTTTGAATGGTGAAGATAAGTATAAAACGGATAAAAATAAAAAATTTGAAAATAAATATGAACGGAGGAAATATTATTTTACAATTGTTGGTAGCTCGGCCTCCCTAAGGACCCTGACTACCGTGAGCAAGGGTCGGGCCCACGACTACGTGTCCAATCACTTAGGCATCAAATCATGTTTTGGAAGCTACACCTATGTTTGTCAGTTATGCTCATACATGGTAGCTCTGCCTATATCTCACAGTTCTATCATGCTCAGGCTGACTCTGAGATTTCGGTGGGCCGAAATTAACGAGGGGTCCTATTTAAAAAATAATATTAATAAATATTTTGTAAAATTTTAGTATAATATATTTCTTTTGTACCGCCCAAATAATATCATTTTACATTATCGGATGTCCCTTCCAAATTGCACAATTTTTCTCTTTTAGTAAAAAGGGCTCACCAATTGCCCACCACTACTCATCACATCTCTCTAATGTACCTATCAACTTTACATAAAATAATAATACTCCTTAATCTGCGTGAAAAAATACACCTCTTTGCCCTGGACAGGAGTATTTAATAAAAATGTTTATAAAATTTATTTTTAGAAAACTTGAGATACTTTTTAGTATGATTCTCCATCTATATATCTTTAATTTTAATATTTTATTATAAATATTATCTCAAGCTCTAAGATTGTGTACTATTGTATGATCTCTATTCTGTAAATATTTTCGTGTTTTTCAAGTTCCTTATCTTTTTTGTTATTTTACAAATTTTCCTCTCCAAAATATTTTAATTTTCATCCAAACTAAAACCCTTTAAATAACAAAATTAATAAAAGGAATTAAGAGGTAGATGGATGATGGATAAATAAAAAGAAATCATTAAAAAGAATTAGGAGTTAGGAGATAGATAGAATAAGCATATTATAATTAGAAGTAGGAGGTAGATCACTTAGGAGGCAGATGGAATAACCACATTAGAATTAGAATTAAAGGGTAGATTAGTGAAAAATGTACTATTATCAAAATAAAGAAATAATTATAAAAGAAAGAGATCACAACAGAAAGTATTAGAAAATAAATTAGAAAAGAAAGAGATCACAACAATTAGAATTGAATAAAAAAATAACTAAAGAAAAAAGAAAGAGATCATACGATTAAATAAGAGATTGATTAGTGAGAGATTAATAAGTTCAAAATAAAAAGAAAGAATTAAAAAGAAAGAGATCACAACAACAATTAGAATTAAATAAAAAACACTTAAAAAGAAAATGATCAAACTATCAAAGTTTAATTAGTTAAGAGATAGATTAGTGAGAGATTACTGATAGTTTAATTACATAAGAGATAGACTAGTGAGAGATTACTACAATAATAGATTAGTGAGAGATTACTACTATAAAAAATATAAGGAAAGAATTAGAAAATAAAGAAATCACAACAAAAGAAAAAAAAATTATTACAATAGACTGTATTATACGGATAAGAATTGGGGCCCTTAAGATTTGGGGGCCCTGTGCGGTCGCCCTTCTTGCCTATGAGTAGATGGATCGGGTAAGAATTTTGAGCCCCTAAGATTTGGGGGCTCTGTGCGGTCACTCTTCTTGTCTATGAGTAGATGGATTAATGAAGAACATTTTGCCAAAAATTATTTTTTTTATGTGGTGAACTTTTACTGTGTGGCAGACAAATGAAAAAAATTATGAATTTAATCTTTAGGGTGAAGGGATTATTTCAAAGAAAAACATGATTTGTCTGCAAAAAATACAAATGAATCTATATCAATTAATAATCACACACACAATTCTTGTCATGAATATGATATAAGTAGGGTGGGCGGTATCGCATACCGAAAATTTTTGACCATACCATATACCGTAACCGAAATTTTTGGTATATAAAAAATCATACAGTTACCTTACCTAAACTTTCGGTATACCGATATTTCGGTATAGGAAAATAGTATACCTTATACTTATCGATATTTCAATATACTGTATCATACCTAAAATGTCGGAATATACCGTACATTTAGATAGTTTGTTATGCCGTTATGCACCTAAAATTCAATAAATCTAATTAAAAACTGTACTAAAAAAGTGAAAGATAGTTATAAAACAAATTCTAATACTAGATAACAAATTCATAATAAGAAAAATATACGACAATCCATAAACGACCAAATTAAATAAGAGTGAGTATCATGTAAATCGGGTTTACATGTAAACTTTATTTTTTTAAATTAATCTTTAGTATATAAAAATTGTTCTTTGAAGAGTAATAATTTTTACACAGAAGAGTAATAATTTATATCTCTAAAGAGTAATTTTTCATGTACTAAAAAGTAATCGATAAATCAGGATTTACAAGAATTTGAAGAGTAATATTTTAATTTAGAAGAGTAACAATTTATGTGCTAAATAGTAATTTTTTATATACTAAAAAGTAACAGGTTTATATAATTAATGTATGTAAACACGGTTTACACAAGTGTTTGTCATTAAATAAATAGTACCCAATAGATCTACACAAGAATCATATGGAACTTATATTAAAATCAACACTTTTAAATGTTCATATAGGATAGAACTACGTAATTAAAAAAGAAATACAAGATATCATGAAAGTCAAACAACTTTATCACTCATTTATAATTATGTAATTTGCACTAGGATTTTAGATTTAATCTTTTAATTAAATAGTGTATATATACAATTTAATTAAAAATTATAATATATAAATAATAATTATAATTTCATATATCATGTAGTATAGTATATTGTATCATATTACCCAAAAATTAAATATTTTACGGTATTTCGGTATATACCGAAATACCGCGGTATTGATAATTTATATACCTTTATCATACCAAAATTTTCAATACGGTATCATACCTTACCAAAAATTTTGGCATATCTAAAATTTCGGTAAAATCAATATTTTTTGATATGGTAAGGGCGATATACCGACATTTCAGTATTTTTCCTCAGCCCTAGATATAAGTGATTGATCGAGCACTACCTTAAAATTCTAGCATCTAAGTATATTGGCTAATAAGTGATGACCACTTGCCCCCAGGGCATAGCTCAAGTGGTAGAGGGGAGGGTGGAAAGGCCTTCCAGCTGAGCTTGGTTGCTGCAGGGTGGGGGTTCGAATCCTGCCTTTGGCATGGATTTGGCTCCTTGCAAGCACAAGTTTAACAGTGAGCCCTCCCTATAAGCCACTTGAGGCACATCCTGCGATTTACCTCCTCCACCAATCCCCAGGGCAGGGGCGGTGGGGGCCTCCCTATAAGCCACTTGAGGCACACCTCCTCCACCAATCCCCAGGGCAGGGGCGGTGGGGGCCTCCCTATAAGCCACTTGAGGCACATCCTGCGATTTACCTCCTCCACCAATCCCCAGAGCAGGGGCGGTGGGGGCCCCTAATGGTGGGGTACACCATTTATAATAAGTGATGACCACTTAGAATTATAGTACCTCGAGTACATTTGACTATTAAGTGATGACTACCGAAGTGTTTTTAAGTATCTCTATAGCTCTTATATACAATTTTGAGTGTTTTGAAAATAAAATTGGATCGGGCAGGTTCAACAAATTTAACCTAGAATCAAAATTGAAATAGATTTGAAGTATCCAAAAAAATTGTTTTTCTAAATTGAATCGGGTTGAATCGGGAAGCCGATTGAAACGGTTTTGGTATTATTTGTTTTCTCGATTTTTTTTTTTTAAAAAAACGATGTTTACTTTTACCACGGTTTATTTTAGAACATTAATTATATTTAAATTTTGGATTATTATGTATTATGATATTATGTAGGTATGTTATAACTATGCATGAGGTATGGTTTATGAACTATAAATATTTTTATTTTATTATATTTTTATTTAAATTGATTTTTTAATTTTATAAAATTTTGTGATTATACTTTTTTTTAATTTTAATTCATGAATGATGATTCTATTAAATACAATTGAAAAATATGTGAAATTTAATTTTTCGATTGAACCGATCCGACTAGTTGAACTTCGAATAATTTTCCCCGAAATATTCTCAAAGATCTATAAGATTCTAAACCCATATGACAATCTTGGGGTAATAAGTGATGGTGTTATGAGATATATATAAACCAAAATTAAAATTCTCCATGCACATTATAATGAATATCGTGAATGAAATTAATTGATGTGGATGAATACTTATTTAAAAAAAAATAATCCTTATAAAAGCTTTCGTCCATCATGAAAATAAGTAAATATTTATTTTTAAATTTGAAATAAAATTAAGGAATAAAATATCTCATAAATTATTTTTTTTAAATGAAAATTATTACCACTATCTTCAAACTTAGAATTTATAATCTCGTGACTTACCCGCTGAAATTTCCAACTAGAAGCTCATGAGAAGAAAATTGCACTAATTTCCAAATAACCAAGTCAAGGATTTTAGGGCCACCAAAATCAAATTAAATACCCTATTTTCTTGATATTGAACAAACGACTCAACTACTTTTCTGCCTGCATTGAATGACCATCTCTATCACATTCATAGCTTAATTAATTAAAAAAGATTATTCAATCTGTATTTCAGAACAGTTGGCAACTTCAACTTACATCAACACACTCTCATCTATCTACATATAGCTGCAACAGAAAAGAAAATAGATCTATTGACTTTTTTCCAATAAATCTTTCTTCAAAAAAATAAATCTCAGATGGAGAAAAAAATAGTGGTCATGAAAGAAGAACAAGAAAAAGAAGAGATATTTTATTCACCAGAAAGATCCAAAGAAGAAGATGAAGATACACACAGCAATATTGATCTTCACGAGGAAAAGAAAAAACTCTGTATTTTGAGGGAAATGATTGAAAAACAAGATCCTGGTTGTAAGGTAATTCACTTAATATATTACTCCATAAAATATCATATTTTGTTTTTGATATATAAAATATCATATTTTGTTTTTGATATATGACTATTATACTGAGTTTGTTTTGAAAGTACTAAGTATTAAATCAATGAGAAGAAATTAAATTTTAGGAATAAAATAAGAATAGTAAGTAAAATATTATGTAAAATATTATACATGAACTATTTTACAAAATCTCATGTGGGACGGTGACGGTATGTGAGAAGTGTTAAAAATATAATTGTTATATAAGTAAAGTATAGTATTTATTGGTAGTTAAAATAAGTTTTTTAAATATGATAATTAAATTATACATTAAAGTAAAGTATAGTATTTATTGGTAGTTAAAATAAACTTTTAAATTATGATAATTAAATTATATATTAAGTATAATTCTAGTGTGTTATAAGTATAACTCATTAAAGACATTCTTTAAGAACTGATTAATATATTTTATTTATATAATAAATATACTTTAATAATAAATAAATCATATTTTATACTCCCCTCCGTCCTAGGTAATAAGAGGTCCGTGACCCTATTAACCTGGAACGGATGTAGTATATTCATTATACAAGAGAATGTCATATTAAAATCTAGAAAATTACATTAAAAAAATTAATTCCACATAAAATCGATATAAGAAAATGTATACAAGTCTTTTGTCTTTTATGGATGAGAAAGTTCAACATAACATCAACAATTAATTATATGTTCATATAAATACTGGTTCATGTACTCTTTTGGAAAATACATAATGTAGTATATATAATTTTTTTTTATACTCTTGCAAAATCACGATCCTTTGCTGAATATTTTTATCCTCGGATGGAGAATTGCGAACATCTACCTTGTGATGACATAAGGTGAACGCTTGCATTTCTCTAGATGTGGGAGTATTTGAAAATTACTATAGAATACGCAAGTAAAATAAATGGAGTATTTTTTATTTTTTATTATTATTTTTTTAATCGATGCAGAGGATGCTGGTAGTACTTAGGAAGATGACACACTGTAGCTAGGCTTTAAAAGAAGGGCCCCAAAGTATATACTACTGCATTTAATTAGATAGCACAATGCAACTATATAAGTAAATATGAAGGGCCCCAAATATATACTGCATTTAATTAGGTAGCACAGTAGTAATCCTATTTTAATATATTGGTAGTCTTATTTAAAGATTTTCATTTTAGTAAAAAGTTTCTACATATGACACATCATTCACTATTAATATAACTACCAACTATACATTAAATAATACTACTTTTTAATCCACGAGCAAAAAGTCAATACATATGGCAGGGACTGAGGGAGTATATTATATAAATAATAAATACTCCTTCCGTCCATAGTATTCATTTGCTTCTTGCACGTGGATTAAAGAGTATTATTATTTTATACGCGGCACTATTGCCATCCAAAACTCTACTTAGGGCATCCGAATTTTGAAAAATAATGTAGTAAAAATACTAAAATACACACTGCCCAAATAACATACGCATAATATTCAATTTTTAAATTAAAATATGCAATTTGCTAAACCCACTCCAAATCTCATGCTTCGGCAACCCATTTATTCCGGCAACCACTATATCCCCTCCGCAACCTTGAGTTTGCTGGTAACTCTGATAATTCCTTATCTTTCCCAACTGATAAGGAGTGAGAAACTCCTATACTACCCACGAGATCTGCAAATAATTAACATATCTCATAAATTTGCAGACACGAATTCTCTCTATCTCAGCAAAATGATACTTGATTTTCAGGGGCCGCGAGGATTTGGTGCTCTTTAATAATCCTTTATGCTTGTGCTTGATCCGTACTTGTTTGGTTTCATTATTCTCTTTCCATTTTGGTTGGGTTTAAAAATTGGATCTTGATTTAAATAAAAAAAATTATTATTCTTCATTGCTGATGCGGGTAGATGATTGATGGACCATGATCTGTTGCTTTCATATGAAAATTGATTTTTGTTTACCTTACTACTATTATTTATCATGAGACAATCAATCTGTTTCTGAAGACTGAAATCAATCCTCCATCATCTTCAATGTTCCATTGCATTAATAATTTCAGTTGGGAAGATTAATAACAATTATTACGATTTAAATAAGGGTGAAGAAAGTAAAAATATTAGATTTTATATTTTGCCGATAAATTAAATATAAAGGTATTTTAGTACTTTTATTGCATTATTTATTTTAAGTTCGGGTGCTCTAAGTAGAGTTTTGGGTGATAATAGCGCCGCCCTTTATATAAAATAGGTAGTTGTATTAGAAATGAGTAATTGGTATGTGTGAGCTCCTTTTACTAAAAGGAGAAAAAATTAATTCCTTAAGAGCGGACAACCAAAATGGAAAAATAGACTTTCTTAGCGGATTGAGAGAGTATATTCTTTCTCCGATTAAGAGTAATAGTTACGTTTATTATTTACGTGGATTGTTATTTTAATGTATAGTAAAATGAGAAAAATAATATTTTAATATAAAGTGGGTAGTTGTATTAGTGTTGTGTGTGACTCCTATAGATATATTGTATTAATTATTTTGTATGGATCTTATTTATCAAAAAGTCAAAGTAACAAGTGGGACACCCAAAATGAAAATGAGTAACTATTATTATTGTGAGATGAAGGGGTATATATTAATTTATTTATTATACTTTAGATTTTTGTGATATTTTAGTGTCATGTTGTGAACAATTTTTTTTTCATTTGTATGTGTAACAACAAAATTTTGTATTTATTAAATAATAAATACAAAAGAAATTACAAAGATAATCCGACGTGAATTTAACTTGAGAATATAAGTAGACAGTCTCTAGCTATCCCCTGATTACTCTCTTGAGTTAAATTCTTGACCTTTTCAACTTTCGGAGCCGGTTCTTCGGATGAAGTTTGTCCGAGCTCTGATTTGGGCTTTAGAACGTTTGTCCGGAGGCGTCGAGCCTATATTCGGATCGAACATTGATTTGAATTTATTGTGAAGTATGTCGCTCAATTTGGTAGAACGTTGACTTCACGGAGACTGCTGGATGGATTTGAAGAACGTCGGATCAAAGAGGCTTAGCACCTTGATCTTTGATCAGAGACTGCTCTTAACTTGAATATGACTTGAACTTGACTTGAAGATCTTGAGTGTTCTTGACTTGACTTGATCTTCACTTGATCTTGATCTTCGTCTTGATCTTCAACTTGATCTCCGATCTTCGCTTGACTTGATCTCGATCTTCGTCTTGATCTTCAACTTGATCTTCGTCTTCGATCTTCACTTGATCTCGATCTTCGCTTGACTTGATCTCAATCTTCGTCTTGATCTTCAACTTGATCTTCGTCTTCGATCTTCACTTGATCTCGATCTTCGCTTGACTTGATCTCGATCTTCGTCTTGATCTTCGCTTGGATCTTGAAGAACGCCGGATCGGAGGGGCTTGACACCTTGATCTCTGATCGGAGTCGGTTGACTGGAAGAATGCCGGATCGAAGGGGTTTAGAACCTTGATATCGGATCGCAGGCCGTTCTTGGCTTGAAGATGCTTGAAGATCTCAAGGGAGCACTGCTCGTATTCTTGATCTCTTTATAAGCTTCTTCAGATGTTTTAGTGTGTGTTTGGAATGAGGACTGAAGGCCCTTATTTATAGATAGAGAAAATAACCACTTGTGAGATATTTTCTCCTTGAAAAGATATGTTAGGCTTATCTCCTTTAATTAAGCCTGCTGAATGGATACGGACCTATTTAATTTAATTAAGCCTGTCGGGTTGGATTTAATTTGTTGGGCTGGTTGACTTAAGTCAGACCCATTTGACTTGGGCTTATTTGACTGGATCTGACCCAATTATCAATAATTCACTCATTTATTTTAGGAATTAATTTATTTAATTTCCTTAATAAATAAATAAATAATTAATAATTACTGCATTAATTTACTATGTATTTTTATTTAATAGGCAATAAAATTCAGGTGCCTACAATATGATTAAATTAAAATAGTGGTGGTGTAATTCACAATGGCGATCCTTATGCTATTCTCATTAATAACCCATCACAACCTAACTTATCAATAAAATATTTATTTCTCTCTCATCTACCTACACAATTTACAATCCCATTCAAATTTAATTTTTTTATACTTTATCAATAATCCAAGACAATCTATCTATCTTTTCAATAAAATATTAATTTCTCTCTCATCTATATATACACTTCATTTATTAATATAAAATTATATTATTATTTTAAAACTTTTTAATTACATTTAAAATTATACTAATAATTTTATATTTAAAATTAAATTTTAATCCCACAATTATAATAATAAAATTATTTTGAAATTACATTAAAAATAACATATAAATACACAATTATATAATAATTGCAAAATATATAATATTTTATTTTATTTATAAATTTAAAAAGAAAAACAAGAATTTAAGGCACCTGTATAATTATTTTTCAAAAATTTAAATTATGTTTAAAAAGTTATTTAAAATTAATAATAGGGTGACATCTGTCACAAATTATATTAAAAGTCACGTGATATCGGTTGTCGTACAGGTTGGGGTATAACATCAAACAAGTATTGTTTTTATTTTTCCTTTTTTTTAAAACAAAATTCTCATATTTGTCGTATATGCACGACCCACCAATTGGGTCGCAGATAAATGTAGCCTTAGAAGGCGAAGAGGGTGATTGTGTATAGGGCTATGGCCAATAAATATAATATAAGAGTCAAATTTATGTATCTAAGTACCATCTCCATGTCGAATTAATAATTTTATTGATTCCTAAGGGTAAATGTAAAACTTTATATAGTTTAACAAAGTTTCTTTTAAACAAATTTTATTAATTCTTTAGGGGTAACGTGGTATTTATAATGTGAAATTTTATTTAAAATGTGGTATTTTAATCTGATCTTCCTATGTTCAGTAAATCGATCGGACTTTTAATTTTTACTATGGACTTAGCAAGCGCATAGATGTAATCAGTGTGTAAATTCAATTTAAAGTTGATTGAGTAATAATAAGTTAATATGAACCAATTAAAATATCCATAGTTTTCTGTGCTTAATCATGTTTATATTAACACAGTTAGTGGTTAACATAAATCACAAATTGTCACTCTGACTCATGATATGGATACGTAGGAGGTCGACGACCGGGCACTAAGAAGGTTTCTTCGTGCTCGTGACTATCACGTCGAGAAAGCTTCGACGATGTTCATGAAATACATCAGATGGAGACGAACGTTCGTCCCAAAGGGTTCGATTTCAACATCGGAGGTTCCGAATGAAATAGCACAAGACAAGATATTCGTGCAAGGAACAGATAAGAGGGGGTGTCCAGTTGCTGTTCTATTTGGTGCTAAACATTTTTCCTGCAAAGGAGGCATAGATGAATTCAAACGTATGCATTTTAATTCATCATTTATATAGTTTGTGACCATTATTTAATTATTTATTTTCTAACAATTTCTGCTCTAGTTTTTCAGGTTTTGCTGTGTTTGTTTTCGATAAATTATGCTCAAGGTAAGTTAATTAATCTCATCCTTCCTATGTTTGCGAAAAAAAGAGTAGTTAGGAATTAACAGTGACTTTTGCTTCAAATAACCATACAAGAACCCAACCTTTTGAATTTCTACTAAATAATAAAATAGAAAATTCTATTTCACATTTGTGTTTAAATTCTATGCGTCTAAAAAGTGAAAAAAAATGTTTTTTTTAAGGACAATAACTGAGGGGAGGCTGCATTTTTAAGACACTTGGCCCAGAAGTATTAGAACAATATATTATTTTCCTAACAAATTTAATAATTAAATATTATGTTGTGCTTCAAAGGAAAAAATTAAAAGTTGGTGACATAGGCCTAATTTATCCCTATTAAGTGAAACTTTTAGGATCAGTATATAAGAGGAGCAAAATATTTTTAAGTATTATTAAATGATACATTCGCTTTAAAAAATTATTTATAAATATACAATTTTATTTTATTTTATCCATAATACTCATATCCATCTGAATATCAGTGTGCATCGTTAAGAGAGAATAAAAAAAGCCCGATTAAGTAATTGTACTAATGTACATCGGTATGATCCTTGTGAGATAAATAAATTCATGAGAAAGAAGCACATAATAAACTATTAAAATCGCCATTGAAGAGTACACCATGATGTGCACCGGTGTGCAATCTGGCCAGAGGAAAGAACACGCCATTAAATTTCGATGTACACCAGTGTGCAATCTGGCTAAAGGAAAGAACACGCCATTAAATTCCCCCAAAATAAGAAACTCATTAAACTTTCACTTTACTGTACATTAGAGTGTAATTCGGAGAGATAAATAGAAGATATTAAATCGCGATTTAAGAGTGAACGCTGATATATATCAGTGTACAATCTGGCCAGAGGAAAGAATACGCCGATAAATTCCCCCAAAATAAGAAACCCATTAAATTTTCACTTTACTGTACATTAGCGTACAATTCAGAGTGAGAAATAGAAGATAAGGTAATTATTGAAATCTCTCCTAAAAGCACGATTGAAGAGTACAATGGGTAATGCTGGAAATTAAATTAGGCTTTATGCATCTATCAATAATTATATTAAATCAATGTATTTATTAATAATTAGGCTATACAAACGTGTACCTATCAGTAATAATCTCAAACTTCTAAAATAATTGTCAGCTTGAAAATACATATATTATCCTAAAAAATACAACCACCCTTTATTTAGTGTCCTAAAAAACAATATATATATATATATATATATATATATATATATATATATATATATATATATATATATATATATATATATATATATATATATATATTAAATCAATGTATTTATTAATAATTAGGCTATACAAACGTGTACCTATCAGTAATAATCTCAAACTTCTAAAATAATTGTCAGCTTGAAAATACATATATTATCCTAAAAAATACAACCACCCTTTATTTAGTGTCCTAAAAAACAATTTTTTCATATATATATATATATATATATATATATATATATATATATATATATATATATATATATATATATATATATATATATATATATATGTATGAGTTTATATTAGGTGCATCCGGGTGGAAGGGTGCACCCATAAGTGTATAATTTTTTTATTTTATTTTGTATACATGTTTCTTAATAATTGTATATTTTTTCACACTAAATTTTTCATTAAAAAAAACTAGCATCCATATGTATATAACTTTTTATTCAATAGTGTATATATGTTTTTTAATAATTATATTTTTTTTACACTCAATTTTTCATTAAAAAAATTAATAATTAAATTGTATACATTTTTGTTCATAATTGTATATGTTTTTTGTTTATATTTGTATACATTTTTTAAAGTGTGTGCACCCTATCTTAAAGTGCATCCGCGTGCACACTATAATTATCCTCTATATATATTAAGGGTAATAATTAAGTTTGTAGCATTTTTATGACACTTTATACTCGAGCTGTATATGACTTGCCTAGCGAATTTGGGACATAAAATTTTCTTTAAAGGGTCAAATTTAAGCCTAATATCATGTGATTTGGGCTTAATTTGTCCTACTTGAACGAAATTTAAAATATAATATCCTAAAATTGCTGCTCAAAAATATAGTATCCTAACTATCCTAAGAAAACAATTTCCCTCACTTTCTAAGAAGATTAATATCATTTTCTGAATTGATGCGTAGTACCCGGCCAAAAGTTTTAATTGTCATTTATAAAATAGAAATCGTGAAGCGAGAACCTGGCAAACTTGTTTATGTGGTGTCATGATTTATGGCAATCAGGGCAAAATTAATAAGTTTGGATGTCGGTAATTTTAATGTGACATTCATAAAATGTGACAATGAGTAATACTTAGTAGAAAGTAGTAAATTTATGTACTTGGTCAAAGCATTAATCTTAAGATCAAGATTCAGAGTCTTTCTCTCTATCACGTTTTGCTCATTTAACACGTAGCACAATTAAAGATGTTATATTAAAATATCACAAAACCTTGTCTCACCGTCAATATATATAGTTCGTATTTAATATATATGCTCCCATGCATGCATGCAGGATCCCAGATGGACAAGAAAAGTTCACAGCAATTGTAGATCTTCAAGGATATAGCTATTCCAACAGTGATGTCCGTGGATATGTTGCAGCTCTTTTTATTTTACAGGTTTAATTAATTACTTTATTTGTTAATTAGTATAGTATTCAGTGATCAAATTTATTAGAAAAAAAGATTAATATATAAATAATTAATTATATTCCAAGATATTTATGTGAGAGTATTGTATATACATGCATGCAGGATTACTACCCAGAAAGACTGAGAAAATTGTTTATTGTGCACGCACCTTACATTTTCATGACAGCATGGAAATTTGTGTACCCATTCATTGACAAAAAGACCAGAAAAAAGGTACCATCCATTTTTCCACTACATCATTAACAATAATACTTCCTCTATCCACTTGCATGGATGTCATTGTTTTTTGCACATAGATTATGAAGTATATTATTATTTAATGTGTATTTAATAGTTAAATTAGTGGAGTGTGTAGGTCCTATATTTTAATTTTAATAGTGATGTGTGGGCTGAATATGTCTGAAAAGATAAATGAGAACATTTAAGGCAAACTTCCAAAACAGGAAAATGAGACCCTTGCTGACGGATGGAGTAAATAAATTAAAACGGAAAAATGCAATTTTCATCCACAAAAAAGTTTCTTTAACAAAAGTCTATTAATTTTAAATTGGTCCTTGAGGTTACATTTTTTGCCTCACTTGATCATTTTTTGATGAAAAAAATTTACATTTTGGGTCCGTTTTGTTAGGATTTGGTAAAAGAATAAAAATACAATTTTTTTGATAAATTTGTAATTATGAAACATCTCTTAAAATGAGTATGTATTAGATTTTATGATCATCATCATATTCATATATTACAGATCATATTTGTCGAGAAGAAGAAAGTGCATTGTAGTCTAGTGGAGGAAATTGAAGAAAACCAGCTTCCAGAGATATATGGAGGCAAATTGCAACTTGTTCCAATTCAACATGCCTAACTATCTTATATATTAACAACTATGTACCCACACCTTGATGAATTGTGTAACAACCGCACCCTTCTACCTAAAATTTTAGTGTGGTTATTTTATCGGATTTGATTTATGTTACGAGGTGGAGGAATCTTCGAATATTTGTTATTTAAGTATTATTATTATTTACTATTTTAACTTCTCTCTATATATCCGCTACAACTACATCAATGCAGAAAGAGAATTTAAATTCTATACCCTATCTTTCCTTTTCAACCCATGATCTCCTCAACGTGTCAATACGTAACAGAAATGGGATAAAACTCAGGTCCTATATCTATTACTTAGTTGTGCGTCAATCATTCTCCCTTTACGTCCACATCCATGAACTTATATACACTGCATCCCCTTTCCATCCATTTTCCATCCAGTGAATAAAAGTATGCTCTTTGGAATCATAGAGTAAGAACACTCTTTACACAACTTATTATGTTTCACACTCATTGTATACAAACTTCCACCCACGCAAAACTCGACATCTAGAAAGCGACGTGTTTGAGGTTTTCAAGGGCTAAGTTTGGATCTGTCATCACCTGCTTTGTTGACGGTAAAGGTCTCCTTACTCATAGTTTTGTTAACTAAGAGTATTTCTTTCCTCAATTTTTGTAGTAAGTGTCGATCGTACTTTTCTTCTTATTCATGAATACTTCTGTTCTCATATAGGAAACTATAGTTCCCATGAAAGTATACAATACTTGTTCATTTAGATAGATTATTTTATTTTGGGGAATATAATGATGAGTATGTGTATATATGTGAGTAAACATATATATATATATATATATATATATATATTCTGGGCTTAATCTCCAGAGTGGTCATCTTTGTTTTCTTAATGGAAGACATTAATGGGTGATTACGTGGAGGCAACAGCTTTTTGGATGAAGAAGTGAATATTAGTGGAAATTGTATTCTGCCTTACCCAACATATGAGCGCAAGTATATATATTGATGCCCTAATTTCGATCAACCCACTTCCATATTATCTCACTTTTATCGACTTTGAATTTCGAAACCTGTCTCCTAATTTTCTACCTTAACACATCTCAGATCTCGATTACTGTCTTATATAAAATCATCCACATGATCATTCATTTTTTTATGCCTACATTTGTTATTAGGTAACGTTAATTGTGAGCATTAAGATAAAGGGTGTGCATCACATCTATTCAGTTTTGCAAAATCTTCAGGTGGAGAATTCTAAAACCTTTTTTATCTACCGTATCTGTTATGTGTTTACATTTATTGTATTATTTCACAGTCCCACAGTCATAGAGTGCTCTCGTAGTACTATCACAGTTATATGAACCAGGGCACTTTCAGGTATCGGGATTCTTAATTGGTCCTCGGGTAACGCCCGCAGGGTTCCATGATCAATCATCACAATCACATAATATTTAAAGATGTATGATTATATTTATGTGGATACGTATCCATATTATGGTAGACGAAATTATTTTTTCCACTGAGTCATTGTTTATAGGGGTGGGTATCAGACTAGGTAACTGGTTTTTTGGGTTTCGGATCCCGGTACCCGAAATTTCGGGTTTGAAATTTCATTACCCGAACCCGAATCAATAATATCATTACCCGAAACTTCGGGTACCCGAAATTTTGGGTACCCGATCAGATTACCCGATTTTTTGCATCAATTTTCCTTTTTTTTTGACATTTTTTCCATCAATTTTCCAATTGGATAATTATTAAATAATTTATCAAATCCTAGTAAAAAACTCAAATAAGAATAAAATATCCATCAAACAATCAAATCCAAGTCAGTTACTCAAACAACATAAAAATATATCCATCAAACAACATAAAAATGTCCATCAAATAATATAAAATAACAAAAGTCCATGAAATGTCCAAGTTCAACACTACAAAGACAAATTGAATACACTAGATAATTTCAATCTCCACACATTAAATACTTAAAAATCTCGCAATAAAAATAATCTAATAAAAAATATTGAAATTGTAACTACTTACATCCATTCGTTGTCACATTTTAACAAATGTTGAATCCATTCCAAGATGGTGAATTTTGCAAGACAAAGATATATATATATTATCAACACTTAATTAAATAAATATTAATACTAAACATCTAAAGATTATAAACATTGTATAACATAAATCAAACATACCTCCTTCAAGCATTTCACGCTCATGTGTAAAAACCTTAGTTAATAGTCAATTAGTATATATATTTAATTATAAATAATAAAAATAAAAAAATAATCGGGTAATCCGATCGGGTAATTCGGGTAATCCGATCGGGTAATTTAAAAAACTCGATACCTGATCCGATAATAAGCAACCGGGTCCGGGTATACCCGAAACCCAAAATTACCCAAAAAAATGGGTTTTTTGGGTAATTTTTATCTGGATCGGTTCGGGTACCCGAAACCTGAAAAAATGCCCACCCTAATTGTTTACTCACCCTTTCCAAATAAATTACTCTCATAGGTTGAGGAGTGAAGGAGCAAGACGAGGTATGATAGGTGGAAACTAAATGCTTATCCTTAATATAAGTTTACTATACATTTCTTTTATTCATAAGCTAGTTGGCAAGATTTTGTTCATATTTTCCTAAATGTTGATAATTTTCCAAAAAAGTTAATAAAATGATATTCTTATTGATATTTACTTATTTCTCTAAACCTTGTATTCTCTAAATCTTTAGTAATAGATCTGTGCCCGTAGACTTTTATGATAATTTATATTGAACCTTTAAGTATTTTTCACGATAGGTCAGTATGTTTTAAGAATTTTAAATCTTAATTTGATTCTTCTTCAAATTCTTGTCACGGTGTGTGCTTATCATTTAATCATTTATATATATATATATATATATATATATATATATAATTTTCTTTTAACTTAAATAAATTTATTTGCTATTTAGCGGTGTTAAATTACACAATTGAGTCATCTATTTATACTTGTGGCAAGTGGAGAAATCATTTTCCTTCCTAAGTAAATCATAGAAGTTATTTTAAATTTTTAGAACTTTAGATATTTCATTCATAAAAAAAAAGGGAAATAAGTTTATTAATTGAATAATTTACAAAGCTATAAATATTTTTGTTTATGAAACATTTATATTTTCTTTTATAGAATTTTATTAATAACAATATGTCATGGTAATTTCAATCCGAAATTGGGTCGTTACAAATTGCCTACTAGTATCTTATTCTATTTTACTTCTGCAAGATGTGTATTGTGACATAGCTATAACTTTTCTCATATTAAAAGGAGTTTACGTGACAATTATATATGCATTTGGATATCTTATGATAATTATCGATTAAGAAGACAATTATATATACATTTAATATCTCATTAACAAAAAGAAGACGTCAGTTAAGTCAGCAGTGCACACGTATATGATGAAGATTGGTGGATCAACATATAAGATTAAAGGCTATGATCGAGTGTTGATGTAAGAATGGGCCTCCGGAATCGTTTATGAAAGTGGGCTTGGATTTGGGAGCAGCTTGTTTCCCAAGCAAATTATGATCATATCTTTTGTAGACAAGATTCTGCAGATCATATATATATATCATATATAATATTATCCATATATTCCTTCCATCTCACATTAAGGTTTACGTATTTTTTTTGTCAAATTGGACCCACACAAAATAATTAATTATTCCATGTAGGTCCCACACATAACACTAATATAACTGCACACTTTACATTAAATATTATTTTTCTCGCCTCATTATACATTAAAATATTAATCTACGTGCAAAAAGCAAACGTAAACATTAACGTGGGACGGAGGGAGTATATCATATATTAGAGTATATATATGAGTTATGTTTTATTCTTCAATGTGGTTGTAAAATAACTATCAATAAGATCTTCTTTTCCCTTAAGAGTAGACGTAGGCAATTTGCCGAACCACTATAATCCTTTGAGTTCATCATTTTCTTTTTTTCCTTTGATCAGTCCGTGATTCATAACATATAATTTTGGTCGTATGAAGAATTTAGAGTTCATGCAACCAATTCTAATCATAATTGTTAATCTCAAAAAGAGATTAGTCAAACATAGTTTCAAGTATCACAAAAGACAATATTTTACAAGATTCAATTAATGAATAAAAAAAATTATAAAATATGAAATATACTTCCATTAAATTTCTTCACTGAAACTCTTGATTTTCATGTAATTTTCCGCACTATAATGCTACCTTGATCAATTGAATTGAGCTATGGAAGAAATTGATGAATTAGAATGATCTTGATTGTGGATTGACGGATAAATGTGTGAAAATGAATTGTAAAAGTATGTGTACTTCTAGAATTGAAAACTTATTTTTTTTAAATGAGTTGAAGAGGTTATTTCAGCCATTTGGAAAAAATTTCTATTTTTGGGACAGATGATAATTTTTTGCACAAACTCGTGTCAAGCTTTGTAAGTTTTGCATCACTAGGACGAAACACGTGTCGAGTGTGCAAATTTGACCTTTTGCAAGGTCGAATTTATGATTTTGATCCTGAAGTCGCCAAACATGACATTTTGCAGGGTCCAGTGATGAAACTAGTGTCGAGTTCAGGTACGAAACTGATCATGTTGAGTTTCGTTGCTCTAGGCGAGTTTCTTTAGCAATATTATTTTGACTCGTTCTCACTCGTTTTTAATTTTTAATTTAGCATTATTTTTTCCTACATTTTCCTTTTTTACCTCTATAATTTATTTTTACTTGAAAATCACACAAATTCCAATAAAATACTAGCCCTCCGAAGATCTCAAAATATCAAGTATTATAGGACACATAACAAAAAAACAAGCATATCTTAAAAAAAATGCTATAAATAATGGTTTTTAAATTCTAGTGTATTTATTAGGTAGGAGTAATATTTCTATATATATATATATATATATATATATATATATATATATATATATATATATATATATGAGGATGGTTAAATTGTATTTTGTTATATACTTTATTTGATGGGTACTGGTTAGGCTTGGATAATTGGATTCGACTTTATTAGTTTGCATTCATATTAGTGGCCCTTAATCGTCCATTTGTAACAGTCTTACGACTTATAAAATATGAATATTATTGTAATTAAAAAGAATGTTTCATTAAATATCTAACGTTAAATCAATTGTTTGATTAAATGAAATGAAGTATGAAAGAATCGTTTGCCCGCAAAGTTGGTTAATTTAGACTATACACGTAATTAAGACTCATCAATAAATTAATTAATGTGAGGTGACCGACTACAACGCTCTTGCTCTCCGCCTCTATTGACTGACTCTTCACATTTGTGGTTTAATAATTTTTATTTTCTTTTTAATCAAATTTATTAACTTTTTGAAGATTTTTCAATAATAAATAAATGATAAATTAAGTTGTGTGTATTAGGTAAAAATGACATAATATTTATTTTTGAATATTTATTATCTTCAAAATATGAAAATGTAATAGAATAAACCAATAAGGAATGTATGAAGTATAATGGAATATTATTTGAATGAGACTCTTGTGCCCGTGAACATCGTGTTTCTTTACAATTTAAATTCCTAGTAACACATAGGATTAAATTAGAATATAGAGGAGGAGGATTGTATTCCATAGAGGCACACAAGTTTTTATCATATTATTTTATAATTAAACTCAAGATGGACCTATTTATTTGATTTGAGGAATTATTGATTATTAATCTACCATCTTCTAATTAAACTAGTGGAAATATGGTAAAATTTTGTATGACATTGTCTTAAAAGAAAATATTTTTGTGAGACACATGAAAAATGATTATATTTTAATAAAGTTATTCGCATTAATAAAAAATAATAATAGTGTAATAAATTATTTATGAATAATTTATAATAATATAAATAAATAATAATAATATTTATAAAATAAAATATTATTTTTAATAAAAAGTGATAATTATTTTAAAACTAATTGTTGCCGGCAGATATAATTACTTGTATGATTGGGGGCCGAAATTACCACGCTTCGTTTTTCTGACTCATACTTTATATAAGAGGTTGTTACTCTGCAACCTAAAAAATAATTTACTATATATTTATACAATTAAATTATAATTTTTCAAAAAGAGTACTACTCAACATTTTAAGTAGTAATGTTTTTTGAAATAAAAATTAATAATATTATTCAAATAAATAACTAAAAAATATACATATATTATATATAACCTTTTCGAAAAAAATGTCACTTAGTAGCATTTTAAAGAGTTGCACCTTCCAGAAAAGGACACTTCCCGATCCATGAAAGTATCTCCCTTCGATTAGTAAGACATGAAAATAAAATCTTAATAATTAGTAATTAGGTTATAATTAGTCGATTCATATTATTATTTCTCAGCGACACTTGAGTTTTATTTTATTTATTTATTAATTATCATTTTTATTGAAAATATTTTATTTTTAATTTAAATTATGATCAATGGTTCATAAAAATTAGTTCACTTGACAATTATTATTTTCATAAATATGTATAATTTTTTATTAAAATATTATTATATTTTATCTGTCTTTGAGAGCTATTAATTTCGTGAGTGGCTCCATTCTATATTTTCTAGAGCCCATACATTTTCACATATTTGCTCCGGCCATTAGAGCAAGGTAGAAAATTTTGTACAATAGTTATACATTAATTGTTACATTTCTACATTATTAATTTTTTACAAGTTAACTATCTTTTAAGTATATCATAATTTAGGGTTATTCTGGCACCTGCAGATTTATAAATTAAAATAGAGAAGTAGTGGATAGTTATTAATTTTTTTAATTATTTTATTTTATTGAATGATGAAGATTAAATAGAAAATTGATCAAACGACTGTGATTATTCAGGTGCACCGGTACCACAGGTGCACCGTAGTTAAACTCCATAATTTATTTAAAGATAATAACTTTCAATGCATAAGAGTAACAACTTCATGTGTAAGAAGATTTATCAAAATCCAGTACTATATGAAACTAATTCCGTAAAATAGCAAATGCAAGAAACTCCCTGTGATAGTTAGATTGTTCTCGCAAAAATTATATATATATATATATATATATATTATTTAATTTTACATAAAACTCACTCTGTGTTAATGCATAAATTAAAGTCCTCTTATCCCGGATAACTTTTAGTGAATGGTTGAGAGACCCCAAAATATACATTAGTTTGTATAGTTTGTAAAGAAGACTAGGGGAAAAATGTTTGCTGCTTCATGTTTGTCCTCTTAGTTTATTTTATAATATTTGCATAGTTTATTTTATAATATTTGTACTTTATTGAGCACTTCTTATGCTCTACTCATTTTAATAAAATTTTAGTTTTTTTCCACCAAAAAAAAGTCCTCTTATCCCGACTCGAATTCTCAGTGTCATTTTAATTCATCATCTTTTATGCCACACTTTTAGATGGACGACACGTAAGAGAGAGAAAATCTATGTCCTAAATTTAAACCCTAGGGACAATGATTGGATTTATTTCCCCTCTTATGTGTCAATTATTTAACATATGACATAGAAAATGATGCACGAAAATGATGCAGAAGATCCAGAAATACACCAATTTTTTTTCTCTGCTAAATTTGATCAAGATCAGTACCCATAATATTATATATTGAAAATCTTTTTTATTAAAAATATTCTTTTTATCAATTTTATTAATTAATTAATTAATTATATATATATATATATATATATATATATATATATATATATATATATATATATATATATATATATATATATGATCTAATGGGAGCCAAATTAAATCTTGATACCATACCATGCGTACGGTTCCAGAAATTTAATTCTTATCTGGATCCAATATATATAATTTCCAGTCTCATAGTTTAGTCTGATGAAATAAAAAAAATTAAACATTTTAAAGTAAAAAATATCTTTAAAATTATGGGACTATTTCAAAAAAAATAAGTTTAATTGAATTATTTTGAATAAAGTAAATTTATATGTAACGGTTTTAAATTTAAACTCAAATTACTGTGATTGTGGTACCTTTTTACAATTAATTATTACCCCTCCGTCTCACGATTGTTGTTACGTTTACTATTTGCACGGAATTTAAGAAATATTGTATTTTAATATTTTGTGAGGTGAGAGAAATAATATTTTAATGTATAGTGAGTAGTTGTATTAGTATAGTGTTGTGGGCCCCATGAAGATATTTAATTGTTTTGTGTGTGTCTCATCAACCAAAAAGGGAAATGTAACATTAATTTTGGGACACCCTTTTTAATAAAATTTAACAATAATCATGAGATGGAGGGAGTATTATTTATCCGTTTCACAAAACTCATATCATGAGATGGTATATTATACCAACCATGTACACCTAGCTAGCTATAGCTAATTCAATAGTAAGAGGAACATATTATTTGGTCATTCAACTAATTTCATTAACTTCTCTTGATCTTTTGAACTGATCACTATCCTCCCCAACCTTGATTTTCAATTCATTCATTAAAGTAGCATTAAATTCTGCAACATGCAAGAGGATTAACCCAATTTTACTTCATTCATTCTGTAGATGCATGAACATATTAATTATATATATCTAATAATATTTCTAATGTATGAAACTAGAGAGTTCTTGCAAGCTAGGTATTAAAATTCAGCTTCAAATTAAAATTAAAAAAATAATCCCACATGGAGATAATATCAAAGAAGAAGGAAGAATACGAAGAAGAAGAATTTTACTCACCAAGAAAAATGGAAGAGGTATGCTGGAACAATTTGGAGGAGAGGGAGAAGGTTGATGATTTGAGACAGAGAATGCAAAAGCAGGATTCAGTTAACATGGTAATCACTTGCATCTTTTATTTCTTAATTTTTTAATCTTAATTATATTTACAGGCAAATTAAAAACATATAGTAAAAAAAAGGTTAATTGCTTTTAAAGTCTCCACCTTTGCGTTGTTTGCAAATAAGTCTAAACAAATATTGGAGTACTTTTTATAGGTCAGTTTGATAATAAATATTAATTGTTAATTACATGGGTTAATCGTGGGAAATTATATAGTATACTTTTGGTGCCATACACAGTATTAATTTTATGAAGGTATCATAGTTTTAAATTAGTTTTAAAAGTGATTTTTTTTTTTGTCTCAAAACCTTTTGTATAGGACAAATTAAAATACAACTTTTTTTTCACATAAAAAATTCTAACAAATAAAAAATGCCATGTTTGGAACCCAATTTTAAATTATGGGATTTTTTAAAAATAAACACTTTCGTATGGGACGCTAAGTGTATTTTTTCTGATTGTATTCCTTCTTTAAAAAAGAAAAAAAATCCGTTTGTTACCATTCCATAGAAACTTCCTTAAAAGCAAAGGGAAAATAGCAAGCATAGCTAAGCAAATTAGAAATTTAATGAACAAATTATTAGCTAGGGTTGAATTTAAAAACCCTAGTGAACATGATAATATACTACAATTTAAAATCCAAAGAGTTCCAAAATCTCATCCTTTGCACATTTCTCAACACCCATACAAAGCAAACACAAAACTTGTTTAAGATTAATTTGCAAACATTTTCACTAATAAAAGACCAACTAATGACTTATAGAGTTATTTACAACTGATTATCAGGACGCACTTGATGATCTCACACTACGAAGGTTTCTTCATGCTCGAGATCTCGACGTAGAAAAAGCTTCTGAAATGTTTCTCAAGTACTCCGCATGGAGACGAATGTTCGTTCCGAAGGGTTCGATTTCAGCATCAGAGGTTCCAAATCAAGTAGCACATGACAAGGTTTTCATGCAAGGAAAAGATAAGAGAGGGTGTCCAATTGCAGTCATTCTTGGTGCCAAACATTTTGCCTCCAAAGGAGACATTGATGAATTCAAACGTAAGTCATTCACAATTTTAATTGAATCAAAAAACATTCGACTATATATTACTCTGTCATTACATTTATTAATTTGCATATTAAAATAATGGCTTGTGTGAGACTATCTTATATAAGATGAATAAAAAGTAATAACTTCTATGATGAAAAAGTGATACTAAATCTTGATGTAGAATGATAATACTATTTCATAATCAATTTATAGTATAAATAAAAAAAAATATAATATTTTATAGTAAAAATATTAACATTTCATTAAAAAAAGTGATAAAGTAATCTTATGCAAAACTTGCCCGATATTAAAAGGTAGAATGAAATTATATGCTCTCTTCATTATATCAATTTTTTTTATTGGTTGTCCATTTCAGAATTATTCGAGGGCTCCACCTTTACAAACTAATTATAATCCATTTTTTTTACCAAATAACTAATTATATCATCATTTATTTTTAAAAGTAAGTACGTACAATGTAATAAAATTTAATACATTATGTCATTAATTATCCATGGTGCATGACATAAAACAATATTTTTTAATCTAAAATTTGCATGCTTTAAAAGCATCTAATATCATTAATACTATTAATTTATAAGTGCTTGCCAAAAATAAAATTGGTTAAATTGTGAGGTGGCGGCGCCACGTTGCTCATTGAAAAATTTTGTGTATGTGGCATCGCCACGTTCGTTCTTGAAATGTACGTATCACTCTCACATTAATTTTGCAATTAATATTTTATTTTAAGTAATTTAATATTTTACATATTGTTTTATTTAATATCTCTCATTAATAATCTTAAAATTACAATTAATATTTTATTTTAAATAACTTATTATTTAAAGTAATTAATATTTTATAATCTTGCAATTAATATTTTATTTTAAATAATTTTTATGAAAATTTAATTTAATGTAATAAAAATATTTCTATTCTGGCACATTGTTTTATTTTTTATATAGTTTTATAGAGTATATTTTAAGGCCACTAACTGATAGAAAAATTAATTTAGGCACCAAATTGATAGTTTACCCATTCCTTAAGTTTTGAATTGAAAAAATTCCTATTTAGCACATTGAGTTTTAATATATTTTTATATTTAAATGTTTTGGTTGGGTTATTCAATAAAAATAAAAAATATATATATTATGAAAATAAAATTTAACGAGAGAGATTCTCGATTATTAATAAAATTTACAACTAATAATAAGCTTAATATTTTTGTTATATAATTGTGTTTAAAAAAAATCCTATTATTGCCAATCCTTTCCTTTTTAATTGTTTAATAGTATATTTTAAGGCTCTAATTGATAGAAAAAATAATTAAAACCCAAAATTGATAATTCATTTATTTTCAGGTTTGAATTGAAATTATTCTATTATGACATATCATTTTCTTTTAAATTAATTGATGTTCATCTTTTTGATACGAAGGTAAAAACTACATTTAATAGCAAAGTAAGATGAAAAAACAAACGAACAAATATTAATAATCTTAAAATTAAAAATTAATATTTTATTCTAAGTAATTTATTATTTAAAGTAATTAATATTTTATAATCTTGCCATTAATATTTTATTTTAAGTAATTTTTATGAAGATTTAATTTAATCGAATAAGAATATTTCTATTATTGCACACTGTTTTAATTTTTACGTAGTTTTATGAAGTATATTTTAAGGCCTCTAACTTATAGAAAAATTAATTTAGTTCTAAAATTGATAGTTTACCCATTTTTAAGTTTTGAATTGAAAATATTCCTATATGGCACATTAATATATTTTTACATTTAAATATTTTGGTTGGGTTATTCAATAAAATATATATATATTATGAAAGTAAAAGATAAAGAGAAAGATGCTCAATTATTAATAAATTTATAAGTAATAATAAGCTTAATATTTTTGTTATATATTTGTGATTAAAAAAAATCCTATTATTGTATATCGCTTCATGTTTAATTGTTTTATAGTATATTTTAAGACTCTAATTGATAGAAAAGATAATTAAGACCCAAAATTGATAATTTATTCATTTTCAGGTTTTGAATTGAAAATATTTTATTATGACATATCGTTCCTTTTAAATTAATTGAATTGAATGTTCATCTTTTTAATACAAAGGTAAAAATTACAGTTAATAGTAAAGTAATATGAAAAAATATAAACGAACAAATATATATATATATATATTTAATAATAAAATATAAAATTATAAAAATATATTTTTAAAATAAAAATATTACACATAATAGAACCCGCGTCGAACACGGGAGACAAAACTAGAAATATAATCCCTTAGGCCTTAACTATTTTATTTTAGGGTCACTTACTAGAAGGTACATAAAATAATGCATAATTGCTGTAAACTACATGACTCAAAGTACTATTACTCATAACTACACAATTATGATTGTGATATCATAAATACCCCTATGTATTTGCACAATTTGGTTTTGCACAATTTGTTTTGCACAATTTTATTTTTGCATATTTTGTTTGCACATTTTAAATTCCGGCAGCAGGCGGCGGCGGTCAGCGGCGGTCAAAGGCCGGTCAGCGCCGGTCCGGCAGGGTTCAACGCCGGTCAATGCCGGTTAACGCCAGTCAACACCGGTCAACGGTCGGTCAATGGCAGTCAACGATCGGTCAACGTCGGTCCGGCGGGTGGGTGGGTGAGGGATAGGGTTGGTGGTTTAAAAGTGTATAGGATTATAAGGTTATATTTTGTATTTTACTTTAATATTTTGTATGTGAGAGTAATTATTTAAATTCCTTGTATCTCATAGTAATTTAAGTTAAAAGTGTGTATCTATTAGTGATTTTTCCTTTATTTTATTCTATTCTATTTTATTTTATTTTATTTTATTTATTACCAAAAATACTATAGTAATTTAACAAAGTTAAAAGTTAAGTATAAAATATAATATTTTCAAATTTTAATGAGGAAACTTTTAACAGAATGTGGGAGTAATTAATTTGGAACAAATTTGATTTAATTCTAATAAAATTATTAAAATAATTTGGATGAATCATATAGCACTAATGCACTATAAATCAAGGAGATCAAGAATCCTTTTAAACTAAAAAAATCTAAAAGTATGTTACATATATATACCCGTTGGAAGCTTGTGATAATTTCTATTTTCTCAGTTTATGTGGTGTTTGCTTTAGATAAAGCATGTTCAAGGTAATTTAATTCAACCTCCTTTTAATTGATTAAATATTATTCAGAAACATTTTTTTTCTCTCTCTTTATTCTCATACGGACGATCTACACTCAATAGGATTGCAACTGGAGAACAAAAGTTTATTATAATTGTAGATCTTAAAGGATACGGATATTCCAACGTTGATATTCGAGGATATACTGCTGCACTTTCCATTTTACAGGTGATTAACTAACTGCCTTGGATCTATCGTTATATTTTGATATTATTACAACCTCTTATTGCAACCAAAATGTAACGGATATTTGGGATCTAGCTAGCTATTGCTCCCTTCGTTTGGAAACGTATGTCATGTTTACTATTTCATATTATTTAAGAAAAATAATTTTTTTATTAATTTTACTAAGAGTTGAACCACTTAAATCTTAAGTTTATTCTTTGTGTGAATCTAATTTCGTTCACTTCATATGACGTTTCTTGTGTTAATTGATTGCAGACCTTTGCATAAATTGACAACACTGATAATTATGACAATAGTAATATATATTGCGATGTGTCGTGGTGCACGGATCGAGTTCTGTGCGCTCCTAGACCCGATATAAAGTTATATACCGTTTATTTTTCCAGGAAAAATTAATTTTGTGGGTGCATGTATCTAATTGTAGGATTTCTAACCAGAAAGATTGTGGAAAATGTATCTTGTGCATGACCTTACATATTCATGACAGCTTGGAAGATTATTTACCCATTTATCGACAAAATGACCAGGAAAAGGGTA
Organism: Pogostemon cablin; assembly: GCA_023678885.1. NCBI lineage: Eukaryota > Viridiplantae > Streptophyta > Magnoliopsida > Lamiales > Lamiaceae > Pogostemon > Pogostemon cablin. The sequence goes on along the minus strand of CM042965.1, from coordinate 32,255,263 downwards.
ACTTTCATGACAAAAGCTTGTGTGCCCCTAGGGATATACCGTGCCCCATGGGAACACAACTCTCCCTCTCCATATTCTATTTAACCATATTCTATTTAACCATATGTATTGCTAAGAATTTAAATTGCAAAAGGACACAGTGTCCCTGGGATCACAAGAGCCTCACTCAACTTTCATTTTTCACAGCATCAACAATTATTCAATTACAATACACGTTTTTATATGATCAATTTAATTGATTTGTTTATATATCATCTCTTATATTATACAGATAATATTTGTTGAAAACCAAAAATTGCACTCTACACTGCTGGAGGAAATTGAGGAAAACCAGCTTCCTGAGATATATGGAGGCAAATTGCAGCTTGTTTCAATTCAACATGCCCAGCCGTATATATAGATATGGAAATAAATATATAAAATCTGCTGATTAAATGTTGATGTGGAAAAAAGATTGGTACTATACATATATATGAGATATTGTTGGATAATGAGCAATAAAGCCATGACTCTATTACAAAAATATTTTAGAATAACTTAAGGGTATTTTCTAAAATGTCTAATTTGACAAAAATAACTTTGATTTGATTGTTAATTTGGTTAAAATAAATGATTCCATAGATTTATATTTTTATGATACGATTGTACATATTTATTTATGACTCGGTTAAAATTTTAAAATCGAGTTACAAATTGAATTAAGGATAATTTTGTTGCCTCTAACTTTGGACATTTGTCTCACTATCTTTTTGGGATAAAAAATTATACATGGCCAAAATTATAGGATAAAATTTTTTTTTATCTCAAATGTCCAATTGCTATGCACCTTATGTATAGGGCAAAAATGATTTTTATCTCAAAAGTCCAACGGCTAGGTACTTGGATGATCATAACCGTTAATTTAATCCTCATTATTAAATAAAATAAAATAAAATAATAAACTTTAAAATAAAAATAAATAAATAAACTATCCACTGCAACCGCACATGTGCAGTAATTAAGTGCAAAGTGAAAAGTTGTAGACTTAAAATTGATATTATCTCCATGATATTTTTTTATTATTTTTTTCAATCATATGTTTATTTTACTTGGGTATTTATTAATTCTCCAACAATTCATTATTTGGATTATATATTCTTTTAGCCCTGTAAATCGTTCCTATTATAAATTTGATCAAGGTACTTTTTATTTCTTTAGATTGGTTCTGGCAATCTAATCACGACATGATAATACAAAGCGAAAGTAATATGAAAACTATGAGTTAGTGTTCAAGCTTATCATATTTGTATTATTTCTTTTACCCCATAAAAAATTTACATATTCCCTCCGTCCCACACTTATCTTCACACTTTCTGTTTTCGTCCGTTCCATACTTATCTTCACCACCCAAAAAAGGAAACTTCACATTAACCAACAACCTCAAAAGTTATCTTAATTTCAAAAATACCACTCTCACCTAACACACATAACATACTTTATAATTTATTTATTACCTAAAAATACCACAATATCCCTTAAAAGTCAATAAAGTTGGTCAAAAAGTAATTTTTCTTAAACTCCGTATTTATAGTAACAGTGAAGATAACTTTGGGACGGAGGGGATATAATATATATTATGTCAATCTCAATTTTACATTTATTGTTTTTATGATATTAATTAAAGTAACTTAAAAGTTACATTTATGAATAATTTAGTTTTTTGGGTAATAAATAAATGGTAAAATATATTATTCCCTCCATCCCCTTGAAAGGTATCCGTTGACTTTTTGCACGTGGATTAAGGAGTATAATAATTTAATGTATAGTAAGGTGAGAGAAATAATATTTTAATGTGTAGTAGGTAGTTGTATTAGTGTTGAGGGTGTGGTCATGTGTAGTGTTTGTAGGTCACATCAATCCAAAAAGGAAAATGGATACTTTGTAATGGGATGGGCCAAAATGAAAAAATGGATACGTATCAAGAGAACGGATGGAGTATATGTATTAAGTACAATTGATATTTTTATAAAATTAAAGTGTGTCGTGATATTGTTGGTTAAGTGTCATTTCTTTTCAAAGGGTGATATAAAAACCATTTTTTCCCCTTAAGTTTGGTTATGTATAATTTATATCTCAAAAAGATAAGTTTTAAAGCATTTGTCCCACTATCTTTCAGGAGAACTTACTATTCTAATTGAAGTGCTATAGATTTGAGCAAGAATTTCATATATCATGCTCGAACAAAGCATATTGATGTGAGATATCATTGGCTCAAAATGGTACTAGAGAAGCAATTTATAAAATTTGAGAAATTTACACTGACAAAAATCCCACAAATATAATGACTAAAATGATTACCAACAAGAAGCAGGAATATGCGCCGGATTGACCCGGCATATTCAACAATTTATAATGTTTTACTTACTTAAATATCCTTCATCTTATCCTTTGATAAGGTCATAAGATCTATTTTTATTATTTTATTTTTGATCGGTAGTGTTAGTTATTAGTCCAGTTAGTATACATTCCTAATGGGAATCGAACTTGAGTCTCTCAAGTAAGTGACCAGGTGAGCTAACACCATGATTATCTCATAAGATCGTTCATCTTTCTTTTATTTACAAAAGGAAATGCTTCCTTTGTTTACAAAGAGAATGTGAACGATCAATTGATCATTGAGATTGAGGGAGTATTATCCTTTAATTAACAAAAACATAAATTAATTTTATTTTTTCAAGAGTGGACATGTTAACTTTGAGTTGTTACACGGACTAAAACCAATAAAAGAGAACTAAAATTAAACAAATAAAAAATTACCTCCTAAAAAAAAAAAAAAACCTTCACATGTTCTTTTACATAGATTAAGAAAATATTACTTTTATAATTTTTATTAATAAATAAATATTAAAGAGTATTAGATATGTATGACATTGTTGTAAATAAAATAATAAATGGAAAATTAGTTATTTTGATTTTTTTATTATTTTGGGAAGGTGTAGATTTTTTTTTTTTCAGACGGCGAAAATAGAATGGGTGAAGTTGGGAGATATTTCAAAGTAGCGTGTAGCGAAACAACAATATACCTTCAACAATATAACTATATCTAAACCATGGTTAATTATTAATTAAATTATGACAAAACCATTTGCCCAAATAGTTGGTTGATCCACATTTCCTTTAAAATGTCGTAATCAAATTATGAATAATAAGATTGTTCATGAACTTGCCAAAATTATAATTAAAGGCAAGAATTAATGGGGACATGTGATAAAATATGTATAAAGTGATATATACAAAAAAAAAGTCCAATTAAATTATTTTATATGTAATTTATGGAGTATAACAGAAGAAAAGTTACGTATCCTTAATTAAAAAAAAATTGATAAAAAAAGGTAAAAAAAAAAAACAGTCTTATTATAAGATTCTAAAATAAATAGTTAGGTTATTTATTCAAATCATACTTTGAATTTCTGAATACGTGCGCAATATAAATTGCTAAAACCTAAAACTGGCCGGAATATTAATTGATTTTACTATTTGTGTTGGATAGTCTCGCCTTATAAGTTTCTTATAAAATTATTATTATTATTCAATATATTATTTTAGAACTAAATTAATTTTCAAAATATTGTATATATTAATAATATTTTATTTCCAATTAGGGCTACCTAACTAAGAAGATAATATTTGGTCATGAATTAAATTCCATTAATTTTGTGGCCTCTTTGGAATGACTACATCGACACCTTATTTTCCTTTCAACCATTAACTATTAATTTTGCGACATATATATTTCAGTTAAATTGACAACGTTCACAGTCATGCAACATTGATAGCTATAAAAGTAGATATTTGAGAATGCTTTATTTTTATCAAAATTAAGAATAAATCTAATATATATGGATAGATTATCGATGAATGAAAAAGAAGATGTATTTTATTCTCCTGAAAAAATGAAAGAGATGAAAGAAGATGTATTTTATTCTCCTGAAAAAATGAAAGAGATGAAGCGGAATGATGTGGAGGAGAAGGTTGATCATTTGAGAGAGAGAATTGGGAAGCAAGATTCAGCTTGTAAGGTAATTATCCTTGAGTTATGCCTTGATTATTATTTAAAATAAAATTTTAACTTTAAACAATTTAGAATAATTAATAAAATACTCCCAAGTATCATCTCTTAAATTAAGATTTTAGACATCACTTAATGGTTATTATTTTTCTTTTTAATACAACTGTCAACTATATATTAAAATATTAAATTTCTGATTAAGTCTCAACCCATTGCATAATTAAATACTATACTTTTTAGTTTTCATACTAAAAACAAAACGCAACTATTCGAATGGGACAGAAGAAGTACTAAATATCTCTCCGTGTAAGCTCAAGATTAGGATGAAATAGTCATTTGACACTAGATTTACATAGTGAAGAATACGTAATTGGATTTCACACCCATTTATCAAAAAATTTCATATGGGCTTTAATACAAATTAACTCATCTGAATGAACACGCGTGTTAAAATGTACTAAAACTGAAAGTGTAGACTCGAAGTTAAAACAATCTTGAATAGAATATAATATAATTCCATAATCGAAAAATTAGAAGAAAATGGAGGTTATAAAACTTATGCAAATCATAATAACAAAAGTAGAAATTTTCTACGCGGAATGAGCATTTTATTATACTTTTTCATACGATCTACAGGACGTGGATGATCTCACACTGAGAAGGTTTCTACATGCCCGTGATCTTGAGGTTGAGAAAGCTTCTGAAATGTACATGAACTACGTTGCATGGAAGCAAACATTCGTTTCCAAGGGTTCAATTTCAGCATCTGAGGTTTCATATCAAATTGAACAATACAAGGTTTTCATGCAAGGAACAGACAAGAGAGGGTGCCCAGTTGTAGTTGTATTTGGTGCTAAACATTTTCCTTGCAAGAAAGATACACAAGGGTTCAAACGTAAGCATTCTATGTATAATCTGAGACCATAAGCATTCCCCTTATAAGTTCATATACACGAGTACATGAACCATTTTGTTTAAACTTTTTCAGGTTTCGTTGTGTTTGTTTTGGACAAATTATGTTCGAGGTATTCTATTTCATGCTTCGTCTTTCCTCCTTCAACAACTACGGTTTTTTTTGTTTTTTAACCGTCCAAGCTATTTCTTCTCTCCCATCACCATCTAAACTAATTGACTATTGCATCCAGCGGTGCCGGGACACTGCCTGAGATACAAAAGTCGATTATTCTAGATGTGAACAGAAAAAGAAAAAAAATAATAGCTCGAATAATAAAGTATAAAACTACAATAGTCACAAGTTTGAGCATTTCCAGGATACCAGAAGGACAAGAAAAGTTCACAGTTATCGGAGATCTTAAAGGGTTTGGCTATTCTAACATAGATATCAATGAATACCTGGCGGGCATTTCGATTTTACAGGTAAAATCACCTGTATCAATCATATAGTAATAAACATTATTCTTGATATTATATTTCCACTCTGACTAAAACCTTAAGCTAATAGATGCAAGTATTAGTATTTTAGGGTCAAAATCTAGTTAGCATCGACTGTTAGGGCTAGTTTGGCAAAAAGGTTGAGAAATGATACATAGATAAAGAGTAAGAAAACGGTGAAGGTACAATCTTGTAGTTCGGGAGGATGCACTAAGGCGGGATAACAGCAATCTAGTCACTATGATTCTCATGTAACAGGATTACTATCCAGAAACACTGGGTCGAGTGTTCATTGTCCACGCGCCTTATGTGTTCATGACAGCATGGAAAATGGTCTACCCGTTTATCGACAAAAATACCAGGAGAAAGGTCAGACTTTTCAGATTTCCAGACATGTTATGCTGTGTAATCTCATCTATCTAATATTCTGATGTCTGGATAGTATACAGGTAGTATTTGTCGAAAAAAATAAACTACAAGAAACTCTATTAGAGGACATAGAAGAAAACCAGCTTCCAGAGATTTACGGAGGCAAAATGCAGCTAGTTCCAGTTCAAGATGGATAGCATGCATATGAAACAATAATGTAAACTAATTGAATATTGCACACATAAGATTCTGCCAAATATGAAAATAAGGTTGATATGTAATATGTAATGCGTATATGTACACATATATTATATGGGTTGCATTTTTGAATGAGAAATGTTGACATATATGTAACATTTCAATCATAGGATTTAAGTGTATAGTGACTGTGGTAATCTCTACATGAACTAATATTTTCAGCAAATTTCATATGATGATAATTGAAATTCTCGAATACATTTGTTCTCAAATATCAAAAACATATATATAATCATAAACACAGGATACAAGTTAGAATCAGTTTTAAAAAATGAACATACTGCAGCTTATAAATTTCAGTATTAAAGAAAATGTCATAATCATTTAAGAGCAACTCCAAAAGCTTCTTTAAAATTTAGAAAGGATTTTCCATATATAGAGAGGAACTTTAATTTAAAGAGTGATGTTTTTAAAAGTCTTCCAACACACTTTAAATATAATTTTTATTTTCTCTATTTCCAATATTAATTGATTACACATATTTTCTATTCATTTTCTTCATTTTTATTTTGATTATAAATGCAATTTAAAATTGATTTGACTCTTTATCCCAAGTTATTTTCTTAAAAAAAATATTGGAAATAATGAATCATTTAATGCATTTAATTTTAAAGAACTTCGTTTGGCTCTCTAAATTTGAAGAGTGAAATTCATTATGTAAAATTAAAAGTTAAAATAAAGAGTTTGTTGGAGTGATATTTTAGTTGATTATTCTTCAAAATATAACAATTTTTTGGTTTAGCTACTCTCTTGGAGATGCTCTTAAGATAATAATACTATATAAAGGTTCTAAAGATTATTATTACTTGGGTTTTTGAAGCATACCTTGGGCTCTTAACATGTTCGGCAAGGATGTCGATCTGATGTTTGAACTTTTAAGGAAAATCTCACCCTACAAACTCAAACTCTGCTGTCTTTTAGTCTCCACAGATATCCATCAACTGAACAGTCACAACCCAGAGAAAATCGAACTGATAACTCTTATTAATCAGTTTCCAAGAACAAAACCATGGAGGTGACCCATGTTTGATTCCCATTGGGAATGAATTAGGAGAAGTTATAAGGAGGCATGGAGAAAGGGGATGTATGGAGACTTGGTGAACTAACTATACTAACAACTAACATTTATCTATCAAAAAAAAATACTCAACCCCAAAAACATTTCAAAGTAACTCAACAGATTTGATGGATGCCAGAGGAAAAAATGCAGAGATGCTTGCTTTTCTAATTAGAATAAACTCACTGCTGGTCATCACAAATGAGCAGGGTATCTCGAATGTATATCAGCCCATGTGCTCACACCATCAGTCAATTGCTTAACAACAGAGGCCACCTCATCAACAATAACACGGATTTGCTGCTTGCTATCTCTTTCTCGAATAGTTACAGAGGATGTGGAATCTACTGTGATGGCAAAAGGAACTCCGAGTTCATCAGTTCTAACGTATCTCTTACCTATTGAAGTACCTGAAAAAGATAATAAGAACTTGTGAATAGCTCACAGTTTCTAGGCAACAGGAACAATCGTCAAAATAATAAAGTACAGGTACCAGCTTGAAATATTGCTTCAACATGGAGACATAACATTTGAATGCTATGTTTTCTTTTGTTATAAGAACATCCACATTGTTTCCGCGTGAAAATGTGGAATGGTAAAAAAGTGGGGGGTCAACCCTTTACCTTTGACAATAGTTTAAGGCTTAAGTTGGGACCCCAGCCACCAAGCTTTTATGCCTATTAATTTGGTCCGACCTACTGGATTAGGGCGAAATGTGGAAAGGGGGTTACCCAATGGTCAGCCTAGGGTTTCCAACCTGACCCAGTATGTGCCATCCATGGATGTTCGGTTGGAAAGAGGGTGTATTGTCATATTATTCCACGTCGGTTCTACATGTATGTGACTGTTGAGTGACATATGAGGGTCAAACCTAAACCTTTGGTCATGGTTTTGGGTTAAGGCTCCTTAGCTTTTATGCCTAACAGCTTTTCTATGTATTTTTTAAGTTAACAATTTCCTAAGTATACCTGTAACATCAATCTTGTAGGAAATCCCAAACGATCTCAATGAGTTAACAATTTGTTTGGCCACTTCCTCATATTGATGGTTCTGAACCAGAGGAAATACCGTGCATTTGATTGGAGCTACAAGTGGAGGGAAGCGGAAGATATTCACTTGTTCATCACCATCTTTACTAGGCCTCGTGTAAAATGAATGTTCATAGAGACAATATACGATTCTTCCAATCCCAAACGACGGTTCAATTACTGATGGTGTGAATACCCTTTGATGTTCCTTTTTCTTCTCTATGGAGATTGACACCATATTATTCTTTATAGTGACAACTTTGTCTAGAGTACAGACATGAAACTCTGCCTCGCCCCAGGTTTCCAAAGTCGCTTTCATCTCCATAGCTTCTTTATTGCTCATAGCCTGCTCACAAATATTCGAAAATTTTTAAATTTATTTTATAACGGAATAGGTGTCCATGTAATCCAAACAGCTAGGCATGAATGACAGAAAGATTGTATACTCATAGTATCAAATACAAGCAAGTCTATCATGAAGCTTAAACCCACATCACAACAGCCATAGGCATATACAGCAGAGAAATTCATTACTCGAAAATCATAATAAATATGAATGCTGCCAATTTAAAATAATGAATGCTACCAGCCATAGTCGCTAAAAGGGAAGACCAATGATATCCAAGTACCTCAGCAAGCAAAAACAGATGTAACAATAAAGCAATCAAAAAGTGATACGTTCTTGAGTAACTAAAAAATTCATGTAAAGCAACAAGATTATTAACTGTTCTAGAATACCTCCAATGCTTCAACTACCATCTTCTGGCTACCCCTGAAAGCAAGGCCCAGCTCCTTCTTAACTGGTGATATGATAAGTTTCTGAAGACAACAAAACGATGTAAGAAGTGCTTAGAAACCAAATGTATTATAAGAGCATTAAGATGAATAAGTTCTATAGTGAAAGAATGGTAAGAAGGGATCAAGGGATCAAGCATGCTACTACACAAGTACTGCTCGGGTATTGCCATCGGAATCAAGACCTTCTATTTTATTAAGAAGTAAGATATCTTACAAACATACTCTCTTGGTAAACTAAAGTCCTGATTTCAATAGCTGTAAAGAGTAGATTCATAGTTCAGACTGATATAGAGTAAACTGAGAGGAGGGAGGGAGAAGAGACCTCCACTTCTCTAGGTTGCTGATGCTTTTCATACGCCACCAATGGGACACCACTTCTCTCCTGCACAAAATTGAAATGCGACTTTTATTCTCAGGCATAACAAATAATAGTTTATACAGCATCTTCAGAAGATTAAATAATAAATAGTTTACAGGGATAGAATGAGATGCACACTTTTAGGATAGACTGAGATACACCCTTTTAGGATGGAATGAAATCTCTCCAACCAAGTAAGCAGCTTCAGCTCTAAAAAAATTAGCAAATTTGGAATAACCCTTACCGCGTGTGCACGCAAATCATATGCCGATCTATCAGCAATACCAACACATTCAATCCAACCGTATGAGCTTTCAACTTCAGCATCCCAACAGTCAGTAGAATAGTGAGCCATCTCATTTGCCAGATGTTGCCGGAAGCGTAAGCGGTCTTTATGAATTCCAAGTTGGACTAAAAACAAATATACTCTCCCAATAAAATAACCAAGCGTTTCATTATTGACTATCCCCTGAAACAACGAATCAGAAATGAAGTTATGTTAGAATTAAGGAGATGAACATTTGACCAAAAACAAGTATACTCTACCAATAAAATAACCAAGCATTTCATTATTGACAATCCGCTGAAACAACAAATCAGAATTGAAATTATGTTAATGTTAAGGAGATGAACCGCCAACAAACTCAACACACACGGATCTTTGTCCCACACTGATAAAGCTGAAGAAGGATATACAAGAATGTGTAATATAATTTCCTATTACAAATGATACTTAGAGTTTTCTTTTTAGGCTCATGGATCATCTACTGCAAAAGAATAAATAAAAAATAACGAAGTCCAATGCAATTAATGAGAATAATAAATATAATAATTAATGGGCAAAACCCATCTTCTTCTTCTTGTGCCTGTCATAAACCACTGGTGTACCATATCAGCAAAATTGAAAATATCTTGAAAGGACACAAGAGCAAAGATGATTGGCATTCACTGAACAACCTGAGAAACAGCTTCTCCAATTGATATTCTCCTAGTTGATTGCCTGGAAACCTGATCTTCTCTTGGGCACATAAATAATTCCAGATTTGAAACTTCGGAAAATTTAGCATGGGACTTGTCCTCAGGATCAACAAAGTGTTCAATCTCAGCCAATGTAAATTCGCGAACCCTTAAAAGGCCTTGCCGTGGGGAGATCTGCAAAGTTCGTGTGTGTCATAAAGCATAGATATAGCACTTTTCTGGAAATTAAAATGAAAATTTAACATATCCATAACACATAAATCACAGAAGCTTGTAGAGATTACAATGTATGTGCAGCAAATCAATCAAAAAACAAACGGAATTGTGTAACAATGACTAAGGAACTAGTGAATTTTCTAACATCTGATTAAAAGAAGGGAAATTGACTAATTAAATGAAAGATGAAAATGCTCCAATTTGTTAAAACTAATTTGTTAATCAACATTATTCAACGATTCAATCTTAACCTTTCCTGCAACTGCTCTAAGGGCATGCTCAAGTTTTTTTTTTTTTTTGGCTTTAAGAAGAATGTACATAACCAAGAATTATTAATTGATAATTGTATTCTAGTAAAAACAAATCACAGCAATATTCTCAATGCAAAAGGTCTTTAGCAGAAGAGAGAGCTTGCACGGTATCTAAGGCAGATTCATGTCTTTAATTCTTCTAGACATTAGCTTCAAGTACTTCAAGCAGTTCTAAGATTTTAATATGCCTTATTACCTCTCAGACCTATTCCAACTAGGTGAGGTTGAAACATAAAAATACAGAAGCATCATGCCATTGGGTTCATCTTAAGAAATTAATGACTATATCCCACAGTTGCGGCAATTATATTCTATTGATCCCCACAAATTACAGCAGGAACTAGGAAGCAAAATGCCAAAACATTACCAATGAACCATCTAAGTTAAAGTTGTGTACAGTTTTTCGTGGTTCATAGACATGTTAATTGTTATGATAACATACTACACCTCGTTTCTAAAAGCTTGACCAATCTGTGCAGCTGCAAAAGGAAGCTTGTTTCCATTATAGTAGTATAAGTCCTTGAAGTTCACAAAAATACCTTGAGCAGTCTCAGGGCGCATGTACCTACAGCAAATTAGTAATTGAATGTATTTAAAGAATAAAGGTTTAAATATGGAGAGGGCCAGAGGCTAATAAGTGGAATCCGAAGAAACCCGAACTACTAAATGTAAAAGCATTCTCACCCAGGATTTGAAAAAGAAGGCCCAATTGATGTCTGAAACATAAGATTGAAAGGATATGGGTCAGAGAGAGAGTTCCCCGTGTCCGGAGCAGTGATACCAAACTCCTTGATCTTTGCACCAAGCTCCTCCATAGAGAAGTCATCCAATACAGCAAGAACACGCCTCAATTCAGTTGCCTTCTCAGCCGTTAATTTAGGGTCTTTCTCGAGCTTGTTTTTGCAAAAATCTTTGAGCAAATGATCTGCTCGGTAACAAGTTCCAGTCTTGTCATCTTTGACCATAAGGTCAGTGAACTTATCAACATGGCCAGATGCCTTCAGTACAATTTCTGGTGTAATACATGGGCAATCAATCTCTAACATATTCTCTTCAAGTACAAAATGCTGAAAATTTGAAACTATTTTTAAATTAGAACATCAATGATAGCCAAAGACTAGCTGTAAAGCAAAAATCAAAGTCAGCTAAGGATTGTACCATAAAATCAACAATATTAACTTCAGCAACCTCAGTATTCAGTAGTATGCCTCATAAATGTTTAAAACCTAGCCTACATGAAAGAAGAAGCTGAAAATTCTAATACAACTGCTAAACTAAGTTGTCAACATCAACAACTGAAATGCACATTTTAAAATGAAAAAATCTACTCAAAGCTCATAGTAATTCTTAATCTGTGGTAATGCCGGCATAAAAAGTAATTATATTAATTACAGTGACTGAAATCAACAGACAATTAGACATTGCTATAACACTGTTTTATAAAATGGAAAACAATACTTTCCAGTGATTATCTAAAAGGATCGCACAATACACAACTAAAGCTATTATACAGTATAAACCAATGAGCACCTAGTGAAACAAAACTTCCTAACAAAATTCATTATCCAAGAAACAAATGGCAAAAGAGAACCTAAAATTGGCAGACCTGACGCCAGAAAGCCAGGACATTGGCCTTGACAGCACAACCGGGAGGGCCATAGTCGTAAAGTCCAGCAACTCCACCATAGATATTGAAGGAAGGGATGTAAAACAAACGGCGCTCTAGTGTGTTAACTACAGCTTGACGAAACGTCTGCCGGTTCTGAAATTCTTGCCGAAAATCAAATATTTCAGCACCCAACAAAAGAAAAAAAGAATTCTCTACAGTTTCCAGTTCACCAATTAACATCAACATAGTCTAATACCAAGAATAAAATTAACCTACATCTACATGCCAGCAATTATAACAAATAGAAGATGCAATGATACAAATGCTAATAAATGAGGAAGTACACTAACAAAACTTGGAAAAGGAGAAAATTTAAACCCAGTCATTAAACATAATCATATGAAAAAAAAAATGATTCTTGATCAGGATACATGTCTCTGCCCCGACTCCCACAAGAACTTGCAGAAGGAGAAGGGTAAATCCCAACAAAATGAGACACCATAACTAGAAAATAGAATGGAAATTCAGTAAAAAGGGAAGCAAATAACCTGTTGTCGAAGAAAGGGTTTGCTGTGAAGAAACAGTTGAATAAGGTTTGGTTGTGAAAAGCGGCGAGCACCTCCGACAAAATGACGGCCGCAGAGATAACGCCCTCCTCCTCAACACTTCCATTAACTTCCAATTTTAGTACAAAACTAGCTTTTCCGAGGGTCTTCCCTCTAAACACTCTGTTATTCGCTATTGGGAATTGGTTGTTAATGGGTTATGACTTATGACAATTTGGGAAGAAATCGAAACTTGGCCCGTTAATCTTCATTCTTTCCAGCAGCACTGCAAAATGAGGTGAGATGCCTTTTTACCGTGAATTTCTCACTCCAGCAGCACGGCAAAAGTGACGGCAGTGTGATTGGCTGATTCCACACCATTTTAGTGCGGCTCTCATTTTTTAATTTTAATTTTTTTTAATTTTATTTTCAAGTAACGATATTATGTAAATGGAGTATTTTATTTTTTCTTTTCTAACACCTAAAAATATGTTTTCTTAAAGAAAATATAGAATTAAAATAATTTTGAGATTTAAACATAAACAACATATATAAAACTTACACTATACATTACCTAAAATTTTTCAAAAGTTTAATTAATTAATATATATATATATATTAATATTTTAACTATATTAATTTTGTCTTGAATTAAAGATAAATATCAAACCCAAAAGACTTGGAAAAATAAATAAATAAAGATTAAATTAATTTTTTAATTTTTAGTGTAAAACATAGTGTAACTGCTGGAAATGAATCACTGTTCCCGCACTATTTTTGTGTTAAATGTGCTTCAAAATAGTGTAAACGGCTGGAGATTGACTAAAGCGACGAAGGTTGAAGTTAAAAATCATTCTCCAACAAGTTAATTTTGAGAGTTACGTGTCTGATCGTGTCAGATGAGCCTGGTCAGCGCAGTTGGATTCTTCTTCCTTTGATGTACACTATTGGATCCAAATAAATCAATATTTGATCCAAATAAATTAATATTTTATTCATATTCCAACTTCTTCATCAACGCTTAGTTCAGCAAACTTTAGAATGATGGGTCATCATTCTGAAATAAGGTTCTCTGATGCCTCACACACAATCTCACTTAGTAACTTTCACGATTTGAATCAACAAAAAGAATCATTGCAAAACGGGAGAGACAATAGATTTATACTGGTTCAGCGTTAGCCTACATCCACTCTTAAGGAGAAGAAAATAACTCTTGATGATTGCAAGTTACAACCTAATGAAGTTGAAGAACTTAAACTTCTAAGAACCCTAACAGTGCGCTGTCGGGCCAGACGTGATATGCCAAAAATTAATAAAAAGTACAATGGATTAAATAAATCGAAAAGAGTAAACCTACGACAAAGTTAGCGTGGAAATGTGACAGTAAAACATGACGAAGAAAAAAAACTAAAACCCTTAAACAAAAAGAGGTAAAGAGTACGTCTGGCGCAGTCTACCAATATTAAAAAAATTGGATATGGTTAGTAACGTAGATATGCAGGAAATGAAAGAATATTAATAAAATTATCTGTTCACGGTTAAATGCTACCCCTATTGTGTTAAATCAGTTAGATCGAGACACACTATTAGTCTTGGACATGGAAAACACAATGAAAGAAGAAATCATCGGTGGATCAAAAAGGCTGAAAAGAAATTTCATTCCTTTCTCAACAGCTATGTCGTCCAGAAACCCTGTTCACCACTTGTTATAACCACATCGCTCCCGGACGTACTTGCTAATAATGTCCACAAACGATTACCATGCAACAGATGAATCACTCAATGAGCTAGTGTGGAATTATTCACGATAATCTGAGCAACGTTGGGTGGTATGTCCTACAATTGAATGACATTGTTACTACAATAACTCAAAAATTACTAAACGATACATGTAAAGACATAAAGACATTGGGTAGTGGAACACACCATTGAGTCAGCACAAACAAACGTGCATTTAAATGATACACAGACGATTGCATTCTACATTCTGAACACATAGTGCAATTCTATAAGGAATGACAGGTGGAATTTCAACAGGAGGGGCATGAAGTGGAACATAATCTGACATTTAAATAGAGATTCGTCATTGTAAGTCTTCTATATTATTTCGGGAATAAGGTAAAGTGTAATGAATTTATCATGGAATGAAATAGAAGTCCCAGTCAGATCATATAACTTAATCTTCATCCTCGCTCGGCAGGGAAAGAGTAGAAAGAAGCAAACTTACAAAAAACCTTTTGTAATAGTTGTAAAAACCAGGCCAACCAAAATCAAGTATCGAATGGTCATGTTCAATAGGAACATAGACCCTAGTGTATCGGTGATAATCATGAACCTCTAGCCTAAAATAATGGTCCCCATTGATTATCAAATTGGCACAGAAGGAAGACTACATATTAGAATCCATCACAAGTTATTGGAAATAATTAATATAGAGTGGAATATTGATCATAACTTTTTCAAAAGAGAGCCATGAAATATTTGGAGGTCATGGACGATGTTATCTGTGCAAAATATGGAATATTTAAAAAGTACATATTCCTTCAATATACAGAATAAGGAGACAATGAACCCAAAACGTAATAAATGCCCAAAAAAATATACATTGATAAAATGTAGCAAACATACCCTTCAATTTACTAAGCCCATTATACACCATAACATAAATGTTTGCATTGTCGTGGTTATATGAAAAAGCTATAGTATTACCAACAAATATGTTATTTTCCTTAAAGAGATCAGTCGTGACCACCTTCCAGACACCATCTCAATCGTAATCTTCCATTCCGAGCATGGTGTACAAATGAAAGGGCGCGTTTCATCGTCGAAAATATGCATAGCCTCTGACCAATTTTCCTCAAGTGGCTGCAAAATTGATAAATAATATAAGAAATACTGATTTGGTAATTAGTGAAATCAAAGTAAAATAAAAGAATATACATAAAGGAAAATGTCTTCCGTCTTTACAACCTATAGGATACGGGTGGTCAGGGGCGTATCCTTACAGTGCCTTGAGCCCCCAAAGTCATTAAAAACCCCTTAGTGTATATATATAGCATTTTTAATGATAATTATTATTTCTAACGATGATTATTCTTTCAAATGACAATATTTGGATCTCAAACTCTCCATTAATTATCTTTACGAATAATTATTGTTTATATTGATAAAGAAATAACTTCTATTTTCATCAAAAACTCTATAATTTCTTATTTTAAATCAATGAAAAATGTGATTTCTATCATTTGATTTATTTTAGTTTCTATCCTTTCAACAATAATTTACACTATCTAAATAATGAAATATCTCATCAATTCAATAAAATTAGAATTTATCTTAACTAAAAAATGGCAAAGACTTAATACTCCCTTGTCGGTAAAAAGTAATAATAATGTAGTAAATTATTTCATGAACAATTTATGGTATAAATAAAAAGTGATATCATCTTTAATAGAAAGTGATTATATTTTCAATAAAAAATAATATAACTAATTAAGAAAGTGAAAATTATCTCATCGTGAGACGATCTCACTCCAAACGGCTCCTTTAAAAATTATTACCATCACCTAAGTTGTATAACATATTTAATCCTTATTTATTATCTAAAAATATTATATTATCCTAAAAAAATTAATAAAATTAGTTAAAAAATATTTTTTTAAACTTCGAAATACTAGCACAAATAAACCCGAAATGGGAAGACGGGTCGGATTCTCTGTGCCATTTGGTACATTATCTCCTATGTCACCGCTTGGATTGTCGCCACGTAGGAGGTGAGAGAAAAAAATTAAACTCCCCACGTAACGCTATTAAAAATTAGTTTTATATTTATTGTGCCACTTGACAGTAGTTAAATGAAAACGTTAATTGTTTTTCTCACCTCCTACGTGGCGACAATCCAAGCGGTGGCACAGAAGAAGATAATGTACGAAATTGGCGTAGGAAATTCGAGCCGGTGAAATAGAAAGGAACGGTTGTGTCGTTTTATATTCTGGTGGACACTTAATATTCAGTTGCTCGTAATGATCCCATTAAGATCACGCACGTCTCCCATTACACCAACGCAATGCAATAAGTAAATTAATTGTTAGTGAAATTGTAGTTTACATAAAGTCACTAACAATTTATATAAATGGTGAATACATAGATTGACGGCTCCATTAAAAATTAAGGGATTATTACTCAAAAGTACGCGTTTCTATAATTTAATTATTAATAAATACATTGATTAAATATAATTACTGATAGATACAGAAGTCCTAATTTATTTTTCAATATTACCAATTGTACTCGTCAATCGCGCATTAAGGAGAAATTTTAAGAACTACCATATCTTCTATTTTTCACTCTAAATTGCACACTAATGTATAGTAAAGTGAAAGTTTAATGTGTTTCTTATTTCGGGGGAATTTATTGAATTGTTATTTCCTCTGGCCAGATTGCATGCTAATGTACATCAACTTTCACTCTTCAATTGCGATTTCATATATTCTACATTTCTCGTTCTGAATTGCACTTTAATGTACAGTAAAGGAAAGTTTAATGAGTTTCTATTTTGGGGAATTTAATATCTCAAAATTGCACATTAATATACAGTAAAGTAAAAGGTTTAATGGGTTTCTTATTTTGTGGGGATTTAATAACGTGTTCATTCATCTGGTCAGATTGCACACTGGTGTACATCGAAATTTAATGGCGTGTTCTTTCTTTTGGTCAGATTGCACATTGGTATACATTAGCATGTACTCTTCAATGACGATTTTAATAGTTTATTCATTGTTTATCTCTCATGAATTTATTTCTCTCACAAGGATCACATCGATGTACATTAGTACAATTACTTAATCGGGCTTTTTTTATTCTCTCTTAACGATGCATACTGATGTTCAGATGGATATGAATATTATGAGTAAAACAAAATAAATTTTTGTATTTATGAGTAATTTTCTAAAGCGAATGTATCGTTTAACAATAAATTAAGAACGTGTTGTACTTACTATTTATTGACCCAAAAATTAACCATATATTTTAATGAAATATACAACATAAATTTTACAAAAGAAATAAAGATTCAATTTTGTTAAATTAATTGCAAACCACAATACTCAATCATATTTATATTAATCCTATTACTCGATCAGATATCTACTCCCTTATTTTTTGTGTACTGTGGGATGTGAGTTGAATATTTTTTGGTGCAGTCTACTAGCTTATTTAGGTTATTTCAGCAGCACGCATGAATTTTGAATTACTAAAGTTGGCTGCGTTTTTCACAAGGCCACCTATTTGGCCTTTTTACAGTTGCTTGTTTGGCTTACTCATTTGACGTTTGTCAATTTTTTACTTATTGTACTCACTTTTTCTTTTTTTTTTTCCTTTTAATAAAACGTCATCTATTAACCTATATTCTCATGTCTAATAACTAATTTGACCATAATAATAGCAAAAAATATTCTCTTCAGGAAGTTCGAGATCCGGCTTGCCGAGAAGAATTCGTCCTTCATTATATTTTTTTAGTTACTTAATGGCACAAGCTTCATGGCATTTATATACTCCGAAAACTTGCTCTCCAACTATATTCTTATATCTAATAACTAATTTGACCGTAAAGATGACAAAAAATGCTCTCTTAAGAAAGATCTTGATCAGGCATACGGAGAAGATTATGCGCCGCACTATGATTTTTTAGTGACTCTATGACGCAAGCCTCATACCATTTACGTACTCTAAAAATATATTATCCACCTATATTCTCATGTCTAATAACTATTTGACCGTAAAAATATCAAAAGAAATGCTCTCTTCAAGGAGTTCTTGATCAGGCTTATGGAGAAGAATCTGTGCCGCACTGTGATTTTTTAGTGACTATATAACGCAAGCCTTATACCACTTATTTACTTTGAAAAAAAAATCTTCACATATATTCTCATGTCTAATAACTATTTTGATCGTAAAAATGGCAAAAAAAAAGCTTTATTCAGGGAGTTCTTGATCTGGCTTATGGATAAAAATGCACGCCGCACTGTGATTTTGTAGTGGCTCTATGGCTCAAGCCTTATACCATTTATGTACTTTGAAAACATACTCTTCAACTATATTTTCATGTCTATTAACTATTTTGACTGTAAAAATGGTGAAAAAAAAAACTTTCCTCAGAAAGTTCTTAATCAGGCTTAGAGAAGAATGTACGCCGCACTGTGATTTTTTAGTAACTCTATGTCGCACGCCCTATACCATTTACGTACTCTGAAAACATGCTTTCTATCAATATTCTCATGTCTAATAACTATTTTGACCGTAAAAATATATTTTAAAAAAAAATGTCTTTTTCAATTAGTTCTTGATCAGGCTAGGGTTATGGAGAAGAATCCGCGCCACACTATATCATTTATAATGGGGGAGTGAAAATATCAGATTAACTGAATATATAGTTGGTAAGAAATCATGACTAATTAGTCGAAAAATCAGGAATAAGTCTTGACTGGTGAAAAAATATGCAAGCAACTTTGGGAGCAAAATAAATTGAAGAATTCATTCTTCGATGAAGTGACTTTCACAATGCATGCAGCATGCGAGAATATGCTTTTGTTAGCCACGGCAGAAAATGTAAATGTTTTGTTAAACACGGGTGATGTTCTCTAGTTAGAGAGGGTGCTGAGGAGGTGGAAACCTATAGCCGCCTCCCCAGTCCCCACTCCTCTTCTAGTGCGACTCATCTTCATGGCCACCACCAACCATCGATGAGGGTATACGTCGAAGATCCGCCTGGAATCCGGTACTGGACCAAGTATACATTACTTGTAGATCACCGGTTCAAAGTAGAGTTTTTTTTTTTTTCTGTTACCCTATTAATTATCTATGTACCGTGTTTTATCAAAATGAAACTTTTATTTAAATTATACCAATCAAGAAAGAGAACAGAAAAGGTGAGAACAAACAAAAAGAGCAAAAGAAATGTTCTGCTACTGCTAATCCTTTGAATGGCTTGTGATAACTCTTTGTTACCGAGCTCCACGTTCTTTGTTGCTTCAACTGCCTGTCAAATCGAAAAGCAAAAAAAAAAAAAAATCACTTTGGCTATTAGACTATCTTCATTAGTTAAACATAGAGAAGGAGCTATGAATTAAAGTAATGACATGTATGTTAGGTGCTTTTCTTTATCTTCAATGGCTCAAAAGTATTGAATTTTGAGATGCGGGGTACAACGCACCTGTTCGTACAAATACTCAATCTGTTGGGCTTATTGCAAAACATGAGTGGACATGAGGTGGTTCAGCACATACATTTCCACCATCTTCGTTTCAGTCTCTTGGACTGCATCTAACATGCTGGCCAACTCTACCTGCATTAACATTGCAAGATGCAGAAATTAGTTTTACAGTGGACTATTGTTTTACTTTATTTTTTTAAAGACTTTCTTTTGTTTTCCTTTTCTTTTAATATTGCTTGACTAGCTTAAGAAAGATATGCAAAATGTTTTGCTGGTCACGTCTGGTTACCTGAAGGGCATGTGTCTCATCATCTACTGATTGCCTAGCTTCTAAATTGTTTGCTTCTCTAAGCTCTATATTTGCCGAAGTACTGCTCTCTCCAATAGTATGGCTACTCTGCTTCGGTATCCTTCTTGGTGCCACCCGGCTAATAGCCTCTTGGAAACGCAAAGCTCTAAGCTGATCAAATTGTGATGTCACTGAATGAAGCTTTTCACATAAAATCAGTACCTGCAATTAAACCTAAAAGAGATTCACTTGTCCAAAAGTAAAATACTAGTATTAGAAAAAAGACTTGGATACTGCAGGTAAGAAAAAATATGCAAAAGCTTGTGCAGACCAGTTGCACCGTGCAGCTACTGCGTGCTTTTAAAAGAATATTAGTTGTTTCACTAGTACTTTTAATGAAATGTCTAAGACTTGTAGTGAAACAATTAATGCTCTTAAAATTACACACGAGCTGCAATGTGCAATTAGAGCACACAAGTCTTACTTAAAATATAAGATTCATTAATGCCACGAAGTCTTTCATCTCAAGTGCCATGTGATGTTTTTGACATTATGCTCTAAAATTCACAACAAAACACAATCAATAGATAATTTGGATACAGTGTCACCACAGTGTTGAACAAATCATGGTCCTTTTATTTTAATCTATCATCTTTTTCTTTATATTATTAATTATTATTGCAAAAAAATTACTGTGTTTGTCTCAAAGCTGCCAAATACAGGCTAATCATGGACTCCCCAAACCCGAGGGCAGGGAGACATCAGAAGGAGTAGAAACCAAATGGATTAGAACACAGAAATTCGATGAGGCCCCTTTGTCACCTCACTGACTGGACTACAATGGGGGCTTTCATGGGTCAAACATCAAAAAAATATTTCTCAAAAATTAATGTTTACCTGTATAATATTTGGTACTGAGTAAAGAGATAGAGAATGCAAACAATAGTTATAAAGCGCAACCCCACAATAAGCAAAGTAACATTATTACTATTAAGCAGCTCAGATATAAATAAAGTCTCACCACTCCATGTTTGTGAGCTATAGTATCAGCATTCAAGTTGTCACTCCTTACACCAAGCCAACCCTTTGATTTTGCTTCATCATCAGTGATGCTATTTTTTAGAACATCAATTTGGTCTTTGCATGCTTTAATGAAGATTGTAACCTGCATAATGTAGAGCTCATTAATGAACATGTTGGTTTTGTGAAACCCATCTCTCAAAATGTGATGGCAAAGCATAAAGTTAAAGCAACTATTCACAAGTAAACATGGAAAGCTCTTTGCTATTTTAAGTAGCATCAAGCATTTGAACAATAAATTAGATGGTGCAAAAAAGAGTAGTTGGCACACAACATGATGAGCTCCAAATGTACTTGCTGATATTGGATTAATCGACTATTTGCATTTAGAAGAAAAAAACTCTATCATCTATGTTCAAAATAGAGCACACTCAAGTATGCTCAAGAAGATGGAACAGAGCAAGGAAACGAATCAGAATATCTATATTCTATGAGAATAAAGAATTAATCAATTACATATGAAATTTCAAAAGCATATGATATGAATTTCCAAATGAATGTGCCCAGTAAATACAAATGGGATCCCAGTAAACCATGTGCTGGACTCAAACCCATTAATGATGTTCAAGGAACAGAGTCCACAAGCAATTAAAAAAATCCTGCCTATTTAGCAATAGTGAAAGAATTGCAACAAATACTGTTATACTATGAATCAATAGTGAAAGAATTGCAACAAATACTGTTATACTATGAATTAACACTGAAATGCTAATATGAAACATAGATCAAGGTTAGGCCATAACCATAGCACTTTAAAGTAGGAAATGTGTTATTAAACTAATAATACAATATACAATTAAAAATAAAGGAAATTGTGGACATCAGCTGGTAGCAGCTTTTGCCTTGGTAGTTAGTCAACTTTCAAACAGGGTTATTATCCTCATAACATCAGACATAGTTATCACCAACCATTTATATCTTCTTTAAGATTTGTTTACAAGGAAATTACGACTATAAAACAAATCATTGACCTTTATCATAGAAGGCAAAGCAGGCCAAGATCTAAATTTCAAATATAAAGCCAATAAAGCCCCATATAAAGCAAGGGAAAGAATGAACAAGATATCTAACCTCATGCTCAATGCTATCTCTCTCTTGTTCGGTAGTACGGTGTACATCTATGTAGTCCTTCTTATGCTTCAGGAGAAATTGCTCTAAAGCTCTGATACTTTCAAGCTGGCAGAAAAATGATACATGATAAATCACTACTTACATAAACAGACACACACGTCTTGACAGAAACAATTCACTATCACAGATCGTAAAAGAGCTTTCTGACGTTCCAAGACATATTACCGTAATAAATGCAGCTTTGGTGAAAGATGACCTTTCCAATGTTTTATGCATGATAAACAATGCCATTATAGCAGCAATTTTGGACTGTCAAAACAAATATAACAAATCAGAAGATAAAATGATGAATAAGCATTTCTATTGATGTACTAATTAGTACCATCATGAAGAAAAGTAGAGAACAAAATCAACCACATAAATATATGCAATCCACACATGACATGAGGATTTCAATGATCTAAATAAACAGTTCCAGGAATTGAAAGTTGAACTCTAATGTCATCAAGCACACCATGATTCATTGACATATAAACAAATATAGATTAAGGAGAACCTCATTATATCCCAAATTCAGTGCTGTTCGGCGTGCAGCATCCTTAAAATCCTCAGTTCTATCCCGAACTTTCGACATTCCTTCAATCTAATGTATAAGAGAAAAATTAATCCTCAGTTCTCAAAAAGTAAAGAAATAAAACCAATCCGTGAGATTCTTCACCGACATAAAAGAGTAAAGTAAATTGGATACAAGGGAAGAGATCAAAATTATAAATCAAGAAAATTTATAAAAGAATTCTGACGAAGATTTTCCTAAAGTGAAGGGTAATTAAGGTTATTAAATTATACACATTGGCGCCTCTGATATTATGGGTAGATCCTGGGAGCATGCCTGGTTTTGGTTGAGGGCAGCTACCGCCGCCGTGTGAATGGTGTCACCGTGTCTTTCCCAGCCGATTTCTTCAATTGGATAAGTGTATGGTTCTTGTCTCCTTTCCGAATTCTAGGTTACCTCGGCGTCATTCTAACATTCTTTTAATATCTTGCGCAGGTCCTCCCCGCCGTCAGCTCGGACAGTTGAGTGAAAGTTTTCGGCGTGTCTATGAGATTCTGTCGACGAGTAGCAACTCTTACCATGCTTCCCTCTCCTTCGTGAGCACATTCTTGTGTCCGCTGGATTGTCGAACCTAGGTCGCCGCGCCACTACTGGTATCTCTTCCGTTTATTTTCATGCGGTTTCATGTTGTTTACCGGGATGATTTGTTCTGTGTTTCATATTCGTTCCTATTTTTCTAGATGAACTTTGAGATGCCCTATCTCTGGTGGGGTCTACCGTTTCTGTTGCTGGCTCGTCTCTGACTCGCCACAAACATGTATATCAATTTTCTGATGATGAAGCCGATTCTGATTACGGTGTCTCCTCTTCTTCTTTAGATTGTGAAAGCAAATTTGAGTGTCTGTCTTTTGGTTCCGGGAACTTTCATCTTGAAGAAAGTCTTCGTGATACGCTGTTTACTCGTGGTAGAATTTTCCTTCCCTTGTCTCCTGCTCGAGGGCGCTCACGTCATTCTATCGCAGCTCCTCCTGGATTTTTCTCTCCGGCTGACTTCATCGGGACGGCAATGATGTCGTTGCTCGAAAAACAACGTCGGGGCATTTATGAGCAGTGTGAGTCCTCTCATCAGCCTGGTATCAGTTTTACACCCCGCCGGTCTCCCTCCATTGGTGAGTTCGATATCCTCGCCATAAAGATGAAGGAAATAATCGTATCTGTTCGTGTCTCGTTATCTTTTCTATGTCCCTTCATTCTCAGAGACGTTCCTTTTCTACAGATCCTCCTATTGACAATTTCGAGGGCAAAAAGTATCCTGAGGAGGACCCCAAGTTGGGAGGTAACTCGGAGCCGGGGATGAAAAGCGATCCGGAGCCTGAAGACTATGACATGATGTTTGGACCCTCTAGAGGTGTTGTTCCTTCCGTTGTTCCCGAGAGAGAGGCTGATTCTTGTGTTCCCGGCTCTGCTCCCCGGGTACCTCCTGTTCTTCCGTCAGTTAATCCGAACTCTCCAAATGCTGCTGCGCCTACTGAATCTGCTGTTATCGATAGAGAAGCTGAGAGGTTAGCCGCGGAAAGGGCCTGCTAGCGTGGAAAAGCAATCACGGATGAGTCTAACTTGTAAGGGTTGGGTAACTTGGGCTTTGTTCAAGGTGTTTCTCGTCCTTCCAACCAACATGCCCCACTAATCATTAATTCGACTTCTCGTTCTTGCAATTCTTCTGGTCTGGCTACGATGGCTGAAGCTGCTGCTGCCTCTCTCTCTCAACCTCCATGTACGTCTTGGATCAGTATCGCCTATTTGCTAGTCAGGTGGTTCGTGATTTCGAGGGTTCCTCTGTTGACCTGGAGGAGAAGTTGATGGTCTTAGAGGTTGAAAATGCCAAACTTGCTTCCATCGTGGATGAACAGAAAAGACGCCTAGAGAACATGGATTTCAATCTAACAATGGAGCAGGCCACTCTGGATTCAGTCAGGACTAGCTTAGTGGGGGCAGAAACTGTAAGGGATGTCGCCTTATCCGAAGCTGCTGAGGCTCGAGCCAGGTTGGCAGAAATAGAAGCTCGTGTGAGAGCTTTGGAGGAGCGTGTTATCCACCCCCACACCACTGAAGAAAGGGCTGCCCGAGCTGAGGCGCAGTTAAAAGAGATGGAGGACAAGATGGCCGGTATCTTCCAATCTCTCAGTGGTCACAAAAAGGATTGATGCTTCCTCTACCTTACCCAGGTTGATTACTTAGCTTGTCTCGACCCCCTGTGTGGGTAAAAAAAACATTACTTTTGTTGATGGTTTGTAACTACGAATTCTGAACTTCTCCCCTTTCTTTTCTTGTTCCTGATGAGTGATTGTTTTGGATATTGTTCCCTGCCTTTATGATTTATGAACTGCTGATCTGTCGGTTGCTAATTTGTGATTGTTGACATGTGCTAGCTTGTGTGTTTCGACTATTGTGTACCTTTGTCTTGTCTACCGATCATATGTATGTTGTGCTCCTTTCCGAAATAATTATTTTCCCTGCTTGAATGTCTGTTATTCCAATACTATCTGATTTGAGTTCCGCCAAACCATATGTCGACTTTTTGAGAGGGACAAATTTATCCTTATATTCTGATTCCAATACCTCGACCTCATTCCAAATTACATTTTTATTTCGAATCTGATGAGACTAAAAAATTCACCTTTATTTCGATTCCAATACCCAGACCTTCATTTCGAATTATATTTTTATTCCGATTCCGATGAGACTAAAAAATTCACCTATTTATTCTGATTCCAAAACCTCAACCTTCATCCCGAATGACATTTTTATTCCGAACTCAACAAAACTTCAAGGTTTTGATTTCAATACCTCAACCTCATTTCGAATTACATTTTTATTTCGATTCCGAAAACCACCGTAATTCACCCCTTTATTGCTCCCCCGAAGTTGTGTTTTCTTTATCATCTTTATGGATTCTTTCAAGTTTGAATTTGTTTCGATCGTTGATTTTCCTTACTCCCTTGTTTCCATATTTTATGTCCTGCCTTTATTCCTTTAGTATTTCCATTTATGTCAGGTGGATCCCTTGCCCTTTACTCAAATTTGACATCCATATTTTCCAAAGTAAATATCCATAATTCATAATATAAATTCCCATATAACTTTCATTGCAGAGTATTCACCATACAATTCTCATCATGCTTTTGGTTGACACTCTTACTACCTGATTGGCGCTATGCCTTAATTCTCCTTTAACATGGCCTAATGCCTTGATTGTAAGCAGTAAGAGGTGGTGTTACCAACCTCGTTTGTCAGGCTTCTCGGCTCATTGGTAGTATTTCTTTAGATGTTGCGCGTCCCTTTTTCCAGGATTCTTCTGATTCGATAGAGGCCTTCCCAGTTCTGTCCGCTGTCTTGTGTAGCCGGACCCAACACTTTTTGAAGCACTAAGATCTCCCCCTTGAATTGCCTTAGTTTCACTCTTGTGTTGTAGAACCGCTCGGCCCTCTGCTTGTATATCGCATTATGCATTTCGGCATTCAGCCACTTTTCCTCCAATAGGTCTAGCCTCTCTTGAACCAGTCTATCATTTTCACCTTCTTTATGGAAAACCGTTATGGGGCTGTATTCTCCTATCTCCACAGGGATCGCGGCTTCGGTGCCGAAGGCCATTGAGAATGGTGTTTCGTTGGTAGAAGTTCTTATCATTGTTCTATATGACCATAGGACTCCCGGCAATTCCTCAGGCCATCTTCCATCCAGCATTTCCAGTCTTTCCTTGAGGGTAAGTTTGATAATCTTGTTCACCGCCTCTACCTGGCCATTCTATTGAGGGTGGTAAGGTATGGAGGACCACTTCTTGATATTGTGGTCCTTGCAGAACTTTCTGAGCTTTTCATTGTCGAATTGTTTGCCATTATCGGTAACGATGGCATGCAGAATCCCAAAACGGTACATGATGTTCTCCTAGATGAATTTTTCTACTCGGGCCTCAGTGATTGTTGCTAAAGCTTCGGCCTCTACCTACTTTGTAAAATAATTCACTACCACTATGGCAAATTTCACTCCCCCTTTTTCGACAGGTAGAGGACCGATTAGATCAATTCCCCATTTGGCGAAAGTCCATGGACTGAAAACTGATGTCAGCTGTTCGGACGACATTTTGGTTATTGGTGCTAATCTCTGACAGGTGGCGCAAGCTAGAGCATATTGAGTGGCGTCTTTTTTCAAAGTCGGCCAGAAATACCCTTGTTTGATAACTTTTTGCGCCAGAGCGATTCCACTCATGTGGTTTCCACATATGCCCTCATGTATCTCAGACAGTACGTAACTCGCTTCCTCAGGGGTTAGGCATTTCAGAAGTGGGGATGAATATCCTCTCTTATACAACTTTCCGTCTATCAGCACGTACTTTACCGATCGGAGTCTTATCTGGCGAGCCTTGTCCTTGTCCTAGGGCACTTCTCCACTTTCCAGATGCTTCTTAATTGGGGTATTCCACGATTCTTCAGAGGGTTGGTCGCTCAAGACCCAAACACTGGTGTCCGACGGCCTTTCCTGTCTCACAATGTTAATGTTGTTAAGATCTTCTGCATTTGATGCCGTGGCCAGCTTGGCCAACGCATCGGCCCCCATGTTCTCTTTCCTGTTAATGCATTTTAAAAATACATACTTGAACTTTTGTAGCATACCCACTGTTATACCTCTGTAATGGTTCATCTGTTCATCATATTCCCCTCGCACCTGATTTACTACCAATTGGGAATCGCTATAAACCTACAATTCATTGGCTCCCATGGCCGGCGCCATCCTCAAACCATTCAATAAGGCTTCGTATTCTGCTTCATTTTTGGTGGCTTGGAAACCGAACTTGATTACAGTCGAAAAGGTTTTCCATGACGGGGTCTGAATAATGACCTCGGCTCCCGATGCCGATACAGTAGTAGATCCATCCACGTGCATAATCCATGGTTTTCTCTTTTCTTCCTTGGTTGGTATAGGAAAAGTTAGTTCCACTATGAAATCCGCCATAACTTGCCCTTTGACTGTATTCCATGGAGTAGATGATATCGAATTGTCCCAGTTCAACCGACCATTTAAGTAACCTTCCTGCAGCGTCCCGTGTTTGAAGCACTTGTCTTAATAGGAATGTCATCAGAACTTCTATGGTATGTGTTGGATTGTATACTAAAAGTCTAGCTTTAGTATGAACAATGTTATAAAAATTTATTTGAAATGAGAATCATATGATCAAATGATTGCATCTTATAATTTATTTATATGCACGATGCAATAGTCCACTTACTTTATACTATAGATAATATATTGTGCGACAACACACGGAAGATCATATTATCGATTTTCTTATAAAGTATAAACAGATGCTCACAATCGAGATAGATGGGGACTCTCTATCGGGATGGTTGTAGTGTGATTTGGTATTAGCTTGTCTTAGCTATAGAATCACATTAGTGCACTTGTGTGTATTGAGCAGGACCACTTGAGATCGTTCGACTTATACTGACTATATAGGAGAACTTGATCTCAGTTATTATGCAAGTTTGTGCTCTTAATCCCTATACAATAACCTCGACATGTAAGACAATATGTATTTTTTTGATTCATCAATGGGTGAGATTTACATGTAATTAAATCAATAAACTCGGTGAGTTGGGAAATAGTGATGTCTCTATGGTGTGCTGTTGATTGTAGAAGGAATCCGCGTCCGTCATAGGTTGATGATGTCCCCTTGAGGAGCTCATAAGGATTATCATGTAAACCCTGCAGGTGGATTTATTCTGGCATGATAATGAGGTTGAGTGGTACTACTCTCGGATGAGATATTAATTAATTGAGTTGTCAGTAACTTAATTAATTAATGGACATTGTATATCTTAAACATGGGGAGACTAACAGGCTCATAATAAGAAGGAGCCCAAAACGTAATTTTGGGATTGGAAAGGTAGTGCAGTAATAATATTTTAGTGGACTATATTATTATTATTGGACTTAAGTATAAGCTTTGGGCTAAGCTTGGATACTTAAGCCCTATGGAGGCCCAACCCAATTTCTCCTCCTGGTCCCTGCTATAGCCCATATATAAGTCATCTCAGCTGTCCATAAACCCTAATTACATGCCTAACACTGTGAGGGGGTGAGGGAACAGCAGATTGAGAAGATCTCGAGGATCGTCGCCCACATGACGTCGAATTGGACTTGGGAATACAACAGAAGACCGAAAGGTTGTTTACTGCTGCTGTCTGCCACCTTGAAAAATTCATATAAATTCGTACATTACTCCGAATTTGATATTTCATATACTGACCAAAGCCGCCGAAGAGAGGATCGTCTGAGCGTATAGATCACTCCAATAGGAGTTCAGATGAAGAAGTTATGGCCATTCTCGTGACGCTGCGCAGGCTGCCGGCGAGAATCATCTTCTTCAACATACCCTGGTGAAAGGTAATACGTTTCTTGGTTTTCTTGCTTCCGCTGCATGTTAGAAACGTATGGAACCCTAACGGGTCACGTTAACTAAACGATTGAATGCCAACAATTGGTATCAGAGCTTTGGTTTCGTGGTGAAGCGTGACACGTTAGGCTAAGGTTTAATGTGGATTATGTGAATTATTTTTGAATAATGATTGCATGATAGGGTTGTGATGTTTTGAACAATCTGTATATACCCTTTGTTTTATATTCACGGCTGCAAAACCCTAAGTTGTTCCCTAAGTTGTTCTCACGGCTGCCAAACCTTAATTGCTCCACTCTGTCACACAAAATCACCACACGACGATGGATAAGCGTGGAATTGTTGAGCAAACCATGTACAGAAAGGGGCTGGCAGTTGATGTAACCTGAACTGTACGGGGATGGTGAAAAGAAAAGAGACTTGGTGGTGTCGGATGGTGGCTGGGCTGCTGCTAATAGAATTCGAAGAGGCCTAGTTGCGGCGATGGTGTGGCTGGACGGCTCCAGCCAATGCCGGCATCACTGGCGGGCATCGCAGGCACTTGCGAGCAGGCTGCTCTCGCTGTTAGCACATTTCCGGCAGGGTTTTCATGACGGGCCGGGTGAAGTTGCGATCGAAGGCCAGGTGTTATTTCGATTAGAATAGTGAAGTTCTCCGAGTGGGTCTTCTCATCGCTGGGGACGAGATGTCAGCGTGATTTTCGATTGGCAGGCCTAGCGGGCGAAAACTCAATTACAACGATAGAAGTTGGCTCGGCTGGACGATGGCTGGCGCAAGCAAGCCGGCTATCGTGTTGGGTCGGCGACGAAACGAAGAAACAGCAGTGGCGAAGGCTTATGTTTCCGATGGCCATGAGCTGTATGGCAAGACAAAGTCTGGCCATAAATCAGCCGGCGATGGCGACATCTGTGGGCGCTGGGGCATTTCGTGGAAGGTTTCGAGCAACTAGCATCATTTTTTTGAGTTAGTCAGCGGTTGTTTCCGATCCAGCCTGCACACATTAGGATCGGGTCTGTTAGTATTTTGGGCGGGTCCTCATGAAATTCCAATCGAGGCTGGATGATTTCCCACCAGGTCTGCGATTTCGGCTAGCGAATGCCAAGGCTGGGAGACAGCAATGGTTCCTCCGGCGCTGGCATGGCGAGATGGCATGTGGTACCGGCGATGGGGAAGCATGGCTGACGGTTGCGTGGTTGGCAGCAGCTTCACATGGCGATGGCTTCTTAGCTCCGGCACTGCTGGGAAGCGTGCTGCTCCACAGCTTGGCCAGTGAGTCACCGGAACTTGGTTAGTAGCAGGTCAGTAGATGTTAAATTGTGGATTAGCTACAGGAGGATTGGCGGCAGATTCAGGCTAGGCGATAATTCTCCGGCGGACAGTAGTTTTCCGGTAGGCCATCAGGTGGCTGATCGACGGAGTGCCGGCGTGTGACAGTTCACCGGCAATCGCTGGTATCAATGGCTGGTAGTGGCTGATAATCACGACAGCTTCAGGCTGGCAGCATGTTCTCGGCAGGAGAGGGCGTGTGTGGCTGTGCAAGGTTGTGTGATGGTTTCCGGCGATGGGCTGACGTTCCAGCGGGCATTAACGTGGCTGGAGTGGGCTATTTCACGTAGCGGTTTTGTTGTTGCTGTTGGGCCGTGTGGATCGGGTTTGATAGCTTGGGGCCTAAGTTTTGTTTTCCAACTTGTTGGGCAAGCTATTTCCATAATTGTTTTTATGGGTTGACCTAGTCAATTCTATATTAGGCAATTTCTTTTAATCCTTATATATAATTGATATAATTATTTTATTTGTCAATTATTATTATATATTTTGATTGGATGCATGTTCTACTTGATTTACTGTCTTATTTGCTGCTGTAATAGGAGCATGCTAGGTTGCGTATATTATTCTGAATATTATATGCATGTAAAAAATCTTCGGTGTTAAATAACTAAGTGGGAAAGGGGATTTGTAATAAATTCCCGCGGCCTCCATTATTAGTTTGTGAGCAATGTGAGTAAACTTGCGCGTCGGCATTAGAGCCTTCATCCCCATCAGATGAGTTTATTCTTGGATTGCTGGAACAGACTTCATTAAATAATTATGTTTGTAATGTGATGCATATGAACTTGTGCGTTGGCATAGACCTTTCTCACTATCGGATGAGTTTATATGCGGTTCACTGGTACAAACTTATAATTGATGACTGTAGGAAGTTATTCGAGCGCGTGTGTACTTCTCTATCTGTAAGGCACATAAGCTTGCGCAATGGACTTGGGGTCAAATAATGGTGTGCACTTAGATGCAAATAAAAAGTATCCTCCCTATCAGAGTCACTGCTTTTATTTGCATGGCTAAAGAGAAACCGACTATTAATTATTTTGTCATGAGGTTAGGTTGACAAATGAAATTAATGGGTAAAACCTTCTCTTGTAAATGTTCGGATTTGTAAATGTCCACACTATCGTGGCTTGCAGACTCAAGGTGCTTGAGATGTCGGTGAATTTTATTTTTATATTATTTTGAGAGAACCAATATAAATGGATAAAATTCGAAGATTTGATCGGTGTATTTATTTGTGATTCTCTGTAATTTCAAATGGTTTTATCTCGCTTATTGTTTACTGAAAGAAATTATATTTACTGGTCCAAAATTAGATAATTAGAAAAGAATCTTGGTTTTGAATATTACTGCTCAGGAAAATATAAGTGTGTTCTCACTAAGGATATCCCATGATGCCTTTTAAAGTCTCTAGTGAAGAGGTGAGAGGTTCATAGAAATATGATGGTCTCATGCGACTCTTCAGATACTTGAGTAAGTTGTAAAGGTAAGAGGTCATGGATAAGTAGATGAATGAAATGAGAATGCTTGGAATAGAAATTGAAAGGGAAACCTAGATCAATTTATTCTTCATAATTTGCCTGGATGTTTTGAACAAGTTCTACCTGAAATACGAGAGGTTGTATATGGTGAAGAACTTCTGACAAAACATGTGGCGAAGGAAATTCAATTTCATCAACATGTGAACAAGGTGAATATCTCATTCACTAGTCGTTGAAGCATGATTAGTGATGGCATTTACTGACACATTGTGTATAGATACCGAAATCACTAAAAGCCTGCAACTAAGTGATGATGAAATTATATTATACATGGGTAAAACTATGAGAGTAGAAAATGTTGCAGTGGGAGTTGTTTATTTATCTTACGATATGAATAAATGTTTGATTATGAGAAATTGTCTTTACGTACGTTTTCATAGAAAGAATTTCATTTCAGTTTCTATGCATTTACGGATGGATACTCTATTTCATTTAAATGACATGATCATAGTAATGAAGGATGGAGTTATAATCTGTTGTTGTACGTTGGCGACAATTTTTTCACTCTTAAATTATGGTCATCCCACGGATGCAACAAATAGTAATTAATAACACATCTTCTAATCCTAATAAGAGAAAGACTCTTATGGAATTGGTTAGATAGATGATGAGTTATTTGGAATTATTAAATTCATTTTATGGATATGCCCTAGAAACAGTAATTCGTATGAATGTTTGTCTGTTTGTGGGATGTCCTAGAAAAATGAAGAGTGATGATTTATTTAGTCCAAAAGATCGAAGGGTGATTGATAACACAAACACTAAATTTTTGGAAAAGGGATATGTATTAAATCATAAAGCCATGTATAAATTGTTCTAAAGGAAGTGAGAGGGAAAACACAAAGTATTAGTACCAAGTGTACAAGAGGATATACCATAAGGTAAACTGCAACGCGTGTCACGTCTGATACACAATTGCATGTAGTACCTTGTCGTAGTGGGAGGGTTGTTCGATAACCTGAAAGATATATGTTATGGGAGAGTCATAAGACTTGGTCCCTAGTAAATATGGAGTTGACCCACGGATATGACGAAGCACTACAAGATTGAAATGTGAATCTTAGCAAAGTGCAATGATTTCTGAAATAGAATCGATAGTTTCTAAATTAGATCTGGCTGCTTGTAGGACCACTAAATAGTGTAAAAGCCATTGGAAGTGGTCATACGAAATAAAAGAGGATCATACGGTAAGATGAAAACCTTGAAAGTAAAGCTTATTGCGAAAATGTATACTCAGAAAGAAAGGGTTTGATTATGAGAAAACCTATTCGCCGGTAGTTATGCCTAAGTCGATCCGGACTCTTTTATCTGTTGCTACTCATATGGAATATGAGGGATAACAAATAGACGTCAAGACAGCTTTCTTGATTGGAAGTCTTGAGGAAAATATCTATGTGAAGCAACCAGAGTGATTCGTTGCAAAGAGCTAAGAGCATTTTAATAGTAAGCTTAAAAGTATCCATCGATGGACTAAAGCAAGCTTCATGATCATGAAACATCCATTTTGATGATGAAATCCAAAGATATAGATTCATTCAATGGGCGAATGTGTCTTGTGTATTATAAAGAGTGACGAAAACGTAGTGGTATTTCTTGTACTATACGTAGATAGTATCTTGCTCATTGGAGACAATGAAAGAGTATTGTCGGATGTATGGGTATGCTTGATAAAGCGGTATGAAATGAAGGACTTAAGAAGAGCAAAAATATCCTTTTGATCACGGTAATACAGATCACAAGAAAGGATGTTATACTTATCTCAAGTTTCGTAAAATGATACGATCATTACTCGTTTAGCATGTGAATTTATCTAAGGAAATGTGTCTTGAGACACAAAAGAAGATAAAGGTGATAAAAGCGGTTCCTTATACTTCGGCGAATAAGGAAGCTTAATCTAAGAAATGCTATGCACGAGGATGGATAACTGTATTGCCAATGGCATGAATAGTGGGTATCAAGGTAACCCGAAATAAGAATGATGAACTGTGGTAACACATAGTTTTGAAGTACCTGAAAAGGACTAGAAACTATATGTGGGCTTACAGAACAGATTCACTGCTTCTTATAGGTTATATAGATTCGGATTTTTCAAATCAGATATGGACGACAGTAAATCCACCTCAAAGGTTATGTGTTTAATTTTAGGAAGTAGAGTCATAATGTGGAGGAGTGTTATATAGAAATATATTTCAGACTCCGGACTCCATCATGGAAAGATGATAAATTGGAGCCTATGAGGTAGCCAAAGTATCTATATGACTCTAGAAACTTTATGATGAACTTTGAAATGTTTCTAAGTTTGCCCAAGGATATCACAATTTATTTTGATGATAATGGTGCAGTTGCAAACTTGAAGGAATCATGAGCCCATAAGGCAATTAAACACATGGAGCGCGAGTACCACCTGTTATGAGAAATCGTATGATGAGGGGAAGGTTGTTGTCGCCTAGATTGTATCAGATGATAGCCTAGTAAATCCATTTACAATGACCTTAAGGCGAGAGCTTTTGATGGTCGTGTAGTGGGAGTGGAAATCAGATGTATGGCAGAAGACATGACAGCATAGTCTTTTAGTATAAGTGGGAGATTGTTGGATTGTATACTAAAAGTCTAGCTTTAGTATGAACAATGTTATAACAATTTATTTGAAATGAGAATCATATGATCAAATGATTGCATCTTATAATTTATTTATATGCACGATGAAATAGTCCACTTACTTTATACTATAGATAATATGTTGTGCGACAACACGCGGAAGATCATATTATCGGTTTCCTTATAAAGTATAAACAGATGCTCACAATCGAGATAGATGGGGACTCTCTATCGGGATGGTTGTAGTGTGATTTGGTATTAGCTTGTCTTAGCTATAGAATCACATTAGTGCACTTGTGTGTATTGAGCAGGACCACTTGAGGTCGTTCGACTTATACTGACTATATAGGAGAACTTGATCTCAGTTATTATAGAAGTTTATGCTCTTAATCCCTATACAATAACCTCGACACGTAAGACAGTATGTATTTCTTTGATTCATCAATGGGTGAGATTTACATGTAATTAAATCAATAAACTCGGTGAGTTGGGAAATAGTGCTGTCTCTATGGTGTGCTGTTGATTGTAAAAGGAATCCGCGTCCATCATAGGTTGATGATGTCCCCTTGAGGAGCTCATAAGGATTATCATGTAAACCCTACAGGTGAATTTATTCCGGCATGATAATGAGGTTGAGTGGTACTACTCTCGGATAAGATATTAATTAATTGAGTTGTCAGTAACTTAATTAATTAATGGACATTGTATATCTTAAACATGGGGAGACTAACAGACTCATAACAAGAAGGAGCCCAAAACGTAATTTTGGGATTGGAAAGGTAGTGCAGTAATAATATTTTAGTGGACTATATTATTATTATTGGACTTAAGTATAAGCTTTGGGCTAAGCTTGGATACTTAAGCCCAATGGAGGCCCAACCCAATTTCTCCTCCTGGTCCCTGCTGTAGCCCATATATAAGTCATCTCAGCTGTCCATAAACCCTAATTACATGCCTAACACTGTGAGGGGGTGAGGGAATAGCAGATTGAGAAGATCTCGAGGATCGTCGCCCGCACGACGTCGAGATTGGACTTGGGAATACAGCAGAAGACCGAAAGGTTGTTTGCTGCTGTTGTCCGCCACCTTGAAAAGTTCATATAAAATCGTATAGTGCTCTGAATTTGATATTTCATATACTGACGGAAAGCTGCCGAAGAGAGGATCGTCTGAGCATGTAGATCACTCCAATAGGAGTTCAGATGAAGAAGTTATAGCCATTCTTGTGATGCTGCGCAGGCTGCCGGCGATAATCATCTTCTTCAACATACCCTGGTGAAAGGTAATACGTTTCTTGGTTTTCTTGCTTCCGCTGCATGTTAGAAATGTATGGAACCCTAACGGGTCATGTTAACCAAACGATTGAATGCCAACAGTATGGTCCACGTAGTATGGCCTTAACTTTCTCGAGCTCATGATGAGAGCATATGCCACATTTTTCATTACCGGGTATCTAAAGTACACCGGCTTTTCATTCTTCTCTTCTATTTTGACCAGTACTGAACTGATAGCTGTTTCCGAGACCGCTAAGTATAGCTGCAATGTTTCGCCTGGAGAGGGTTTGGAGAGGACTTTGGGGTTTGACAGTTCCTTCTTGATCTCCTCGAATGCTTTTCCACATGCTTCGGTCCATTCGAATTTGGCCTTTTTGATAACGTCGAAGAACGGTTTGCACTTGTCTGAGGTTTTTGACATGAACCTATTCAGAGCTGCTAACCTTCCGATTAAGTTTTGCACCTCCTTCATGTGCCTCGGCGTTTCCATCTTCATGATTGCCTCCACCTTATCCGGATTCATTTCAACTTCTCTTGAACTGACTAAGTATCCAAGGAATCTTCCCTTGCTAACTCCGAAGGTGCATTTCTTTGGATTTAGCTTCATTGCGTAGTGTCAAAATATCTCGAATACCCGACTCAAGTGACTGAAATGGTCCACTCTCCTTAGGCTTTTTACCACCGTATCATCCACGTACACTTCTACTATCCTTCCAACTTCCCTTTCGAAAATCTTATTTACCAGTCTTTGGTAAGTCACCCCTGCATTCCTCAGACCGAACGACATGTAATACTATTCATAAACTCTATTTCCTGCGAAAAAGTTGTATTCGCCTTGTCTTTCGGATGCATTGGGATCTGATGATATCCCGAGAATGCGTCCATAAGGCTCATGATCTCATGCTCTGCTGTAGCATCCATCATCTGATCAATCGACGGAAGCAGATAGCTATCTTTGGGGCATGCCTTGTTTAAATCCGTGAAGTCAATGCATAGCCTCTACGAACCCTCTTTCTTTTTAACCATGACTGGATTTTGCACTCTTATGTGATATTTGCACTCGCTGATTCTCCCACTTGCTAATAGTTTTTGAACTTCTAATTCCATAGCTGCATTTTTCTCTGAGCTGAGTTTTCTTTTCTTCAGTGGGAAAGGTGGGATCTTAGGATAAACGTTCAACCTGTGACAAGCATGTTTAGGATGCACCCCTGGCGTTTCATTCGGGTTCCAGGAGAAGACATCCAAATTTTCCTTCAATAGTTGGATTAGTCTCATCTTGAACTCCCCTTCCCATTATGTTCCAATCTTTACTTTGATTTCCACATTTTCTAGATCAAGTTGGATAACTTCAGTTTTACCGGCCGTGAAAGCTCCTTCTCTCGTCTTTAGTCTCGGATCCTCATTCGGTATGGAAGAAATAGACGTTTCAAAGATCTCCATTTTCTCTTTCCATTTTCTTTGTACCCATTGCTCTGGTGGATCAAGTTCAATTTAAACTTTGTCTAGTGCCTCTTTATTCTCTTGTTCTTTTTCTTACGCCCTTAAAAGATTGCTTATATTATCTCGCTCTTCATTCTCTCCAACCTCCTCGGGCGTGTTTGATTTTTCTCTTTCAATCTCCATCGGTAACTCTGCCTCCCTTTCATCTCTCAAGATATCCTCGAAGGCCAACATCTCATAATCTGTGTTTTGATAGCTTAAACCTTCCACCTTCTCTACAAATGAACACTCCATTGCTTTCTTTTAGTTTCTGATCACTGTTGCCACCCTTCCATCCGCTGTCACGAATTTGAGGCATTGGTGTAGAGTTTACAGAATGGCACCAAAGGCTTGGATTAGCGGGTGCCCTAAAATGCAGTTGTATGTAGAGATTTGATCCACTACCTTAAATGTTAATTGTTTCTGCATTCTGGTCTTCCCATCCGATCCTTCCAGCTGAACCGACAAATCTACTTCCATGGTAGGTCTGGTTAGTGCATTTCCGAATCCCTGATTTTATCGCCACAAGGCCTTACCTTATGTTGACTTTCTCTTCCCAGATTTTCGAATGCGCTTTTAAAGATTATATTGCATATGCCCCTATGTCAACCAAACATCTGTGTAACCTTACCCCAGATAACGTAGGTGAAATAATAAGGGGATTTGAGTGTGGGATGCTTACCCCATGGAAATCCATCTCTTTAAAGATGATATCGGCCTCCACCACTCCTCTGGCTTCCGATTCCATTGACCAGACTTGAGGGATTTGCTGACCCAATGCCCTTAGCTCGACCTTTCTTCTTCTTTTGGAGGCCGTGGTGATGGCTTGTGATGCTCTGACATAGAGAGGCTCCTCGGTAGGGTGGGATCCATCATGTGTATCTCTCCGGGTCTGTTGTCCCTCTGACCTTGTGCTCCAATCCTATCGAATATTGGTAGTCTCCCGGAAGGCGGAGGGGGTAGAGGTATCGCTCCTCCATTCCTTCCTTTGTCCGAGGACCTTTGTCTACCTGGAGGTGGAGGAAGATTAGCGTCTCTCTGATACACCCTCAGCCTCAGCTCCTGCAGCATTCCTCTCAGTCTCCCTTCTTTGAATAACTTCCACAATTTCGTGATCAGATCTCGGCACTGGTCTGTGTTATGTCCATGTGTCAAGTGATACATGCAATAATTTTGAGGGTTTGTGAGCTCTGAAGTCCGCAAGATAGGTCTCGGTGGCCGAAGGCCCTGCTGATCTTTCACATAGTAAAAGACCTCATCCACATTCAAGTTGGTGCCTGATTTCAGCTCTTCATACATTTGTTGTACCTCGGTATCTTCCGTGAAAGGTTTAAATGCCGAGGGTGCCTTGTATTCCTTTGCTCCTCCATTGTTTACTTTCTTCTTGTTTGGGTCCACCGAAGTATTCTTGCCACTTGCCTTTTTTGCCATCTTTGAGATGTCCTCTGCTTGGATATGCTCGTTTGTCATGACTGTGAAAGCTGTATATGATGTTGGGGGTTTTAGTTGTACTGCTTTCCATAGGCTGGCCTCCGGATGAAGTGCTCCCATCACTGTAATAAGGCAGGCTTCTTCCCCCATCACTTCTCCCATGGATCGTCACTCATTGAACCTTTTCAAGAAATCCCTCAGGCTTTCTGTGGCTCCTTGTTGGATATTGGCAAGTTTATGTTCGGCTCCTTGGGGGACCCTAAGTAAGAATACTGCATCAGGAACTCCTCTATCAAATCGGCTCAACCCTTAATGAACACTGCTGGAATCGCATTGAACCACACATGAGCTTTATTCTCGAGCATTAAAGGGAACATTCGACACAGCGTAATCTCGTTTGCACCTTGGGTTGTCATCCACATCAAATATTTTTTGATGAGGGAGTAAGGATCATAATCGCAATCGAAAACCAAACTTGGTGGGAATTTGACCCCATGTTGCCTGGGAGCGTTGCTGATCTCTGTCGGGAAGGGTGATGGGGCCACTGCTTGTTGAAGAGCTCCTCCTGTTCCTATCATTTTTCTCTCCAACTCGGCCTAGCGTTTGTTGACCTCATAATTTACCAAGGTTTATAGATCTCTGGTTGGAACGTTTGGAAACACACCCCCATTCTCCAACCAACCTTCCGGGTGGTTATCTATTCTTCTTTTTTTTCTTTAAGAAGAAGGTCTCCTACTCCTTCTGTTCCTTGGTTGGAACTGTGCCGTAGTGAAGAGACTTTTCTATGTGAGATCTTGAATCTCGTGTGAGTAGTTTGCCGGTGACGGTAAGACTCCTGATCTTGTGACCTCTCATCTTGGTTATACCCTCTTTGGCCATTCCTCCATTATAAAGGAGATGGTGACGGATTTGGATGGCGTGGTCCTCTCTGTGAGCGGGATGGGGTTCTTCTAGGACCGTCTCTATCCAAATGTACCTTCCTGGTTGGCGGTTGCCCCCTTCTCTGGTTTTGAGGGTAGTTTTGGAGAATTTCTTCTTCTCCAGGCATTTCCTAGATGGGGAATGCCCTGCTTGTTGATTTCTTCT
Source organism: Pogostemon cablin (assembly GCA_023678885.1). Lineage (NCBI taxonomy): Eukaryota > Viridiplantae > Streptophyta > Magnoliopsida > Lamiales > Lamiaceae > Pogostemon > Pogostemon cablin. Next base: position 32,214,908 of record CM042965.1, on the reverse strand, counting down.
GGATCGTGACCGTCTTCGAGCCTCTCCTTCCCTGGATACCTCTCTAGACGGGAGATTTCTAGCCTTCTAATTTCCTCCTTGCTTTTGTTGTCTCCGAGCCTCAGTTTCTGACCTTCTAAAATACTCATTGTGTCATGCTTCCCTTGGAGTCTCGTTCACGCTTTCTTCCCTTCGGGTATTCCTCTTCCTTATGAAATTTATGGTCTCCCTGGAATCACCTCCCCTATTCACCATTTATCCGAGAAGGCCCTGATCACACACCACGTTTCAAAGCTTCAGTCAATGGTGAAATCTTTGAAAGCCCTGCTTATATCCGGCACCCCACTTCTGATATACACCACTGTCAGATCAGGCCTGGCTATGTTTTGATTTTTTATTTTGTCATGGAATTTGTTTGCGGAGGCGAATTGTTCACAAAATAGCCAAGGGGCAGCTACGAGAAGAAGCTAATAGGAAAATTTACAGATCTGCCACTCAATTCCCATATCATACCCTCTGGCGTCTCTACTACTCACGCTTCTCTTCAAGTATTTATTATTCTTTTTTGCTGAATCTTTACTAAAACCTCGATTTCCCATCGTATTCTATACTCCATCATACTTCATGATGGTCGTAACGGATGAGTGTCGTGGCTCACCGTGGTTTTCGTCGAAATCCCATAAGCTAAGTGTTGGAATTGGTTAAGTAATAGAAGTGGGTCAAGCCCATCTTTGACCAATGTTCTTGTAATTTTTATTTGTCAAAAATAAAAATAAATTATATATTCAGAAACTACGTTTCGAGTAGATGAATATAATGTATAAGTTTGCTCAAATCCAATTCCGGGTGAATGAGTAATTAATAAATGAAGTTTGCAGTTTAATTACAAGAAAAAATAAGGAAAGTGAAGAGGAAAGGTTAAAGTGGGAAGTTGTCCCACATAGTAAAATCATGGAAGAATTGAACTCCTTATTACTACCTGTTGATGGCTGTTCCTAGCTAGTTAATTTTGGGATTAAAGGAGTTGATTAAGTAATGTAACTGAACTAGGAACGAACACAATCAAACATAAAGAGCGAATAAGTATGTGAGAGATGGAAAATCCGACCAAGAACTTTAACCGATTTTATTACTCTCCTTTAGAACAACACTCATGAAACTATCCCCATCACAAGTGTAATGTCTAATGTGAGAATGAGTAATCTACTTCTCTCTTGTGAGAAAATCAGTTTATACTATCGACAAACCCTAATGCTTAACCAACTTCATCGCGCCACCTGGATACGGACAAGCAGTCATAAATAGGGTTGGCCGGTGCACAACGACTTTGGATTGGTGCCCAGGGACCACCAGATGTCTTGCAGACTGCCGCTGATTCCCTTTTGTCCTGTGCTTGCTTCCCATTGGTGGATGAAGAGGGATGTAGCTGCCGTGTGTTGTCCTCTAGTTGGGAGTGTTGTTCAAGACATCATTTCTTACCGTTATTCTTGTCTTCTAGCCTGTTGACACTAACCACTCTTAATATCGTGTCTATACTCTGCCCAACAGTCCTGATAATCCTTCTTGCCATTGGATGAATACGCTTCCAAGGCTGTATACATCGTCCGAGTCTCTGAACATTCACTTCGGTCTCAGTGCTGAAATATCCTGCCGGGATGCCATGGTTGCCTACTCCTTGGATGGTCTTCCTACCTCTCAACTCACTTTTGGTCTCATCCTCTGCGGTTCTTCGGTCTTTGATAATGGGCTCGTTCCTCGAGCTTCTTCTCGACTATTCTTGGATTGTGCTTCTTGGGCCTGTCTTTGGGTCGTCATCAACCCCTAAATTACCATTTACTCCTGTCCTTGGGTCTCTTCATAGTTGGGCCTTTGCTCGTGGTGGGCTAGCATTTTGGGCTTCCGGCCCATTTGGCATAGGGGATATAATACCCATAACTTTACCTACACACATTATTGAGTTGAATAAAATGTGTGGACCACATGTTGCAACCAACCAAGTCGCTAGCCGCACCCATGCTCGCACTCATTTTAGACTCGAACTAGGGTCCGATGGGTGAGACCTTGGTGCACATGGGGTGCACCGGCCAGGTCAGGTCAGACTTGGTCCGTCGATCGGGTCATGTCATGTCGTCCTAATTCAAATTCTATCTGAACAAATTGGTTCGGGTCCGGTGGTCAGATCGAATCCGGGTCGGTTCAGGCGGGACTGATCCACGGGTCCAGTTGTGGTTCAAACCAAAGATGTGGAGGGTAAAATTTGAATTCATAAATTTAAATTCAAAATTAAAAAAATAAAAGGGTGCAATCCTGGCCGTCAGATCTTGATCTTAATCAAGAGACATGATCGGACAGTCCAAAATGATCTGAGGCATCTTTCAAAAGGGACACCATGACTCTTCAACTCTTATAAATAGATCCCCAAGTTCATTTGCAAAGATCATTCCAATCCTGCATACAAATTAAGCATATTACATTCTAGTCCATTAGTTCTAGAATTATCCTACCCAAGTCTGAAAGTTCTAAAATATTAGTTCGTTCGCCGATAATTTTGGACTCGTTGTGCTAAAGTCTGAAATTCAAAGTCATTGTATCTTGGAGGCGATCGATGTAGTCCGTAAGCACAGAAGTGCGGAGCAATTTCATCTTAAGGAGAAAGAGTGTAACTCTTGACTCGACTTTATCAAAAGTAATCAATAAGCCATTTTAAATATTACCCATATACCCAACAATCTTAAGACGAAATTTTAGTATTTAAAGATGGCTACTAATGTACCTACTACTATTACTACTGCACCTATTCACGCTGAGAGACTGCCTAAGTTCGATGGTACAAAATTTAAGCGTTGGCAACAAAAAATACTGTTCTACTTAACAACACTCAACCTCGTCCGTTTTCTGACGGAAGTTGCTCCAACGGTTGAAGAAGATAAAGCTGATGAACAAAAGAAGATTACCGTTCATATCTGGAAATATAGTGACTTCATGTGTCGTAACTCCATTCTAAACTGGTTAGATGACTCATTTATACAGATTTTAAAACTTCTAAAGAACTATGGGAGTCACTTAAAAGAAGTACAAAGCGGATGACGCCGGAATAAAGAAATTTATAGTCGGACGATTCTTTGAGTACAAAATGGTGGACTCCAAGACTGTATTAGATCAAGTTAGAGAACTACAACTGGTCCTACATGGCATCCATGCCGAGGGTATGGAGTTGAGTGAATCTTTTCAAGTAGCTACTTTAATTGAAAAGCTACCGCCTCTATGGAAAGATTTTAAGAACTATCTCAAGCATAAAAGAAAAGAAATGGGGCTTGAGGACTTGATCATGAGACTAAGGATCGAAGAAGATAATCTAAAGTCTGAAATCAAGTCTAGCAAAGAGGCAAGAGTTAACTTTGCTGAATCCGGGGCAAACAAAAAGAGAAAGTGAAATGACAAAAAGCAAAAGTCTACAAAGAAAATTAAAGATAACTGCTACAACTGTGACAAGTTTGGATACATGGCAAAAAACTATCGCCAACTAAAGAAAAAAAACAGCCGAGCTAACCTAGCGGAAGAGAAGTCAGTATCCGCCAACTTGTCCGAACTCCGAACTAAACCTAGCCGCTGTGGTTTTTGAAGCAAACCTTGTAGATAACCCACAAGAATGGTTTGTGGATAGTGGAGCTACAAGACACATCCGCTCGGACAAGGAAATGTTCTCTACCTACATCCCCATAAATGGTAGAAAATTATTTATAGGAAATTCTGCAACATCTGAAATTGTTGGACTAAACAGAATTGTGTTGAAGATGACATCGGGAAAAGAGCTCCAACTTGTGGATGTGCTACATGTTCCTGACATTTGCAAGAACTTAGTGTCTGGATCATTGCTTAGCAAAGTTGGATTTAGACAAGTGCATGAGTCTGACAAATATGTATTATCCAAAAGTGGTACTCCCTCTGTCCCGTCAAAAGGGTAGTTTTTGCTTTTTGACACGTGGATTAAGGAGTATTATTATTTAATATGTAGTGGGTAGGTTGTATTAGTGGGAGTATGAGTCCCATAATTTAATTATATTAGAGGGGGTGTATGGGTCCCATGTGTGTAAAAAAGGAAAGGAACCCTTTGGGTTGGATGACTAAAATGGCAAAAAGGAACACTTTGAGTGGGACGGAAGGAGTATGTTTGTAGGAAAATGCTACCTTGAAAAGGGGATTTTCAAATGACTGTACACCGTGATATTAAAAATAAAGGAAAAGTTGTTTCTTACTTGGCCGAGAGTTCTAATATATGGCATGATAGATTAGGACATGCAAGTTTAAATTCACTAAAAAAGTTAGTCAACTTAAATTTGTTTTCAATAATGGAACTTGATCCACAAAAGAAATGTGAAATTTGTGTTGAAGCAAAAATGATAAAAGCATCATTTCACTCAGTGGAAAGAAATACTGCACCTCTAGAACTAATACATACTGATATGTGATTAAAGTTCATACCAACAAGAGGGGTAAAAATTACTTCATTACATTTATCGATGATTGCACAATGTATTGTTATGTATATCTTCTAAGAGGGAAAGATAAATCAATAGATGCGTTCATAAACTTTAAGAATGAAGTCGAACATCAACTTAGCAAAAGAATTAAAATGATTCGAAGTGATAGAGGTAGAGAATATGTGGCTCTATTTAAAGAATTTTATCTGCAAAATGGCATTATTCATCAAACCACAGCACCATACTCACCACAATCTGATGACATTGTCGAACGCAAAAATATAACTCTTGAAGAGATGATGAATGCTATGTTGATTAACTCGGGCCTACCCCAGAACATTTGGGGGGAAGCTGTGCTTTCGGTAAACCACATTCTTAATAAACTACCACACAAGAAAAGAGATAAAACTCCATATGAATTATAGAAATGAAGGAAACCATCATACGGTTACCTCAAAGTGTGGGGGTGCCTAACAAAAGTTGAGGTACCTAAACTAAAACAAGTAAAGTTAGGACCAAAACATTGATTGCATCTTTATTGACTATGTATACAATAGTAGTGCATATCGTTTCTTGGTTCACAAATCGAAAGTTCCTGAAATGAATGAGGGAATGACTATTGAATCTAGAAATGCAGTGTTCTTTGAGAACATATTTCCTGAGAAAGAAAAACAAGAAGTGAGCTCTCATAAAAGAACTCATGACGCTATAGAAAAAGGTTCACCTCAAAGGGAAGAAGAACCAAAGCGTAGTAAAAGAATCAAGAAGGAAAAGTCCTTTTGTAACACCCACATATAATAATAATAATAATAATAATAATAATAACAACAACCACTACAAGAAACTTCAAAATTACCGACGGAAAAATTCCGTCGGTAACATATAAAAAATTCGTCGGTAAACAATTTACCGACGGATTACCGACGAAAATGAATTTGTCGCGAAAACCTGCGTCGGTAATTTTTTTGCGACGGAATATCAAATCCGTCGGTAATTACTGATGGATTTTTTCCGTCAGTAAATAAAAATTTTCGTCGGTAATCATTCAATGTCAATTCATCGGAAGTTATAATATAGTGACATTTTTTACCGACGAAAAAATCCGTCGGTAAATTTACCGACAGAAATATTCCGTCGGTAAATTCAAAATTAAGATAAATAATAACTTACCGACGAATTTTTTCGTCGGTAAAATTACCGACAGAAAAATCCGTCGGTAAAATGCAAAAGAAAAAATAAAAAAAAATTAATTAAATATTTTTTTTTTCAATTTAATAAATCTTCAAAAAACCACCTAATATAAATTATTCACTCAATATAACATTGAAATTCAAAAAAACTCTACATAATTTCAAATATCTAGAGCAAAAAGTTGTCTCTAAATTTAATATGGGTCAACAGGTTGTAATGGAGGCCGGGGTGCCTTTTCAGGTGCTTCTGGGAGATCCAAAATAATATAGTCCAAAGGTTGCAAGAAAGAATTCTCCTGACATGGATGAAAGAAAAGAATTTGCGTCATGCACACGAGGCCATAAGCAGGAAACTTTGCATAAAATAAGTTAAAATAAGTGAATAGGGAAATTGAAAAAAAAATGTAATGCTTTCATTTAAAGAACTTTACCATGTCCGAGTCCCCAACTGTAAGTTGAATGTCATATCTACCAGATAAGTAGAAGAACTTCTCAACTAGCCCCAGAAAATCCTACAAGATAAATTGCAGTCTTAGCAAAGCACATCGATATATTTAGCAATATAGCAAACTTAATCATCCCATTTGAGACCTAAAGTCGAAAGCACACATGCCTGGAAAATATAATTTTAACCAATGGGATCAATTACAGGGATCAAGCCATAATATGCTAGATAAACGATTATAACCAGATAATTGATGAAGGTTTCACCCAAATGATGTTCATATTCTGCATTATTTAATTCAAACCAGACAGTTAAGATCATTATAGAGCACTTAACTACTATAATCTCACTTTTTTCCAGAGTTCCAGACCAAGAAGATGTGTTCAACTCCACTTTCATGTCTCAACTTGAAGAACGCCTGAACAAAACATGTTACTCAAGAGTCAAGACACATGACTAATTAAGAGTTTAATTGCATAACTCAAAAACATGACAACCTGGTTAGGCTTGAAAGCATGTCCAAAAGGAGTGCTCAACTAAAAGGACAACCTCAACTTTTGGAGGTGATTAGCAGATAAAGCAACTGTATTATCACCTGGCAAAGCCAACTTGAAAAGAAACTTCTTATTACTGCCCCTTCACACTAAAAATCATAAAATTCATAATGAAGGAATATAAATATAATAATCACATGCAATTCATCAGAACTAAAAAGAGAGTTTTACAGGAAGTAGAGGGAACAACAGAGCACAAGACAATAACAATGTGAACAACAATGCAATTAGATGAGGAAACACCAGCCCCCATCCCTACTCCGCCAAAATAAATAGCCAAGTAGAATAGTAGGATATGTGTGTAGTGGGGAGACTGGATAGAAGTTTATGGGACACACGAACATAATAAGTGACAAAATATATCTAACAAAACTAATCAAACTGACAAAAGAAAAATAAACATTGATCCAATAATACCAATTAAAAGTTAGTGAGATACTTTTTCTGAGATAATTGTACCAATTGAGTATTCATTTACCCATTTATAGGCAGCTAGATAGTAGCAATTAAACATGAACATAACATCTGAGTCTATATATTTATTTTGAGTACCTCAATAGACAGTGATGAAGCTAGCTATCAACCATAGGCTGCCTTCATGAAGAGAGAAAAACAATACCTTGAACTAATCAATCTTGATCATCAACATTAGTCACCTGTAACAAAATCAGACACGAAAAAAAAATGTTTAAAGAAGCAGAACAACTTCAGTGAAAAGATCAAAACTCCGAGGAAAAGTACCTTACGTAAAGCCATATTAATGATAAAGAAATCTAAATTAGAGTACATAAATTATAGAGAAAAGGCAAACATGCTATTGGAAGTGAAACATAACTAAAGAAGCAAAAAATAGTCTTTCATCATTCTTAAGCTTCAGTGCGCCTAAGTATCTATCAGGTTTCCAGCATGAAAATCATTAAGAAGTAAAACAGAAAAATCCCAACAGTAATAGAAAAACATCAACAAACTAAAAGTCATGTCTAAGAAGTTGCTAAAGTCAAATGTGACAATAAATAAATCTGAGTTAATCACACAATGAATTACTTATGGAGCAACCAAAACTATATACTGTAAAAAGCTCAATAGTTCAAGAGTAAACCATTCACCAACAAGTTCATATGCTTTAACCAAGAATTCATCTACTAAAAATTAGTTTCAATGACTAGCTAAGAAACACCAATAGAAAAAAACTCAAAAGTTAAAGAGCAGATACTTTAGTTTTTCCCACAAAACATCATACCGATCTCCGCCAACTCATGATTATATCATTCTAAGAGAGCCAAGAACAACAACATACTAATAGGGTTTCACAGCCTGCAAGAATTCTGTTCACCCAATGGATTAAAGAAACTTCTTACTGGAATTTAATGAGCATTCCTGAGCCTTTGTCTTCTCCTGAAAAGAAGAAAAAATCATACAACAGAATCTTCAGACTTAAATATACCAATTTTACATTACAGCTTGCTAAATAAGTGAACATAAGCTATCAAAAATATAGTCCAACCCAAAATTGATATGCTTCAACTTTCAAGAGAAATTAATTTAAACTAAAAACATACCTAAATAGTTCTGAGAGGCAATGTAACATCCTTTGTTGACTCCACTTGAACAACGACCATATAGCAGCTGCCTTGAAATAAAATAGCCATGTATTTAACAATTCATACAAAATAGAACACATTAAATCACAAGTCATCCATTTTAGGAAGTCATTCAGTCTCATTCACTCATCCCATGAATAGGTGGGTCACCCTCTGTTACCAATCACTGGATTAAAGTGTCAAATTAATAAACATGAACTTAACATAACTACAAATGTGAGTTTACAGTAACCCCACCCCCTACCCCCAACAATGAGGTTATTTTATTAATTAGAATATTTTAAAATAGACACTTATGTAAGAGAAAAAATAGAGACAAAATGGCTTGAAAAACATTCAATAAAATAGGTACATTAGTTTTCATTATAGCCTGCCATATAATAGCTAGCTACACTTAGATTGTGGTAAACTGATTATAAACTTACCTAAAAAATAATCCACCAATCATAACCTTAGTCAAGTGCTTAATATTTTCTCCATCAGAAACACTAGCATGAATAAAGAAACCAACCTCAGTTCATTGTCTAAGAGGCAAAACACAAGGAGAAAAAAATATATTTGGTAATTTTGTAATGCATTTAACAACAGAATAAAGTCCTAGGATCATGGAAGATTGCAGAAACTAATTAATCAATAAAACCATAGACAAACCCGAGAGAAAAAGAGTGATTGCATCAAAGTTTCTAGCAGGAACTCTACACGTCAAATAAACTTCTTAGACCGAGGTATTATAAGATGATTACATAAAACTTTGTAAACAAGGTACCATGTTTTTGGATATATTTTGATTGAAAGTTTGAATACACTTTCAAATCATAAAAGTTCAAAGATATTGAATGAATTAGAAGTAGGAAGAGCCAGAAAACACAGAAACACTGGATATTGCCTAACTAACCTACATGCTTTATGCAAAGAAGCCATGGAGGAAACCTAAGAAGAAACCCCAAATTGGGGTTCCCACTCAATAGAAATGACATAGCTCAAGAACATCAATAGTGATAGTAAAGATTAAGGCTCAATATCCAAACTAATGTAGAAATTTTAAACGAAATCAATGCTCAAAACGATGATTAAAATTCTGGAATAAATAAAATAAAATAAAAAGATAAGGGGAAATAGGCGAGAACCTCAATTGCGACATCAGGAAGGTGAAGCTCCAGTGAACGCGTGACCTGGAGTGGCCGGAAACAGTGGCCCAGGTGCTGCGGTGACTAGGAGGCGCACGTCGGTGGCGTCGCGAGCTGGATTGGGACGCGTCGCGAATGGTTGGCGATAGTGACGCCGCAAGGGTGGTGTCGCGGAGTGCGGCCGACAGTGGGAGGGGGGATTTGGCCGGGGAGTTAGAATCCTGTTACATTTTGTAACGATTTTGGGAATATTGATGAATTAGGGCTTCGATCAGTTTGTTTGATTTTTGGAGTTAGAATTTGATATGATTTCTGAAAAATAAGTTTGGGTTTGGGACTTTGGCAGTAGCTCTACAACAGCGGCGCAACGAACGGAGTGGCGAGAGGATGCTCACTCCGACAACAAAAATCGCAGTGATGGCTCGTCATTTCGAAAGAAAGAAACTGGTTTCTCAATTTTTGGGATCAGAGAAGTTTTCTAGTTGAAAACTAATGAGATCCCTAATTTTATTACCTTAAGATTATTGACGGGTATATTTCATCGGTAACATTTATTTAATTAAAAATATATCTAAAAATACATCATTCCGTTTACTCCTACATGATTAATAAATTTTAAGAATAAAAAAATTTTATATTTTACCGACGAACATATTCCGTCGGTATTATTATTTTTTAAAAAAATTACTTTTTTACCGACGGATTATTTCCGTCGGTAATTTTAAAATAAAATTAATTATTTTATATTTATTTCTTGTGACGAATATAAATCGTCAGTAATTTATTGAAATAAAGGTCGCACACAAAAATGCAAAAACATTACCGACGGATTAAAAATCGTCGGTAATGTTATTCATAAAAAAATCATAAGATATTTACCGACGGAATATTTTCGTCGGTAAATTTTCAGGAAGAAATCCCTCCTAAATAGCGACGAATTTATTGACGGTTTAAATTTTCGTCACAAATTCCGTCGGTAATCCGTCGGTAAAAACGTCAGAAAATTCTTTTGATTATTTTTTTCTATATGAATCGACTTATTTTGATTATTCGTCACTATTCCATCGGGAATCCGTCGGTAATTACCGACGGATCAAATCCGTCGGTAATTCCGTCGGTAATCTGGCAGTTTCTTGTAGTGAACAACAACAACAACAACAATAATAATAATAATAATAATAATAATAATAATAATAATATTAATAATAATAATAATAATAATAGATGTATGATAGTTTTGCAAGTTGTAGTGTTGGACAAGGATAAGTTTAAGAAGGTGACGTGTGTTGTGTGATCAAATTGGCCTCCAAATAATTATTATAATATTAATATGTGGATAATATTTTTTTTTTTTACATCTTGGCCTCCACATTTTATATATATATATATATATATATATATATATATATATATATATATATATATATATATATATATACTCGTTTTCTTTTTAACTTGGGGGAGTTAACTCAAGGGGAGTAAGTAACCTCTTCATTCTTCACACGCGCACGCACACAATGTAAAATGATCGTCTCGATGCGTAGATTTCATAATATATTTTTTATAATTTATTTTTTCTTCATTCTTTCATATATTTTTTTTATAATTTATTTTTATCATATTATATACTAAAATGATCGTCTCGATGCGTAGATTTCATAATGTAAAATAGCCACGGCTATAGCTGTTCATATTTTTAATATCATTATATGTTTTAATTTAATATTTTTATATTAAATATTAATTATAATTTTACCATTATTTTATGTAAATAATTTTTATTTAATATCCGTTTTTAATAAAATTAGTGTCATTTATATCCATATTTTTAATACTACGATGTATGATAATAGTCGGAAACTATGATCATTAAATTATTATTTTTATGTATTTCTATTTTATTTTAACTCATTTTATTTAATGATTAATTATTTATATTTTCTTAAGTTAATAATTATAGTTTATTTTAATTATATAATAATACTAGAAATTTAATTTAAGTAATAGGAATTATTATTATAAGTAGAACTCAATTTAGTATATCATTGCAGGCATACCTGAGACCGAAGAGCAAGTTTAGTCCAATCTAGTATTTCCCTAAAGTTCAAGGTGGGGTAACTTTCACTCTTTATCGAGTGCTATATTTTATGTCATGATTGCTACGTTAAGATGTGATATGTGTTACTTATATGTCATGTTATGTGTCATGTGTGCTTTTAGTTCGATGATAAATATTTTCTTACTAACATCGTACTGGGTGACGACTCGGTGCATACAGACCAACTAACACAAGTTACTGGCTACGTCGGTTCAGTACTAAAATATATTTCAAAATATGTTAGCATCGTACTGGGGTGACGATCCGTTGCGCACAGACCAACTAACACAAGTTATCGGACGACGGTTCGGTCTAAAATATTTTTAATGAGTTATCGAACGACAATGTGCAAAAGTAATTTATTAAAATTGGCATGTGTTACAGCTTATGGTATATTTGGTATACATATTTATTTTTAACTGTGCAATCATTTTTAGTTAACCCACTGAGTGTATTTCAGACCCTCACCCCTTATTGATTTTCAAAATAAGGCTTGGAAGATGAAGAGGTCCTGCAAATGTCCCAAGCCCTTAGAGGACTTTGTATTATGACTTATAATTTAGTATTTTATTATAACTTTATTTCAGATATATCATCTTAATGCACTTGTTTTGAATATTCCCCTCTACTCGGGAGAGTAGACGTTATTATGTAAAATAATCTTTATGCCACTCTTACTTTACTATATTGTCGCTTTGGGATTTTTATATTACTTCCGCTGTGCATACTCGACCTCTTTTTTTTGGAATTGACATATTTAGAATTTTACATCTAGTAACGTCTAACCCCTTAGTGAAATAAAGAGGTGTTACACCTTTGGTCCTGATTTTATAAGCTACATACTAGAAAATGAACTTAGGACAATACAAGAAGCATTGTTTAGTCCAGATGCTCCTCTCTGGAAAGAGGCTATCAACAGTGAAATTGAATCCATTATGCAAAACCATACTTGGGAGGTGGTCGATCTTCCACCGGGCAACAAACCTTTAGGCTGTAAATGGATCCTAAAGAAGAAATACAAGGCTGATGGTTCAATTGACAAATACAAGGCTCGTTTGGTAGCTAAAGGGTTCAAACGAAAGGAAGGATATGATTTCTTCGATACATATTCACTTGTAATAAGAATATCATCTATTAGAATTCTCATCGCAATTGTAGCTTTGCATAATCTTTGGATACACCAAATGAATGTAAAAATAGCTTTCGTAAATTGTGAGTTAGAAGAGGAGATATACATGGAACAACTTGAATTGTTTGTTTTCCCTGTTCAAGAAAAGAAAATGTGCAAGTTAATAAAATCCTTATACAGATTAAAACAAGCACCTAAACAATGGCATCAAAATTTTAATCAAACTATGCTATCAAATGGATTCAAAATCAATGAATATGATAAATTTGTCTGCATAAAAGACATGTCTACGTAAAAGGCACACCTAAATAAAATTTTAATCAATTTTAATGATATTTTGAATATTTTAATATTTTTATATAATAAAAAAAGTATTATTTAATTTTATGTGTATTTTAGATGAGAATATAAATTTTAACACTAAAATAATTTTATGTTTTATTGGATAATATTTTGTAAGGGGTGTGAATGTTATTATAAGATGAATAAATGATGAAAATATAAAGGAATTTATAAGGGGGAGGGTTATAATCATCATTCTCAATGTCGATCATTTAATATTAATTACTCTATTTATAATTATAAAATTTAATCAGGGCTCATGGATTATTTGTTGGCAAAAACTTGTGTGCTCCTGGGTACCGTGAGCCCAAATACCCTTTAATTTTAGCTGTATATTTTTTAGTATAAGAATGTGCACCCTTTATTTTTAAAAAAGTAAAAAAAAATCAATGAAAATGTATACCATTTAGAACAAAATAGTTTACCCTTATTAATTAAAGTGTATACTCTTTATAAAAAAATATTGTACCTCATATATCTTGTGGATTTTGGAAGACAAGAGACTAACTCTTGTTTGTTTAAGCTAGCCAGACCACGATCTAATCAATTCAAGTTAAAATAATTTAAAATTAAACAGGTCACTAATACAAATCTAACTATATTGGGTATTTTTTTAGGGCAAAAGCTCCTGTGCACCCGGGCGCATGGAACACTTTCCGTGCGCCTTTAGAAATTTGTGCTAAATTGTATACCTTTTAGTATACAGATGTGTACCCTTTATTTTCTAAAGAAAAATCTGGGCGCACGAACAACACTCCGTGCGCCTTTAGAATTTTGTGTTAAATTGTATACCCTTTAGTATAAAAATGTGTACCCTTTATTTTCTAAAGAAAAAAAAATATTAATGAAAAGTGTATACCCTTTAGAACAAAATTGTGTAGCTTTTAGTAATTAAAGTGTATACCCTTTAGACCAAATTAATGTACCCTTACCCATAATACAAAATTTCTAAACGCCCGGGTGCACGCAAGCCTCACTCTTTTTTTAGATAATAAAAGAATGGACCGATTGTTAGGTGCGGACCATTTTAATATCTATGCTTACATCAATTAATACTTTAAATAATATATATATATATATATATATATATATATATATATATATATATATATATATATATATATATATATCTTACAAACAAACACAATTTATTAATATTTAAATAATTTTTTTAAGAATAAAACTATCTCATGTGAGATATAATTTTTTATTATAAAAATTATCACTTTTTATTCGTCTTACATAAAATTTCTTTGAGACAGTGTCATATATCAAATGATATAAAAACAGTTTTCAAAACCCATACAAATTTCGAACAAACTTGCCTATATTAAAACCCTATAGAGCACATGAAATTCACACTAATAAACAATAACAATAATGCGGAGAAAACGAGAGTTCACATTTTTAAGGATGCTCTAATGGAGTTTATTTATATATTGATAAACACTAGTTCGTAGCTCTGCGTGCTACGCGAGATATTTAGTTGTTATAATAAATAAATAAATACTTATTTATTAAAAAAATTTCAAGTTTAAAATTATGTTTATGTAAGTAATATAATGTATTTAAAATATAATAATTCATATGAAATAATTTTCTTTCACATTAATTCATGTATGAAATGAATTTCTTAAATAGATATGCGAACATAAGTTAATGATACACATGGTACACAAAAGAATTTATCACCACAAAATAGTTAAGAAATACTCTCTCTGTAACATAAAATCTTTCTCACTTTCCTCATTTATTTGTCCCACAAAACATTTCACACCTCAAAAAAGGAAATATCACTTTATCTAACAACATCAAAAGTTCATTTAATTTCAAATTTGTCACTCATTTTTCACACACATATCATTACTTTATACTTTTTTATTATCTAAAAATACCACAAAACCCTCCAAATCAATAAAATTGGTCAAAAAGTGCACATTTTCTTAAACAACGTGGAATAGTAAACATGAAAAGTATTATGGGAGTGAGGGAGTATAACAAATAACTTATGTTTATTTTTATTTTTTTATCATATGGAAAAATTAGAAAATTCGCTTGGCTAATTTTTTCAAAGGTATGAATAATTTCTTAAATATGAATTGTTACAAGAATATGAGATTAATCATCTAAAGTCAAATTCAAAATATAGTTAAAAATTATATAAGATTCAAATCACAAATATATAATAATCCAAAATCTATATTTAGTTTTATAGTCTAAAGCAAAAGAGCATAAAAATATAAAAACATCCTGCGGAGCACAAGTGGTAGAGGATGATGAAAATGTCTTCCAACTGAGTTTGGTTGGCATATCCTGCGATTTACCTCCTCCACCAATCCCCAGAGCAGGAACGGTAGGGGCTCCTAATGATGGGATACACCATTTATAAAAACACGTGATAAAGAGAATTGCATAAGCGGAATGTTTCTCTTTTTAAGTTATATATTTATAGTGTATATATCATTGTTATTGAAATTAAAATGTTCTTTTAACAACTATTGTAAGCATGAGGCCTTCGTATAAACGGGATGTGAAGGACCATCACATGTTATCTTCCCCAAAAGCATTCATTTCCATCTTCTCTAGATGCATGGACCCATCTTTTCTATTACCTGATGCAGAGTCAAAAATAAATTGATAACACGCTGTCAAGGACTTTATAAGTAAAAGTGTGGGGAAAGTTCCAAAATTGAAATAAGACAGTCTACATTCATTTCAAATAAGTAAAAGCTCAAAGATTAAATGATTCACTCACCATGTTAAGTTAAGTTTATAGCTAATGTAATCAGCATGAAAGAAAAGATAACCTCCAATGGTTACATTATCCTCACCCTGAAAAATGTTTCCAATCGTAGCAGCAATGGATTCCCACACAACTATCAGCAAAGAGAGTATGGCATAGATCCCACTACACAATTTAAGAACAGGCTACTTAAAAAGAAAAAAGAATTAACATGAAATGTTTAATTGGTGTAAGCCATCAACATCAAAGTTAGAGAGAAATTTGAGACTTAAGAAAGATTACGTACCTTCTGAAAAAAATGTAAAACGGGTAAACTTCAAAGCGCTCTGGAGTGATCTGAGTACAAAAAAAAGTAAATTTGCTACAACTACTTAGAGTCAATTTAAATACTCACTGTTAAGAGAGAAGAGAAAGTAGAGAGAGAAAAAGGCTCAACTAACCTGAAATAAGAATTAGATGAGAATGACAATCAGTCATGCGTGATCATCGCAAATGGAAACCAAGAACAATCAATAACAAATTCATAATTAAAAGATGTTACAGGGTTGAAATAGATCCGTAGTGGTTAACTGATCAAATTGGAAAAGTGATCAAAAGTTCACAACGGCCAGAAATTTCATTATCAATTAGTTCTCTTTAAAAAAAACGCCAAACATCCAAATCCAAATCCAAAAACATAATAAAAACATTCTAATCCAAAAACATTATACATACCTATTATCATATGTCTTGAATTCATAAAATTAGGGGGAACTTGTAGAAAACATATAAAGTTATCGTTTTTAGGAGGCGCACACGAAAAATTGGAAGAAGTGACAACGGCTTGAAGAAGCGATTGAAGATGCGACTCCCTTGCGGCGACTTCGATTAAATAAAATACTTTCTTCGATTTTCATCACTTTTTTGACAGAAACTTGCTTTCATCACTGTTGGATTGCTATCAACACGAATGGTAGCTCTGTGATTAAGCACGGACCAAAGCAGAGAGATTTAGTTAATTTGAGAGGAAGGCGGAGAAGAAGCCGCCCAAAAAAAAAGAAAAGAAAAAAAATTAGGACAATAGATTAACTGTACCTTATTAAGAAATCGGAGATTATATGAATGATCAACAAACCTCTTCCACCGATTAGGGTTTATCTAAGAAGAGTGGAGTAACATATATCAACCCCAAAACACTAACACTAATAATAGAGGAGATGATAGCCAGAATTTGATTAAACTTCAGATCAATAAATAAAAGCAAATAACTTTTCAATTTTTCATCTGAGATGTTAGGCGGATACGGTCGTCATCGCCGTCCGTGTTCGTCGTCTACGCCGGAGAAGGTGGTCGAGGGATGAACTCCACAGTGCTCAAATTTCCATTGAACTCACACAAGAGTTCAAATCCATGTTCTACCCATTAGGGTCACAAATGGGTGATTAAATGGGATTGAGTGTAAGACTATGGGCCACAATATAATAAATTAGAATGGGCCCAATACTTAAGGATTGAAGACCATCATTTGGGCCAAAGGCCCAAAGGGCCCAACAATCTCCACCTTGGCCCAAATCATCCACCCTTTTGTATAACTAAATGGGAATTCATCATCGCACTTAGGGGTGTTAATACGGGCCGAGCCCGCCGGCCCGGACCGTTTAAACCTGAAAATTACAGGTTTAGGTTCCTACATATAGTGGACCGTTTAATACCGGTCCTTTCTGGCCCGGACCGGCAAGCCCGTGGTCTAAATGGTCTAGCCCGCCGGTTTTCCGGGCCAGCCCGCCAGCCCTTTACTATATTTTTTAATTACTATTACAAATCACACATGGTAGATTTTCTTTCCCAAGCCAAGGCCCAGGCCCAATTAAAATTAGGTTTATAACCTGTAGATGTTTTCTTGTATCTCTGCGTCTCCTCATCCCACAAAATGAAAATCTGCGCTGCTACTTGCTAGCCTTTTCATCGCTTGCTCTCTTGCATTGGTTCTTCTTCTCTTGCTCTCCTATCGTCGATTCCTTTTCAATTTTAGGTATTACCAGATCTTCTTTTTTTTAATATGCGTGAGATTGGGCTTTTAATTTTTATATTCCAAATGGGTTATTTCGTAGATGTGTAAAGAAATGAGAAGAACAGAGAATCCATTTTGTTTGATGTAGTTTTTTTTTTTTTTTTGCTTTAGTTAAATGTTGTGTTCACTAACATAATTGATTAATCTCCTGTAAATCTGTCTTAGATTCCAAAAGCATAATTAATGCTAATTTTGTTTTGTCATCTAATATTTCTATACCAGTTGAATTATTCCTTCATCTTAGAAAAATATTATAAAAAAATTATATTATTATTAAAAAATATACTCCATATATTATTGAATAACTCTTTTCAGTTTTCTAGTTTGGAAAGCCTCATTAAAAATATTTGGAACAAATATTCTATTTGAATATTTTTAAAATCAATTGAATTGTACCGTGTATCTATTCTATTCATAATTATTGGATAGTTGGCTGGATTATTATCCCATAATTTTGCTTAGCAGATTCAAAAGACTAAATTAAGTCAAATATAGCTCAATTAAGTTTTAATTATTTATTTAAAAGTTAGATATAGATTGTCCTAAACATATATTTCAAAATTAGTTTAATTACACTAGTGTAATAAATGAGTACTAATACTGCAATATTTTAGAAAAGTCAATGCTTGTGATAGTTGTTGCCTATATAAAAAAAACTATAATACTCTTATCATTATCAGAGAAGAGAGATGTCGGCTATCAAGCTTATGACTTCACTTTAATTATTTTTTGCTTACAAGTTAATTAATGTTAAAATATGTTTTCTCAATTTTTGCTCAATTGCTTGAGTTATATTTAATTTTTTTGCAGCATGGATTCTGAAAGTCAAGTTGGTAATGATGATGATGTGGAGATCATGGACTCTAAGGTCACACAAGAAAATACAAGTGCTCATGATGGTTCTGATAAATCTTCAAAACGGTGTAGAGAATTCACTTCTCCGGTATGGAATATTTTTTCTAAACCTCTAGATGGAAAAGTGATTTGTAAAAGGTGTCATAAGGAGTATACTTGGCTTAATTCCAATTATGGAACTTCAACACTAGGTCGCCATATGACAGATTACATGAAAAAGCCTGTTTATGGAAATGTTGGTTTGATGTTAGATGGTGAAGGGAAATTAAGATCTAGGAAGATTGATCAAAAGCATGTTCGTAAAATGATTAGCATGGCAATTATTTCACATGATCTTCCACTTTCCTTTGTTGAATACAAATGGGTTAGAGAATTGCTCAAGTATCTAAATCCTGATGTCAAAAGTTTTGGTAGATTAACAGCTACTACTGACGTTTTGAAGTTGTATGATGTTGAAAAGGAAAAACTAAAATCTGTGATGATTGATAGTCCTGGAAGGATTTGTTTAACTTCTGATTGTTGGACTGCATGTACTGGTGAAGGTTATATTTCTTTGACTGCACATTTCGTAGATTGTGATTGGAAGTTAAATAGCAAAATAATTAACTTTTGTAAAATGGAGCCACCACATTCAGGATTTGAATTAGCAAATAAAGTGTTTGCTTGTTTGAAAGAATGAAAAATTGAGAAAAAAGTGTTCTCTCTTACTTTGGATAATGCTTCTGCCAATGATAATATGCAAGTAAAATTGAAAGAAAAGCTTGTTTTACAAAACAGTCTTTTATGTAAGGGTGAGTTTTTTCATGTGAGATGTTGTGCTCATATCTTGAATATTATTGTTCAAGAAGGCTTGAAAGTAGCTAGTGTAGCTATAAAAAAAATAAGATCAAGTATCAAATATGTGAAGGCTTCGGAAGGGAGAATGAAGAGTTTTAATGAGTGTGTGGCACAAGTTGGTGGCATTGATACTAAAGCAGGTTTGCGTCTGGATGTGGTCACCAGATGGAATTCTACTTATGCAATGCTTGAGAGTGCAATTAAATATAAGCGTGCTTTTAGTTTACTTCAGACGAATGATGAAGGGTTCACATTTGCTCCAACAGATGATGAGTGGATTAGAGGGGAGAAAATGTGTCAGTTCTTACGCCCATTTTACACAATCACAAATCTGATTTCTGGTTCGTCTTATCCTACTTCCAACTTGTATTTTATGCAAGTGTGGAAGATTGAATGTCTCTTGAAATCAAATGTGTTGAGTGATGATGAAGACATTAAGAGTATGACTTTGAGAATGCAAGAAAAATTTGAGAAATATTGGAGTGAGTATAGTAATGTGCTTGCATTTGGTGCAGTGCTTGATCCTAGAGCAAAATTAGGAATGATCAAGTATTGTTATTCTCAACTTGATCCAGCTTCAGCTCAAGCAAAGGTTGATCTTATTAGAAGTAAATTGCAAATGCTTTTTGGTGAGTATGAGAAATATATATCATTGAATGAACCACATGGAAATTGCTCTCAAAGCACTTCAAACTTATCATCTTTCTCTACACCAGCAGCAAGTGGAAAAGGAAAAGAGCAAGCAGATATCAATTTATTTGATGTAAGTCTTTATCTTATCTTCTTTAAGAAATCATCTTTTTTACTTATTTTAGTTACATTATGTTATTTTATTTTATTTTATATAGGTTATGGAAGATTGGCAGAATACATCCACAAATTCTCAAAATGAAAAATCCACATTAGATCTATATTTGGATGAGGCGCCTTTTGAATTGAAATACCATCCAAATTTGGATGTTTTAGAGTTTTGGAAAAATTATAAGAATCGGTGTCCAGCATTATCTACCATGGCTTGTGATATTCTTAGTATTCCGATCACCACTGTGGCTTCTGAATCAGCTTTTAGCATTGGGGCACATGTACTCAACAAATATAGGAGTCGACTGCTCGGACAACATGTTGAAGCACTTATTTGTACTCGGAGTTGGCTAAAAGGCTTTGTTGATGGTAATACTTTTATTACAATTTACATGTTTTAAATTGTGGTATGCTTTTCATACCGTTTCTTAAATTTCTTATATTACTAATTATATGCTCTTGTAATATTTAGATGATGGCGAATTGGAAGATGGCGATATCTATTTGTCCAAGGAAACACCAAATGCTAAAGAAGGAACAAATATTTAAATTTAATGTTGGAGTGGGAATGCATGAAGTTTGGATTTACTTTTTTATATTCGATCTTTTAAGTTAATGTTTGATTGTTATGTATTTGGATGAATTTTATGAATCATACTTTGAATTTAAGTTTGAATTTTGTTTTGTGTTTTTTTTTAGTTTCTTTTTTAGTGGCCCGTTAGTAGCCCGTTTAGCCCGCAAACCGTTAGGGTTAGGTTTAGGTCCGAACTATTAGCAAACCGTTTAAAGTGGACCGCATAAACCGTGGCCCGTTTAGCCCGTGGACCTATAGGTCTAGACCTGTAGGTTTAGGGTTGGCCCGTTTAACACCCCTAATCGCACTTTTCCCGGACACCTGCAAAACGAAAGACACAAAGTCAAATGCAAGATTCAGAAATTTGACACAAAGCCAAGGTATCACAATAGATACACAAATCTAAGATGGAGCAAAGACCACGAACACACACTCACAAAATGTTTAAAATATCCCAAGGACAAAATAAACGGAGCACACAAGCTCAAGAGTGGACACAACATCCACGGAAAAGAACTGCATATAACATGCTTCAATCAAGAGAGTCGAAATTTAAAGTCCTCATGCAAGACCTAAATTTTTCAACAGATAAGCATTTAGTACACATATCAGCAGGATTAAACTCAGATGCAATCTTTTCCAGGTTAACAATACCTTTTTCCACAATATCACGAATGAAATGATACCAAACATCTATATGCTTGGTTTTATCATGGAAAATAGGATTTTTACACAACTGAATCGCAGACATACTATCAGAAAATACAGTGGTACATTTGTCAAGAAAACCTATTTCATTCAAAAGGCCTTGCAGCCAAATAGCTTCATTTAAAGCATCAGTAATAGCCACGTATTCAGATTCAGATGTAGATAAAACAACCACATGCTGTAACTGAGACTTCCAACTTATGCAAGAGGCACACAAAGTAAACATATAAGAAGTTGTAGACTTCCTATTATCCCTATCATTTGCATAATTAGAATCAACATAGCCAACAAGGCTCACACCATTTGTATATTTGGAAAAGCGCAAACTTACCTCCATGGAGCACTTGAGGTATCTCAAGAGCCATTTCAAAGCCTCCCAATGAGGCGCACCTGGATTAGCCATATACCTACTCAAGTAACTAACATAATATGTAATATCTGGTCTAGTGCTAACCATAAGATACATAACAGACCTAATGGCATTGGAATAATGAACCTTTTCCATTTCAGCAATTTCAAAATCAGTCTTTGGAGACTGATCCTTACTTAACACAAAGTGAGCAGCAAGAGGCACATTCACAGTTTTAGCAGACATCATAGAGAATTTACTCAAAATCTTTTCAACATATGAAATCTGATAGCAAGAGAACATGGTTCTTCCTATCTCTATCAATGTTCATACTAAGAATCCTTTTAGCATCTCCAAGATCTTTCATATCAAAATTATCACACAGACTCTTTTGAACAAGCTCAACATATTCAAGATCAGGGCTAACAATTAGCATATCATCCACATATATGAGCAGAAAAACAGGAACAGAAGTATCAATCTTGAAGTAAAGACAATTATCATGCAAGCTTCTCTTAAAATTCAACGATGTCATGCATTGATCAAACTTCTTATTCCACTGTCTAGGAGATTGTTCAAGTCATACAAGGATTTCTTCAAAAAACACACATGATCAGGATTTTTGGGGTCCACAAAACCCTCAGGTTGTTTTATAAAAATCTTTTTGTCCAAATCACCATTAAGAAAAGCCGTTTTGACATCCATTTGCTTCAATTCCCAATCAAAATTAGCAACTAATGCAAGCATTATACGAACAGTGGTGAATTTAACAACATAAGCAAAGATTTCATTATAATCAATCCCTTCCTTTTGAGTAAAACCTTTTGCTACCAATCTACCTTTAAATCTAATATTTTCAGGCTCACGTTTCACTTTGAAAAGCCACTTGCAATCAACAACAGAGCAATGAGCAGGTTTTGGAACTAGAGTCCAAGTATGATTAACATGCAACGATTTCATTTAATCTTTCATAGCATTTAACCATTTCACAGAGTTGTCAGATTTTAAAGCCTCTTGATAGGTCTTAGGTTCATTATAAACACTTTCAAACGCATTACAAGTATGAGTATCAATATGAAAATCATCATACCTAGCAAGTGGCCTAATATTCCTTCTAGGTCTATCCTTAGGCAACACATAGTCATCATCTTCAGGAATATCATGCATATTTTCATCATTGATAGCAGGTTCATTGGCAATAAGTTCTTGATCAATAACAGTGTCAGACAAGTTTTCAACATCAGATAACAAATGAGACAACTCCACCTCACTCGAAGAAGTGGTAGGATCATGTAAAGGCACAACATCAGGCAAAGGAGTAGATAAGCAAGGAAATTCAGATTCATTGAAGATCACATCCCTACTAATCACAATTTTGAAACCCGATTCAAAAAAATCCCACAGCCTATAACCTTTAACACCCTCAGGATAACCAAGAAAAATACATTTCTACTCCTAGGATCCAATTTGTCATATTTCTAATGCACAAACGCAGCACAGCCATACACGTAGCACATAATAATCAATACTTTTACCAAAAAATACATAGTCAGGGCACTTACCCTTTAAAGGCACAGAGGGGGATTTGTTTATTAAAAATACTGCGGTAATAAGCGCCTCACCCCAAAACTTTTTAGAAAGTCCAGAAGACACCAACATGCTTCTCACCCTTTCTAACAAAGTTCTATTCATCCTCTCAGCAACCCCCATTCTGTTGAGGAGTGTAAGGAGCAGACTTATGTCTCACAATTCCAAATTTGACACATAAATCATCCATGGCATTATTGTAAAATTCCAATCCATTATCAGTTCTAAGATACTTAATCTTTTTACCCATTTGATTTTCAATCAAAGTTTTCCAATTTTTGAACTTTTAAAAAACATCAGATTTGTTTTTAAGCAAAATCACCCACACTTTTCTTGAAAAATCATCAATAATGGACAGAAAATACACATTGCCACCTTGAGTTGGCTCACTAGAAGGCCCCCACACATCAGCATGCAGGTACTCAAGTATATCACTACACGAAGAAGTCTTAGGGTACGGGAAAACAGGGAATTTCACCTTCGCATGTTTGCCTTGCACACAAGGATCACAGAAAGGAATGCATGTAAGCTTATCATTACCAAAAGAACCAGCTTTATGCAATATTTCAAGACCTTTTCTACTCATGTGACCTAACCTACCATGCCAAATATTTGTTTTATCCTCTTTAACAGCGTTAGCAGACATAACAATAGATTTAGCACAACAAACATACATGTTATTCCTTTTTTCAGCATTAAAGATGGGCACAGAACCCTTTACAATAGACATGCAACCCTTTCCCCACCTACCCTCAAGCCCCTCATCTTCAAGTGCAGCACAAGAAATCAAGTTGTTACACAAATCAGGCACATGTCGCACATTTTTCAAAGTGAACAAAAAATCATCTTCAAAATGCAAGCGAATGTCACCAACACCAAGCACATCACATCTTTTTTCATTATCCATAGACACAGATCCATGAGAAACATTTTATATGAAGAGAAAATATGTTTAAAAGGTGTCATATAAAATGTGCAACCGGAATCCACAAGCCATTCACTATCACACAGAGATTAATGCACAGAATTCACACAACTATTAGAAATAGCAAACACATCACCATAATTCACAGATTCAGAGGCAACATTAGCATAATCATTAGAATTATTCCTCTTAGGATGAGGACACTTGTTCGCAAAATGTCCCCTTTCATGGCAATTAAAGCATTTCTTCTTTTTCTTGTCCCCATTCTGATTATTCTGGGATTTCACATCAGAATTTTTGTCCTTGTTCTTATTCTTGTTCTTGTTCTTGTTCTTGTTACGATTGTTAGGTTTCCCCTTAACATGCATAACCTTCCCAGAATTCTTAACATCCCCATTTTGTTTTAAATCATGCCCTTTTCTTTTTAAGGCATTCACCACAATATCAAGAGTAACGTCATCACGATCATACTTTATAGCAGACTTGACATCACTGTAAGAATCAGGTATAGCATTTAAAAGCACAATAGGAGTGTATTCATCAATATGCTTGTCACCAGTTAGCTTAATATCTTGAATCAACTTCGTGAACATATCCAAATTTTCTTCAACATCTTTGTTTACATCAAGTTTAAAACGAAAGAATTTTTCAAGAAGAAATATTTTACTAGGCAAAGATATTTCAGTGTACAGCTTATCCAACGTTTCCCACAAAGTTTTAGCAGACTCATGCACACCAACTTTTCTAAGCACAGGATCAGAAAGATTCAAGATAATCGCAGACAAAGCAAGCTCATTCATCTCAGCCTTTTTAGCAGGTGTATCATCCTTATTATACGAGTGATCTACAGCTTTGAATACCCTTTGTTGGACGAGTATGCACTTTATTTTCTGTTTCCAGATGCTGAAGTCTCGCTTACCATCAAACGGTGCTTGTCCAAAAGAAGACGAAGCCATGAGTATTTAAAGTTGAGTAGAACACACTTTGAATGGAAAAAATA
The DNA here is from genome assembly GCA_023678885.1 of Pogostemon cablin. NCBI lineage: Eukaryota > Viridiplantae > Streptophyta > Magnoliopsida > Lamiales > Lamiaceae > Pogostemon > Pogostemon cablin. The sequence goes on along the minus strand of CM042965.1, from coordinate 32,189,533 downwards.
CATAATTATAGAGCAACAATCTGTCACACACCAGGTTGGCACTACTCTAATCACACACAAAGCGAGAAACGGAGCAGTATAACACACAAGGACAGTTTTTCAGCAGCGAAAAGTGAAAGACTAAGATGACAGTTTCACAAAAGAAACAAACAAGAATAGTAATAAGAGGGCCGCCGCCTCAGGGCATCATACAAGAACAAATAAGAGGGCAAGCCGCCTCAGGGCATCAGACAAGAAAAAATAAACAAGAAAGGCTCAAGCTATTTCACCAAAGCGGTGTCTCCGACGAGAACACCGTACCACCTCTACGAGCCACCAACCCCTTACTTAACGGGGGTGGATCCCTCGTAGTCTTGTTCACGTAACAATGCGAACGGGGCAGCCTCCACTCCAAGTTTCAACCTACACACAAAGTGAGAAACATTTGGAGGTTAGTGAAGGCACAATCCGAAAATTTTCAGAAAAAAGAACAATCCGAAAAATAACAAACTAAATCTGAAATTTTTCGAAACAATTTAAAAAGAGAAGAGGAGAGACACTTCCCTTCCTCAAAATGAAGAGGTCAATATGACCGAAACCCTAACGCCGACGGTCAACTCCGGCGGTCAACGGCGGCGGTGGCCGGAGATCAGCGGTCGACGTCGGTGGCTGGTGGCCGGTGGCGTCGAACAGCAGCTGTCGAACCCTTCCGGCGGCGTCGCTCGCGGTCAACAGACGGTCAACTACTGGCGGCCGGCATCTGAAACCCTGGCTCCGACAGTGGCGGCATCGTGGAACCCTGGCGGCGAGCGACGATTGACGTGATCCTCTTCCTGTCGCGTTCCCGTATAGGTCAGATCCGAGAGGTGGCGAGCAGGTCGCGAATTCGGCGCCGGTGAAGTCTGCAAATCGCGAGCAGATGGCGACTCCTCAGCGGCGGCTCCGATCTGGTCAGATCGCGATTCCGACGACGAAAATCTGGCAGTGGCCGGACGGCGGCGATCTCCCACCGGCGGCTGACGGTCAGCAGCTTCGGGAGACGGACGGACAACGAAACCCGTTCTGATACTACTGTTAGGCGGATGCGGTCGTCATAGTCGTCCGTGTTCATCGTCTACGCCGGAAAAGGTGGTCGAGTGATGAACTCCACAGTGCTCAAATTCCCGTTGAACTCACACAAGAGTTCAAATTCACGTTCTACTCGTTAGGGTCACAAATGGATGATTAAATGGGATTGAGTGTAAGACTATGGGCCACATTCTAATAAATTAGAATGAGCCCAATACTTAAGGATTGAAGACCATCATTTGGACTAAAGGCCCAAAGGGCCCAACACGAGAGGAGAGCTCGAAAGGTTGTGTGTAAAAGGAGGCGGATTGAATGAGGAGTAATTAGGGGTGAATTAGGGAGGAATAAGAGGAATACTCTATTATTAATGCGTTTGAATTGCTATTAAGTGCAACAAGAATTAATCTAATATAAAAATATAAAAAGAATAAAAAAATTTCAAATTATGAGAATTTTACACATCAGCCCAAAATTGCTCTAAGCAAGGAGAAACTCTAGTAAGATAAACATCCCAATAAAATACAAATCATCAATGCATATTTAATTGGATCCCGCCCCAATGCACATTTAAGGGAAACTGGTCACACAGTTCATTATCATCATTAATGTTAAATACAAATAGGGATAGCACTTTTTCTGCCCTATATGACAAATGCAACATCTTTTTTGCCCTATACTTTTTAAAACATCTAATTTGCCCTGTTTTTGGTGTGTATTCCTAATTTACCCCCCTGACACATGTCATATCTTTCCCTTTTTTTTAAATCTCGTGATTACTGCCCAGCGGTTAAAAGTACCGCTTTTAATGGCATTGAATTTGGGGAGAGAATCTTTGACCCCCTTATCTCAAATTTTTTTTGTTATTTACTCCCTGTATCTGTCACTCTCTCTCTCTTTTCATCGGCACCATTCTCAAACTCCCTGTATACTCTCCCTTTCTCTCTCTCTCTCAAACTCGATTTTTCTGTCGAACACAGCTCTCCGTCCGGGCCTCCGGCGTGTCGTTCAATCCATCGTCATCCCCACGTCGAAAATTAGCAGTAGCAAATATGGATAACCAGGTATTCCGTCTTTAGGATTTTAGAGTTTTAGGGTTTTTGCGATTTAATGGTAACTGTTCTTGTCCCCCGAGGAAGTAGAGTCTGCACCGTATGAATTTGCCGTTGAGTATAATTGGAAATTTCATTGTAATTTGTAGTGTAATTGAATTTATAGCGTAGTTTAACTTGTCCGCCGCTTTTTATAGCGTAGTTTAACTTGTCCGCCGAAAATTATAGTACAATAAAGCATGTCCGCCAATTGTTTGTCACTGTTTGAGCTTGTCCGCCGAAATTATGAGTTTTTTAAGCATGTCCGCCGAGTTTCTGAGCATTATTTTACCATTATTTGTGCTTAAAATAGCTTGTCCGCCGTTGATGTGCCTTTACTGTGCTTGTCCGCCGCTTTTTATAGCGTAGTTTAACTTGTCCGCCGAAAATTATAGTACAATAAAGCATGTCCGCCAATTGTTTGTCACTGTTTGAGCTTGTCCGCCGAAATTATGAGTTTTTTAAGCCTGTCCGCCGAGTTTCTGACCATTAGTTAGCATTATTTTGAGCCTGTCCGCCGTTTTTGTGCTTTTAATGTGCTTGTCCGCCGATTTCTCTAGTGTATTTGAACATGTCCGCCTATAATAGTACATAAAGTGACCTCGTCCGTCAAGATTTGTAGTACAAATATCCTGTCCGCTAATTTTTTGGCCATGTTTGAGCCTGTCCGCCGAGTTTCTGACCATTAGTTAGCATTATTTTACCATTATTTCTGCATAAAATATCTTGTCCGCCATTTTTGTGCCTTTGATGTGCTTGTCCGCCGATATTTTGAACTTGTCCGCCGAATATTTGTAGTACAACATAGCTTGTCCGCCAATGTTTTGCCCCTGTTTGTGCTTGTCCGCCAATTTTACGAGTTATTTGAGCCTGTCCGCCGAGTTTCTGACCATTAGTCAGCATTATTTTGCCATTATTTCTTCATAAAATAGCTTGTCCGCCAAATTTGTGCCTTTAATGTGCCTGTCCGCCGATATGTTTAGTGTATTTGAACTTGTCCGCCGATAATTGTATGTAAAGTGTCGTCATCCGTCAATATGTGTAGTACAAATAGCTTGTCCGCCAATTTTTGTGCCTTTACTGTGCTTGTCCGCCGATGTTTTTATGTATAAAATGTAGTCACGTCTTATATCTAATCGAGATGGCATGCACTGTAGTGGATCTGGAAACGCAGTGGACTTCAAACTCGAAAAGTAGGGATTAAAGGTTATTGTAGGCCTTCCAAAGCTCTTAATTGCATACGCGAGGTGCTTACAAAGAGTGGCGATCAAACAGTGCGGAGGTTCCGAAGATCTTGTTTCGGGCATTTCTGGGATTTGGATTCAGATTACGGGTCTCCTAAAGCTTTATTTCAGCTGATGGCTCAGGAGGTTGTAATCCTGGGTTCAGATATGTACTCCCGGTACTTCAGGGTGTCTGATACAATTATTAGCTTCACACCCATGGAGTTTATGCGTGTCATGGGACTAGGGTTTGAGGACCGTGGAGATATTGACCCGAATGATTCATATCTGCCACCTGCATATCGTCCGCAACGCCCTAAGAGGAAAGCGACTGCAATCCAATCCCCATACACAACTGTGGATGACGTCAAGGTCAACAGAGCGTGGGAAAAGTTCATGCTATCCCCTGTAACGTAAGAAATTGCTGTTAAATGTGTTCTTCTTTTTTGATTTCGTTGTTTATTATGTTAAGGTTTTAACATACATGTGCAGGATGGATGTCGGCATAGGGTTCCAGGTGAGGAATGATTTCTTCGTGAGAATGATGACCCCCAAAGTCTGGCTGGATGATGAGGTTTGTAAATACAGCTTAACTCTATGTAAAAATCCAATCCCATATGTCTCATTGTTGAAATATTTTTTTCCCAGCATATTGATGCGTGTTTGGCTATACTAACACAAGCCCCTGACTACGTTGGAGTTCACCCAGATCATCGAATGCAATCGTATGCTATTCTACCGTGTCAGTTTTCGGTAAGTTTTTACATGGAATAAGGCGTATAATTTGTCGTTATAATTTACCTTATATTTTGTAATTATTTCTTTATCAGGCGACTTTAAAAGCAATTTGGGCTGAGCATGTTACGATACATGGCGATAACCCCTCAGAGTTGGCCGACTTACCTCAAGACAAGCTTGAAATATTAGATAGATGGTGGAAAGGAGAGTTGTCATTCTGGAGGCCTCCGCAATGGACATGTGGCCGTAAAGAGTGGGATAAGGTTGAACGGGTGAGTATGCCATCATTATTTATTTTTGTGTGAAGAACTACATCATCACTGACATTATTCGGAATTCAATCTACAGTTGGTCTTCGTAGAGTGTTCGCATTCGCACCATTTCGCTGTGTGTGTCTATATTAGGTCGATGAAGATTGCCGTCTTCGACTCTTTGTTTCATACGTGGGTTGAAAACAAGGCCGTTGAAGATAGTAGAAAGGAGAGCACTATTCACCTGCGACGATTACTGCCTTTGATGTTCCACCGAAGTGGTGCCATCTATGACAGTACTGAGCAGAAGTTCAGAGCCACTCTGAAGTGGGCTAGACCACAACCATCCATGTGCTACGTTCAGGATGACAGTTGGTGTTGTGGTCAGGCATGCGTCAGAGAAATACAGTATCTACTCACTGGGGATGATTCATGGGGAAATGATCCACACCTGATGGAGTACCGGAGAAAATGGGCTCGAGATATTTTTTCGTACAACCTTTACGGGAGAAAGGGTGCGAATACAGACCTTTCTTTTCGTTAGTTAGTTTGTTCTTTCTTTTTCATGATGTATTATATGAGGTGCTGTACTAAACCATTTTGAGAACGAAAGGTAGAAAAAATAATATTAATTTTCAAATCATATTACATCGTACTTAAATATTGGCTCGACATTTCACTTTATTGTGTCCCGGCTCTCCACATCTGCTGCAACGCTGACGCACCCGAGTTCCCCTCGAAGTCTCTGCTGCACTACGCAGACGGGTGGTACGAGGTCTGCCTGCTTGGCGATGTGCTGGTGGCTCATTCACATGGACACTACCCACATGCTCAGGTATTGACCAATCAGATGGATCGGGCACAGGCATCACAGCATCTTGCCATAATGAAATGATAGCCGTTTGATGATACCACGGTGCAACAAATGCACTAGTCGCAAGTTTGCAATGGCTGTTACATGCACATTGATAATAGATAATTCTTTTACTAATGGAAGTATTAAATATGGAAGATTATATTATACGCATGAGAACTTACTCTATCGCCTTCAATGCGTGAATGCATGGGTATTGATGGTACTGGAATTTTCCACACGAACAAGTACACTCACTTAAATCAATTGTGAAGTTTTTTGTGGTGGAAGTGACCTGGAATTTTGTCGCTGTAATATTATCAACTTTAAGTTTCCACGCCTCAGCGTTCAATGCAGCCAACTCGCTATGTACTCGTGTGCAAAGAATATCCCGACTGTTCTGTGCACTCGTTCTTCTCTCATAAAACCATTTTTGAATGAGAGCACGTACAACCTCTAACAAACTACAGATGGGTAGTGTCCTGGCCCAAAGGATGGCCTTGTTAAATGTCTCAGCGGCGTTCGATGACATGAACTCGTAACGACTGACCGGACAGTGAAACCTTGACCATTTACTGTAACCCCACACCTCCAGCAAAGCCATCAATCGAGAATTATTATGGTTGCGCAGCTTTCCTTCCCATCTGTGCAGCACGGTAATGTCATAAAACAAATAAAAATTACATACTAATGCTAAAAAGTGACCATACCTCTTAAATTCATTATTTGTGTATGCCTCCAATGCCATATTGAACTGAAACAACACATCCTTACCGAAACCTTTGAGCCGTTTCTTTAGATGATACGAACATAAACCATGGTGTGCCTCAGGGTACACAGTATGTATAGCGTGTGATATACTTTTATGCGCGTCTGAGACTATTACTAGGCCATTTGGAGCTCCATACGATTCTTTCAATCTTTGAAGAAACCAGCACCATGACTCATTATTTTCAGTGTCACCTACACCAACGGCCAGGGGGAAAACATTGTGGTTACCATCCTGTGTGACTGCAACGAACACGATCCCACGGTACTTGGCTTTTATGTGTGTACCATCAATCACAATCACGGGACGGCCGGCTCGAGCAAAACCCCGTATCGAAGCACCAAGTGCGTAGTAGACATACCTACATCGAACTACTTAGTGCACAGATATACCTCATTATATAGAAGGGTTGTGTATTGACTTACTTGAAAGAGTTGTCATCTGCAGTTGCAAGTGCTGTATGCGTGCCTGGATTTTCCAACTTTAGGTGATGCAAGTACGAAGGTAGGGAACTGAAGGATGAACTATGGTCTCCGTAAGTGTGTCCTACAGCAATATGTTTTGACTTGAGGGCCAAATTATAGGAGATGTCGAAACCAAATTCTTTACGTATCTCATCTGCCATTCCAGCAGGACACAATGACGTAGTTTTATTGAACTGTCGAGCTGCATAGTATCTTCCAACAGTTTTCGAACCAACTTGCCTTGGCGCATTAGTGTCTGGGTTCAAACGACATACATGTGGAGGTCCGAACTTGATTACCCTCCATACTCCACCTAGGCCACTAGAATGCATCTCAAACATACAACGCTGCTCCGCTCGGTACTTGCACGCGACGTTGAGCCTGTACGTGTCAGATTTCTTGACACGTGTCTCCACTTGATTCCGCAAGTTGTACATACCCAACGCATACTGGCAATCACCTTTATTATCGAAGACACTTTTTTCATGAATCTCCACTGATGTATCAATGTTGTTGTTGTCTTCAACTTCATTGTACACATTACACTGTTCCAAGAAACCTGCAACGAAGGATTAGTTATTATTCAATTGGTATTAGAATATAATAAGGTGCAGTAAATTACCGGGTACTATATTCAACACATACCTGGAATGCTCCATGGACGGCTGCAAGACCTATCTCTGTCTTGACTAGGACGTACCGGTGTGGGCATCTGCATGTGTGTGGTAACGGGTTCCAGGAAGCTCATTCCTCCTTTGGCTCTGATGTAGGAACAGAACCTTTCGAACATAGCTGTTTCAGGATCCTCATCTGCAGCATTGGGTTGATCAGCATCGCGTTCCTCATATTGCGAAGCATCAGCACCCTCAAAATCCTGACGATGTGGACCCTCAAATGAATCATTCCCATGGACTTGCGATCCATCGGACCTATAGTCTTGAGAACCAGCAAAACCATCAAACCCATCACCCTCTGAACCCTCAAACCCAGCAGATGAGCACATCTCATCTCCATTCTCCACCTCTTCTTCGTCCTGCTGTTCGCTAGCATACTCAATGTTTAAATCAATATTTGTCGTACGACTCGACACGCCCACGCCCACACCTATACTCGTGCTAGGTCCGGCCAAATGTTCGCGACAATGAATATCGACAGATGGAATTTGTGACCGATTATCAACTGATTGCTGTGGTATGGCCTTAACTGTGACAAACAGCATCGGCTCATCAACCTGCTGATACAACCCCCTTATATCCATATCATCATTCACCTTATGTTTTGTTATACAACCACCGATGTCCACAAGTGTGTGTATAACATATTTGAAATGATTCAAATCGATGCAAACTAAACTGTGCACATGCCCGATAATAAAATCCAACGTCAGCTGATCTGAATCTAAAACTAAGCTCGTCTGTTGGCCACGTACATACTCTAAACCTTGCCACCAGCCGCCCCACCATATACAAAAATTTCTCATTTCAAATCCAACGCCTAAATCTTTCAACAAAACGATAATTAATTGTTATATTTACACAGAATTCATAAAAAATAATACGCCAATTTAGTAGGTACACACAAATTAAGCATTAAATTATCAAGCACACACAAAAGTTAAACATTAAGTCGTACGTACGTGGACAAGCTCAATTAAGTTCATAAATCCACGAACAGGTCTATTATAATCGAAAGACATCATATAATATGCTTAAAAAATAGCCAAACATGCTCAATAATGCATTACAAATCGGCAGAGATGTTCAAAAACCACCAAATAATCGGCGGACATGCTCAATTAGGATGAAAATATGGCGGACATGTTCACTTAGGAAGGAAAATTCGGCGGACAAGACCATTACGGGTGAAAAAATCGGCGGACATGATAAATTAGGCTGAGAAAATCGGCGGACATGCTCATATAGGGTAAAAACACGGCGGACATCATAATTTAGGGTGAGAAAATCGGCGGACATGCTCATATAGTGTGAAATAAACGGCGGACATGCTCATATAGTGTGAAATAAACGGCGGACATGCTCATATAGTGTGAAATAAACGGCGGACATGATAATTTAGGGTGAGAAAATCGGCGGACATGCTCAAATAGGGTGAAAACATCGGCCGACAAGCTTATATATGGTACAGCTTCGGCGGACATGCGCAAATATGGGGAAAACATCGGCGGACAGGCTCAATATTCGGCGGACAGGCTAAATTTTCGGCGGACATGATCTACTTCACCATTTTCTTTGGTGGACATGGATATATATAACCATTTTACTCAGCGGACATGCGTTTTTGAAACCCTAAAGCCCTAAAAACCCTAAAACATTCAAAGAAGGTAATAAATAAAATACAATGCAAACAGCGTTCGTATCTTACCTTTGGCTCTAACTATGGATCCGTCAACAAAACCGGTGGGTAAATGCGGGAGTCGATGACCTTTTTATGCTCCAATAATTTGTGGATACAGATGAATAAAGTTTGAATCCACTGTGCCCAATTTTTATGTTTGTTGGTGGTGAAGTTATTTGGTTGGTGGGGATAGTTGAGAGTTTAATGTGACAAGAATTTACATAAATGAACTGATTGTGAAAACAGGGCCTTTTCACCCCATTAAATGAAGTGTTTTTCAGTGGAGTGGTAGGTAGTTGCATGTGTTTAATCACCTAAATACTACTGCATGTGTTTATTAATAAAAAGCCTATTATAATATAACAATTTAAGGAATTTAAAAATTTCATTCAGCTTGTCCGCCGAATTAGGGGTTATATTTTAGTAGACTTATTTATTTATTTCTTCTTTAATTAATGTGTCAAACCTAAATAATCAACATATTTCCTGACACATCTATTTTGCCTGCAACTGTACTTGTCAACTCATTCCCAATACAAAAGGTGGACCATCCTTGAGGGTATTCATGGCAATGCATGTATTTTTAGGGCAATTTAGATGTATTAGAAAAGGTAGGGCAAAAAAGATGTTGACTTCCACATATAGGGCAAATTGTGGTATTTCCCATACAAATATCATTGGGCAAAGTCTATAACATGGGAATATTTCATTGACAACTGTCAAACGACTCAAACCATTCATAAAATCATTTCAGCATATACTTTGTTTTTCCTATCTCTTAATTTCAAAGCAAATCTTGCAATTTATTTTTTCTGTCGGTTCCAAAATATAGAGGTAGGCTTCAATCATTGCATACAATACGTATTTATAGATATATAAACACACTATCTATATTTATAGATTTATAAAGTGACTTCTCTGTGTTAACCCATTAGACTCATTTTGCTTTGCCGATGTAATATTACATTTTAATACTTACATCTTTGACAGTGATACGTGCACAATACAAAAATTTCAATATTTTCTATTCTCTATGTTCAATACAGTTTTTACACCTTTTTTGTATTCCTTCCGTACGGCTCAAATAGCACAATTTTATTATATTGGACGTCCTGTCTAAATTGTACCATTTTTCTCTTTTAGTAAAAAGGGTCTACCAATGCCCCCATCACTACCCATCACATCTCTCTATACACCTACCCACTTTTCATAAAATAAGAATACTCCTTAATGTAGGTATTTTTGCCCGAAAAAGAGAGAGTAAATTACAAAGGATATGTAAATGCTCTATTGGGACGGAGAAGTATTAATTTTTATATTTTCCTTTTAAAAGATAAATTTTATGTAATTCATCCAGCAATTGGAAACAGCGGGTGATTGAAAGAATATGCATATGTAAGTTGTAAGAGTCACCCAATAACAAAACACCTAGAATAGAAACATATGACGCGAAGGTGTAACCGTACCCAATTCCAAGAAGATGATGCTAGAATAGAGAGTCTTCTTCAGCAAATTACATTCACTACCATTTATAAATAGAGAGCTTGTTTTCTTTAGAGCCGCCACAATCACACAAATGAAGATGAGAAAAGCGTGGTTGCTCTTCCTTTTCATTTCTAGTATATCTGTGCTACCATCCATTGCAACAATTCACAAGGAGTATGAATTGTCGGAATCCGGCGTGGAGTTTGATATGGGAGGGCTGAGTAGACACAGCTTCCCCAAGAATTTTGTGTTCGGCACGGCAGCGTCCGCCTATCAAGTGGAAGGCATGGCCCACGGCGATGGAAGAGGACCCAGCATTTGGGATACCTTCATTACACCACCTGGTATGATCTACTCTTCATTTCAACACTCAATTCTTTCCAAATTTTTCATATATTAATTCAACAAAAACATCTTCCTCTATCACAATGACGACTTAAGGAGAACTAACAAAATTATGCTATCCATTCTACCTCATAGAGAGAAAGTAAAATATAATTTCTTTAAGATTTACGCCTATTTTGAAAACTATAAAAGTGATAATTTATTTATTTTTTTATTAAACTTTATACTCCCTACGCCGCACTTAAGTTCACAGTCACGGTAGATATGAAGTTTAAGAAAAAATTACTTTTTGATCAATTTTATTGACTCTGTAGGGATATTGTGGTATTTTTAGGTAATAAATAAATTATAAAGTATGTTATGTGTGTTAGATGAGAGTGATATTTTTGAAATTAAGATAACTTTTGAGGTTATTGGTTGATGTGAAGTTTCCTTTTTTGAGTGGTGAACATAAGTGTGGGACTGACGAAAACGGAAATTGTGAACATAAGTGTGAGACAAAAGGAGTATTAAATTACTTCAAAGAACCGGGGGGCTTCCACGTGGCTATTTGGCTTTTCACTTAAGTGAAAGACCAGGTCTGATTCCTATGTAAGGGTGATAGGTTGTACTAACTATACTAATAACCAACATCAAATATCTAAAGTTATACTCCCTTCGTCCCGTTTCAATGTTTACGTTTGTTTTTTGCACGTTGATTAAGGAGTATAGTATTTTAATAGATAGTGGGTGAAAAATATAATATTTAATATAAAGTGGGTAGGTGTATTAGTGTTGGATGTGGGGACCATGGTGATATATTAATTATCTTAGGTGAGTCCCCGTAAACATTGAAATGAGACGCACAAAATATAAATATGTAAATATTGAAATGGAACGGAGGGAGTAATCTTTAGTACATAGTATATCCTTTATTATAAAAACATATACCCTTTATTTTTTTTGAAAGAAAAAAAATTATTTTTAATCAAATATATATTTCAGGCGATCTTTTCAATTAGAAAATTATATCTTATTAATTAAAGTGTATACCCTAGAAAAAAATTATAAAAATCTTCCAACACACTCTTTATATTTAATTTTGTATTTTCTCTATTCCCAATATTAATTGATTATTACACATATTTTCTATTCATTTTCTTCATTTTTATTTTGATTATAAATGCAATTTAAAATTGACTTTACTCTTTATCCCATATTATTTTCTTAAAAAACTATTAGAAATAATGAATCATCTAACATATTTAATTTTAAAGAACTACATTCGGCTCTCTAAAAATAAAGAGTGAAGTTTATCATTTAAAATTAAAAATTAAAATTAAGAGTTTATTGGAGTAATATTCTGGCTGATTATTCTCTAATGGGAGGAAATTCACCACAATGGAATGAGCTCTCCAAGAAATTCATACTAATAATATAGTACGAAATTTATTAAAAGACGTGAAATTATTGCTAACACTACAATAATTCTGAACTTGACACAGGACGTGAACCAAATAATGCCTCTGGGGAAGTGTCAGTGGACCAGTATCACAAATACAAAGTGAGTTTTCTGCTTACCTCTTTTTTTTTCTTTTTCTTTTTTTAAATCGTTACGAAGTACTCCCTCCTTTCCCGTTACTATAAATATAAATATAAAGTTTAAGAAAAAAATATTTTTAATTAAAGGAATAATATAATATTTTTAGGTAATAAATAAATTATAAAATAAGTTTTGTAAATTGTAAAAGGGTAACAATTTTGAAATTAAAGTGTGTTGTGGGGTTACTGATTTTTGTGTATTTCCTTATTTGAAGTTTGAATTTATTTATGAGACGGACAAAAATAAAAAGTGTGAATTTGTTTATGAGACGGAGGAAGTAATCCCTTTCCCCCACCTTTACAATTACTATATATATATTTTTTTATATTAAGAAGTAATATTGTTTATGTGTTGTAGGTAAATATATTAGTAGTGAGTATTGAGCTATACGTGAGACCTTTTACTAAAAATGAAAAATGAGGACATTTAAATAAGATATCCAATATAGTAAAATAGTTTACCAAAATTGAAAAAATGAAGAAATTTGAATGAAACACCCTATATAACAAAATATGAACATTTTGGTGGGATGGAGGGAGTACATACAAATATTTGCAATAATATTAATGATAGTTAATTTTAACTTAATTAGATATTTTATGATAATAAATAAGTAATAAAATATATTATGTGTATTAAAAAGGCAATGATAATTTTAAAATTTTAAAATTAAAGTGTAGGAGTAGAAAATATATTAGTTAGGTATCTTTTATTTATTTTTTTCTTTTTTATGGAAATGTGGAGTTGAAGTTAAAACGAATTAAAATGGAGGATGGAGTTGAAATTGAATAATTTATATTTAATAATAAGGACAAAAATAGATAATAAACTATAAGAAAAATTATAAATATCTCCCTATAATTAAAGCTAAATTTTAAACAAATTATAATTGTATTATGAAATTATCATTTGTCTTGTATAATTGTCTTAAAATTTGAAATCTAACAAGAGTGCACCTGCACTAGATCACCTTAATTTGAATGTGCATTATTCACTTATTCAATTCAAATTTCATGATAAGAGCGCCACTTTAACAAATTAGCATAACGTTAAAAATTTGTTAATACATTAGGAGGACGCTTGGTTAGAGGTATTAAGGGAGGGTAATGGGAATGAGAGGGTATTGACTCTCATTCCTTATGCTTGTTTAGCTTCATTAGGCGCTTGGTTAGAGGTATTAAGGGAGGGTAATGAGAATGAGAGGGTATTGACTCTCATTCCTTATGCTTGGTTAGCTTTATTAGGGGATAATGAGAATTTAAATCCCTCCATCATTCCTCTGGATTCAATGTATACCCCCACCCCTCAATCACTTTCATTCTCATTACCATTACCCTCATCAATGATTCTCATTATCATTGCCATTTCGGAATCTGAATCAAGCTGCTCCTAAGAATTTAATGCTTAAATTTTTATGTAGTTATAAGAAATAAATATTCTAATATTTGATTAAGAATTGAACAAATAAATCTCACTTGCCTTCTTAATCAAATTAATTAGAATGGAAACAGTTGCCGTTAATATAAAGCATAATATAATTAAATTTTGTGAAAATATTAAGCATAATATAATATAATTAAATTTTGTGAAGAGTGTGTACCAAGACTAAACAAATACTTGTGTAAATTGGGTTCACAGTGTAAGGTCCTCCTCCCAATTCTTTATACCCTATATTTTGATAGGGTTTAAATTAAAAAGGAATCATGGAATTTACACAGTGAATTCGGTTCATATAAATAGTTAATTGGTTCATATAAAACTAACTCTATATACTATGACTCTATGAGTAACCATCCATCCTAATTTTTTTTTATTTTTTTTAAATCGTCGAATGAAAGACAATTACTCCCTCCGACCCCTTGATAAGTGTCTATTTTGCAATTTTTGATCCGTCTCAATATAAAATATTCATTTTCTTTTTGGTTGATGTGACATACACAATAATATTATTATACTCAATTCACTACATATGTGGCCAACACTTAACACTAATACAACTACTTAGTACATATTAAAATATTATTTCTCTTACCTCGTTACATTTTAAAATATTATACTTCTTAATGCACGTGCAAAAAACAAACTGATACTTATCAAGGGGACGGTGAGAGTATGTTTTATGAGTGAAAATTCCAATTTGTAATACTATTGGAGTTTTTTTAATAGTTATAGTATAAATAATAATTATTAAATCTTGCACATAATAATTTAAATAATTATCATAATCACATTAATTAATTTAAAATGAAATATTACATGAAATATAGAATTAATGATTAATTAAAGGGAAAGTATAATGTGAGACGGATAAAATGTAATAATATGATTGATGAAAAGTAATACTACTCAATTTATAGTATAATTATAATGTGATAATATTTTATAGTAAAAGTGATAATATTTTATAGCAAAAATGATAATAATTTATCACTTTTTATCATCTCAAATAAAGACTTATGTGAGACCATCTCACACAAATCTTTGCCTTAATTAAATGCTGTGTAGACAGAGGTAAACATAGATAACACTCTCCTCAGATGCACACTTTCATCATTCGTTCATCCCATCTTACTTTTAAAAGTTATTTTAATTTTAATTTTAAATTTAAATTTAACACTTTTTTTACACTCATAACATTACCTTATACTTTATTTATTACTTAAAAATATTATGGACAAGTTTTATGTGAGACCGTTTCATGTAAGTCATTATTTGAGACGAATAAAAAATTATAACATCACTAACAAAAAAAATACTCAATCGATGAATTTGTGAACTATTTCACGAACAATTTATAGTATAAATAAAAAATGATAATATTCTATCGAAAAAGTGATAATTCACACAAATCTTTGCCAAATACTAAAATATCTTTAAAAGTCAATAAAATTAGTAAAAAAAAGCAAATTTTTTTTAAAAAAATAAAATTTCTTAAAAGTGAAACTTGTTATAAGATAGATGAAGTATTCCTTAAGAATAAACAAATAAATAAATACATATAATATATACTCCCTCCGTCCCGTCCTTATAGATACGTTTGCTTTTTGCACGAGGATTAATGAATATAGTATTTTAATATCTATTGAGGTGAGATAAATAATATTTTAATATAAAGTGGGTAGGTGTATTAGTGTGATGTGTGGGCCTATAGAGAGAGAAGTAATTAATTTGTGTGGGTCCTTATGCTAAAAAGGAAAATGTAACCATTAGGATGAGACACCCCAAAAAGAAAATATGTAACCATTATGATGGGACGGAGGAAGTATATATATATATATATGTTTGACGGAGAGAGTATAAAATATTAATTTAAAAAAAAAATTTATTTTAAGATATGGCATATGATGAGATCGTACCTTAATGGACTGTGTTTTTTTGTCTACAGTCTCCTTTTTCTGTTGTTGACAAACGAATCACGTGTGTGGGCCCAAGAAAGATAATAATGTTAATGGGCTCACATTACTTTTGTCTCTTTCTAATCTTTATGTACTCCCTCTATATAAATAATCTACACCGTAAATAAATTACTCAATCGGTGACATGTATTCATGTATATTTTTTTATTAAACAATTATAGCATCTCACATAAATTCTTATATAAAATAATTAAAAAGTGGTAATATAATTAAGAAAAAATGATAATAATATAATGAACTATTTATAAATAAAATATGATAATTTTATAATTGATAAACAGGATTGGGATATTCATGAGTATCATAATATATTTTTTTAATGCAACGGGTACGAATATGAGTAATTTATATTTAAATGAATAGGAATACGTACGAATACCCTATAGTGAATACCCTACCCTCTATCATCAATAATAACTATCAATTTTTTATATTAAAATATTATATCTCTCAAACTATACCCCTATAAACTACACCATACCTCTATATTGATTTTCCATAAGTTAATATTTACCTATAAACACCGTCTCACAAGAGACTATAGTCAAAATAAATAAAAAATAGTATCAAATGGGTATGAGTAATTCATGGGTATTGATAAAAGACTTTGGGATGTATATGAATATTGTAATGAATTTTTAAAATATTGATATATAAATGATATTTATTTATATACGGGTCTGAATATTACAAAATAAGCAATTATCTAACATAATCAATAAAAAAATTATTTATTATGTTAAAAAAAATTTAAATATTTTATAAAATCGCTCAATCGATTTGAAGCTGCTAATGTTAAAAATAGGAGCTGATAGACATCGATAGGAGCATATAACTAATACATAGTCGCATAGCGACACACATATTTTAGTAAATAAAGCATTCATTTAGTCGCACATAAAATCGCGAGTAGGGTTGCATGAAAAATTTTGTATATGAAATTGCAGGTATAATTTATATATTAAGAATATTTTATATATTTAATCAAAAATTGTAAATTTTTCTGTCATATTTTTATAATAAAATTATATAAATTTATTTTATATTTAATTAGTAATAATATAAGTTAATTTAAAATATTAATTTTAATCAATAAAAAATACTTTAAAAAATAGTATTAAATGAGTATAAGTAATTTACGGGTATTGAAAAAAAACTTTGGTATGAATACGAATATTGTAATAATTTTTAAAATATTAATATTTAAATGATATTTAGTTATACAAGGGTGCGAATATTACAAATTAAGCAAGTATCTAACATAATTAATAAATAACATTATTTATTATGTTCAAAATATATAAATATTTTATAAAAACGCTCAATATTTACAACTACTTTCTTTCATTACAGATATTTAAAATACAATTAAGATAAATTCTATATGAAGATATACTTATACAGGTATTGAAAAAAGACTTTGGTACGGATACAAATATTGTAATGAATTTTTAAAATATTAATTTTAGATGATATTTATTTATGAGTGTATATTAGGTGCACCCGGGTGCATCCTTGCACCCATATTTATATAACTTTTATTCTATTTTGTATACATATTATTCTCTTTTGTATACGTGTTTTGTAATAATTGTATACTTTTTTCACACTAAATTTTTCATTAAAAAAACAAACATTCATATGTGTATAACTTTTTATTCAATAGTGTATACATGTATTTTAATAATTGGATATTTTTTACACTCAATTTTTCATTAAAAAAATTAATAATTAAATTGTATACATTTTTACTCACAATTATATATGTTTTTGCTTATATTTGTATCGTGTGCACCCGGGTGCACACTATATTTAGCCTTTATTTATATAAGGTACGAATATTACGAATTAAGCAAATATTTAACATAATTAATAAATAACATTATTTATTATGTTAAAAAATATAAATAATTTACAACTACTTTCTTTCATTACATATATATTTAAAATACACATTTTTTTAATTTTCTTACTGCTAAAAAGGAATATTTCAGCATGGATTGAAGGATTATATTATATAAAAATTCCAATTAAGATAAATTCTATGTGAATATATACTTATTTTATAAAAACGCGTGACCGTGCAACACATGGAATAGGTATAATTAAATGTGTATACTTATAATTATACATGCTACAATAACGGAACGGGTATATTTTTATCCAGTGGTTTAGGGTATAATATCCCCGACGATTTAATATTTACCGTCAGGGTTTAGTGTTCATACGAAGGTTGAAATTAAATTTTAAGTTAAGATATACTCCCTCCGTCCCCTTGAAAGGTATTTGTTTACTTTTGCACGTGGATTAAGGAGTATAATAATTTAATATATAGTAAGGTGAGAGAAATAATATTTTAATGTGTAGTGGATAGTTGTATTAATGTTGAATGTGGGATCATGTGTAGTCGTTGTGGGTCACATCAATCCAAAAAGGGAAATGAATACTTTTTAATGGGACGGACCAAAATTGAAAAATAGATACATATTAAGAGGACGAAAAGAGTACTTATTTCATAAAAACACGTGATCGTGCAACGCTTTGATCTTAAATAACATCAGAACGCCTTTGTTTCGTACAACGCAGGGTTCAAACACTAGTATAATTAAGAAAAAGTGATAATAATATAGTGAACTATTTCATTACCAATTTATAGTATAAATAAAATGTGATAATTTTATATTGAAAGTGATAATGATATTATTACTTTTTATCCATCTTATATAAGGACTTATGTCAAACAATCTAATACAAATTTTTGTCTTTTTACTTTCCTAAATCTATATTTGTATGCACATTCCACTTATAATAAAATACATTAATTATATATATATATATATATATATATATATATATATATATATTTACAAATTTACCACTAATCTTTTTAATATTGTATATTAAAAAAATATTATTTTTTTGATTTGTGTGTTGATACAAATATACATAAATATTTAGAATTAAGGCAAAAACTTGTGTGTCAAGAGGCACACCGTATACCCATTGTGCATTCATACCATTTAGTATTAAATTGTATATCTTTTATTCTTTTAAAAAAATAAAAAAATATTAATAAAAATATATATTTTAGAATAAAATGATTTACTCTTACCCACTTTGTTTAGAATTGAGGGAGTAATAAATATAAAAGCATTATGAGTCCACCCGTGATGTAGCACGAAATAAGATGCGTCTCCTTAATGAAAAAAGTGTTACTTCATTATTTTACTTTGTTTTCAATATAATTATATATAGAGTAATACCACTCTTTATATTAAAAGATAATTGTCTGTTATGAGATAAGGTACAGTGTTATACTATAAAATAGTAGTACATGATTGCTTAAAATTTTGTTTGCAGCCAATTGCACTTCAACCCTAATAGTAATAAGAATAAAAGATGTATACGAAAACTCGATGTAAATTTCAATAAACACTTACAAATAAAAGCAACATTTACATAAAACTGTAAAACAAGTGTAATTATTTTACTTTTAAGTTTTAGTTTTTTTTTTTAAAATTAAAAATGTCCGTCCACAATTCTTCTTTCACATCTTTTATCAACTCAATTAAGTTTGACGAAGGTCATTAAAGTAAACTACAATTATCATTACCGCTTTTTTAGTTTTAAATTATATATTATGGGTAGGGTATTATCCATCTCACATAATGGAATCCGTGAGACGGTCTCGTATAAGTCTTTGCCTAAATATAAAGAAATAATAATTTCAATAAAAATTGACAATATATCTTTAAAGAAGCGAAAACTAATTATGAAATTTCACTATTTAGGAAAGAAGTAAAATTATCTTGAAATGGTTTTATAAAAGTATTGCTCATAAAGTTTAATGTCATTGTAATTTATTAATTTAAGTGATTTTTTTAATTGTATATTATTTGTGATACTTAATTTATTTAATTTAAAAATTATATTTAAGGGTAGTTTGGGTACATGATAATAATATTGAGCAGAAAAAAATATGTTACTGGTTTGGGTGGGGAAATTTTTTTAACGAAAGTTGTGAGCGGACTATCACTAATATTTACGGTCGTAAATTCAAGATATTAAGTGCGTTTTCGTCGTGCTCAAATATTAATTTTAAATGGTTAAGATTAGGGTTATATTAGTAATTATAAATTTGAGGATAATATTTAAAATTGACTTAAATAATTATTACACATATTAAATTTATTAAATTTTAAATTATTTTTTTAATTAAAATTTTAAAAAATAAATTAATATTAATGAGTAGAAATGACCGATAGTCCGGTGGCCCAGTATGAGCTAGGCTGGGCCACAAAAATTAAAGCATGCCAAGAACCGGGCCAAGCCCAGCCCGGCCCGTAAACGTGCATTGGGCCGGGGCCCGGTACCGGGCGGGTACCGGGCCGGCCCGGCCCGACCTTTTTGTTTGTAATAGTATATATTTTTGTTTATATTTGTATACGTTTTTAAAGTGGGTACACCCTATTTTAAGGTGCACCCGAGTGCATAGTATAATTAACCCATTAATAATTTTAATATTAGAAAAAGATCCTATGCATTAGGTTCACGTACTTCGGTCCGGTGTCTAGGTCTGACTTAGTTTGAAAATAAATATTATTATTAATGGAATGTAATACTCTTTAATATAAAAACTAATATCTTGATTTTTTTAATTTTCTTAATCAAATATTAATTTCCTTAATATTTAATGATCATATTATTAAAAAAATTATGTCCTCATTAATTAGAAGATTAATCGCAAGATTATCACCTTTAGTTCAATTGCTATCTACTCATAATATTCAGTAGTGTATAGATGGAAGAGACCACCCTTGTTAAAACAATACAAATGCCTACCAGCTATGCAAACTTAGTACCTATGGAATTGAATTTAACCCATAAAATAATATTTTAATCGAACGAGCCCAAATCCAAATATAAAGTATTAGCAATTCAATCATATTATATATTAATAAGTACATGATAAAGTATAATATTATTTAGATGTGAATTTTATAAGTAATATTCCTTCCATCCACTATTAATATATTCATTAATTTTTTTATGTTGATTAAAGAGTATTATTATTTTATATAAGAGTGAGGCTTGCGTGTACCCGGGTACACACCGTACGCCTTTAAAATTTAGTATTATGGTTAAGGGTACGTTGTTTTGTTCTAAAGGGTATACACTTTAATTAATAAGGGTATACCATTCTACTCTAAAAAGTATACACTTTTCAATAATATTTTTTATTTTTCTTCACAAAATAAAGAGTACACATCTTTATACTAAAGGATATGCAATTTAACACAAAATTCTAAAGGTGCCTGCCCGCACACAAGTGTTTGCCTTTATATAAAATGAGTAGTTGTATTAGTGGTGAGTGGTTAGTAGGTGTGGGGCCCTTTTACTAAAAATGGAATATGGGTACCTTTATAATGGACGATCAAAATGACAAAATGGGCATCTTATCAGAGGACAGAGGGATTATATTACTCCCTCCGTCCCACACTTATGTTCACACTTTTTGTTTTCGTCCGTCCCAAACTCATCTTCACCATCCAAAAGGAAAATTTTACATTAACCAACAACCTCAAAAGTTATCTTAATTTTAAAAATATCATCCCTACCAAACACACATAACATACTTTATAATTTATTTATTACCTAAAAATATCACTAATATCTTTAAAAAAATTAATAAAGTTGATCTAAAAATAATTTTACTTAAACTCCGTATTAACGAACATAAATTTGGGACGGAGAGTATTTTGTAAGGTTATAAAGAATTATTAAAGATACGATAAAGTGTTATACTATACAGATATTGTATGATATATTACTTTACTCTATGTTTATTGATACTTTATAATCATAATACTGGTACCTTTATAGAGTAATGCTCCAACCTTATAAGAAATAATGATTTGAGTCGCAGATATCTACACCTAATCTTTTTTCCCTATACACTCAACGTCAAGTATTTACAAAAATACCAACATGTTTAAAGTCCTTATACCCTTCATACAAATACATGGAATGCATTCACGCATACCAATACACCTTAAACCCAAACACCTTAAACCCAAATATGCCGATCTTAAAAACTAAAAAACAAAACATACATACGCACAAGCTTGAATTCTCTGTGTCATTTGGTACATCATCTCGTGTGCTACACCGTTGGATGGACGACACGTAAGAGAGAGAAAATATACCCTAATCTTTAAACCCTAGGGGCAATGATTGGATTTATTTCCACCTCTTACGTATCAATCATTTAACTTGTGGCACAGAAGATGATGCACGAAAATGACGTAGAAGATTTGGTGTGCATACAGACTTTAAACAACACACATTCACTACCAAATATTCTGTTTATGAAGAACGAAAAAACTCTAGCCCAACCCATCCTTCTCCAAATCACACAAACTCGCGTAAAAAGTATAATGTCGGATGAAGAACCAACAAAGAGGCTAATTTTATGTGATTTTAAGCACTTTTAACTGATTTAAATGTTGTTTCTTACAACCCAAAATCTGTATCAATTGTGATTTTGGTAGCCAATTAGGGTCGAAAATACACAGATTGGTCGAACAAGGATGGACGAAAAAATGGCTTTTGTTCGGCCAGTGTTGGACGATTCGTAGGCTTTTCGTTTGTTCGAAAATGGCCAAACAATCTATTGACTTGTAGCCAATCTTGGCCGAACAGTCATGCTTGATACTTCAGACCAAGGCCGGATACACTAAACCTGACCCTAATTGTTTCCATGCTTAATCACAATTACACAACATCTAAACCACCCTATTTCAGTTTAATAAAATAATTTATGTGTTTACAAGATACTTAAATTACATAATTGACTATTACACCCGAAGCCCTAAACCTCTAAGAATTTAGAAAGGAAAAATTGATTGATCGATGGACGATCCTTAATCGTTATGACGATTCTTGGGTTAAAAAAGAATTGCTTAGCTCTCTTCTCTTTTCTTGTTCTCACAGTGATTGTGGAGTTAGCTGGGATTGGGATATGGGCGTATACTTCTCTCTCTTTTTTTAGAAGTATACTCTCTTTTTTTATATGGGTGTGGGGGTGGGGCCATATGGTGTTAAAGGTTGGAGATTGGTTAAGTTTAAATGAATTGAGTGAGTATATTCATTTAGAGGTAAATTTATCTTTTTTATGTGGGTGTATTTATAATTATGGATTTTATTGCTTCATACATGGTATGTATATTTAAAAAAGGGTCGCTTTCATACATTACTAAAATAAAGTAATTTAAAGGGCCACGTGGTTTAATTTCCACCATTTGAGTAACAATGTATATCATTGAAGAAGTAAATCATAATGAGATTGAAGATGATTCGAGGTTAATGATTAGATATTGAAGCAATTAGAGTGATTGGAGATTTTTTATTATTACTTCACCAACCAATCATTAAAAAATGAGAATCAATAATCATAAAAAATGATAATCAATGTCTCTATACTTATTACTCTGACAAATTCACCTCAAGCAAAAACATCCTAAATATTAATCGTCCTTGAATTTGTAACGGAATATTGTTTTGATCAGAAGTTTGTTGAAGGTTCAAGAGGTTTTACAATTGTTTCTTACAACTAATCACAAGCAATGTGATATTTAACATGTTTTCTTTAGCGAACTTCAATATAATTGTGGTTAGTTTCCCACACCGGATGTACATGGTACATTGTTGAGCGTTTTCTTTACACAAAATTAATCCTTAAGTATTAAGAATATCAATTGCAGCTTAGGTAAGTGACAAAGTTAAATATCGAATTCAAAGAATGGTATATTATCAATTTAATTATTTACTAAATTAATTAAGACGAATGTTGCCAATTATAGTTGTAGAAATAATTATATCTACTAACAATTAATTAAAATAGCAAATAAATAAATCAAGAACTAGGAAAATACGAAAGTGAATCAAGTAGGAGAATAAATAGCTCTAGGATAATCCAGTTTTACTCATTAATTACCCTCTCAAGTATACTATCCGACTCTACCTTGTGGATTATGGATACATCACATATGCAAGCAAACTTACTCTATAGACACAACTAAATAAGCATATAAAGACTGGATGTCACCTTGGAGCAACAGATATAATTCCATCCCATTTTCTAGGTACTATCAGTATCAATTATTTCCCACCCTTTATAGTTACTATAAAATTAATCTCTTTATCCTACTTATTAACCCGAATTTAATTCAATTAATAAACATTTATATATGACAGTTCTAATGAAGTTTCGACGTCCTCTCACTTAGAATCATAACATATAACCCTGTTCAGCGGTGACCGCACTCAATCAACAACTAAGATATATATTCAGACTCTATATAACAGTTGAAGATGCACAAAATGACCGTGAATATGGAACTAAAACATGCAATTATGTATAAAATAAATCCATAAGTAGTGTTATACGTAGGATATACATGAGAAGTCAATTAACTTATAAAATCTTCATAATTCCTAAAACTACCAAAACGGGTCTAGCCCATAGTGTTACAAACAACACGCATGGGAGTTGGATAGATCTTACCCATAGTCTGAAAAATTAAAAATAAGAAGAAAAGAATGAGGAAACCCTTTGTGTAGTGATCTCCTTCCTTCTTTCTTCCGTCTCTTCAAATCCTCTTGATTCTCCTTCTTGATTCCACAGACGAATCTTCAAAGTGATTGATGGATGGAATGGATAGATATGGAAGATGGTGTGGAGGGTGATCCCCCTTGTGAGGTGGTGTAAGATGTATCACACTACTAGTTTTGAGTTCCACAAAAATACAGAAAATTACTCAAGTTGAGCGTGTGTTTTTCAACATTCCTCCAACTTTGTACTTTTGATCATTTTTCCACCTAAAAAACAATGAAATACCTCAATGCACCTTTTTCTCACATATATAGAATATAAGACACTTGTGCAATATATGACAACAATTGCCATAAAAAAAATGTTAAATTGGACACTAGAACACGTTGATTTTCACTCTCAATATATATCAACTACTTTGACAATACACACACACACACACATACTATATATATTGATTGATGAAAATATCATTTTACATGCTTATATCTACTTAATTAGAGGAAAAAACTCTCTTAGCCATATATTGTAGCTATAAACATAACACACATATAAGAAGAAGACTATTACAATGTTTATTGCTGAGAAAAGAAGATGTCTTCTATTTTCTCTAACTCCTTAAAGAAGCTCTGTTGGAATATAAATCTGGATTTTAAAACTCCTACTATCTTTTGACATCATTGTTTACATAATTTTGACGTTATTTCTTCTTGGGTTGTTCACCTTGGATGCCAACTTTAATAATGGATGGTAGTTGGCTATTTTTATCTCATCCAACTTTTGAAGTGGGTCTTCTTACATGGCTCGTGTCTACAAATGAGAATATTATTTTAGCATTTTCTTCCACATTGTCTCTTTTGAGTTGGATCATTTTGAGTAGAATCTTGTACATTTGTTCTTCTCTCTAACATCAATTTGACTCCAACTCCATATTCTGGTTCCATTTGGATAGACTAATGTAAACAACTTTTATCCATCTAAAACCCACAATAGACCATGTTGCAATATTTCGGATGAGTCTTTACTCACTAAGAGCTTATTTTCCCACAGAAGAGCTTGCTTCTTCTCAAACATCTCATTAATGAATATCATTGTATTCATGGCTAAGGTATTCAATAAGAATGATCCATTCAGTTATATATTTGATATATTTGGAAACTTAACCATTTGCAATATACTTATGTAATATTTATATGCATAACTAAGAACTACCGATGCAGTTAGTGTAGTTTAGCTCGTAAAAGTGAAACCTTGACTAATAAAATGCAATTTATTCGAATAGGTCAAGCTATCTGACATGGATCTTAAATAAACGAGTCAAATAAAGACCAATTTCAAATCTTATTTAGTTAAATAAATTATGCTCATGTATGGTTTTAAAAGGTTTTTAGACATGGCTTGTTTCCTGTACTTTTTTTTTGAAAAAGGAATATTATTGCTATCGGGTATGAGATTTACCCAAAGCAAACGAGTACAAGTTACAAAGATAGCACACTTATCCTAACTTTACTACAAGGACAAACATATCAACCATAGTTAACCATATTTCAGTATACAATTGCCAGGGTCTCCACACCAATCAACGTGTCTAATATTCAACTTCACTATTTTCTTTCTCCATATCCACCAACTCCATACTTGGGATTTTATTTCGTCCATATTCTTCGTTAGATTCCAGCCTATATCTTTAAAGACTGTATTATTTCTACTTTTCCGAATGACCCACACTGTGCACAACCATATATCAATCGCTAACCTATTCATCTCTTTTTCTTGAAATAAATTGTTAAATAGCATTAAGTTCACCTGGACATTATTGCTCAATGGAGTCTGTACCTTCATCCACTTGAGAGTTTCTTCCCACAATTCTATAGAGTATTTGCACTCGCAAAATAAGTGAGAGATTGACTCCTCGCTTCTCCTACACAACAGGCATGATGTGTCTCCATTTGGTGGTAAACTCCCTCTTTTTTGCAGCTCGACCGTAGTCGCCATCCTTCCTTTGATGAGCTTCCATGCCATAACTTTGATTTTTGGACACGCATTATTGTTCCAGAATATTTTGTATGGTTCCAAGTTTGCATCTGCCTCTAGCTTCATCCCCTCCAATAAATCACATGCTTCCTTTACTTTGTAGCCTTCTTTTGAGTTTGGCTCCCATTTCCAATAGTCTGCACCAAGTTTTGATTTTATATCTGTCAAGTTATTCAAACAAATTATCACATTCAACAAGTTCCCAATTCCTAAGATTTCTGCTCCAAACACAATTCCAGACCCAACTCCCCCTCCACCGATTCACCCATTTCATTTACATAGTTATTCCTCCCCATACTCAACTCATATAATCTAGGGAATTTGATTTTAAGACTCAACTCAAAACACCATTTATCAAACCAAAACTTTGTATCCCCCCTCCTACTACCACTCTCTTAATATTCTCTTTAAATCAATTACCCCTTCCATCTTTAAGACTTGCCAACACACACCCCCACCATCATTTCTCTCTCTCCCCTAGACCTAAGACATCTCTCCCCAGTAGCCCTTCCCGTTGCCCAAATTGTCTAGCCATAGTAATTTTCATCCACAAACTATCATTTTCTACCAACGTCTTCCAAGCCCATTTTCCCACCAGACTATTATTATGACACACCAAATCCCTTACCCTCAATCCCCCAATTTTTTTGGACGAGTAATGTGGTCCCATTTGACCCAAGAGAGTTTCATAGAGCTCACCTTCCCACCCCATAAAAATCTTCTCTGAAGAGTCACTATAGATTTCACTACACTCAACGGAGCACGAAAGATTAACATAGTGTATGTAGGAATTGAAGTAATTATCGAGATTAACTAGTCCACTCTGCCCCCATGGATATATTCAGGCTTTCCCATTTATTGATTCTACTTCTGACTCTATCCACGATGTAGTTCCAATCACTTATTCTTTTGTGTGAGCATCCAACCTTAGTTCCCAAATATTTCATTGGTAATGATCCAATGCTGCACCCTAGAACCTCTGCTACATCCGCTGTCGTCCCATTTTCCGAGTTCAAACAAATCAGAGTGCATTTAGAGACATTTATCCTCAGTCCAGACAACCATTCCAACATTAATAGCATCCTTAGCATGAATACTGTATTTTTTAAAGACGTTTTTCCTACAAATACTGTGTCATCGGCATATTGTAGGTGCGTAACTTTCAATCTTCCTCCCCTTATCTCCAATGGTTCGTACATTCCTAAACTCGAAGCCTTCCTCATAAGAGAGCATATATTCTCAGCAGCCATAATAAATAGAAACGGTGATAATGGATCGCCTTGCCATAGTCCTCTTTCCAACGCAAAATCTCCTGAGGGGCTTCCGTTTACTATTACAGATGCTTGTGCTGTTCTGACACACTCCATTATCTAATTCACCCACTTGTCATCAAATTTGAAGGCTTTCATCATGTCTTCGAGGAATTGCCAATCGATGGAGTCATATGCTTTAGCAAAATCTATCTTGTAGCAAATGCAATTACTATTTTTTTCTTTTACATCCTTCAGAATACCTTGTAAAGACACTATACTCTCCGTGATTTGTCTTCCTCCTACAAAAGCAAACTGCTCCTCCGAAATGATTCCAGGCAAAATTGCACTTAATCTCTTAGCCAAAATTTTAGCCAAAATTTTATATGGCCCTCCGATTAAAGAAATGGGTCTAAAGTCTTTGATATCCTCTGAGTTTTCTTCTTTTCTGATCAACGTAATGAAAGAATTATTTAGCCCCTTGGATAATCTTCCATATCTATGAAATTCATTGAGGAATCTCATGAAATCCTCCCTAATTATGCTCCAACAGTCCCTCAGAAGAGCAAGATTCATACCATCGGGGCCCGGGCTTTTAGTCTCATTACATTCCTCTAAAACTTCTTTTACTTTATCTTCAGTGAAAGGCTTGGTGAGGAACACATTGTCTTCTTCAGAGATGAATTTGTTCACAAAAGAATCCCTATTTTTGGCCTCATGATGTTTACCTTCTCGAAGTGCTTCTTAAAGGTCTTATGAATCTCCCTTTTAACAGAAATAACATCCTGCACCCATTCTCCATCAATATACAACCCATTGATCTCATTACCTTTATTGCGACCCTTTTATCAGTCTATGGAAGGTGGCTGTATTCATATCACCGCTTGTCACCCAACTTCTCTTTGATTTTGCCTTAGTACTCTTTTCCGGGCTTTGATGTCGAATAGAAGCATTGCTCTTTCATAGCTTCTTTTAAGAACCTCTTCTTCATTTAACCCTAGTGTATCATCAATAGCATCCAACTTCCAAACTTCATTTCTTCTATTCTCAATCCTTTTGTCCAAACTCCCGAACACTTCTCTGTTCCACAATTTCAAGTCTTCTCGAAGTTTTTTTCAGCTTTTCTTTCACAATGAATCCGCCCCATCCTTCCACTTGGTAACTCTTCCAATTGTTTTCTACAAAAAATTTGAAGTCTGAGTGTGACAACCACGCATTTGAGCTTCGGAATGGTTTCGGGCCCCAATTGATCGACCTAGCTTCAATCAAAATGGGGACATGATCCGACAAGCCTCTCTTTAGACCTCTTTGATATATATCAGCGTTTGCCACATGGGGTTGATCAAGATTCGGTCCAGTCGGCTTTTGCAAGACCCATCAATCTTATAATAAGTAAATGATCTCCCTGATAACGGTAAATCTACTGTACTACTTTCTTGTATCATCTTATATATTACTAGTTGTTTGATTGAAATGTATGATAGAGAGGAAATCTGAACATTGCCCCTTAGGCGTGTATCATGTAACATAGGTTGCATAAGTAGTTGGTTACATTAATTTTATCTATTTAATAAATTAATTATTAATTACAATTATACTTTATATATAATTAATACTAAATTCTATAATAAATATTAATTTTATGAATAAAATAGACCATAAATTGTAAGAATGTAATATTACATCAACTATAGAGATTAAAATTACAATTATGCTCTTAAGAAAAACAAAAATGGTTGTACAAGTCCAGAAAATTCCACAAATGTCAAATAATTAATGCATTTTAGTGTACATATATTATTATTACGATAATTACTTGTCCCACTCTTTGTGAGATTACTGTGTCTTATAAGTTACTTCTATGTGAGATCATTATTTTTCTGGCATAAAATTTTCAAATTGCTTAATGAGAAATTTTCACATTTTTCAGTTTTCATTAATAAAATTGCGCTCATTCATGCTCTTATTTCTATAAACATGTAATATACTCCCTCCGTCCCTAGGTAAGAGTCCCATTTTACTATTTTGGTTGTCCTACCCAAAGGATCCCATTTTCTTTTTTGAACATATAGGACCCACCCACACCCACTAATACAATTAAAATATGGGGCCCACACACCCACTAATACAACTATCCACTACACATCAAATAATAATATTCCTTAATCCACGTGCCCAAAAGCAAATGAGACTCTTACCAAGGGACGGAGGGAGTAATATTATATGGAGTATATAATAATTACTTTTTTTCCAAATATATATTCCCATTTCTTTCTACTACTCCTTTTACAGAAAGAATTTTATTACTATTCATGGAAAATAGAAAAACTTCATAAACAAAAACAACCTTACTTTGTATTCTTAACTTTTTGGGCAGGAGGACATTGATAGAATGGCAAAGCTAAACTTTGACGCCTACAGGTTCTCAATCTCATGGTCCAGAATATTTCCATGTAATTCACTAATTACTTAAGTTATTTCCAATAGTTTTAAGAATACAACATGATAGTTTAATTAATCACACCATTCATTGATATAAATATACAGATGGAACTGGTAAGGTAAATTGGAAGGGAGTTGCTTACTATAATAGGTTGATTAACTACATGCTCCAAAAAGGTATGCACACATTCTCTTGTATTGTGTTCATTCCTCTCTCCCTATTAAACATCACTAAAATGGTGTACAATGTACTTACAGGTATCACCCCATATCCTAACCTGAATCACTACGACCTTCCACAAGCACTTCAGGATCGGTACAATGGCTGGCTTGGAAACGAAGTGGTGTACGTCTCATATTTTACGCATGAACTATTTTTTAAAATATAAGTATTTGATGGAATGTGAATGATACTTGCAGAAAGGACTTTGCAGATTATGCAGAGTTCTGCTTCAAGGCATTTGGGGATAGGGTGAAGAACTGGCAGACGTTTAATGAGCCTAGAGTGGTGGCTGCACTCGGGTACGACAACGGGTTCTTCGCCCCAGGGAGGTGCTCAAAGGCATTTGGCAATTGCAGTGAGGGTAACTCTGCTACTGAGCCTTATATAGTGGCTCATAATCTCATCCTATCCCACGCTGCTGCTACTCAGAGGTATCGCCAAAAGTACCAGGTAACGCCAAGTACTGTAGTAACATTATATTCCTTGCAAAAACTGGTGTAAGATCATCTCTTAAAATGGATTCATTGAGAAAGATAAAGAGTGGCAACGTTTGTGATAATAATTGATTCTTGATCAATAAAAAGTGATAATTGTCCAGCATTTCATTAACAATTCATAGAATATATGAAGAATGGTAACTAATCAAGAAAACGTCTCACACATGAATTGCTCATTATTTTTTATTTACGCTCCACATTTGGCAAACTAGCTGAGCTTAGTTAAATCAAAGTTCACCAATTTCAGGAGAAACAGAAAGGGAGAATTGGAATTCTATTAGATTTTGTTTGGTATGAGCCACTAACAAGATCAAAAGCAGACAACTATGCTGCTCAAAGGGCCAGAGACTTTCACATAGGATGGTAACTCTACCTACCCATCATTTAGCTAAAACTTGATTGTGTGCTGAAAATGAAGATGATGATCTTGAACTTTTTTTTTAATTTTACGTAGGTTTCTGCATCCTTTGGTGTACGGAGAGTATCCAAAAACAATGCAGAATATAGTAGGAAAAAGGCTACCCAAATTCAGTGCAGAACAAGTGAAGATGGTGAAGGGATCCTTTGATTTTGTGGGCATAAATCAATACACTGCATACTATATGTATGATCCACATCAGCCCAAATCTAATAACTTGGGCTACCAGCAAGATTGGAATGTTGGGTTTGCTTGTAAATATCAAAACTTTCTTAATTTCCACTATACTCACACTGTCACACACACACATATAATATCATGTCTAATTAAATCCATCTACAATTTCTTATAGATGATCGTCATGGAGTTCCTATTGGTCCTAGGGTGAGTTCATCCTCAATATAGATTAGTTTCTTTATGACCAAAATGTTTAGGATTTCACATTTATTACTTAGCTTTTTTCACCCTTAAAAGTAATTTGTGCACTGCAGGCACACTCATATTGGCTTTACATTGTTCCATGGGGTCTGTACAAAGCTGTGAACTACATCAAAGAACACTATGGGAATCCTACCATGATTTTGGCTGAAAATGGTAAAATTATTTTCATTATTTAGCATAACTTTACTCATTTCAAGATTATTGAACCACATAATTGATTTAAAAAGATAATTTTATTGACCTTGCGAGGATAATGTAATCTTTTTCTAGTAATAAATAAATGAGAAAGTAAAGTATACCTAATATATTAGATGAGGGTAACATTTCTTAAAATTAACAGTCTTGAGAGGGTATTTATGTGTAGTGCATATTAAAACACATGACATGCATGTATTTAAAACTATGACGATTGAAGGATAAATCTTGATCCATTAATACTTGTATCGATTGTTGATTAAGTTAGTTGGATGTGTTGGGTATGATTTGGACGTAATGCATGAGTTGAACACGTTGTAGAAAGGCAGTTACACAATCTGTCAGAATAACTGCCTTTTTAACTTGTTTTAAAAAAATGCAGAAGATAGAATTATTAAAATGATTTCAATAATCTTGCAGGAATGGATCAACCAGGGAATCTAACTCTGCCAAAAGTGTTGCACGACACTATAAGAATCAACTACTACAAAAGTTATTTAGGTGAACTAAAGAAGGCCATCGATGAAGGTGCAAATGTTATAGGGTACTTCCAGTGGACATTCGTGGACAACTTCGAATGGAGGTTAGGATATACGTCCAGGTTCGGCATTGTCTACGTTGATTTCAAAACACTTAAGAGGTACCCCAAGATGTCAGCTTACTGGTTCAAGAAGCTTCAGGAGAGAAACTAGATTTAAATTTAGGTAATTTGCTAGTTGTGTGTGTTCTCTTGTTTATGAGATCAATAATAAGCTAAGTATGACTTTAGCTGGAAATGATAAGAAGCTAAGTATGATCTAAGAAGCTAAGTATGATCTTTAGCTGGAAATCATAATTTCTCACTTTGTTGCAAAGTGAGAGAGGAGAATTGTATGTGGTACATCAAAGTGAGAAAGGAGAATTGTATCTGGATATGAGATTATATATGATTTTATGTTTCTAAATTTCATTCGAATTCGGGATATATATCTTAATATATATAACTAGTGCTTATCAAGGCTGTGCGTTGCACAGATAGGGAGCTTTCTCAATCCTTTTGATCTACTCCCTCCGTCCCGCCCATATTGCACCGTTTACTGTAACTTTTGTAAAAGCTTTATGCAGGCAAACGGTGCAGTTTGATCGGGACGGAGAGAGTAATATATACTCCCTCCATCCGTTTCAAACTTTACGTTTGCTTTTTGCCGTAGATTAAGGAATGTAGTATTTTAATGTGTAGTGAGGTGAGAGAAATAATATTTTAATGTAAAGTGGATAGGTGTATTAGTGTGAAGTGTGGGGTTATAAAGAGAGAAAAAATTAATTTGTGTGGGTCCCATCTACCAAAAAGGGAAATGTAAAGATTAAAATGGGACGCCCAAATTGAAAATATGTAAAGATTGAAATGAGACGGAGGGAGTATATATATATATATATATATATATATATATATATATATATATACTCCCTCCGTTCCACAAAAGATTGCACCCCTCCGGCACGGGAGATTAAGAAAGTGATAACTTTTAGGGGTATTATGATATTTTTTTGTTAATAAATAAATGATAAAGTATGTTAGGTTTGTTAGGTAAGGGTGATTTTTTTTTGTAAATAAAGTGTATGGGAAAGGTGATTGTGTTTGGCTTTTTGCTTTTTTAGGAAGAGGCAAACTTTTGTGGGACAATCTAAAATGAAAAGTGTGCCATCTGAAATGGGACGGAGGGAGTACATATATATCTTTAATTTTTTAATTTGATTTAATATATTTCCCTCTGTCCTTGGTATGTTTTTGTACCGGCACATTGATTAATAATTTTTTTAAATATGTTATAAGAAAGAGTATGAGTAAATTAGCGAGGGTGTCTACATATTACTAGTACCGTGTATTACATATGTTTCTCAATTGTTACACGTCTTTTGTTTTTGCCAATGTGTTTTTACTTTTATCATTTATAAGTATGCATGTGTATATATATTATTAAATATATGTGTCTCTTAATCATTTATTTACTATATTTGAGATTTTTATTTAATATATTTAATATAGATAACTTATTTGTAATTTGGAATTCCACATGCAGTAATTACGTAGATATTTATATAATTTTTCTAAAGAAAAATTGCACTTTTGATCCAATACGAGCAGTCTCATTTTATTTTTTATCCCTAACTTTTTTTTTGTCCCAAAAGTTTCACTTTTAGTCACTATTGTTAGTTTTTAGATGAAAAATGTTATATTAAAAAAATAAAAGAAAATAGACTTTTTTACATTATTCTCCAACAGGATAGAAGATCTCCAACTGGGAGCTAATTCGTCTTTCTCAGTTTTCATGTTCCTACACTTACCATCTTCAAAAATACATCTCACTAGCACACTTATAGCACACACTCTGTCTTCAACTAAATTATTTTAACTTGACTTACATTCATTGTTATCATGTTTGCATTTTCGATATGGGATGATACTTGTAATATAAATAAAAAAATCACAAAATGACAAATTGATAGACAACAAAATATAGTTGAGGATAATAAGGAACAACAGAATATAGTTGAGGATAATAAGGGTTGATTTAATCTTCCTAAGTTATAGGACCATCTGCTGTGTAATCTTATACACATATCTTGTAATCTGTAACTCTATATATTTTGGTTAAATGAAATATACTCAGCAAGGTGAACATTAAAATCCTTATATGGTATCAGCCTAAATTTGATCCTTTCTTTTTTCTTTCCACCCACTTCCTATTAATCATGGCTACACAGGTGGATGCTCTCCCATTTTCCACTCTCATCTACATGATCACTATAAAACTATCCTCTTCTAACTATCTTCTTTGGCGAAATCAGGTGACATCCATTCTTGCTTGTCAAGATTTACTTGGTCACATTGATGGAACTATTCCTCAGCCACCAAAAACAATATCAAACGATACTGAAGCATCTATTCCCAATCCTGAGTTTGCTTCATGCACAACTCTAGATCAACGCCTCATTGACGGAGGAGTTCATGGCAATAGTTCTTGGATGCACTACTTCTTGTGCGGCTTGGATAGCCCTCGAATATGCTTTTAGCCATTGTTCGAAATCTCGAGAGTTGCCTCTCAAAGATGATCTCCAATTAATGAAGAAGGGCTCATGTTCCGTTTTTTATTATGGTCGATAATTTAAGGCCTTATGCGATCAATTAGCAGCCATTGGTAGACCCATTGATGACACGGATAAATCTCACTGGTTTCTTCGGGGACTTGGCCCGTCTATCTCAAGCTTTTCCACTGCTCACATGGCAATCACGCCTTTGCCCTCGCTTCCAGATTTACTTTCTCAAGCAGAAAATTTTGCTATCTTTCAAGAATCCTTGGAATCTTCTGGTTCAACTCCAGCTTTTGTTACCTATCGCAACTCATCAGCGCCACATAATTCCCATCAGCCACGCTCTTCATCTCAATCATTTTCAACGCCTTATGGTCGTGGTTCAAACCACTTCCGAGGTAGAGGACGATCTGGTCCCAAATGCCTTCCATGCTGTCAAATTTGTCGTGAAGAAGGTCATTATGCTACTTATTGTAATGATAGGTACAAATGATCAGATTCTGCCCCTGCTGGAAAATTTGAGTCAAGCTTTTCAAGCAAGTTGTGCCATCTCTCCATCTTCAACATCGGATTGGTATGTAGATACCGGTGCTTCAGCACATATGACTTCTAATCCATCTACCCTTAACACGTATGAGCCATATACTGGAAATGATCGTGTGATAGTCGGTAACGGTGATTCTATTTCTATATCTCATACTGGTACTCTTGATTTATCACATTATCTTAAATTATTGGATGTCTTGGTTGTTCCACATCTTACTAAGAATCTATTGTCTATAAGCAAGCTAACGTCTAATTTTTCAGTGAATGTTATATTCTCTAATGATGTGTTCACTATTCAGAATCACCACACAAAAAAAATTCTAGCAAAAGACAGACGTGACAAGAACTTATACATCTTGGAGAAATGTCAATCTGCTCTAGCAATGGCTTTGACTTCAAACCGTTTGCGAGCATCGTTTGAACTATGGCATTCCCGACTTGGACATGTTTCATTTGATGTCATTTCACTTTTGAATAAATCAGGGCATTTGAATGTTACATCTCTACTACCGAAGCCATCTTTATGCGCTTCTTGTCAAACTGCAAAAAGTGTTCGTTTGTCTTTTCATAATAATGAGAAGCGTGCTTCTCATGTGTTAGATTTGGTTCATTGTGACTTATGGGGTCCTGCCCCAAAATTTTCTACTGCTGGATATTGCTATTATGCAATTTTTGTGGATGATTATTCGCGCTTCACTTGGTTCTATTTGTTGCACACAAAGTATAAATTTTATAATACATTGATAAATTTCTTTGCCTTTGTGACAAATCAATTCTCATGCAAGATAAAAAGGTTTCAAAGCGACGGTGGAACTAAATTCACAAATAAAAGAGTCAAGAACTTTTTCTCTACACATGGCATTCATCATACAATTTCTTGCCCGTATACACCTTCTCAAAATGGGTGGGCAGAATGTAAACATCGCCACATCACCGAAACGGGTCTTGCCATGATGTTTCATGCTTAGGCTCCTACTTCTCTATGGGTTGATACGTTTGAAACAGCCGTGTATACAATAAATCGGCTTTCTTCTCAGACTCTAAAAGGTTATTCTCCGTATGAATTGCTTTATCATTGTTCCCCGTCATATGAAAATTTTCATCCATTTGGTTGCAGAATTTTTCCTTGCTTGCGGGATTATGCTTCAAATAAGTTCTCACCTCATAGCACCCCGTGTATATTTATTGGATATAGCAACTCCTATAAGGGATTTCGGTGTTTAGATCCATCCACTGGTCGCATTTATACAACTCGACATGCTCAATTTGATGAATCGTTATTTCCATTCTCAAATCAGCAAACATGTGGTACAGGTGGTAATCCCAACAATTTGGAATTCTTCACATTTGCAGATTATTTTTCCAAAGAGCTACCTGCTTCAAATTGAACCTTTATACCACCGACGGCATGTGTCTCACCACATATCCAATCAAAGTGTGCTCTTTGTCCTCCCAATGATGTCATAACAACACTATCTCAGTGTTCTCCTCCACAAGAGACACACGAGGCTCCTATATTGCCACCATCACCACCTACGTTGCTTCCTCCGTCGGAGACGAACGCCCAACCTGGTTCATCTTCTATATCAGAAGTTGATGTCCAGCCATCCCATTCTATGACTACTCGCTCAAAGTCAAGCATCTTCAAGCCAAGACACATTGCCGATATCGCGCGGGCTGTATGTTTCTCCTCATTGATGACCACTACGGAGTCAAAGAATTTTAAATCAACTGCTAAATATCTACATTGGATCGCAGCCATGGATGAAGAAATAGAGGGTCTTCGCCTCAACAACACCTGGGATCTTGTGCCAAAGCCACAAGCGCAAACATTGTTGGCTCTAAATGGGTGTTTCGCACGAAGTTCTTATCTGATGGTACTATTGATCATCATAAGGCTCGGTTAGTGGCTCAAGGCTATACTTAAATTCCTGGTTTTGATTACTCTCATACCTTTAGTCCAGTGGTTAAAGCATCTACAGTACGCATCGTTCTTGCTCTAGCAGTCATGAACAAAAGGCCTCTTCACCAACTTGATGTGAAAAATACCTTTCTAAATAGAGTTTTGACCAGACCCATTTATATGTCTCAACTACCTGGTTACATCGATCCTCTGTTACCAAATCATGTTTGTCGTTTGAAGAAAGCATTATATGGCCTCAAGCAAGCCCCTCTTGCTTGGTTTCAAAGGTTTAGTTCGTTTCTTACAAGTATTGGATTCTTATGCAGTCGTTCAGATACTTCTTTGTTTGTTTTTAAGCAAGGGTCATCCATTATTTATCTATTAGTTTATGTCGACGACATCATTATCACTGGAAACGAATCACCTTTACTACATAAATTCATCAATCGGTTGCATGGAGAGTTTGCCATTCGAGACCTTGAAAAACTAAATTATTTTCTTGGTCTTGAGGTAACTTACACTGAAGATGGTATTTTTCTAAATCAAGCCAAGTATGCTACAATATTCTAAAATGTGCTGATCTTTTAGATACAAAACCGGTATCGACTCCTCTTGTTGCGGGTGAAACTCTACTTTTCGGTGGTACTTCTTTTGATGATCATACACTTTATCGCTCTCTTGTAGGGACTTTACAATACTTGACAATCACTCAACCCGATATTGCTTTCGCCGTAAACCATGTGAGTCTGTTTTTGCAAGCCCCAAGTATTGATCATTTCACTGCTGTAAAGCGCATCTTGCGTTATGTTAAAGGCACACTTGGGTTTGGACTCTTATTCAAGCCTTCTACAACTTACTCCTTGCTTGGCTACTCGGATGCTAACTGGGCCAGATGTCTTGATACGAGACGCTCTACTTATGGCTATTGCATCTTTCTCAGAGGAAACCTTATATCATGGAGTGCCAAAAAGCAACCAACTATTTCACGATCGAGTTATGAATCAGAGTATCGTGCTATGACAAATACAACTGCTAAAATAATGTGGGTTACAAACTTGTTAAGAGATCTTCATACTTTGCCCTCCGACCAGCCTACGCTACTTTGTGATAATAATAGTGCTGTGTTCTTAAGTCAAAATCCAGTAGCACATAAACGAGCTAAGCACATCGATATTGATTATTATTTTGTTCGTGAACTCGTGCATATGCGGAAACTAAAAATAACTTTTACTCCTTCATCTCTTCAAATTGCTGATGTTTTTACTAAAAGCTTGCCACGACCTTCTTTTGAGCTATTTCGATCCAAGCTACGCGTTCGCCCACGACCAATGTCTAGCTTGAGGGGGGGTGATAGACAGCAAAATATAGTTGAGGATAATAAGGGACAACAGAATGTAGTTGAGGATAGTAAGGGTTGATTTAATTTTCCTAAGTTATAGGACCATCTGCTGTGTAATCTTATACACATATCTTGTAATCTGTAACTCTATATATTTTAGTTCAATGAAATATACTCAGCAAGGTGAATATACAAATCCTTATACAAATCATCACGCAAGAAATATAGACGTGTCACCCCATATATTATTATTATTATTAAGATTATCTTAATATATTATTAAAAGTGTGAAGGGGTTAGAAAAACTTTTTTTTTTAAAATTATATCCCTACCTATTACTATGTATTTCTATATTTGATCTATTCTTATTTTCTTTATAGAAACACGAAAATGTCAAATATATAATATTTATTCTTTATTTTTAATATATTAAAATTATTATCATCATAATAATAATAATTATATCATAAACATAATATTATATTAAAAGTGACTAGCATCTTGAAAAATATTTTTTTTCCTATTTTATTCTTACTTATTTTTTCTTTTTACATCCTTAACCTTTTTCTTAATTTCAATTATCAATACCCATAATTAATTAATAATATTTCTGATTTAACTTATATTCATATTTCTAATGCAAGTTTTAATCTATTCATCAAACGTGACTGCTATTTATTTATCCATATTTAGTTATAATATAACAATATACCTCCCTTAAATATTCATAATTAATTAAATCATTTAATGAGTAATATGAAAAGACAAATCAAACATTATAAAATGCAGAGGATTTATGATGACGATGGACATATCAAAAGCGGAGTCTCTATACAAATCCTCAATGGCAATAAAAAGTTTTTCAAATACTTGATTAGATGAAAAGGCACAACATCGAAGTGAGATGAAACATTGAAAGAGAAGATGATGATATCACTCTGTTGGATGAGGCATCGAAAGAGAAGATGAATGATGTCGTTAATCGTTGATGAACCCATGTATGAATTGTGTAAATTTTTTACATGTATGAGTTGTGTAATTAGGTTTGTTGAGATCTTTTAAATTTTTTACATTTATATGTGTACATGTAATTTTATTAGTTAGGCTACTTCTATTAATTTTTTTTGTGTGTGTACTTAAATTTTTTAAATATATTATATTATAAATAGAAAATATAAAAAAATATTAAATAATTAGCCCTATGAAGTAATAATCGTAAAAATATATGAGTGAGGCTTGCGTGCGCCCGGGCGCACGGGAACACATTCCGTGCACCTTTAGAAATTTAGTATTATGAGTAAGGGTACATTGCTTTGGTATAAAGGGTATACACTTTAATTAATAAAAGGTACACTATTTTGTTCTAAAGGGTATACACTTTTCATTATTTTTTTCTGTAAAAACTAAAGGGTACACATTTTTATACTAAAGGGTATACAATTTAACACAAAATTCTAAAGGTGCACGGAGTGTTGTTCATGCGCCTAGATACACACAATATTTTTCTTTAGAAAATAAAGTGTACACATCTGTATACTAAAAGGTATACAATTTAACACAAAATTCTAAAGGCGCACGGAATGTGGTCCGTGTGCCCGGGTATATAGGAGTTTTTGCCAAAATATATAAGTGAGAAATAAAATTGAAGTAACTAAATAATTAGCCTTTAAAAATAATTGAGACTAAAATCAAATATGATTTAAAATTAACTTATATATTATTTAAAAAATATTAATTAACCCTTAAATTTACTTCCTCCGTCCTACATTTATCTTCATACTTTTCGTTTTCGTCCGTCCCACATTTATCTTCACCACCAAAAAAAAGAAACTTCACATTAACCAACAACCTCAAAAGTTACCTTAATTTTAAAAATATCACTCTCACCTAACACACATAACATACTTTATAATTTATTTATTACTTAAAAATACCACAATACCCTTCAAAAGTCAATAAAATTGGTCAAAAAGTAACTTTTCTTACACTCCGTGTCTACAGTAACTGTGAAGACAAATATGGGACGGAGGAGTAAATAATTTAAATATGATTATAAACGAAAAATACAAGATGATGTTAAGATCTTAGAATGTCATGAAAGGACCGTTTCACTTATGAGTGAGGCTTGCGTGCGCCCGAGCGTATGAGAACACATTCCGTGCGCGTTTAGAAATTTAGTATTATGGGTAAGAGTATATTGCTTTGGTCTAAAAGGTATACACTTTAATTAATAAAAGGTACACCATTTTGTTCTAAAGGGTATATACTTTTCATTAATATTTTTTTTCTTTAAAAAATAAAGGGTACACATTTTTATACTAAAGGATATACAATTTAACACAAAATTCTAAAGGCGCACGGAATGTTGTCCATGCGTCCAAATACATACAATAATTTTCTTTAGAAAATAAAGGGTACACATTTGTATATTAAAGGGTATATAATTTAACACAAAATTTTAAAGGCGCACGGAATATGATCCGTGCGCCCGGATGCACAGGAGTTTTTGCCTTCACTTATTTAATTAATTATTAATTTTTATTAAAAAATATTGATCATTTTAAGAAAAAAAATTAAATTTACTTTATATTAAAATTCCATTACCATGAAAAATAAATGCAAATGTTGCAGACGTAACTATTATTAAAAAAATATATTCGCAAAATGACAAATCATCACAAAAGAAATATAGACGTGTCACACCATACATATATTATTATTATATATATTAAGATTATATATTTTTTTAGATAAGATTAAGACAATCTCTAAATTAAGTAAATACTCATATTTGAAATTTTTATAATTATGAAAAATTAAAATATTCTCTAAACGTGAAAGATAATTTCTCAAAATAATAAAAGAAACCAAGCAATCAATAATTTTAACTTGATTAATTTCTATGGATACAATCAATAAATAAATCTTTTTTTCTTATTTCTTAACTATAGGGAACCTTCAAGTTGTCACACTTAAAAAAATTCATAAAAAATGAGTTTTATATAATACATTTATTGTTATCTTGTTTGTAATTTTATGGGATGAGATCATGTATAGTAAAAAAAAATCACAAAATGACATGTCATTACGGAAGAATTTTAGACGTTTTACCTCATCATCCAAGAACTCTCAACAACAACAAAAATAATAGTAGAAAATAAATCTCAGTTAATTAATTAATATATCATAAATAATAAATATATTAAGATAATGACTAATTTGGGACCGTCTTATTTTTTGAATCGTAGAACCGGATCCTTATTTCAAGCCCATATCATATTTTTCAATTGCGGGTCGTTTCTCCTAATCTAATTCTGGTGAAAGTCCAATCAGACTTTCTTTCTCTTTCATGTTCACATACATAATGATACGCTCCTTTCTCTCTCATATTTTAGGTGGCGTGGAACGGGCCTGAAACTTTGGCAAGGAATCGCCGTCGTCGACAGATGCAAGGCTGGGCTGGGGTACGTGGCGGCGTCGGAGTACTAGAGGAAAGGGGTGGCGATGCAGGTGGTGAAGATGGCGGTGGAGGTAAATCTCTCTGTCTATCAGAAGAAGAGAACTCTGAAATCACAAATCGAACTCTGCCAATTTGAAATTGAACGTGATGATGTCAGAATATTGGAGGAAAGGGGTGGCGACGCAGGCGGTGAAGATGGGTGGCAGAGGCGTGTTCAATGAGTGGGGTCACCTGGAGAAATTATATAATTTTGTGGTGGCAAGGGTGTGATTAAATGGTGATATTTTGGTGGAATGGGGATGATGCCAACCAACAATATGTGTATGTGTGTGTGTGTGTGGTTTGGTGTTTGATTTGTTGATTGGTGATGCATGGCCTGGTACCTATTTTCTGAAAGAAAATCTTATATTAACTCATATTTAATTGCAAGAGTTGTTAGCACTGAAGACATTGAGAACTTGTGAAACTTTTCTTCTTTGTTAGAGTTATCATGCTATCAATGGTGAGTTTACAGTTATCTGCAATTGTGTTGAGTAGTGTGATGGCATTGGTGTGTGTTAGGTAGTATAGGATTCCTTCCAAGATCCAAACAGTGCTGTTGTTGGGGTTGAATCCTGATGTTTGGAGCCTTCTCAATCCAGTCATCTTGTGTTAGGTTTGCTGCCTCTCTACTCAATGATTTTGCCATCATGGTTGAGCGATGGTGTTCATCTCTTGACTTCGCTGTTTCCTCTATTATTGCAGCTTTGGCATCCAAAATTTCTAGGAAATTAACCTCAAACACATTGCTGTCTTTTAAGCACCTTAGACGATGTGATCTTGCATCCATTCCTGCATGCACAAAGGACACACCCTTTGTATTCAAATTATCTTCGGCCCACCCACCCCCCCCCCCCCCCCCTTTATAATTTTGTGTTTGACATGTATGTATTTTTTTTATTGTGAAATATATATTGTTATATTTGATCAATATCTTTTACTTTTTTTTAATTAGATTACTCTTTTTAATAATTTGGGTTACTCTTTAATTTCATATTCGAATTTCAAAAAATAAGATATTATTGTATTTGACTACATCTTTTAAGTTATTCTTTTTTATTAATTGAGTTACTCTTTTTAATGATTTGGGTTACTCTTTTTTAATAATTTGGGTTACTCTTTAATTCATATATTTGGATTTCAAAAA
This sequence comes from Pogostemon cablin, assembly GCA_023678885.1. Taxonomy (NCBI): domain Eukaryota; kingdom Viridiplantae; phylum Streptophyta; class Magnoliopsida; order Lamiales; family Lamiaceae; genus Pogostemon; species Pogostemon cablin. The sequence goes on along the minus strand of CM042965.1, from coordinate 32,146,297 downwards.
ATAAGATATTATTCTATTTAGTTAACATCTTTTAAGTTACTCTTTTTCATTAATTGAGTTACTTTTTATAATAAATTGGGTTATTCTTTGATTTGAGACATTGATTTGTTTATTTTTTGTTCTATTTGGTCAATAAGGTTACTTTTATCTATTAATTGGGTTACTTTTTATAATGAATTGGGTTACTCTTTGATTTGAAACTCTGATTTGTTTATTTTTTGTTCTGTTTGGTTAATGAGGTTACTTTTTTCTATTAATTGGGTTACTTTTTTTTTTATAACTAACTTGGATTATTTTTGTTGGTTTTTTGTCAAAATAAAAGGGATGTTTTTGTTGTCCCACATCGGTTGGGAGAACAAAGGGGGAAGGGCTCTCAAGGCTATATATAGAAGGCCCTTGTTTCAAATGAAAGTGCACCAATCAAGTACACTTTAATCTTTCTATTTGATTCTAGTTAAAATTCCTTTATTTGATTCTTGGTTGTGAGAATGGGAAGAAATGTGAGAATTAGTCAAAGATTTGTAAGGGTGTAGAGATTGGGGTCGGGAGAGAGAAATTCTGTGTGATTGTAAAATTTTTCACATAGTGGAATTTTCTCGGTCCGTGGTTTTTTCTCCGGTTTTGGAGTTTTCCACATAAATTCTTGTGTTGTGCTTTTTATGTTCTTCTTTGTTTATCCCTTACGAATGAATGAGGATCTGCCTTATCCCAACAAGTGGTATCAGAGCCCGGTTCGGGTGCTTATAAAATTCTTAGTATGCTCTGTGGTTGCAGCAAAGTCTGACCTTCCACATCAGAAAAGACTTTATAAGAGGAAGAGGGTTATTCATTAGGCTAAGGGTGGCATGAAAGAAGTGGGAAAAGCTGGTGACACAAGGGGGTCAGAAGAACAGCCGGATGCGGTGGCATCTCCTTTCTTGCGGTGAAATGCGCCGGACTGTGGCGACAGTGGCGTGGCAAGGGGTAGGATTTGCGGGACAGCAGTTTTTGGCGGAGTTCTTGGACCTGCAGCAATGTGAATTGCTGGGACTCCCGGTGGTGGAGTTGGCTTAAAAGCGGCATGGGGTTTTCCATGGATGTCGGCTCAATGAGGTTTGAAAGGAACGGGTTTTCCGGTAATGACTAGTGGCGTGGGGAAGCGACGATTCAACTGGGAAGATGGCGATGTGGTACTTGGTATCGGGTGGCGCTAGATCGATAAAGAATGGCGTGGAGTCAACCGACAAGTGGGGAAAGCATCGTGAATTCCGGAGGTTAGAGTCGGCTTCAAGTGAGGACACTTTCAGTAGGAAAAGGGTTCGGGACAAACCTGGTGTAGCTCGATGGAAAAAGGCAGCGACGTCATGTCGGTACAGACGGGTTTTGCTCAGGGTGGAGCTATGGTGCGGTAATTGCGGTGGAGGAATGGCACGGTAATTGCTTACGATGGAGCAATGGTGACATTTCTGGTCAAGGAGGAGCTGTTGCGGCAACAATTCTGAATGTTGAGTTAATATTATTGGGGATCCTTGTGACATATTCAGTTGTCATGGAAAAGGTGTAATAATATTAGCTGGTCCACAAGTTTGTACACGGACATTGACTTGGCAGGTGATGTAGGGTGTGTGGTGGATGTATATCGATGGCTGATGGACTTCCAGGGGTAGCCAAGAGCTGGAAGTAGCACCATAAATATCAGCAGGTGTTTTCGATATGTGCCGCAGGAAATTCTTAGAATGGTTTATTCTAAGTGATCTACTCATATGGTGGAGTAGGATTCTCGAAATTGAGAATGATTGTCGATGAAGACAATGAATCTTCTTTTATTTTGACAAGGTGGAGATTGTTGGTTTTTTGTCAAAATAAAAGGGATGTTTTTGTTGTCCCACATCGGTTGGGAGAACAACGGGGGAAGGGCTCTCAAGGCTATATATAGAAGGCCCTTGTTTCAAATGAAAGTGCACCAATCAAGTACACTTTAATCTTTGTATTTGATTCTAGCTAAAATTCCTTTCTTTGATTCTCGGTTGTGAGAATGGGAAGAAAGGTGAGAATTAGTCAAAGATTTGTAAGGGTGTAGGGATTGGGGTCGGGAGAGAGAAATTCTATGTGATTGTAAAATTTTCACATAGTGGTATTTTCTCGGTCCGTGGTTTTTTCTCCGGTTTTGGAGTTTTCCACGTAAATTCTTGTGTTGTGCTTTTTATGTTCTTCTTTGTTTGTCCCTTAGGAATGAATGAGGATCTGCCTTATCCCAATAATTTTTTTATACTAAATTGGGTTACTCTTTGATTTAAGATTATAATTTTTTGAGAATGAAGATTATTTTTTTAATTAATTAGACCATTCATTCATTTGAGACTTCATTTTCTCAGCAACAATTAATTATTGTTGAAATTTTGCAAAACACCATTAATAAATGCAAATAGAGATTAAATTAAAATTATATATAATCAATAAATAATAAATTAATCTATAAAAATAATTAGATTATTTTGAAATTAAATTGAGTTGCTATATAACTTATATGAGTTATCTGAATATAAATATCACTCAACCAAAGAGGAAAAAATATGGATTAAAAATAAACCTTCTAAGCACTTGGTTTATGATGACAAAATAGTACTTTTCCATATTAGATACTTGTGTATTCACCAAAAGAATCTGTATATAAATAGAACAAATGTAGGGCTACCACCATTAACCTCAAATCAAGGTCAAAATGTAATACAGATATAAGAAGAGCAAGAATAATTACTTGACACCTTAAAGAAGCCTCATATCGTATTCTAATGTGAAACAAAAACATGAAAGTTTCTTGTTGTTGTGATGTCCAGTATTGTAATGAGTTATACACATCGAAAAGGAAGACAAAATAGTAAATAAAGAGGCGAGCAACAGTGAAGGAACTCTCGTTACAATGATATCCTGCCTCTTTCACAACTTACATGAGCTTGTCCTCATAGTCGGACAGAGGAGCCATCTACTCCTTCAAACCCTTCCTCTTATGGATCTGATCCACCAGAGTGGCAGCTTGAGATCCTGCTTCCATACTTCCTCTAGTTTGAATGAATTCTTCTTCCAGTTTGACAATGGCTAACATACCTGGATATCTGAATTTGGTTTACTGCATCTGATTCACAAGTCCATGTAGTGGCCCTTATAACTTTGGTCAGGATTGTTCGTGGCTCTCCTACAAACTTAAATTTTAAAATCTTACATTGTCCAAGTAACAAGTATTGGCTACTTGAGAATATGAATATTGTTAGTGTAAATATATATCCACCACCAATCATATACTATATTTTTATGTAATATAGCTTTCGCTAGCTTCTTCAAAACAACTACTCCAATATAACTGAATTTGGGTTTTGCATTAAGACCCCATAAGTGATGTTATGAGGAGTAGAACCGTGTTCGGTCAACCAGCATCATGAACACGAAAAAGATCAAATGTAATTGAATGTATTCTCACAACCTATAAGAATTATCTCCTCCAACAGCATCCATCATTTACTTTGATAGTGCATGTATAAGTATGTTTGATACACTATAGACTTCATTCATCCGCTTTCATTACTCTACCAAAACTAAAACATGCTCAACATAAACAATCAATCAATCACCAACAAACTTCCAATACATCATACTACAAACGGTGGTACTCCAAATGCAACACGAGAAGCATAATTCTACTCAAAACAAAAAGTTAATCAAATTTACCACAATTTGCATCTTGAATGCCCAAAATAACCAGAATCAAGAAAAATAATTAAAGAAAAAGACAAATACATAAGCAATAAGAAACAAACCTCGAGTTGTTCATCTAGCTTCTCCATCGAAGGCTTCGCACAGCAGCGGAGTTTCTAGCGGATTAAGCCGACGCCATGCCTGAAATTGAAGTTTCAATTCTCATTAAACAAACTAATGCTCTAATTTCGAGATGCGTATGTGAATATGATTGATGAAAATCGTGAACTCACGGACAATTGGTACATAAGGCAGCGAATTTGGCGGCGATGCCGTTGTTAGATTTGGAATGACACCAATTAAGGAGTACGAGACGCCTGCGGAGATCTACATCAAATCCATTTTTATGGCGCATGAACAATTGCTGTTGTGCGAAGCAGCCTGGATTAAATCCGAAATCACCTGCGCCATTGAATTAATCCTAAATAAATTTAACCCGCAGCAATCTAGCAGAAGGTGATTGGGATCGATTCCATTAATATTTCATGTTCCAAGTGGCTCTCATATATTAATTTTAAATAATATTAATAATCAAAGAAAATTTTGATTTAAGGTAAACAACAACATTAGTAATGAATTAGATTAAAATTTATTAAATAAAATTAAAATAATAATTAAGTAAAAATTAATAATTAAGAAAAAAATGGGATAAAAAAAGTAAATAACAAATAAAATAATTTTTCATAAACTTCAAAAATAATTCAAGTTGATTAAATAAATATAAGTAAATAACAATAAATAAATAAGATACTTTTTCATATTAAATACAGAGAAAATTTTTTATCTACCAACCAATAATTTAATTTGATTAATTAATTTTTTGATGGAATTAAAAAAAAATATTTTACACTAATTTTCTAATTATAGACTACCTTCAAATTTAAATAAGTGAAAGTCAAGTTGCTACATTTAAATAAAAAAAATTATGAGGAATGACTTTTTATAGACTAATAAGTTTAGTATTATTATGTTGGTGTTTCTAATGTGGAATAAAATGAGTAATAAAATCAAAAATAAAAAAGCATAAAATGACGCATCATAAAAAAAAAAAATTGTGTTAATAAAAAAACTCTCGTAATAATAATAATATTATTATTTTATAATTTAGTACTATTAAACATACAGTTTCTATATATAATTATTTTAAGATACAACATTAAAAATAAATTATTTGTAGGTACGATATTTAAGATTAAAATACTCACTTTAACCTTAATCAAAATAAATCCCATTTTCAATATCCACGTATGTGCGGTTTTAGATTTCTCTACTTTCTTTAATCCATGAAGATATTTTAGATTTCTCTACTTTCCTTAATCCATGAAGATATTTCTACGTGAGATGAAAAGTTTTTTCAAATAATGCACTTCAAGAAATAAATTCTCACATTCCTTTTCCACTCTCAATCACAACTTATGGATGAAGTGAAAAAAAAAATCAAAATATGCAAGACATGCACAAAAAAATCAACCTAAAATTTATAAGAAATGCACAAAAACTCAGTACAGATCCTTCAATGGCTAAGACATAAATTCACACAAACCCATTTCAATCTCAATCACAACTTTGGCAAGAAATGCACCAAAAAATCATTCTGAAATTTGCACAAAATGCACAAAAGATCTGTCCACACTCCACATTACGCACGAAATGCACGAAAAATTGATTCTAAATAAACTGCACCAAATGCACAAAAATGTTCTACACAAAATTTGGGTTAATGTTTTGCAGCTTGTGCATCTACAAACGAAACTCAGCCCGACGACAATTGAGGAAGAAAGGAAATAATTTGGGTAATTGATGTTCATAGGCTTTTGGTGAAATTCAGAATTGGGGGCAAATTTGGCAATTTAGAGTAAAATAATGTAGTTGGGAGTAATATTTTTAGGATTGTATATCTCATAGTATGTTTTATATAACTTGTGTACCTAAAAGTAACTAACTCTTATTATTACTACTATTATTGTAATTATTAAGAATAGGATATCAGTACATAAAAAAAAAGGTAATTTTTAAATTAAGTAATTAATAAATTTAAAATTCTTATAATTATGAAAAGTAAACAGACGGATAGTTATGATAAGGGCTTTGATCAAATAAGCCAACGGGCAGAATATTGGAAGCATGCATAATTCGGAGGATTTGGTAACACTGCACTATTTTGGTATCATTGACATACCGAGAAAGGCTCCCAAGATTACATCGATACACTGGTTTTCTCCGAAGTCGGGATGGGTCAACGTAAATATGGATGGGCATGCTGATGCGTATTTTCTTTGCATGCAAAATTAATCTCCAAATATTAAGGATATCAATTGCAGTTTAGGCAAGCGACCAAGTTAAATACCAAATCCAAAAGACGGCGTATTATCAATTTAATTATTTATTAAATTAATTAAGAAGAAGATGGAAATAACGTTTATGGATTTAAAATTTACTAAGCAATTAATTAAAATAACATATAAATTAAATTAAGTACTAGAAGAATACGAATGTGACTCAAGAATTGAGAATATGTAGCTCTAATGTATTCTAGTTTTAGTCATTAATTTTTCTCTCAAGTGTATTGTCTGATTCTACCTTGTGAATTATGGACGAATCACTAAGCCATGCACTAGAAGAATACAAATGTGACTCAAGAATGGAGAATAGGTAGCTCTAGGATATTCCAGTTTTAGTCATTAATTTTCCTCTCAAGTGTATTGTCCGACTCTGCCTTGTGAACTATGGACGCATCACTAAGCCATGCATATTTACTCTATAGACACAAGTAAACATGCGTGTAACACGTGTGAATAACCTTGTAGTAAGAGATATAATTTCACCCCCTTTTCTAGGTACCATCAGTATCAATTATTTCCCTAGCCAATTGGTACTCTAACCCGATATGATCTTTCTTTATAGGTACTATAAAATTAACCTCTCTATCCTACTTATTAACCTGAATTCAATTCAATTAATAACCATTCATATATGACAATTCTAATGAAGTTTCGGAGTTCCCTCACTTAGAATCATAACATAAAATACTTTTCAGCGGTGAACGCGCTCAATCAACAACCAAGATATATATTTCAGACTCTATATAATAGTTGAAGATGCACAAAACGACCATGAATATGGATTAAGAAGGCATAATAATATATAAAATAAACTACAAGTAGTGTTGTACGGAGGACGCACAAGAGAGTTTAATTAATTCATAAAACTTTCATAACCCTAGATCTACCAAAATGGTTCTAGCATATGATGTTGCGAAGAACAATCATGGGGGTTAGATAGATCTTACCCATATGTCTGAAAAATACAAGATAAATTAGGAAATGATAAAAACCCTAGATGTGGGTATCGTTGCATCCTTCTCCATTTTTAATTCTCCTCTTGGTTCTTCTCTTAATTCAACAGACGAATTTTCACAGTGATGAATTGATAGAAGAAGAGATGGATGTAGATGATGGTGTAGGGGGTGATCCCCCCTTGTAGGGATGGTGAAGGATGGATATGGCCTTTTTTTAAACCCTTCTAATGATGCCTTTTTATACTTTTAGACTCTTCTAATGGACATTGGATGGGCTTTTTAGATGAAAATACACACATACACACACTGGGGTGTAAAACCCATCGAAATTGGAAATCCGTGACACTACTCGACCAAAATATTCTGGTCGACCAACTTGGCTCTTGGTCAAGCAATAGTCGAGCAACACCTTTGTAAAGTTAAGCCTTGGTCGAGCAACTCTCCATTGGTCGAGCAACTCTCCATTGGTCAAGCAACTTTGCGCAGTCTCACCGTTTCACGCATAATTTTCACATTCAAACTCTAATTTGAGTGATTCTTGCACCAAAAGGATCCTCTCTTCCGTGGCTTTCCAAAGTTATATCACATATCTAATTTGGACTCCCAAAAAAATACAAAAAATTACACTAGTTAGACGTTTATTTTTTAGCATTCTTGCACAAGTTGAACATTTTTCTCCAACTTTGATTTGATTATTTTTCCACCTAAAACAGAATAAAACACCTCAAATATACATTTTTCTCACATATATAGAATATAAGACACTTGTACTAATATATAACAATAATCCCATCAAAAAGGTTTTAAATTGAACCCTAAAATACGCTGATTTTCACTCTCAACACATGTTGAAGGATCGCTTGGTATCATTGCAAGTGGTGGAGTTTTTTAAAACAGTAGGGGGTTTTTTATGGGCTGTTTCTCTAGTGGATTTGGTAGGGGATTCGCATTTGAAGTAAAATTGGCTGCCGCATTCCTTGCCATTGAGATTGCATTTGAAAAGGGATGGCAAGCTTTATGGTTGGAGACGGACTTGACCTTGGTGGTGCATGTTTTGATGGATGGGAGCATCAACATGCCGTGTAGACTGATTGCATACTGGCAGAAGGCACGCAAAATTATAGCGAGCATTAGATTCACGATATCGCATATCTACCATGAAGAAAACTCGTCGATTGACTCCATATCAGCCATTGGAGGAGATTACTCTTGGACGAGCGCAACGACTGCAGTTATGAACAGAATTCTATTCAAGGACATGAACAACACTTATTATAGAATTAGATAGTTTGATACTTTATTCTGTACAGCCTTATCTTAGGCTTTTGTCATTAGTGGCATTTTCATCCATCTTTTTGTAATCTGTAGACTCTTTTTTATTTCTTCTTCTAATAAATTAAAGAACTATTGGAAAAAGTAAAATATTATCTAGATGAAGAAGATAAAATCTCTTATTAAAAAATCAACCAGCCAATAATTTTAACTTTAATAATTTTATTGATGAAAAAATCTTAAAATAATTTATATAATTCGAATTTCATAAATATAGAAAACCTTTAAACTTCAAGTTGTCACACTTTCAAAAAAAATCTACAAAAAATGAGTTTTTATAGACTATATCCATTGTTATTATGTTTGTATTTTCGATGTGTGATGAGATGTATAATAAAGAAAATTATTATTATTATTATTATTATTATTATTATTATTATTAAAAAGACAAAATTTTTATTAAATAATTAGTCAAATTTAAAGTTCTTATGTTCATGAAAAAGTAAAATATTCTGAAGATGTAAAAGATAATTTCTCCTATTAAATAAATAAGAGAAATCAACTGACCAATATTTTTAATTTGACTAATTTTTATTGATGAAATCAATAGATAAATTTTACAATAATTTAATTTATTCAGATTTCTTAATTATAAATCACTAAATTCATCTTTTACTTGTAAACCCTAGGACTTCTGTAGTTGACTTTTTCACCATTACAGTTAGGTAAATGAGCTACATCCTCTGGTTCCAAGTGTAAAGGAAGAATGAAAAAGGAGAATGAATTATCTTAGAACACCGTTATTTCATTCTTATTAGAAGTGTATTAATGAATTATTTTAAGAAAATAAGGGGCATAATTGATCTAAACTACCAATGTAAAGGTTTTGAATGAACAAGATAAAAGATGAAGGGCTAATTTGACATGTGAGACAAGTTAGAGGGTCTATCCGGTCCTTTGCCGATTATTTATTAACCCAACTAAATAATTTTAAAGGGTTGTTATCAAAATAAAAAATTTAATTATAAAATAAAATTAATTAAACTTAGCTAATTTCAAAGGATCGTGCTTTATGGGTAAGTCTTGTGTGAGATCGTCTCACATAAGCTCTTACGTGGGACAGATAAAAAGTGATAGCATTATTAACGATAAGTGATACTCAATCGATGAAAAGTGATAATGGTGCAGTGAACTATTTCATGAATAATTTATAATATAAATAAAAAGTAACAACATTTTATAGCGAAAGTGATAACAATTTGGCAAATACTAATGTGCAATTATTTTTAAAGTGTTATTGGGTCAAATTTTACCCAATGACTGGATATAAATATTCTAATAAGCCTTGATGGATCATTCACTATTGCACCTCCTCTCTCTTCCTATCGCTCTCTCTCCACCCACCTCTCCACTGCCTCTTCATATCGTTCAATGTCTTTCTCTCCCAATCCCGTCTGTTTGCTGTTTAGATGCGAAATTACCTCCAAGATACCGCTTAACCGCCTGATTTCTTTTCCATCTCAACAACCTGTGGCGAATGCTTCGCCATCTTCACAAATTCCATTTCCCCCCGATTCTCTCATTCTGCCCTCATTTTCCAGCCTCCACCGTCTCTCCTCCTCTACTTTTCCTGGTTGCATCTCCTTTCCACGCACACTCTTCTTCAAGCAGGCTGTGTTTGAGATTTGAAAATAGTTAATGACTATGATTCGATTTTACAATTCCTCAAACATTTTAGAGTGTTTATCATCTTATTTTCTCAAAAATTTTAATATTAAGTCATTACTGATGTGTTTCAAATGCCAAAATTTGTTAATTGTTCTTCAATTTTTTATTTTGTGTGATTGTTGACAATTTTGCTATGAGACTGTAGAAATTGGTGAAGATTGTGTGAGAAGTTTTTATTTTAATTTGATAGTGTATACATATAAATGTATTATATTTTATTGTTATATGTATCATTAAATTTATATAAAAATGTATTAAATTAAATTTATTTTTTATATGAATTTGCATAATAAAATATGGAGCAGTTGTAATTTATATAATATAGTTATTTCTCTTAATAAATGTATTATTTTTTGGAAAAAATATTATTGATATTATATTTATCAATATTTTCATCAATATATTTATTAATATTATTTATACATGTTATTATAAAAGGTTATACATTTTTGTATAAGGTCTAATACATTTATCAGAAAATACATGTACATTAGTGGATTAAATATAGTTTAATTAAGTGTGTATTGAAAAACTTATAATATAAATTTTATTTGTAAAATTAATTACTACATTCGACATCTAATTAGTAAATTGAACAAAAAAAATAAAACTTAAAATCATTAATATTTTCATCAATATATTTATTAATTTTAGTCATACATGTTATATAATTTCGCTTTCTTCAAAACCTATAACAACAGAAGCAGTTCAAGTACCATTTACATAATTGAGAATTTTTCCTCTGATGAAGTCAAAACCGCGAGACCGGGGAGGACGACGATGCCAAGGACGACGATTGGGAGGACAACGATCTCGAGAACTCGAATAACTCAAGTGTTAGAAGATTTTAGCAAAGTTTAAGCGGGGTTATACAGTACAAACTCCGCTACTTGCTACTGGTACTCGAAGTAGAGTTGGGTTCTTCTTCTATTGCAAGAATTATCTAGTAATTTCATTGTTGTCATTTATGCTGGAAAAAATAATACATTTTGAAGTTTTTTTTCGAATTAATAGTTAGCTAGTTTCTAATTTAAATGTTTGAAGAGACTGAAGCAAGCGGAGCTATTGCATCTTACTATCAAATACTTTCTCAAATTTATGTGTTGGAACATTTTGATTTGATTTTTGAATTTTTACAGGCTTTATATTTTGTATTTGTGGCCCTCTCATCTACACAATTCATTGAAAATGCTTTATTTTTGTGGTTCTATGATTTATTTTTTATTTCTTAATTTGCATTTAATTGATTTTGTTTTCAATTAGGTTCAATGTCATAGAGAATTATGAGGTCAGAGTAATTGTAGTCTGGTTTATTTGACATTTCTTATAAGTTTGTGTTGCACTGCACCCTAGTCCACAGATGGCATATGCTGCGTCAAGAAAGGGTGTTAATTTTATCTACGAATGCGGGTATCCGACGGATAATACCCTATCGGGTATAAATGGGGTAGGATATTTTAGATTTAGGGTAGGGTAGTACCCGCACCTGTATTAAAATATTAAGGGTAAAGGTAGGCTATGAATTTTATAAAATATCCAATTGTCTCGAATCCTTCAACAACTTAGTGGCTCTATCGAGTGTGCTAATCCGCTCGATATGAAATTCTTCAAGAAGGGGACTATACGAAGAAGAAGAAGAGGAGGTAATAAATTCATAAACTTGATTCCATGTATTTGTAGTTAATTTGTTAATATTATTGGATTAGTTTTTTAACTATGCATAACTTTGTATTTTTATTTAATTTAGATTTTAATTGTGATGTATTGTTACATAATGCAAGAGGTACTTGATTACATTTTGAAATTAATTTTAAATATTTGTGAATATAATAATATGTTGCATTAATAATAATTTCTTTAAAAAAATGAAATACCAAATTCGGGCCATATATATGTAGGATAAGGTAGGTCGGAATTTGAAAGATAGGGTAAGTCAGACATAAACTATTCGCAATATTTTTTTAAATTTCGGGTGATTAGAGTGAAAATAAGCGTGTTTGAGTGACCAATTTAACACATTTTGATGGGAATTGTTGTTATATATTAGCACAAGTATCTTATATTTGATATATATGATAAAAGTTGCATTTAAGGTATTTTATTGTGTTTTAGGTGGAAAAAAGATAAAAAATGCAAAGCTGGAGAAAAGGTGTAACTTGTGCAAGAATGCTGGAAAATACACATTCAACTTGTATAATTTTTCTGTATTTGTGTGGAGCTCAAAACTAGAAATGTGATTTATGGTTAGAAAGCTACAAAAAGATAGGTCATTTTGGTGTAAGAAACACCTCAATTGGAATCAAAACGAGAAAGTTATGATCAAAATGGTGATGCCGCGCAAGCTGTTCCTGCTCAGCACGGTTGTGTCACTTTGCATGACTTGTTATACATCAAATATTGGAGTTTTTGTGACTTTTTTTATGGATAGAAAGCCAAAGAAGAGAGGGTCGCGTGAGCATAAGAATTACTCAAATTAGAGTTTGAATGTGGAAGTTATACGTGAAACGGTGAAATTGCGCAAGATGGTTCGACCTTACTAATCTGGTTCGGCCACTGGTTTGGGTCAAACCAAGAACCTGAAAACATGTTACAGAGTGGTTCGACCTCCCTAATCTGGTTTGACCAAGCCCAAAGGTCGAACCAAATGCCTGAATAGCTCTAGATTTGTATTTTTACACCCCCAGTGTATTTCGTATTTTCCAAGAAAAAGCTCATCCAAGATCTATAAGGAGAGCTTACAAGTATAAAAGGGGATGTAGATCACACCAAGGAGGTACCGAGAACCACAACACAATCATCCTACACCCCACAAGGGGGATTACCTCCCAACCATCATCCACATCCTTTCCTCCATCCATCCATCACTTTGAAGATTCGTCTGCTGAATCAAGAGGAGAGCCAAGAGGAGGATTCAAGACGGAGAAGGACGCGATGACGCCCGCATCTATGGTTTTTATTATTTCCTAATTTATCTTTTATTTTCCAAACATATGAGTAAGATTTATCCAACCCCCGTGATTGTTCTTCGTAACATCATGGACTAGAACCACTTTGGTAGATCTAGGGTTTTGATGGTTTTTATGAATTAATTGAACTTTAGTTTGTATACTCTGTATAATACTATTTGTGAATTTATTTTATATATGACTATGCGTTTTTAATTCATACTTAAAGTTATTTTGTGAATCATTAACTGTTATATAGAGTCTGAATATATATCTTGCTTAATGATTGAGTGCATTCACTGCTGAACAGAATTCCATGTTATGATTCTAAATGAGGGGACTCCAAAAATTCATTAGAATTGTCGTATATAAATGTTTATTAATTGAATTGAATTCGAGTTAATAAGCAGGATAAAGAGGTTAACTTTATAGTACCTATAAATGGAGATCATATCGGGTTAGAATACTAATTGGCCAGAAAAATAATTGATATTGATAGTACCTAGAAAAAGGGGGGATGAAGTTATATATCTTGCTCCAAGGTTATTCACATGTTACACGCATATTTACTTGTGTCTATAGAGTAGATTTGCTTGACTTAGTGATGCGTCCATATTCCACAAGGTAGAGTCGGACATTGATACACGAAAGGGAGATTAATGAGTAAAACTGGATAATCTTAGAGCTACCTATTCTCCTACTTGATTCACTTTTGTATTTTCCTAGTTTCTCATTTATTTTATTTGTTATTTAAATTAATTGTTTAGTGGTTGATAATTAAAATCTCAACTTTTATTGCCATTCATCTTAATTAATTAGTAAATAGTTAAATTGATAATATGCCGTCCTTTGGGTTCCATATTTAACGTGGTCTCTTACTTAAGCTTCAACTGATGTCCTTAATACTTGGGATTAATTTTGCATGCAAAGAAAACACTCATCAAGTTTTTTGCGCCGTTGCCGGGGATGGTTGTTTATTGATTTTATAATTTCTAGTTGATTAAGACTTTTATTTGTGATTATTTATTTCTATATAACCTTAAATTTTTTTGAGGTACTTGTGCACTAGAAAAAGAAGAGGAAGGAAAAGAACGAATAACACACTAAGCTTAATATGGTCGGAGCAAGGCAGAATGCAGATGATGTTGCCGTACGTGAAATTTTCATGAACTATGGGATTGGCAATATGGGGTTTATAGGAGCAAGGGGGGAAGATGATGATTTTTTGAAATACATCCCGCTCTTATTAACATGGTAGAGAAGTATCACTTTTCTGGAGTTTGCTTTGAAGATCTATATCAGTATCTCAAAAGATTTCTTGGTTATGCAAACACTCAGAAAGGTGCTGCAGCTCATGATCATGCTAGGCAAATCGCCCTATTCAAGTTCTCTTTGATTGATGGGGCAGAACATTGGTATGAGACTCTTGATATAGCAGACTACACTACATGGGACCAACTGCAACAAAAGTTCTTAGAGAGATACATGTCACCCTCAAAGGTTTTCAGAATGAGGTAAGAGATCACCCAATTTGTTATGAATCAGGGTGAGAAATTTCATGAGGCGTGGGATAGGTTTAAAGATATGCTCAGGAGGTGTCCACAACATGGAATGTCTAAGGCTCAGTTCATAAGCATCTTCTACTATGGATTAGATTGTGAGTCGCGTATTCTTATTGATGCATCATCAAGAGGAGCGCTGTTACCTAAAATAACACTTGAAGCTAAAAATTTATTTAAAGACATCTCTACGAATTCACGTGACTGGCCTATGGAAAGAGTAAGAGGATCATATATACTAGGTAAGGTGGCGCAGGTTGAACATCAAGTGGTGAAGTCGAATAGGGATAATGAGATCGTCTCTAGTTTAGCTAACATCAACAAGCTACTAGAATCCCAGCAGAGGCAGATTACAGAGTTGACACAAAGGGAGCCTAGTATGAAGCAGCACGAAGTAAGGAGTGTTGAAGATACCTTCAATCGATACATTGCTAAGAATGATGCAAGGGTTGATCGTCTTGAGGCTACTATGAACTCTAATCATGCAGATTTATCTAAACTGTTGAATGACCTTGCTTTGATGATGGGGAAAATGGACGGGAATGTGAATCAACTGATGCAAACGTTGGAGAAAGGAATATTCCCGTCTCAAGGCATAACGAACCAAAAAGAGTGTAAAGCCATCACGTTAAGGTTTAGAACACAGTATGAGGAACCGATGATGCAAAAATTGGATTATGAAGTTTTAGGAGCTCGATTCGACTATGGTTCGACCAGAACCATAGGTCGAACCAGTTCGATTAAGTCAAACCAAGAACCTAGGCATTCTCCTGAGCTTTCTGATACATGGTTCGACCACGACATACATGGTTTGACCAAACCCCTTGTCGAACCATGGTTGAATCAGCCTATCTACGAGACTCTGAACCGTCTGATGACAGGTTCGACCAACACAGCCCTAGTTTGACCAACCCTGAAGGTCGAACCGACCTGTACGAGGGATGCCGAACTTTTAATGTCCGATTCGACTATTATATATGTGGTTCGACCGGTACTTAAGGTCGAACAAAGGTCGAAACATGCTATACAAAACCATTTTTCACGTAGAATGCCTTATCGGATGTTAATGATACTCAAGTGCCATCCCAAGGTCAGAATATTGAGCTTATAATTGAAAAGAAGTGGGAAAGAGCAAAGAAGTTGAGAGCCGAGAAGCTTAGACTGCAGATGGACAATGAAGATGTAGTTTTCTCTCTTGATCAAGCAATAAAGATGCCCATGAAGACTCAATCGTGCAAGAGCATAGATGAGATTTCTAACTTGTTTAATCTTGATTTTAATAGGATAGATGACTCTGAAATTGAATGAAAGATTAACAAGGAGGTGTCTAGACAACCATGAAAGGAAGAAATTTCCAAGGATCATATTTTTGTGACCAAGAAAGGTAAGGTGTTGAGTGCAGACAACAAGAGGGAAATAAAGTACTTAAAGGTGAGGATGCGAAAAGACCGCCATCTGATCCAATAGTTCAAAAAGCAGTATTCCGTCATGACTCTCTGACGTTAAACATGAGTGTCTGTTGGGGCTTGTCCCTTCCATTTTATTGCTTTATTTCTTTTATGCGAGTGAAGAGTTATTATATTTGAGGTTCTCACGTTTTAGAAATTACATCTTTTTTCAAACTTAATTTTGACTTATGTTTTTACTAAGTTTGGGGAGGTGTGATGTACTTACCTCGTCTTATGAGCACCGAGGATATAATTTTTCCTTTCGTTGGTTGTTTATTTATTAGGGTGTTGATTTTTTGCGGCATATTAATGTTTTAACCGGTGTTGATATGTCGATTTTTTTGCAACTTACCTAATGTTTAGTATGTTGTGTTGGTGTGTCTAGTGTGTGGAGTCGATTAGATAGTCAATTGAGTCTTTATTTTAGTTCTCTTATTTTATTAGTGATGAATATGTGATGATGAGGTGTGTGATGAGTGTGTAAATTCACGTGTTTTGAGCTCTGATTCATGTGATAATGATGTATGATTTGATCTTAAGTCAAGATAAATCGAGTTGTATAGTGGAAAGTCATGAATCAGGTGAGTTTAAGTCCGTCTGAGTGGATTTTCGAAGGAAAAGATGATAGAAGTGGTCGAAACTGGAGAAAGGGTGTTGTAGGCACCTGGTTCGACCAACAGGGGAGCGGTTCGACCATCACCTATGGTCGAACCAGTGCAGAAAGGCAGCAAAAGCATGGTTCGACCATGACACTATAGTTCAACCAAGCATGGTGGTCGAACCATGGTCGAACAGAAGTATAACTTTTCGCAGTTGGTGATTCGACCACGATGCATATGGTTCGACCATCCATTCGGGTAGAACCATAGACCTGTCAATGAATTACAGGCCGATTCGACCAGGCCTTGGTTGATTAGACTAGAGACTTTGGTCGAATCGATGTGCTGGAGACTACCGAATCTGTATTTTTAAACCTTTAGTGCATGTTTTCGCTCAAAAAGCCCATCCTAGGTCCATAAGGAGAGCTTGCAAGTATAAAAAGAAGACCCTACGCAAGGAAAAAATATTCACCACCACCTTCATTCTACAATATTCAAAACCCTACACCATCCACGGAGCTGTGGAGAGAGATTCATCTGTCAAATCAAGTGAGAACTGATAGGTTTTTTCTGCGCACTCCAATTTAATCCCCAAGTATGAAGGATATCAATTGTAGCGGTAAGTGACCAAGTTAAATTATCGAACCCAAGGGACAGCTAACTATTTATTTTCTAATTATACTAGCTTAATCAGAATAAGGTAACCGATTTTCAATGTTTTGTTGCGAATTAACTAAAATACTTAAATAATAAATTGTAGAATAATTAAAAGCAATAAAATAAAATAAAAGCAAGTTTCTAATCAAGAGATAACGAACAGTTCTAAGGTATCAGGTAGAGACCAATTAATTTGGGTTATTAAACTTACGATTGTTCATTCATGCAGTTTCACTGAAAATACACCACATATCCCTGTTATCCCACCGAATATGATTCGATTCAAAGCTAACAGTCTAATCTGGTTTAAATCCTAAGGTGTGCAAATATTACCAAGCCTTATTCCTAGATACTAATCCAGCGAATAACAATACCTCCGGATGGTAAGTTCGACTAACAAGATATTTTCTGAAATTACTACAAGGTTCTATTCACTTCCTACTTGATTGTCTAATTGCATTGTTCCACTAAACTAATCAAGTATTTGATTAACCAGTTCATGAAATTAAAGTGCTTATAGCGGAGCTACTCTAATCTCTAACAGATAGACAATACCAATCATGAACGCACACAAGCTAACACAATAATTCAAGCATTATAGCGGATGTCATGAATATATTATGAAGACGTTACGAAGCAGAAAAACATGTCTTAATAAAATAAGTAAAATCAAAAGCTCAACTGCATAAAATCCCAATCTTTGGTCTAAATCCCCAAATCAATTAAATCAATCCATCAAACCTTAGGACTGTATATAAAATTAGCCCATGAGGTCACAAGCAACACTCATGGCTAAGCAATTCATACCAAAAATCAAAGTAAAAGGAAGGAAAAGAAAGGAATTATGAAACCCTAGTGTAGACGTCGTTCCTTCTCCGTCTCTCCAATTGCTCGATTCTCCCTCAATTAGCACTTGGAACCCTCTTGAAAGTGGATGGATGGTGAAATCAGGTTGTCAATCTGATATGGAAGTGTTGGAGGTGTGAATTGATGATGGATTATCGATGGGTTCTCTCCAATTTGGGTTTCGATCTCCCTAATTGTTTCTAGGAATGATGTAGGGCTTTTTCGCGATCAAAACTGCTTCAGAATCGCTATTTTAGGGTATATATACACTGCTGCATCGAACAGGTCATGTCTGGGCCCGATTTTGGGCCGCTCGGCACCTTGCTCGAGCCGAGCTCATGGCCGAGCGGCCCCCAAACCAGCCGAGCAGCATATGGTTGGAATGAAGCCGTCGTGTGGGCTCTGAGGGACCCGTATATATACACTGCTGCATCGAACAGGTCATGTCTGGGCCCGATTTTGGGCCGCTCGGCACCTTGCTCGAGCCGAGCTCATGGCCGAGCGGCCCCCAAACCAGCCGAGCAGCATATGGTTGGAATGAAGCCGTCGTGTGGGCTCTGAGGGACCCCAGCTCAGCAGCTTTTGGCCACGTGGAAGGGCTGCTCGCCGCGAGCTACCCGCCGAGCTGCAGAAACTGCACTGCGCGATCTCACCGTTTTGAGCATAACTTCTTCATACGGACTCCAATTTGAATGATTTTTATGCTCACGCGTTCCTATTTTCCTTGGCTTTCTATCTATATAAAGAACTCTCATAAACTCTAACATTTGAATATGTAAAAAGTCATACAAAGTGGCTGCTCGGTACAGCATGTGCGACGTTAGCACTTTGATCATAACTTTCTCGTTTGGAATCCAATTGGGGTGTTCTTTACGTCAAAACGACCCTCTCTTCTGTGGCTTTCCAACCATATATCATATGATCAATTTGGACTTCTATAAGAATACAGAAATTTGTGCAACATGGACTGTATTTTTCAGCATTTCTTCTCACTTTCACTCCTCATTCCAACTTTGAACTTTTGATCATATTTTACCCTTCAAAACTCAACAAAACACCTTAGTAGCATCTTAATTATGCAAGATATGAAAACCATGTTATTCTATACAAAATCATGGCCACATTCTATCAAAAACGGTGTAATGTGAGACCTAAAATACTTGAAATTCCACTCTCAACAAACCCCCAAACTTACCTGTTGCTCGTCCCGAGGCAACGACATATAAAACCAATAGAGTAATTGAGAGGAAATTTCACAACTTCACATCCAAGAAAATATAACAATTCAAAAATCATACTTCAAATACTAAGACAACCATCCATCTAAGAACATACAATTCAAATCAACTACTTCACTTTTTCGGAATGCTCATCCACCATTCTCACGGGTAGTATTTACGCTCATCGCTCAAGTGTGAGATATACACTTCAAGGTAAGGTGTTTACACTCAAAGTCAATTCAAACACACGCGTAACCATAAGCTTGACAATCATCTCAACTCTCGACTAAAGGGATAATTTCAACAATAGGATCACAAAGGTCTTGCATTAGGTTGTAATGTTGGCTCTTTGGTAAAGGTAGGGAGTATATGGATAAGGTGACTCAATCACTAGTAGATAATCAAAGAAGACTTACAGCTTTTCAACAAACAGCTTTACTTTCTTCTTTCTTCTTCAACGCTCTTCAATGCTTCTTGCAATTTGATTCCTCCTTCACTTTTGAACACCACATCCTTACTTGAAAATTTCTATTCTTCTTCTCTCTTTTCTTTTCTCTTTTTTTTTTCTTTTTCAAATAAGGGTACCAGTTTCAGGCACTACCCTTTTCATGGGGTACCAGTTTCGGGCACTACCCCTTTATGCAACAATTTAACCACTCTCTTCAACAAATTTCATCACTTCCAAATTATTCTCCTTTTATGTTTCTTCACAAGACACCAAATTGACTCCTTCAACTCTCTACTAGGTAGGAATTTTTTAAAGGCTAGCAAAAGGGATAAATTGGCTAATCACGTAGGCTTCGAACAAATAAGGCTTTTAGGCTCAAAATGGTTGACTACGGATATTTTCAATAGGTAGGATAATAATTTAGCTAGTGACTAATAAACAACAAAGATGGCCTAAGATCATTTCCTATTATTTAATTAAACACGTAGCTTCAAGCAAGATATAAAGCCAAGTTCTAGAATACGTGTGCATGAACGATACTCACAAGAATAAACTGAATCATGCAATTGGTCATGATTTCAAAAGGCTCAAAATCTCACATGGCTATAGGAATGAACGAGCAATCCTAATAAAGTTACATAGCTAATCTTTCATGCACATAAATAAATTTCAAGTATCTCAATATCCAAGCACAATCTCAAACTGCTTCTCAAACACAATCACACAAAAATACCATCAAGTGCCAAGAAAAATCAGAAAATCATCATAGAGAACCAAAAATCAACTATACCAACACTAGGATTAACACAAAACAAATAAACACAAACAAAAACAACACGAAACCTGGAAAATCGCAAAAAATCGAACCCTCAACATCATCAAATAAATTAAAAATATTAAAAATCCGCAAAAAATCGACCCTCCAAGCAACAACACAATGCAAAAATTTTACTTCGGTACTACAAGACAAGGTATGTACATAACCTCCCCCCAAACTTAGATCAAACAAAGTGAGAAACTAAGTTTGCAAAGAAGTATATACCGTAGTCGAACAATACCTAATAAAATTATTACACCAACACAGACATAGAAAAGCAATTAAACCGGGAGGGACAGCCCCCAACAGGCGCTCATGTTTAACGTTGGAGAGTCACGACGTAATACCTCAAGCTCATCGGAATGGCCATGGATATCTTTCATCCTTTCCGTCGTATTCTAATCGATGTGTTTCTTCATCAATCCAATACTTATGGCAAGGGATGGCCTCGTTGGCAATCTTAAAATTTATCTTGACCTTGCCAACCATGTTAAGATCAAATTTCATCAACCTCTTCATTCTACTCCACCACTTATTCCTTCTTCCGACGAAAATTCCCAACTTCTCTTCTAGTTCCTTTTTATCCCTAAGAATATGAGAGGAATCATAAGGTGAAACAAAGTCAACAGAAATAATATCATTAAATTCAATGCAACTTAAAGAGTTTAAAGGTTTAGAAATGCTCATTTCATTCTTCAAGTCCTCTTCGGTTGCTTCATGACTTTGCTCTTCTTCTTTCTTTTCTTCCTCAACAATTGACTCCAGTTGATAGCTCAATTCAAGTGGAACCACTTGACTTAATCGAGTGGACTCCTCTTCGAGTTCTATTTCCTCAAACGACAACATAGGACCTTCAAATTGCATTCCAGGGCACAATGGAACAACAATATCTTCCTCAAACTCCTCTTCATCCATTCTTTCCTCTTGCTGGCCTTGAGAATTTAAACTTGAAGTGATGCTCGTAAGAAGATTGTTTATCTCTCTCGTTCTTTCATGAAACTCCTGTGATGCAACTTCCCTTTCCTGCGATTGAACTTTCATCTTTCTTTCTAGAGCTTCCAACCTTCCCATGTTTTCTTCATGCTTCTTGATGGAAGTATCAAACGCGTCTTGTAATCCTTGGAAAACTCCGACCGATCCAGAATAAGTGTTCTCCTGATAAGGTTGATATGAATTTGCATTGTAAGCACAAGACCATTCATCTTCATATCTGACTTGATTGTAATACTGAGAAGGACTTTGATTCACTAGAGAATCATAATCATAATTCCTCTCATCCATGTAATATGGAGTAGGAACCATATTATTCTGATTTTCATAGCGTTTCAATATTTCGTCTATGCATGGAGAAGGATTCATAACATTTTGATTTCCATATCTTTTTAATATTTCGTCCATCTCAGTACCTCAAAGATAATTTATAGTCAGAATATATTCAAATAAGAAAAATAAAAAAAAGCAATAAAAAGTCCTAATTAAACTAGCAATAAAAGAAAAATAAATAATTAAGTCATCCCCGGCAACGGCGCCAAAAACTTGATAGGCTTTTTCTGCGCACTCCAATTTAATCCCCAAGTATGAAGGATATCAATTGTAGCGGTAAGTGACCAAGTTAAATTATCGAACCCAAGGGACAGCTAACTATTTATTTTCTAATTATACTAGCTTAATCAGAATAAGGTAACCGATTTTCAATGTTTTGTTGCGAATTAACTAAAATACTTAAATAATAAATTGCAGAATAATTAAAAGCAATAAAATAAAATAAAAGCAAGTTTCTAATCAAGAGATAACGAACAGTTCTAAGGTATCAGGTAGAGACCAATTAATTTGGGTTATTAAACTTACGATTGTTCATTCATGCAGTTTCACTGAAAATACACCACATATCCCTGTTATCCCACCGAATATGATTCGATTCAAAGCTAACAGTCTAATCTGGTTTAAATCCTAAGGTGCGCAAATATTACCAAGCCTTATTCCTAGATACTAATCCAGCGAACAACAATACCTCCGGATGGTAAGTTCGACTAACAAGATATTTTCTGGAATTACTACAAGGTTCTATTCACTTCTTACTTGATTGTCTAATTGCATTGTTCCACTAAACTAATCAAGTACTCCCTCCGTCCCAGGTTAAGAGGGTCATTTTACCATTTTGGTCGTCCCACCCAAAGAGTCTCATTTCCTTTTTTGGACACATGGGACCCACCCACACCCACTAATACAATTAAAACATGGGGCCCCGCACCCACTAATACAACTACCCACTACACATTAAATAATAATACTCCTTAATCCACGTGCCCAAAAGCAAATGGGACTCTTAAGTTGGGACGGAGGGAGTATTTGATTAACCAGTTCATGAAATTAAAGTGCTTATAGCGGAGCTACTCTAATCTCTAACAGATAGACAATACCAATCATGAACGCACACAAGCTAACACAATAATTCAAGCATTATAGCGGATGTCATGAATATATTATGAAGACGTTACGAAGCAGAAAAGCATGTCTTAATAAAATAAGTAAAATCAAAAGCTCAACTGCATAAAATCCCAATCTTTGGTCTAAATCCCCAAATCAATTAAATCAATCCATCAAACCTTAGGACTGTATATAAAATTAGCCCATGAGGTCACAAGCAACACTCATGGCTAAGCAATTCATACCAAAAATCAAAGTAAAAGGAAGGAAAAGAAAGGAATTATGAAACCCTAGTGTAGACGTCGTTCCTTCTCCGTCTCTCCAATTGCTCGATTCTCCCTCAATTAGCACTTGGAACCCTCTTGAAAGTGGATGGATGGTGAAATCAGGTTGTCAATCTGATATGGAAGTGTTGGAGGTGTGAATTGATGATGGATTATCGATGGGTTCTCTCCAATTTGGGTCTCGATCTCCCTAATTGTTTCTAGGACTGATGTAGGGCTTTTTCGCGATCGAAACTGCTTCAGAATCGCGATTTTAGGGTATATATACACTGCTGCATCGAACAGGTCATGTCTGGGCCCGATTTTGGGCCGCTCGGCACCTTGCTCGAGCCGAGCTCATGGCCGAGCGGCCCCCAAACCAGCCGAGCAGCATATGGTTGGAATGAAGCCGTCGTGTGGGCTCTGAGGGACCCGTATATATACACTGCTGCATCGAACAGGTCATGTCTGGGCCCGATTTTGGGCCGCTCGGCATCTTGCTCGAGCCGAGCTCATGGCCGAGCGGCCCCCAAACCAGCCGAGCAGCATATGGTTGGAATGAAGCCATCGTGTGGGCTCTGAGGGACCCCAGCTCGGCAGCTTTTGGCCACGTGGAAGGGCCGCTCGCCGCTCGCTACCCGCCGAGCTGCAGAAACTGCACTGCGCGATCTCACCGTTTTGAGCATAACTTCTTCATACGGACTCCAATTTGAATGATTTTTGTGCTCACGCGTTCCTATTTTACTTGGTTTTCTATCCATATAAAGAACTCTCATAAACTCCAACATTTGAATATGTAAAAAGTCATACAAAGTGGCTGCTCGGTACAGCATGTGCGACGTTAGCACTTTGATCATAACTTTCTCGTTTGGAATCCAATTGGGGTGTTCTTTACGTCAAAACGACCCTCTCTTCTTTGGCTTTCCAACCATATATCATATGATCAATTTGGACTTCTATAAGAATACAGAAATTTGTGCAACATGGACTGTATTTTTCAGCATTCCTTCTCACTTTCACTCCTCATTCCAACTTTGAACTTTTGATCATATTTTACCCTTCAAAACTCAACAAAACACCTTAGTAGCATCTTAATTATGCAAGATATGAAAACCATGTTATTCTATACAAAATCATGGCCACATTCTATCAAAAACGGTGTAATGTGAGACCTAAAATACGTGAAATTCCACTCTCAACAAGAACCAAGTGAAGATTCAAGACAGAGAGAGACGCGACGGTGCCCGCATCTAGGGTTTACTTCACATCTTAATTTATCTTGTAATTTTCAAGACTATGGGTAAGATCTATCCAACCACCATGATTATTCTTTGATCAATCATGGGCTAGAACCGCTTCGATAGTTCCAGGGTTTATGAAGGTTTTATAAGTTAATTAAGCTTCCGTGTGTATATTTCGTAAAACATTACTTATGGTTTATTTTATATAAGATAATGCATTTTTAATTCATACTCAGAGTTATTTTGTACATCATTATTGTTATATAGAGTTTGAATACATATCTTGATTATTGATTGAGTGTGTTCACTGCTGAGCAAGATTCCATGTTATAACCCTAAGTGAGAGGACTCCGAAGTCTCATTAGAACTATCTTATATAAATACTTGTTAATTGAATCTTATTCAGGTTAATAAGTAGGATAAAGAGTATAACATTATAGTACCTGTAAAGAGAGATCATATCGGGTTAGAGTACTTAGTGCACGGGAAATAATTGATACTAATAGTACCTAGAAAGGGAGGTGAATTATATCTCTTACTCCAAGGATATTCACACATGTCATATATTTATTTACTTGTGTCTATAGATTAGATTTGCATGGTTTAGTGATACGTCCATATTCCACAAGGCAGAGTTGGACATTGATACACGGAAGGGAGATTAATAAGTAAAATTGGATGCCTCGAAGGACTATCTATCTTCTTACTTATTCACATTCGTTTAATCTCTACTGCTTATTTATTTTAATTGCTATTTTAATTAATTAATTATTTGTTACTTAATCATCACAACTTTATTGCCATATTAGTCTTAATAAATTAGGATATAATTAAATTGATAATAATACATCCTTTGGATTTGATAATCACTTGGTCACTTATCAAAGCTACAATAGATGCTTCACACTTGAGGATTAAAATTGTGTGTTGAGAAAACGCTCATCAAGTTCTTGGCGCAGTTGCCAGGGACGACATTAATTATTAGTTTATTATTTCTAGTTTAATTGAGACCATTTTATTCTTGTCTTGGTTTTTCTAACGCTTATTTTTCTTAGGTGTATGCACACTAGATCAAGGGCAGCAGAATTAGGACCTTATAATCCAAAGATTTAAGCAACGTCGAGGAAGAAAAAGAAGAACAAGAACAAGAACGTAGAAACCAACTGCAACTCTTAATTTAGGAGTTGAAGTTGACGAGCTGAACTCGCAAATGATTGAAGCTGCAACCAGAGGTAATTTGGAAGCAGAAGCAGTCAACATGGCAGCGAATCCGGATAACCTTGCCATCCGTGAAGTCTTTAAGAACAACGGAGGAGGCAATGTGTTGCTGTTAGGAGCAAGAGGGGCCGGAGCTGATTATGATCTTCACCCTGCTCTGATCAACATGATTGAAAGGAATCCCTTCTCTGGGGGAACCTTTGAAAATCCTCAGCAACATCTGAATATGTTCCTTGATTATACATGTACACAAAAAGATGCCGGAACTCATGAAGATGCAAGGAGGATCATCTTATTTAAGTTCTCGCTTAATGAATAGGCGAGAGATTGGTACGACAATCTTGATGCTGCTGAATGCACTATCTGGGAGCAATTGACATTGAAGTTCTTGGAGCGGTACATGTCACCTTCAAAGGTGTTTAAGATGAAACAAGAAATCAATCAATTTTCTATCCATGGTAATGAGAAGTTTCACGAGGCTTGGGACCGATTCAAGGACATACTTCGAAAGTATCCACAACATGGACTATCTAAAGCTTAATGCATCAATATTTTCTACAATGGATTAGACTCCGATTGTAAGTTTTACTTGATGCTTCATCTAATGGAGCACTGCTTACAAAGTCATCCGTTGAGGCCAAAAAGCTCCTTGAGGATATTTCGATAAATTCAAGAGATTGGCCGACTGATAGGTGAGAGGCACGTATGTTCTTAGAAAAGTAGTGCAAGTTGAGCATACTATGGTGAAGTCGAGTAGAGAAGACAAGATCATCTCTAGTTTGGCAAGCATCAACAAATTACTTGAGTCTCAGCAAAGCAGGTTACTGAAATAGATCAGCGAGTACAAATTATACAGCAGAATGTTTGTAATGAAGGAGCTAGCCAAGAGGAGATAGAAGAGGCGAACTATGCCATGGGTCAAAGTATTCAAGGAATGAGGTTTCAAAATCAAGAAAACTGAAATTACTAAGGGAACTACAATAATCGTAGTCCCCCTGGTAATTATCAACAACCAAGAAGGCTGGAGTTTTCATGAAGTAATCCTAATACAGTAGTGCAACCTCCTGTTGGTGTTGATCCGGGTGCTAAAGCTGAAGAAGGAAAACCTAGTTTTGAGGATACGGTGAACATGTACTTGGCAAGGAATAATGCAAGAGTAGATCGCCTAGAGGCGAAACTTGAGGCAAAGATTGATGTAAATTATGAGGATATACCTAAGCAAATAAAGGACTTGACATTGTTGATAGGGCAGATGGCCGGGAATGTTAACCAATTGACGCAAACCGTAGAGAAGGGTAAGTTCCCATCTCAAAGTATAGCAAACCCAAAGCAGTGCAATGACATCACGTTGAGGTCTAGAACGTAGTATAAAGGATCGATGCAGTCGGAAAACATTTAGAAAGCTTCAACCGACTAGTTCGACCACATTCGGCATGGTTCGACCAACCTAGTTAGTCGAACTGTGGTCGAACCAGCCTATTCGCAACACTCTATTTTATCTGAAGTGCGATTTGACCATGTCCGAGATGGTTCGACCAAATCTGTTGGTCGAACCATGGTCAAATCACCCTCTCCAGAGCACTCTGTTTTGTCTGAAGTACAGTTCGACCACAATCGTCATGGTTTAACCAACCCTAGTGGTCGAACCAGCTTGTCCAGGGGAGAGCACATTTTTGAAGCTCAGTTCGACCATTACACACCTGGTTTGATCAGCATCCCTTGTCAAACCATGGTTGAACCACCTCGTTCGGCACCGTTTCCTACGCCGAATGCTTTACATGATGTTGATGCTACTCTTGTACTATCCAAATAGCAGCATACTGAGCTTATAGCAGAAAAGAAATGGGAAAGAGTAAAGAGATTGAGAGTCGAGAAGGACAAAGTGGAGAAGGTTGAACGTGATGAATGGGAAATTCCCAAAACAATGATACCTCCTCCGTTTCCTTTCAAGCTCGTCAAGAAGGGAAAGTTCAAGAAGTTTTCAGATATCATAAACAAGATAAGCTTGAGCATTCCTTTCTCTGAGCACTCTTAAAGATGCCATATTATGCCCATTTCCTAAAGGATATACTTTTGAAGAAGAGAAGCTTGAACGGAATTGAAATATTTTTTTCGTTAGAGAATTGTAGCTCGATCATACAGAGAAAGCTGCTAGCTAAGTTAAAGGATTCGGAAAGCTTCACTATTCTATGTGAGATAGGGAAGGGCTGGCATGACGAGCCTTGTGCGATATTGGGACAAGTATTAATTTGATGCCCTTATCGATATTTTAAAGGCTTGGTTTGGGGGAGTTAACTCCCACAACAGTTGCTTTACAATTAGCAGATAGGTCTATGACTTTTCTGTAAGGTGTTATTGAAGAAGTTTTAGTAAAAGTAGAGAAACTAGTCTTTTCTATGGACTTTCTCATACTTGAGATAGAAGATGACAAGGATAATGTTCCCCTCATCTTATGGAGACCATTCCTTGCCACTGCTGGAGCAATGATTGATGTTCAAAAAGGTGAGCTAAGGATGCTCATGGATAAAGAAGAGGTTCTATTTAACCTTGATAAAGCAATAAAGATGCCGATGGAGACGCAGTGTCACAACATCGATGTAGTGGAGGAGATCGTGAAGGAAGATATGTCTTTAATCCTTTCAAAGGATCCCTTGAAAACATGCTTAGTGGAGTCTATCACTTTTCCCACCACAGAGCTAGATGAGCTCTCTAATGAGATATGTATTGAATTTCTTGAAAATCTACTTGCTTTGGGTGATGATAGGTATGAATTACGAAGAACCAAGATTGAAGAGGCGAAGTGGACTAGAAAGTACTTGCCATTGGATAGAGAAAGTACAGTAAAAGAAGAAAAGAACGAGGAGTTGAAACTACTATTGGAACACTTGAAGTATACCTATATAGGTGACAATGAAATATATTCGGTAATTGTATCTTCTTCTCTAACTGATGATCAACTCGATGAGTTATTAGATGTGCTTAGGAAGTATAAGTCTGCAATTGGTTGGTCTTTTGATCATTTGAAAGGTATTAGTCCATCATATTGCAATTTTTGGGATATAATTAAAATTCACTCTTTTGGTTTATGGTATATTTAAATCATAGAATTTAGGGTTTAGGGTATAATTGTAATTTTACCCTAGTGGTTTAGGGTATAATTTATCCCTAGGGTTTAGGGTATAATTATAATTTTACCCTTATGATTTAGAGTATAATTTATCCATAGGGTTTAGGGTATAATTGTAATTTTACCCTTGTGGTTTATGGTATAATTTATTCCTAGAATTTAGAGTTTAGGATATAATTGTAATTTTATCATTGTGGTTTAGGATAATTTATCCATAGGATTTAGAATTTATGGTACAATAGTCTATCATTTAAGTATAATAAAAAACAACATAAATAAAGGAGGAGAAATTAATTAAAAATATGGGACCACAAGTTTCACCAATTCATTTGGTGGAACTGGTTCCACCCAAATCGCACTAAAAAATCTCATTTTCACTGCAGTATAATTAATATGAACTAGATATTACTCATCCGTGCGTTGCACGGAAAGAATTATATTACAATTATATACTTTTATATTTAATTTTTTTTATTTTAACCACAAACATATATATAATTATTTATTTATTTATTCGAATTTATGTATTTTATAAAAATTATTAATTATTAATGTATAATATATATAAATGTATTTTTTTAACATAACATAATTTTATATTTATCAATTAAATTGCATTGGTTATACGCTTATTTTTCTTAACATTAAATTTGATTCGACATTCAAGACAAATAGAGTATATATTAACTTTATATTATTAATTATATTAATTTTTATTTTAATTGATATCTACTTATTTTTAAAAAAATAGATATAATCTTTCTGTAAAACTCAACTACTGTTTTTTTAAGAAAGATATAGTATACTATAATTTATATTTTATTTTTAATTGAATTAACATATTGATAAAATAAAATATAAAATATCTATACATATATAAATGCAAACCTAAACTTTTACTTTTGTTTTCAATTTTACTCTATTTAAAAATAATTCAATTTTAATCTTGACCGTCCAATTAATACTTTGCACGATTATATAAAAATGATATCCGTCCAATTGAATCATTTTATTAGTATTCTATGATGATAAAAAGGAATAATCATTTTAATAAAAAGTGATAACTAATAAAAAAAAGTAATAATTGTTTAATAAAATTATTTATAAACACTTTGCAGGACATATAAAGTGTTAATATTTTTAACAAAATGTGGTAATATTTTTAATAAAAAGTAATATCTAATCAAAAAGAAGCGATCATCGAACTATTGAACTATTTCATTACAATTAATATGGCAAATAAAAAGTAATAATATTTTTAATAAAAAGTGATAACTGGTCAATGAAAAGTGATAACCATCTATTGAATTATTTCATGTATAGTATATAATTTATATAAAAGATGAAAAGTAATAACATTTTTAATATTAAGTGATTCTTGACCATAAGAAAATAATAATAATAGTCTAATTATATTTTTTCATAAATAAATTGTTAAAGGTAAAAAATTTTTAATAAAAGTAATACGGAAAAATTACGGCCATCAATTGAACTATTTTATATATGAAGAATTTATAAAATGAATAAAAAGTGATAATAATTTAATAAATAGTGATATCTATTCAACAAGAAGTGATGTCTATTTAATTAAATTATTCTTTTTAAAAATTATTAATTTTATTTAGGGTTACTTACTATTGGATACATAAAATAATGCATAATTGCTATAAACTACATCAATCAAAGTACTAATACTCATAACTACACAATTATGATTGTGATACCATAAATACCCCTTTGTGTTTGCACAATTTGTTTTGCACAATTTATTTTTGCACATTTTGTTTTCACATTTTAAGTTCCGGAGGAGGTCCGGCATCCGGCGGCGGTGCGGCGATTTTTTTTGCACAATTTTTTTGTACAATTTATTTTTGCACATTTTAAGCTTCGATGGTGGTTCGGCAGCCGGAGGTCAGGCGGCAGATTGACGAATTTTTTTTGCACAATTTGTTTTTATACATTTTGTTTGCACATTTTAAGTTCCGGCGGAAGTCAGGTAGCGGTCCGGCGAATTTTTTTTTCACAATTTTGTTTGTACATTTTTTTCTACATATTTTATATTTTTGCCTTTTTTCACATTTTATTTTGTGTATCATTTACATCATATTCTCCCATTGAAAAAAAATTGATACAGGGAAACGTAACTTCAAAATAAATGGGAATAGGAAGAAAATTTGCAAACACCTTCAACAATGATCACTCGGCAAAATTATGTTTGTAAAATAATTGACCCGATGCCACATTTACAATGGCTTGAAAACCAACGTTCAACTTTTCAGGCAAGAGCAATTCCTCCAACATAACAGATGATTAAGCATTGCAAACCACGAAATCGATAACTGTGCATATATTCTTGTAGTATGCTATCACCTCCCCATGCCATTCTATAAAATGCCTATACAAAATCAGTCGAGGTATCAAGGGATAAAACATCATAGCTGTATATTATAATCTCGTGTTCTTGATTATAATAATAATTGTTACCACTCCACTGCTCTCTCGACGAAGACGACGATATTTCGGAGGAAGACCCTTTGCTGTAGTATAAGTTGTTGTCCTCCTCATCCCAGTAACATTCGGTATACTCCTCTGTCGCCATCGTCCGCGGATCCTCCACCGCCGTCATCCCCATTCTCTAATTTTTGTAGTATATCTCACCACTCTGCTACAATTCGTTTTCAATTTCCAAAATAATGCATAAAAAAATCCCTAATTAGGAGAAAAAAGGGGAGCAATAAATAATTGCCATTAAAGAGGAGACACATCTAGGGTCACACGGAGCTAAAAACAAAGGGGGAATAATGGCGAATCTGTTAAGGTTTCACAGGCATTGCTCCCAATGGAAAGGGAGGGAGGCTTGCTTCCACCATGTCCACCGGCGGCGATTCCAACCCACGCGCCGCCTCTCCTCCACTGCTGCTGCCGCCGTATTGGAGAAATCCATCAGTGGAGAAATCCGCGCAGTGCAGAATCGAGATTGGCTGCCGCCGCATTGGAGAAATCCGCGCAGAGCGTAATCGAGATTGAGAGTTTACAGAGAATATTTGGAGAGAGACATTTCAGGAGAGAGACGGCGACTACGTAAAAGAAATCATTGGAAATTTCTGGTTTAGTTAAGGGTAATTTGGACTCTTTACTATTAATTTGTGTAGTGGGTAGTAATTTTTTCTTTTCAATGTAGTTAGGAGTATTTAAGCTCTAAAGTGTGTATCCTATAGTAATAAACCCTTTTATTTACTTTATAAAATATTTATCTTACATTTTATTTAAAAAATTGAATAATAGTTTTTTTTATCTCACAATACTATTAAAAGTATTTAAATAGATAATGAATTTAAACATTTAAGATTTAATTAAAAAATAATTCATATAATTCAGAATTAAAAAAATAAACGAGAATGAAAGAATAAATAAATATAATAAAGAGAGTAAACATTGAACATGAGAAAACGACTTTGTTAACATTCACGTTTTACCGACTTCAATTGATTAATGGGTAGGCCTCAAACAACAAAATCACGTCCTTCCTTTTATATCTCTCACAATATCATCGTGCAGCCTCTGTGAGTACATACACACATCTCATACAATTGTGGTGAGTACTCAAATACTCTACGCTCTCTAACTGCTATTTCTCTCTTCTATCGCTGCCGTACAAGGTATGGATTTCTAGGGTTTGATATTTTGGTGATATGTTGTAATCTATCAATATTTTGGTAATATGTTGTATCATACAGGATTGAATTTATTCATGGTTTTTTATTTTCTTTCACTATTGTTCGTGAATGGAGTATGTTTGTCATATAATCAAAGTTGCACGCGTTACCGATTGGAAAAAATAGTTTTCTCCCTATCTTTTCAAAAATAATAATGGTAGCAATTTGGTTTGGTATTCCGTAAAAATTCCAACTCGGTTGTATATTCTTTTCGTATTTCTATATAGTCATTGTTATTATTCATGAAGCTTTTCAGCTTTTGTTATATAGTTCAGAATCTGAACTATGATTGAAGATGATCTTTTATTGTTTTTGTTAAAAAAAAATTACTCTGTTAACAAAGATTGTTTGAGATTATTAAACTAATGCATTCCAAGTTGATGATTAATTTACTTGTAGAATTTTGTGGTCCCTGAATGTGTTTTAGTGGTAGAATGAGAGTTTTGTTCCATCGAAGTTGTTAAAAAATTCTGTGCCCTGGATTATGGACTATGCTTGTGTTGTATGAATCTTACTCTTTTCTTCTTATCTTGATGAGTTATTTGGAGTTCAAATATTAACAGCTGATTTCACCATCTTTAGGCTTTAGCTATGGTATGCTCCTGCTCCCAATTTTCTCTCTTGCAATACATAATAAAACATGCGTGATTTGTTGGCCATTGTTTTAGAACGCAACAAGCTTATATTTACTTTATGAATATAAGTACTCGGTGAGGCAAACTCTTCTGCTATATTATTAAGACAGGCTTCATATGAGTTCTTGGTTATTTATGTAAAAATTGATGAGGAAACATGACTCTAATCAAAACTCAGTGATCTGGTGGAGTTTGCTAATCTTGAGGAATTTCCTTATTTTGATGTGTGAATGTGAGATTTCAAGTGGTTGGGCTATAAACACTCCTTACAAGCATGAATAGATCATGTAATACATATAATTAGTCCCTTTTCTAGTGTGAAATATGACAACCCTGCTTTAACACTCATTTATACAAGTGCGATGATAAATATGTGAGGATCGAATTAGCTCCACTAGTTAGTTTCTGGGTTTTACTGCTTAATTAAAAGTGGGGATTCCTTTTGTTTTATTTTATGGATATATAAATAACATTACATGGTCAGATTCGGGACACTTTTGCTACATGAATCACCCTTTATCTTTCTTAAAATGATAACATCAACGTTGCATTTGATATGCAATTTTTTCAGAGTTCCCCGTCCTTTTTCTTTCCCTTAGCTTTCCTCTGTGATTAATTTCCAGGTTTCTGCAACGTGAAAAGGATGCCTTAGCAATTACCACACTGAATTTATACATCTGAAAAATTCATGGTTCAGCTATTTGGGCCCAGAAATCCAAATATTGTATTATGGAGAAATTAATGTTTTTCTTCCCATTTTTCCTTAACATGGAGTTGTAGGTTGAGGTTACAAAAAAACGTGCAATAATAGCTGTAGTTTGGAGAACTTTAAAGTTAGATCCTTAAAATTGCATATAGCACTATCTACTTGGGATTATGCTACAAACTGACATGTAAGAAGACAACTGAAACAAATGTATGCAACTGTAGTTGGATTATCAGGGGAGATCTTAAAAACTGCATACAACTCTTTCTACTTGAGATTATTATTATAAACTTATAGGTCAAGGTGAAAACATGATAGGAGAAATCAAAGAAATGCGCATACTGCTGTAGTACAAGGATACATTATCAGGGGAAATCCTGAAAACTGCTTATGGCATTTGTTTACTTGAGATTCTGCTACAAGCTTATAGGAAAGGGTAAAGAAAATCTCAAGGAAATACTGATTATAGAACCAAAGGTGTAAATTGCTCGGTAAAATATACACAACAGAGACGTAGAAAGGAGATTTAGAAAGCAATGCACTCGTCCTTTTCAGTTCACCTTCTGTACGTTTGTCTCGTGAACCTTCTATTATTCTTCTTTTAGAGTGTTCCTCGTGTATTGCAACTTACTATTGGATATTTCAATAGATGCATACTGCTTTAGAAACCTCAATGCTTGATTTTAAATTATAATGAGTTCATCATTTATCACATTTGTATCAATTCATCTTATATATATATATATATATATATTTATATATATATATATATATATATATACATATTTTTTTTTTCGCTTAGGACCTTGGCATCAAACAGTTTATGAATTATCATAACTCAAGGTTGCATGAGATTAAAACTTGAATGGAACTTCAACGAGCATATGAGAAACATCCTATGATGTGTCTAATTAGGATCATCCAGTGAGGCAAACTCTTCTGCTATGTTATTAAGACAGACTTCATATGAGTCATTAATTATATATCTAAAAATTGATGAGGAACAAGGGTCTATATTAAACTCAGTGAATCATAATTCATGCTTAATACAAAGTGGGAGATTTATGACAACCGTGTACTCTTGTCCTTCTCCAGTTCACCTTCTTATTTCTCTGTGAAACTTATATTGATTCTTATTTTAGAATATATGTATGTATTGCAACTTCTTGTGGATATTTAAGCATACCCATGCGCCTTTTTTCAGTTCTTTTTGTCACTGTGCGCCTTTTTTAAGCTAAAGATGTGCTAACACATGTCTGAATTATCTTTCTTTTTTTTTTGTCACTTGATTTTTTGTACTTTTCCAGCGATTCTTATCACTTATTTGGGAGGAAATGGACTTTATTATTCATATTTAGAATTTGATTAGACATTAGGGTAGGGTTAGCGTTTTGAACTTTTCAAAATAGTGTACTAGAGAAACCAGCACAACCAACCACCTTTTCTGAAAATTTTCCAAAATAATCAAAGATGATGGTGTTTAAAAAATAAAAAAGTTGTCTACTGCACTGCTCCGCGCAATTGAATTTGACTTAAGATTTCATGGATGATTGCATAATTGTATGTAGTAATTAAGCGACTGTAGTAAAATTAATATTTTTCTAAAATTTGAGAATTTGTTTGTGATAGTAGATCAGAAATGGAGTTCTGTCCATACTGTGCAAACATGCTGCTGTTTGAGTTGCCTCAGATGGAGCGGCCTGCCAGATTTTCTTGTCCAACATGCCCTTACATATGCCAAATAGAGAACAAGGTATAATGCTTGCTCCATTATTCTCTCCGTGTTTGTGTTGTATTGACATTCACTGATGTGAAAATATTGATGGTTCGTTTTCAGGTTAAAATAAAGAGACATGCTCGCCTAACTAAGAAACCTGTGGATCCAATTTTCTCTCAAGATGACCGCAGGAACATGAAGGAAACTGCAGGTTGGCTTTCGTAAATCCATTTCTTCGTTGTTTATTTCCATATTGATGCTTCTGAAGTTGAAGGAATAGACGGGTTTTTCATTAAAATTCACCACAGAGTGAGGTGTGTTTGAATGTTTCCATCACAACAGATGGAAGCAGTATACTAGTAGTGATGGATTGTGATCATCGTTTAATTTTGGGTGTTGATGTGCAGTGACTTGCCCCGACTGTGGACATGGGAAAGCTAGCTTCATGCAAGAGCAGACGAGGTCAGCTGATGAACCCATGACGGTATTTTACACGTGCATCAAGTGTCAACACACTTGGACAGAGAACTAGACCCCTTCGGAACAAGTTTCTTAATTTGGAGTGGTTCTCTATCTGCA
This sequence comes from Pogostemon cablin, assembly GCA_023678885.1. Taxonomy (NCBI): domain Eukaryota; kingdom Viridiplantae; phylum Streptophyta; class Magnoliopsida; order Lamiales; family Lamiaceae; genus Pogostemon; species Pogostemon cablin. The sequence goes on along the minus strand of CM042965.1, from coordinate 32,110,102 downwards.
TGTAGATATATCTCTTTTTATGATCGTTGCATTCACGGTATATCTTAGAAATTTGGTCATAGCAACACTGTTTTGAAGTAATGTCTTTATTTGCAAGATTTTACTAAAAGTTTTGACTCATCTGCAATGAATGATGATTTTGAAATTTGGTCATTGCAACACTGTTTTGAAGTAATTTATCTTTCTTAATGTGATCTTGACATTAGGTTCTTGACCTAATTTATTGTTCTCAAATGAAGATTAAAATATAATAAAGTAATGAAAATATTTTTCGAAAATAGAGTGTTTTAAAACTACAATTATTATAACTTAAATAAGGATGGCTATTTACGTCCCAAAATTACCTCGAAATTGTTTAAATTTAATATTTTCCTAATGAATATGACAATAATGCCCTTATTACAAATTAATTACTTCCGTTGAAACACCCCTCTCTCAATGCAGAATCCGATTGAGTCTCATCCTCTCTCCACCATCTCTTCTTCCAAAATCCTAACACTATTATGATCGGTAATTGCATCCTTAGCTTTGCTTATGGCAGCGTTCCCCCCTCCATCTCCTGCACCTTCTGCGACGATCTTGTGCTTACACTTGCCATGCGCGTCACATACGAGTTCTTCAAGCCTAAACTTAGAATGAAGCCCTTCTTTTTTCTTTCCAATATCTTCCATTTTGTTTTGGATCTGTCGGGCGGTGTGGCTATGGCCGCATTCGATATAGGTTGCAGGGAGGAGATAGGATGAGAGTGTCAATGGGATTTACATTTTTAAACAGGGTATTTTTGTAGTATCAGTTAAGAAAATTTAAATTTAAATTATGTTTTGAGGTATGTTTAACAATTTTGAGGGTGCGAATAGCTACCAACTTAAATAATCGATTCCTCACAAAAGAAGATCAATAGTTTTTTTTTCTTTTAGAAATATGAATTCTGAAACTTCCGAGTTGCAATTTTTATTACATATGCAATTTTCTATTTACTAAAAAATTATATAGTTATTGTTATGTGTACAGTAAACGTTTAAGAACATATCTGAAAGCTAATGTAAAGAGAAAAGTATTCCTATTTTATCATAAAGATAATCTCCAACACAATCTTTATTTTAACATTTCAATTTAAAAAATATTTACACCCTTCAAATTTATATATATATATCCAAAATCATTTTCCATATACTTTATTACAATAATCATTTTAGTTTGGATAAAGGTCAAAGCAGACCTCGATTTTATATTAGATGATCAAATAACCCCTGAACATTTTTTTCTATTTATTCTTTTCATTTCAAATATGGACAATTAAGTTCTTAGTTTTCTTAAAATAGAAAACTAATGCACCCCTTTAATTATTAATTAACGGTGTTAAAATATTAGGCATCAAACTCTTTCTTTTTTTTTCTTATGATGATGTTTAGTATTTTAACACCATTGACAGGAGTATATTAATGTTCTATTTTAAGAAAATGAGGGATTTTATTGATCAAAATTAAGAAGGAAAAGGATTTGATTGAAAAAAATAATAATAATAAAAGAAGTGTAAGGGTTAATGATGAACAATCAATAAAAGAAAAATAATACTCCATGAAGGGACATTAAAAAAGAAAATATAAAGATTATGTCTGGAGAAAAAAAAAGACTCCTAATTAAAATTGCTCTTTATCAAAGTACTCCTTAAATTTTGAGGAGTCAAGAGAAAAAGTTTGGGCAGGGCAATCTGGAATTATCGAGAAAGCCTAATCCGTTGTCTGTCAATATCAGATGGGCAGATATAAATCCTGCAAATTTTCTACTCTCATATAAAAATATAAATAATAAATAATAGTAAATGAAAAAATAAAATAACAAGGCAGTTATCGTCCTTGATTTTAGAAAGTAAAAGATGGAAAATTATTTCCCAAGAAACGATATTTCTTTTGTTAAAGGCAAAAATTCATGTGCGTCGGGCGCATTAAGTACATTCCGTATTAAATGATATATCTTTTAGTATACAGATGTATACCCTTTATTTTCTATAGAAAATTATTGTGTGTGTATCTGGGCGCATAGACAACACTCCGTGCGCCTTTAAAATTTTGTGTTAAATTGTATACCCTTTAGTATAAAAATATATACCTTTATTTTCTAAAGAAAAAAATATTAATGAAAAGTGTATATGATTTGAAACATTTTATTAATTAAAGTATATACCATTTAAACGCAAGTCTCACTCTTTGTTAAATATACGTATCACAACTATTTTAGGTATTATTAATTGGCAAAAGCTCATGTGCGTCCGAGGACACGGAAAGATGCTCCGTGTCCCCATGTGAACACACCCTCCCCTCCAATCCTATTTAAACCTATGTATTGCTAGGGGTTTAAATTATAAAGGGGCATGGAAATTGTAAAGGCGCACGGAGCCTCACTCTTATTAATTTTACTGAAAAACGAAAATTTTACAGCAAAATCAAGCACTTATTTCTCTCCTCCCGCCGCCGTCGCTGTTCCAGCTTTCGCAGCCTCTCCTAATTCTTCTAAGATTCAGATTTTCCCCAAAAGTTCCCCAATTTCAAGGTATGGGATTTTAGGTTTCGATATTTTAGTGATATGTTAGGATTGAATTTATTCATGCGTTGTTTGGTTTTTAAATTTCTTTCTTTTTTGTGCGTGAATGGAATCTGTTTGACATATATCATAACTCGTCGCGATACCGATTGAAAAGAGTCAAAAGACAAAAGAATGGAAGCTTAACTTAATTTTTATCAATTATTTTTGCAATTTATCAATTTCCTGATGTCGATCTTAAATCATCAGGAAATGCCAATTTTTTGTGTCGGGATCGCATACGTCAATTATTCTGTAGAATAATTATTCTGGTAATCTGCTTAATCTATCCTCTCTCCAATCTCTTTATTGGATAGCTTACTGAATCTTGCTGGTTACTTTAAAGCATTTTTGGTTGGTAACTGACTCATGCTGTGTGTACTTCTCATTAACTGTTTGGTCGTCTAATCTGATATTGGTTAGATCGGCATTTTCAGTATGCATTTTTTTAGCTGAAGTCAATGTTGTCAATTTGGATTAAACTAATTGTCGGAATTTATAATATGCTTTTCCTTTTGCCAATGATCCTGATTTTGTTCATCCTTACTGTATTTTGCCGACAAAAGTCGTAATTGTGAGAATTTATATAGCTTTGTATTTTTCTTGAGGTTTATTGCTGTCTAATGTGGCACATGATGAACTCTACCAAAGCTTGTAAATCTTCTGCATTTTACTTCGATTCATAGTTTCTGCTATTTTTAATGGACACTGAGCTGTAGATTCTCTTTTTCTGAGTTTAAAATTTATTATGCTTTTTGTTATAAACCAGACTAGACAGGCTTGCGTTTCTCACCAACCATGTCTCGTTGTAATTGCGGGCTGTTTTAAAATTGATGTCGATGATTTTGGTTATGAAATTTCTTGTTGCAACTTGTAAGAGTATTTTTACTTCTCAGTTAAACGGTTCTGGTTGATTCTGCTTTCGTAGGGTGGCTTGCGGTGTAAAAGTCACAGCCAAACTTGAAAAACTGAAACTATCAAACTAATAGACTGATTATTGGTTGGGTTCCACTTATAGATCAATGCTGCTATTATCTCTCGCCGACTACAGAATTATTATTTCCCAAAAAAAAAAAATGGAAAATTATTTCCCAAGAAATAATATTTTTTTGTTAAATACATATCACAACTATTTAAGTATATTAATTTTACTGAAAGATGAAATTTTAACAGCAAAATCAAGTCCTTATTTCTCTCGCGCACATCTATAACTATTTCTCTCCTCCAGCTGCCGTTGCTGTTCCAGCTTTCGTAGCCTTTCCTAATTCTTCTAAGATTCAGATTTTCCCCAAAAGTTCCCCAACTTCAAGGTAGGGGTTTTTTGTTTCGATATTTTAGTGATATGTTAGGATTTAATTCATTGTTTGGTTTTTAAATTTCTTTCTTTTTTGTGAGTGAATGGAGTCTGTCTGACATGTAATCATATTTCCACGTATAACTGTTCACCGATTGAAAAAATATTTTTCTCCATTTCTTTTCAAAAATAATTATAATCACAATTTGGTTTGGTATTGGGTACGGATTCTCGAATAGGTTATGTATTATTATTACTATATTATCATTGTTATTTTGTTCTACAGTTTAGAATTAGTTTAAAGGATGGACTTTAATTTCTTGAGTTGAAAAATTATTTTGTTAACAAAGATTGTTTGAGATTATTAAGCTAATGGCTTTCAAAGTAGATAAATTATGCGCTGGTTGAATTCTGTGGTCATATGATTATCATAACATGTTTTAGTGGGAGAATGAGATTATGGGTTGAGACAATTTTGGCCAATCAAAGTTGCTGAACTCTTTTCTTCTTATCGTGATGTAGGTTATCTGGAGTTCAAAATTGAAGGGTGATTTACCACCTTTAGCTATGGTATGCTCTGCTCTGAGTTTTATCTCATGCAATACATAACATAACAAGACGTATAATTTGATGGCCATTATTTTAGAATACAACAAGCTTAT